>CAMZMU010000111.1:22667022-23867022 GCA_947311845.1 Poa pratensis
CGCCGCGAGCTCCTCGCCTTCTGCCACCATGCGCCAAAGCCCATCGGCCTCGCGAAACCCAAGGGGTCGCAAGCCGCCGGCGTCGTCGCAGCCGAAGAAGAACCGATAAGCGGGAGCCGCAGGAGTATTCGTGCCGCTTAAAAAGGTGCCGCTGAGCCAGGACGTCCTGCGCTCTGCCGCCTCCCACCTTCGGCAGATGAGGCGACTGAAGGCGAAGGACAAGGCGGCTGGTGAGACCGCCGAGATGTTGATCGCCATGAGCCAAAGCAGCTCAAGCCCGGGGGGCGCCGGCGTCTTTGCGGGTCGTCGTCTGCCCCGGCTTCTTCGACGACACCTCCGGCTACCAACGCAGCAGTCGCGATCCCCCCCCCCCGACGCCCTCGATCTGAACGAGGCGCCGTTGGTGCTACCGGGGGGCGCCGATGCGGCGGACGGCAGCCACAAACGCCGACGCGACTGCTTCCCGCGGCCTCCTCTTCGGCAATGCGGTCGACCAACTCGGCCAGGTGCGTGCTATTTATTGTGTTCCCGGTCGATTGTTTTTGGGCGCACTTATTGCGAGCGGCCGGATGCAAATTGTTGGTGTGTGTACTTATTGCGAGCGGCGGCCGGATGCAAATTGTTGTATTTGTGTCGTAGGATGGTGACACCGAGGTGATGAATGGAATCATTGCCGGTGATACAACTTATGTCCACGCCGACACAGATCAGTTCGGCCAGGGCGACGAACAGGATGGCGACCACGGCCAGGACCAGGAAGGGGAGGGTGACGAAGAGGACGGCGACGACGACGAAGATGGCGGCTAGAAGGCAGGTTACAGAGGCCGGACTTGGACCGACACGGAGGACGTGTTGTTGTGCGAGGCGTGGATGAATGTGAGCATGTGCACCATGAAGGGCGCCAACCAAAAGAGGGATGCATATTGGGAACTCATCCATAAGGACTACACCGAAAGAAGGTCGTATCCACCTAATGATGATTTGCCCGATCGCAATGTCAAATCGGTTGAGAGCCGTTGGGGCGTCATTGCGGCTCTCACTAGCAAGTTTCATGGTTCCCATGAGCAAATCATGAATAGAGATGAGAGTGGCAAGAATGACGCCGACAAGGTCAGCTTGTCATCTTAACTTGCGGCTTACTTGTAACCGGCCATGTTTGTTGACTTGTTTTTTGTTCAATACAGTTGAAGGATGCAAGTACATGTACCTCGACTTGGAGATGGATAAAAAGAAGCCATACAAGCTTATGCATTGCTGGGAGAAGCTTTGCGACTGCCCGAAGTGGAAGCGCCATGTCAAGGATAACGCTAACGCCGAGGGAGATGAAAGAAGCCTGCCGCCTGCCAGCGCGGACCGTCCAGAGATGGGAGTCAAGGCGTGCAAGGCGGCGGCCAGGGCTGGCAAGAAGCGACGGAGTCGGGCAGCATCCAAGAGACGTTGAAGATCTTCGTTGCCGAGTCGACTGCCGAGAAGAAGAAGATGCAAGAAGCGTCCGACAAGAAGTGGGCGCTCTGATGCGTGAAACACGTTCGTTGGGAGACCCCAAGAGGAAGGTATGATGTAGTCAGCAGCAAGTTTTCCCTCAGAAAGAAACCAAGGTTATCGAACCAGTAGGAGCAGCAACTCTTCAGAAGGTTGTCAACGGCGCCAGAAAAATAGCTGTCGCAGGGAGTCTGGACTGTTGACGTGGAATCTGCACACAACACAATCAAACTACTTTGCCCCAACGAAACAGTGAGGTTGTCAATCTCACTGGCTTGCTGAAAACAAAGGATTAAACGTATGGTGTGGAAAATGAGTATTAAATTGCAGAGAATGAAAAAGGAACAGTTTGCAGTTTGTGGTTGTTTAATCAGTGTAAAAGAATGGACCGGGGTCCACAGTTCACTAGTGGTGTCTCTCCATAAAAGATAACTAACATGTTGGGTGAACAAATTACAGCTGGGCAATTGACGAATAGTGAGCGCATGACAATGCATATACATGACATGTTGACTACTATGATATTTAATTGGGCATTACGACATAATACATAGACCGTTATCCAACAGCATCTATGACTAATAATCCACCGCCGGGTTGTCATCCGAGTCCCCGTTGGTATTAAGTTGCAAGCAACGGATAATTGCATTAAGTAAAGTGCGTAATGTAAACAAACACATATGCCGTGGACATAGCATCGTTAGGTTATCCCTAGTGGCAACAGCACATCCACAACCTTAGAACTTTCTGTCACTGTCCCAGGTTAAACGGAGACATGAACCCACTATCTAGCATAAATACTCTCTCTTGGAGTTACAAGCATCTACTTGGCCAAAGCATCTACGAGTAACGGAAAGCATGCAAGATCTTAAATAACATATAAGATAGATTGATAATCAACTTGACATAATATTCAATATTCATCGGATCCCAGCAAACACAACATGTAGCATTACAATAATATGATCTTGATCATGTAGGGCAGCTCACAAGATCTAAACATGATGGCACAAAGTGGAGAGACAACCATCTAGCTACTGCTATGGACCCGTAGTCCAAGGATGAACTACTCACGCATCACTCCGGAGGCAGGCATGGCGATGTAGAAGCCTCCGGTGACGATTCCCCTCTCCGGCAGGGTGCCGGGAAGAGGTTCTGAACCCTCCCGAGCTAGGGTTGACGACGGCGGCGTCTCTGGAACTTTTCGTGGATATTTGCTCAGGTACTTAGGGTTTTCGCGTCGGGGGGAATAAGTAGGCGAAAGGGCGGCGGCTGCGGACCCCCGAGGGGCCCACACCACCCAGGGCGCGGCAGAGGGGGGCCCGCGCCCTGGTGCGTGTGGCCTCCTGGTGGCCCTCCTCTGCTGCTCCTTCGCTCCGTCAGGTGTTTCTGGAAAAATAGGACCCCGTGTAGTTTCGTCCAATTCCGAGAATATTTCCAGACTAGCTTTTCTGGAATACAAAAACAGCAGAAAACAGGAACTGGCACTTCGGCATCTTGTTAATAGGTTAGTCCCAAAAAATGTATAAAAGTGATATAAAGTAGATGCAAAACATGTAGCAATTGGTATAAAACAAGCATGGAACATCAAAAATTATAGATACGTTTGAGACGTATCAGCATCCCCAAGCTTAGTTCCTACTCGTCCTCGAGTAGGTAAACGATAAAAACAAATAATTTTTGAGGTGACATGCTACTATCATAATCTTGATCATATAATATTGCAAGGCACATGTAAATGAATGAAGTGATCCAAGTCAATGGTCTATAATTTGCTACAAATAGATAATGAGTAAACAATGAATCACACAAGCTAAACGTTTTCATGAATAGTACTTTCGAGACAAGCATCAAACAGTTTTGCATAAGTGTTAACTCATAAAGCAATAGTTTCTAATAAAAGGTATTTAATCAACACAAAGGAAGAATTTAGTTTCAGCATTTGCTTCAACTTTCAACATATTTATCTCATGGATATTGTCAACACAAAGTAGTATAACAAGTCCAATACATTGCATATAACGCATGTTGTAACAAAGTTGACACTAGTGTTTGCTTGTGGAAGACAGAAAGAATAGGAAAACTGACTCAACATAAAAGTAAAAGAAAGGCCCTTCGCAGAGGGAAGCAGGGATTAAATCATGTGCTAGAGCTTTTAGGTTTTTGAAAGCATATAGAGATTGCATAAAATATTTGATACTCCTCCCAACCTTGCTAACACAAGCCATGGCTAACCGAATCCTCGGGTGCCTTCCATCAATCACATACCATGGAGGAGTATCTATTTTTGAGAGGTGTTTGTTAATTGTCAACGAATGGTAGCGGGTGAGAACAGTATTCTACCTGTCGAACGGACTTTTAAGAGCGGCTCCCATGAAGGACGTTATTTCTACCAGCAAGGCAGATCATCCCTCTTTCTCTTTGGTTTACACACATTCAGGTATTTCACTGTTTGTCATTGCTTACTGATGAATCAGGGCAAAAGTGTGAAGAGAATTAATTGGTTAAAGTTGTAATTAATTGGGACTGGGCACCCCGTTGCCAGCTCTTTTTGCAAGTTATTGGATAAGCGGATGTATATGCCACTAGTCCAGGTGTAAAAGTCCACTCGACAAATAGAATAAAGAATAACCACACTAATTCCTCATGAGCTAGTAAACATTGACACAAAAAGGGAATAATAACATTTTGAATAATTTAAAGGTAGCACATGAAAAATTTACTTGGAGTGGCAAGGAAATACCACATATAGGTAGTTATGGTGGACACAAATGGCATGGATTTTGGCTCAAGGATTTGGATGCACGAGAAGCATTCCCTCTCAGTACAGAGTTTAGGCTAGCAAGGTTATGTAAGCAAACAAGAATATCAACCCGTACACCAAGTTTTATATGACAAACATATTGCAAACGTTATAAGACTTCATACCGTCTTCCTTGTTAACCAAACCCTGTTATTAGAAAATATCTAGACCTTAGATACCACCGATGCAAACCAAATTTTCAACAAGCTTTACGGTAGTTCTTCACTAATAGGCTTAACTCATGTGATGCACAATTTAATCATGATCTACTTGTTAACTCAAAACAATTGACAAGCATCAAGTTATCCATTTTAGTGATCTACAAGATTAAGCAAGTTTTTCCTTATACCAATTACCACATGCAACATTTTCTGAACCAACCAAACACCAATCAATTTATTTCATCAACTCTCCAAACAAATATAAGTGAAGCAAGAGAGTACTTTCTACAAAAGAAAGCTAATAGCTCTGACAAGAGATACATGAAAACAAGAGCTAAAAGCTGAACAGCGCTAGATATGAATACTCAACAAATATAAGTGAAGAATAGGAGTATTCTCATGAAAAAGCGGAGCGTGTCTCTCTCCCAATCAAGAATGCTAGGGTCCAGTCAAGCTTTATTGAAAATAAAAGTGCAATACTGAAAATAAAAGCACACAGACGCTCCAAGAAAAGCACATATGATGTGAAAGAATTAAAATATAGTTTCACTAGAGATGACCTGATAATTTTGACGATGAAGAAGGGGATGCCTTGGGCATCCCCAAGCTTAGACGCTTGAGTCTTCTTGAAATATGCTGGGGAGATCCATGGGAGCCTCCCCAAGCTTAAGCTCTTCACTCTTCTTGATCCTATTATATCATCCTTCTCTCTTGACCCTTGAAAACTTCCGTCACACCAAACTCAAAGTAGATCTCATTAGAGGGTTAGTGCATAATCAAAAATTCACATGTTCTATAAAGACGCAATATGATTTGTTACTTTAAACATTAGCTACAGCCACTGATGTTATGTGAAGCTCTTCCACCCAAAAAAGAATTTCACTCAACACTAGTAAAAGAGAGAATGCAAAATAAAAAGGCATAATCTGTCTAAAACAGAACAGTCCGCAAAGACGAATTTTTTCGAGGCACTTACGACGCTCAGATCGAGAAACTCTGAACTAATGAAAGTTTCAGACATTCATAAAGATTACGCACAAAAATTTCAGATTTTTAACAATCTGGTGATTTTAGGAATTTCGTACAGTGAACAGCAAAAATCTGTTTCTGCGCAGCAATCAAAATTAAGCATCATCTTATCATTAGAGGCTACTCTTGGCACAACAATGCGAGAAAATAAAGATACAAAGGAGTTGCTACAGAAGTAAACAAACCTTGACTCAATAAAAGAAAAATTGCAGAAAAATAAAATGGGTTGCCTCCCATAAGCGCTTTTCTTTAACGCCTTTTAGCTAGGCACAAAGCATGCATCAAGTATTACCAAGTGAAGAAGCATCAAAGAGAGGTCGGAAGTTTTCTCAACAATGCAATTTATCTTATCTATGTAGTTTCGGAATTCCCTTTCTCAATACCTCTAGGCTCATCATTTTCATCAAATGGGTTCTCAGGAACAATCCAATCAAAATTCTTTTCTAGTGCCTCCTGCATTCCTATAAGCTTAAAAGGTATTGGTATTTTAACTTCCCCCTCACCATTAGTTTCCTTAGTGTACTTGAGCCTCTCTTTTTCAAGTTTTTCAAGTGTATTAACAACGTCAATACAATAACCAAGCATCTTGTATTTAATAAAAACTTTTCTAGCTTCCCTAGCAACATCACCAAATTCTTTAAGTAGGGTTTCTAAAACAAAATCTTTCTTTTCACCATCTTCAGTATCATGGAGTTTTAGAAACATGTGCTGCATTATGGGACTAAGGTTGACAAACGAGCTTCCAACATGTGAACTAGAGAAGCTGTAGCAATTTCATAATTTGGAGCAAGTTCTACCAAGGATCTATCTTCAAAATCTTTAACCATACTAACATGATTAAGAATTCCTCAATGTTATCTCTTCCAATGATAGACCCACTACCCACAGATATTTCTTTTAAAGTATACTTAGGGAGAAGCATGATGAAATAATAAAAACCAAACAGAAAATAAACTAGATGCAAGTAACTAATTTTTTTGTGTTTTTGATAATTGAAAGCAAACAAGATAAAATAAAATAAACTAAGCAAGACAAAAACAAAGTAAAGAGATTGGAAGCGTGAAACTCCCCTTGCAGAAGACTGCTGTCTCCCCGGCAACGGCGCCAGAAAAATAGCTTGATGACGTGAAACACACGTTCGTTGGGAGACCCCAAGAGGAAGGTATGATGTAGTCAGCAGCAAGTTTTCCCTCAGAAAGAAACCAAGGTTATCGAACCAGTAGGAGCAGCAACTCTTCAGAAGGTTGTCAACGGCGCCAGAAAAATAGCTGTCAGGGAGTCTGGACTGTTGACGTGGAATCTGCACACAACACAATCAAACTACTTTGCCCCAACGAAACAGTGAGGTTGTCAATCTCACTGGCTTGCTGAAAACAAAGGATTAAACGTATGGTGTGGAAAATGAGTATTAAATTGCAGAGAATGAAAAAGGAACAGTTTGCAGTTTGTGGTTGTTTAATCAGTGTAAAAGAATGGACCGGGGTCCACAGTTCACTAGTGGTGTCTCTCCATAAAAGATAACTAACATGTTGGGTGAACAAATTACAGCTGGGCAATTGACGAATAGTGAGCGCATGACAATGCATATACATGACATGTTGACTACTATGATATTTAATTGGGCATTACGACATAATACATAGACGTTATCCAACAGCATCTATGACTAATAATCCACCGCCGGGTTGTCATCCGAGTCCCCCGTTGGTATTAAGTTGCAAGCAACGGATAATTGCATTAAGTAAAGTGCGTAATGTAAACAAACACATATGCCGTGGACATAGCATCGTTAGGTTATCCCTAGTGGCAACAGCACATCCACAACCTTAGAACTTTCTGTCACTGTCCCAGGTTAAACGGAGACATGAACCCACTATCTAGCATAAATACTCTCTCTTGGAGTTACAAGCATCTACTTGGCCAAAGCATCTACGAGTAACGGAAAGCATGCAAGATCTTAAATAACATATGATAGATTGATAATCAACTTGACATAATATTCAATATTCATCGGATCCCAGCAAACACAACATGTAGCATTACAATAATATGATCTTGATCATGTAGGGCAGCTCACAAGATCTAAACATGATGGCACAAAGTGGAGAGACAACCATCTAGCTACTGCTATGGACCCGTAGTCCAAGGATGAACTACTCACGCATCACTCCGGAGGCAGGCATGGCGATGTAGAAGCCTCCGGTGACGATTCCCCTCTCCGGCAGGGTGCCGGGAAGAGGTTCTGAACCCTCCCGAGCTAGGGTTGACGACGGCGGCGTCTCTGGAACTTTTCGTGGATATTTGCTCAGGTACTTAGGGTTTTCGCGTCGGGGGGAATAAGTAGGCGAAAGGGCGGCGGCTGCGGACCCCGAGGGGCCCACACCACCCTAGGGCGCGGCAGAGGGGGGCCCGCGCCCTAGGTGCGTGTGGCCTCCTGGTGGCCCTCCTCTGCTGCTCCTTCGCTCCGTCAGGTGTGTTCTGGAAAAATAGGACCCCGTGTAGTTTCGTCCAATTCCGAGAATATTTCCAGACTAGCTTTTCTGGAATACAAAAACAGCAGAAAACAGGAACTGGCACTTCGGCATCTTGTTAATAGGTTAGTCCCAAAAAATGTATAAAAGTGATATAAAGTAGATGCAAAACATGTAGCAATTGGTATAAAACAAGCATGGAACATCAAAAATTATAGATACGTTTGAGACGTATCACGCTCTACTTCAAGATGCAAAAGAACAAGCTCAAGCCCCAAGAGAAGAAGGAGGAGCGTCTGTTCATGGCCACCAACACGAGCGACATGAGCCCCAACCAGAAGGCCTACTTCGTGGCCGAACGGAGGCGCATTCAGGCTGAGAAGACGGCGGCCGAAGCGGTGGCGCTCGATCAGTCCGAAGAGGAAGGCGAGGAGGAGGAAGCCGACGCGTGATCGCGTGATCGGCATGCACCATTGCGCCGGGGGGCGCGCCTTTTGATGGCCGGCATTGGAGACTAGTTCTTCGGCGCGGTCGACCCTTTTTTGATGGCCGGCGTTGGAGACTTGTTCTCCAGCGCGGTCGAAACTATGTCGTGGCCGTGATTTGATACTTCAAATCCGGCGCGGCTGAACAGTTTGATTGCCGGACGAGTTCGACACTTTTATTAATGCATGAAACTACTTATTTGCATATCATTACAACAAGAAATTCCGAAAACTACTCCTCGTCATCGGAGTCGGCATTGGGCGGCGGTGTTCTGGCTCGTCATCCGCCGGCGCCGCGTCTGGAGGTCCCTGCTCCCACTCCGGTGCCACCGCTGCCTGGGGAGGCCGGTTCTGCATGTGCACCAGCCGCACGGGACGGCCACGGGGACCAAGGCTCCCACGGTGAGTACGCAGGCGTGCTGTGATGGAGTTGCGGGCTCGGCCTCCTGCTCCTGATCGGCCACGGCGTCCTGCTCCTGATCGGCCTCGACGTCCACGGCCTCCTTGTCCTGCTCCTGATCGGCCACCACAGGCTCCTTCTCAGGCGACGACATGGCGAGCGAGTTTTGGGCGGTGGTGCGTGGAGAGATTGTGACGGCGTGGATATATCGCTGCGAAACCGCGTGAACGCAACCCCGAAGCGACGCGCCGACGGTTGCACGTCCACACCAAACCGCCGTGTTCCAAAGCGACGCGAAGGTGAACCGGCGGCGGTTCATGCGCCCGCAAGGTGTTCGATCTATTGCTCAAAACTAGGGCCATTTGGGGTGGGCCTTTGGGGTGCGCCGTTGTGGGCGGGGTCAAAACATGGGCGGACACATGTCCGGCACCCTCCAATTGGACTCTATTTAGGGTTGCCGGATACGAATTTGGAGGCCCCCGGTGGAGATGCTCTTAAAGGGCATGAAAATAAGGAGCGCTCAAAAAACAAAATTCAACCTGAGCTCACAGCATGCATGGTCTTCCGTCCCTTGTGCAGCAGATCTGTGCTGCAACTTGGGCTGCCGCCAGCACTTTCCCAAGTGAGCCCGCGGAGCGCAGGCCGTGATGCACGTAGCATGGGTAGTAGATTTTGGTTTTTAGCGAAAGCGATCGGCAGCTAGAGCCTAGAGGTGAAGATTTTGTTATCCGGGATAGCGTTTACATCACCACTGCGTAATCTTTTTTGTTTCTAAAGAAGATTATTATCCGGGTCCATACGTTTACATCACCTGTCTAGGAACAGGATAGGATGAGGCGATCGGCAGCCCCACGGCGACGGAACACGGAATTTGGCTTGGTATCCGATCCGTTCTTGCGCCGATGCCGGTGGAGCCCAACCATCATGGCGATATATAGACGACACAGACGCCGCTAGCTGCCGGCCGTTGGTTCTCCGAGCGAGTGGCGCGAGCTCACGGCCTCACGGTCCAGGACCAGATGTGCGCGAGTCCGACGTGTGATTGCAACGCCAACGGCCGCCAGCGCACACAGCTAGGTACGCAGTCATGCGATGGGACGGCTGCCGAGGTGACCGGTCGGGCCGACAGAAGTGGAAAGGAGAATCGATGGCCTCTTCCGATTGGCGACGCACGAGCATCAGCACATGCCCTCACATGCGCGCGCCCCTCAATTTTGACGAAATTGACCCTTTTCCGAACTTTTTACACAAAATGAACCAAAAATTAAAATATTTCACGATCTAACTCTTTTTCATGGCGCCCGGCCTTGGACACCTCAATAAAAGACGTCATGGACCCTGCCACGTCAGATCATATAGGCCCCACACCTAAATAGCATGGCGCCCCAGACCAGAGCGCCATGCCTAATAGCACGGCGCCGTTAGCCAAAGCGCAATGGTTTTAAAACAAAACTAGGATAAATTCGGTCTGGGATAGGCTCGGTACACGAAGTCTCCTCCAGCCCATTGGTCCGCATGTCCTAATCTGTTCTTTCTCTGACTGGATTGTGAGTGTGAATCCCTTGTGTACCAATTTTTAATTTTTTTCGAATTCTTTATGTGTTTTTTTTCACTTATACAACATAAGCAGTTTATGTTTTCTGAATATTTTGTTGTTTTTTTCCAAAGTTATAACTAAAGCTGCTATCTTCTCTGAATATAAGGTGGATTTTGGCTACATATTATGAATTCTTTTTTATTGAACGAAGCACTATATATCCAAATATAAGATGCAACAATTTTGTGACAGACATATATGATAAAAATGATGAGAGGTCAAGAAAAACAAAAATGGCTTCACTCTTTGTCCTCGTTACACAAACACTTCCCATGATGCAACAATTCTCGCCGGTGTATGCTTTTCAGAAAAAGCACCAAAAATTTAATAAAAGATAAACAACATATATATGTTGCACAAGTGAAAAACAGAAAAGATCGAGAAAAAAAATTGGTTGTAAAGGGATTCGAACTCACGACGTAGCAAGAGAAAGCAGAGAACAACACTGGGTAGCACAACTATATGTGTTGACCGTATCCCAGACCAAATTTATCATATCCTGGATTTTATATAAGAAGAAAAAAAGCATGGCGCCTTAGCTAAAAGCGTCGTGATAGTAGTATGGCGCCATGCTATTTAGGTGCGGACCCGTTTAATCTGACGTGGTAGGGTCCACGGCGCCTTTTACCGGGGCATCGTGCAGTAGAGCATGGCGCCCAGGGCCGGGCGCCATCAAAAAGGTTAGATCCTCAAATATTTGAATTTTTGGTTCATTTTTTTCGAGAATGCCGGGGGGAAGAGAGTTCCCCACCGGTTGTTATTATTACTCGAAGGTGCCCAAAGGGCAATCACACACACATGTAGCTGTTACGAGAAATACAAAGGGGGGGGGGATAGATTACATCGCACGAAGGCGAACAAATCCATGCAAGGATTGTACATCATTGCGAGCAACATCAATGAACCGGTGTCCCCACAACATCACGTCCTCGGCGACGTGGTCGAGCACCTGGGAGGGGGGTAGCAGGATGGCGTTGAAGGTGGCGTCGTTTCGGGCTTTCCAAAGGTTCCACATGGTAGCTGCGATGTCGAGGCGCCAAACATCCGAACTGACGGCCAGACCAGCCGGCCGTTCGATGTCCCACATGGAGGAGGAAGAAGAGGGAGCGACGCCAAGGCGGCGCTAAGTCTCGGCTGAAGCGGGGCAGACGAAGAAGATGTGGTCACATGTCTCAGTGTCGAGGCAGCGCTCGCACCCGTCGGAGGGCGCACAACCTTTGAAGAAGAGGTTGGCACGGGAGCTAAGACGCTTGGCGGAGACGAGGGAGCAAAAGATTTTGATGTTAGAAGGCAGTTTAGTGTTCCAGCAAATGAGGGAGTCGGAGTCCAGCTGACCGCCCGGTGAGAGAACCCGATACACAGCGCGGGAGCTGAACGCAGCGTCGTTCCCCACGCCATGGACCGCTCCTGGAGGGAGTCCAGCGAGAGACTGTCAATGATGCTTTGGGCGTGAGCAAGCTCGCAGGTGGCGGCGGCCGACATGCGCGGGAGGAGGGCAACCCGACAGAAACAGCGTCAGCCACCGAAATATGGGGCGGGCGCAGTGTGAGAAGAGGGCGGGAAAGCGGACGTGGAGGGTGTCATCAGGGAGCCAACGATCAAACCAGAAGTACACGTGGCAACCATCATGGACGGTGCACCTAGTAATGGAGCGGTAGAGAGGGAGGCAGTGGGCGACAATGTTGTCGATGAAGGAGCTCTGGGAGGGTGTGTCGCCGAGATCCCGGGGGGAGTGAGAGCGGAACCAGGTTTTCCAAGGCAGCTCTTCGTTTTGGTGGAGTTTGTGGACGAAGTTCATAAGCAAAGCCGTGTTTTGCCGAAGGAGATCCCGCATCCCGAAGCCACCTGCCTACACAGAAAAACAAACCTTGTCCCAAGCGATTAAACAGCGGGCGCCCGAGCAAGAATTTTTACCAGTCCAGAAAAAGGCACGTCTCCTCTTATCTATAGCAGCTATCACACCAGGTAGTAACAAAAAAGAGCACATAATAAAGGTAGCAAGGTTGTTAAGAACAGCATTGCAAAGAACAAGTCTCCCCCGGAGGAGAGCAGCATGGCGCTCCATCCCGACAGTTTCCTGTCAAAGCTAGAGAGGAGGGGGGAGTAGGCAGAGAGGGGAAGCTTGGTGGGAGAGAGGGGGGGAGACCGAGGTAGGTTTGGGGAAACGATGAGATAGGACACCAGAGGATGGAGGCGATGGCGGAGGTAATCGCGGGGGAAGTGTGCATGGGGACAAAGTTAGACTTGTGGAAATTGATTGCGAGACCAGTGGCAGAGGCGAAGTCGTCCAGGATGGTTTTAAGGGCAGCGGCATTTTCCGGGGAAGCCCGGATTAGAGTGTCGTCGGCGTACTGGAGGACAACGGGGGGAAGAGGAAAATCGATGGGGTGACAAAAGGAACCGGTCGAGTTGTGTCGGATCATTTGTTGAAGGACGTCCGCCATGATAATGAAAAGGTAAGGAGAAAGGGCGTCTCCCTGGCGAAGACCATTTTTGCAGCGGATCCAAGGGCCGGGAACTCCGTTAAGGATGACAGAGGTGTGTCAAGTTTGAAGAATATCCAACATCCAGGAGCACCATGTATCATCAAAACCGCGAGCGTGAAGGATGGAAATAAGGCTAAGCCAGTTGACGGAGTCGAAAGCCTTGCGACAATCAATCTTGAAGACCAGCGTGGGCGCTTTCCTAGAGTGGCAGCATCGGAGGAGGTCAGCAGCGTAAATGATGTTCTCGGAGATGCGACGGCCGGAGAGGAAACCTGTTTGATCGGGGTCGACAAGGGCATGGATCGAGGACTGAAGATGAGAAGTGAGAACCTTAGTAATGATTTTGATGATGCAATTTTGGAGGGAAAAGGGCCGAAAATCACCGGGGCATCTAGCGGCTTCCGTCTTGGGGAGGAGAACCAGGAAGGCCCTGTTGATGCGGGTGAGGTCAATGGTGCGGTCGTAGAAGTCTTGAAAGATTTGGAGGACGTCGGTGCTGGCGAACTTGGAGTAGAAACTCGGACCGAAGCCATCAGGTCCGGGGCTAGAGAATTTGTTCATGGCGTAAATAGCACTCTTGATTTCCGAGGGCGAGAAGGGGGCGGAAAGGCTTGCAGGAAGGTTATAGGTGGGGTCGTAGATATCCGAGAGGTTAAAATTCTAAGAGCAAGTCTAGGCGGTACCGAGGATTATGCGGTAGAAATTGTTTAGGGTCTGGGCTTTGGAATCATGATCAGAGAAAGAGGCACCGTTGTCTTCCAAAACGGGGATGACGTTCTTTCGGCGACGGCAAGAGGCCATACCATGGAAGTAACTGGTGTTCTCGTCGCCTTCCAAGGCATAGCGAACTTTGGAGCGGAGTTTCCAGTACATCCATTTTTCCCGGATAGAGATGTGGAGGGCGTCGGTAGTGAGGTTACGGAGGCGGAGTTCCAGAGGAAAGAGTGGGCGTTTTTCTTCAAGAAAGTCGAGGAGGTTTAATAAGACACGTGCATCATTTTCACGCTGCAAACTTGTTAGAGTTTTTTGCCCACTTTTTGGTTCATTTTGTGTAATAAGTTTGAAAAAGGGTCAATTTCATCAAAATTGCCGCGCACGCCGCCCGGGCAACACCTGGCCACCGGCGTGGCGTCTCAGGGGATCTGATGATCTGGTCTTTTTTTTTTTTTTGAGAACACAGTACAACACAGACGCTCACAAATACGCACATACACTCACCCCTATGAACGCACGCACGCACACCCTACCCCTATGAGCACCTCTGAAGGACTGAGCCGGCAGATCTTGAGGTTGACGAAGTCACCACAGGCGCCTCGCTGTTGACGGGCACGTCACCTACCACTGAAAGAATAGCGCCGGATAATCCTGGAATAAATCCAGGTAAATGCAAACGCCCATGCCAAGTCTAGGACTTGAACCTGGGTGGGCTGGTTCCACCACAGGGAACCCAACCATCAGAGCCAAGCTCCGTTTGCATCTGATGATCTGGTCTGATCTGAGGGTTGGAGACTACGTGCGTCCGTTCCATCCGGATCCGTGGTCACGTTAGATCGGTGCAACAGAAAGGAAAGTTTCTCGCTTGCGTTCGATCGGGTGGTGGCGCCCGAAAGATGCAGCTCATAATTGAGCCAGCCAGTAGACCCCCGCCGGCCCGCCTCTATACGTACGTGGCGGCGAAACAACGGCCGTGCTGGGAATCCCGCTACGTACGTGCACGTCACCTTTTTTCTGTTTTGTCGAGCGAAATCGTGGTCGGTTCACACGGGAAGGATGGAGCTGATACTCTTAACTAAAATCGCCTAAAATGTCTCTGCATCATCAGATGTCTATTTCATACGTGGACGGTGGAAGCAGCAGCTACATGCCCACGCTGCAGTTCCTGCGTATAAAACTGTAGTACTGAACCTGCTTGATTAGCTCCTGTTCCTGGACGTTTGGCAGCCCATAAAAAAATGTGCAATGAAGCATGAGCATTTTCGGAGAAGCGCACAAACGGCTTTCTTGGCGTCCACAGGCGGGCAAGTTCCGAAAATGCTCATATGGATCGACCTGTAGCAACAACCGCACCAGGCTCTGTTATTCGAAGATCTTGCCTGCATACAAAACCAAAACCAGAACTTCACTTTGACTCCCGAGCTCACGTGCTCATGTACAATTATTTTTTAAATAAATAGTAAAACATTTTTAAAAAAAATTCTTTAAACAATTGGCGATGAATATATACTAGTGTTTTACATGTGTGCTAAGTTTCGTCACAGAATAACATTTGTGGCGCCTTGTGCAAAAAAAAAAACAAATCAGTGACAAAATGAGATTTACAATTATAGTTTTCAAGAGCACTGTTTTCTTTTCAACGAGAACCACAAGAGTCATTTCACCACCAAACTTGGTATGTTTACAGAACATTTGTATATGTTCATCACCAAATCTTTTCAGAATTTTTTAAAAATTTTACTATATGTTTTCGATATTTTTAGTTGACAGGAGGAGGTGGACTCAGGAACCAAAACATCACTCCTATACAAGAAACATTATTCATCCGAAGAAAATGTTGTTAGATTTTATGGGTTTAGCCCATCTAGCACAAGCAGATCCTGAAATCTTAGAGGCCTATCCTGTTTGGTGTCTTGTGCGACTAAGTCTAGTCTCACATTACTAGTTGGGAGAGATAGAGAGGGCATCTCTTTTCCCACTAGTAATCAACCTCCTCCACCGCTCGCCTCGCACGTCGTGATTTGGTGGAAGATTATTTTTTCCACGTGTCACACATGCCTTCCAGGCTATACAGACTGAACAGACGGCTCGAGAACGAGAGAGTACCACTCACGGACTCCTAGTATGTCCCCACCATATGTAGTTTGTTTTGCTGCGTTGCTTACAGTATTCTCCATCCTGGCGTGCACGGCTGTCCGGGAGAGCAGGCCTCTGAAACCATGTCCCTTGGTATCTTGCACCGTGAGAGCAGACATCCGAAACCCCGTCCCTTGATCAGATACTGAACCGGCAGATGGCCGGTAAGGTTTTTGGGAGCGTCTCGGCGCAACTTCTCGATTCTGTTAGACGGCTTCCGTGCCAACACTAACGCCGATTTCGACGATGTCATCTTCATCGTCATGGCCGACGATAACAATGACGTGGCGGGACCTTCCTGGTCAATATGTATGTGTTGTTTCTTTTTATTTATTTTGCACTAGTATTTGAGCCATATGTAAATCTGCTAGATATATCTGGTCAATAGTATGTGGCTGAATTTGCTAGTGCATATGTGGTGATTATTTCGTTAATTAAACTCATCCAAAACGTTGCTTAGATACTCAACAAAAGTGTGGATACAGTTGCGTATTCATGGAAGCCCCACTCAAGACACTACCGATTAAGCAACGTTCTGAATAAAGTTTTCATGAGGATAAGCAATGCTCCTAAAAATGTTACTCCCTCCGATCCATATTAGTGGACATAGCTTTGTCTAAATTCATATGTATCTAGTTAAGTATTTAGACTAGATACATGTGTATCTAGACAAAGTTGTGTCCACTAATATGGATCGGAGGTAGTACATGAAGATAAGCAATGTTCTAATAAAGTTCCGTGAAGATATGCAATGTTCCAAGAGAATGATATCACTAGAGAGATCAACGGCATGGAATGTACGACAGAACGGCCGACCGCATTTCCTTCAGTTTGACAGATAATTTATCTTCGGTGTCTTCTTTTCTTGGGTGGAAGCAATTCCCCTTTTGCCTGCTCCAAACAAACCTGACGAAGGGAATATATTCTGTCTGCCCATACATGTTCGGTTTCCAAAAACTCTCTCCATTCTACGCATCCGATATATTCTCCCCTCACAGCATATATGTGACCAATTATTAATAATAACACCACCCTCATCCTCCAGCATAAAATTTCCGTGTGGCATAAGTGAAGCATATACACGTACGTACATGCATGTTGGTGATCGAACTGCAATCTATGCATGGCTGGGCTGCTTTTTCCGGTCAGATCCTCGATAAGCCCCGACAAGGAAAATTTCGGCCGATAGGTGGGTTGGGCTGTTTTTCCAGCCTGAACAGATATCGCATATCGGTTCGGACCGAATAATTTTATCCAGGCCTCCTGATAAGCGAGTGCTCGACCGCTATATGAACGGTACCGAGGTCATTTAGCGTTCGACCCCCCAATAGCTCCGCCGTGTTTCGCCTGCCGCTATCCGGCAAGCAGTTAGTCGACCTCCGCGGCACATCTCTCCATGGGTTTCCGGGCGAGGATGAGGAGGCCCGCCGCTGCTCGGCTGTCTCGTACAAGCACATACAGCTTCGAGGGTGCCAGTGGATCGGGTTGCTCTCTAGGAGCAACGCGTCACTGCACCCTCCTCGCACGACGCGAAGGTGGGTAGCTCCCGCCCCGGAGGAGGATGAGTACGAGCCTTCGACACTGGAGAAGGAAGTCGTCACCGCAGGTGGCAGAGGATCCGGGAGATGCAGATGGGACATCCTAATGGAGCACGTTCTGCCGGCCTTCCAGCGGACCAACGAAGTCAACGACGAGCTCACGGCTGCCTCGGCCGCGGTGGAAAAAGGTGTTTCGGTGCCGCGGTGGACGAGCACGAGCTCGCTCGGACGCTGCTGATACGTCCAAAACGTATCTATAATTTTTGATATTCCATGCCTGTTATATATTAAATACCACATGTTTTATTTACACTTTATATCATTTTTATGTATTTTCTAGACTAACCTATTAACAAGATGCCACAGTGCCAGTTCCTGTTTTTTGCTGTCTTTTTGTTTCAGAAATTCTCTTCTGGAAATATTCTCCAAAAGGCATGTCAATTTACCTGATTTATTTCTGCACGGGAACGAAGCACTAGTCCGAAGGAGAAGCCCAGGAGGCAGCCCATGAGAGGAGGCGGGCCCACGGCGCGGCCAGGGGTGGCCCCGCGCCGCCACCCCGCCTGGCCCACCTGGTGCCCTCTGGCGCCCCTTTTTCGCCTATAAATTACATTTATTCAGGAAATCCTAAATACCCGATCAAAAATCCACGAAAAGTTCCGTCGCCGCCGTCGTCGTCAACCCTAGTTCGGGAGGGTTCTGAAGTTCTTCCCGGCACCCCGCCGGAGGAGAAATCATCACCGGAGGGCTCTTCATCACCATGCATGCCTCCGGTGTGATGCGCGAGTAGTTCTTCACGGGACTGCGGTCCATAGCAGTAGCTAGTTAGTAGTCTCTCCACCTTGTGCTATCATGTTTAGATCTTGTGAGCTGCCTAACATGATCAAGATCATCTTTATGTAATGCTATATGTTGTGTTTGCTGGGATCCGATGAATTGTGAAGTTATGATCAAGTTTGTTCATCTATTTATATCCATGTTTTATCTATGTTCCTGGATGCTCTCCGTTGTTAGTAGATGATTTGGCCAACTAGATGCTAATGACTGCAAGAGGGGGTATTTATCCTAGATAGTGGGTTCATGCCTCTAGAAGGATGGGCTCGAGATGACAGAAACGACTAAGTCTGTAGATGTGCTGTTGACACTAGGGAGAAAACAACGTTGTTGTGTCTATATGTCATATGCATTGTTTATATTACACACTTTGCTTAACGCTTTTATCTGTTGCTTGCAACTTAATACTCGCGGGAGACACGGAAGCTATCCTGGGGGTGGATTATTAGTCACAGATGCAGCTAGTAAGCGGTCTATGTATATTGATGTAATGCCCAATAGATCTAACAATGAACTCTTATCATATCTTGCATTGTCATGCATTTGCACTTTGTCAATTGCCCAGCTGTAATTTGTTTACCCAACATATTTATCTGTTTTATGGAGAGACACCACTAGTGAACTGTGGACCCCGGTCCTTTATTCCACACTGATAAAAACACCGTTTCCACCACGCTCTGCATTTATTTCTTCGCTATTCCTTTTTGCACTCATCATTACTTTTCATACCATACGTTTAATCCTTTGTATTCAGCAAGCCGGGGAGATTGACAACCTTCCTGTTTCGTTGGGGCAAAGTATTTTGATTGTGTTGTGTGCAGGTCCACGTCAGTGATCGTAACGGCGCCACTGACACCGTGTTGAAGCTCTTCCAATTACTACTGGTTCGATAACCTTGGTAGATTTCAAGGAAAAATTACTGCTGCATTACTTCATACCTTCCTCTTGGGGTCTCTCAACGAACGTGTGTTTTCACGTCATCAGCTGCGCAGGATGATTGAGCAGGACCACGTCGGCCGGTGAACTAGAAGATCAACTTTAATTTAAGTTGTTAGTTCTAACTAGCTGAGTGCAGCGATATGGAGGCCGAGCTATATGGCTCTCGTTTTTTTTTTGAAATCTGCACTTTTGCTTGTCCAAAAAATCGAAACAAAAATTCTGTGTGAAGATAATGTTGAAATCTTTAGTTGTGTAAAATGTCAGTGAAGAATTCATAATATTTTGGTCTGGGCAAAAAAGACAAATCCGCAGTTCTGGATAGTGAATAGTGTTGAGATTCAAAAATTTGAAAACTTTGTCAGATTTGTCTTTTTTCCCATGCCGAAATATTACGAAGTTTTTGTTGAGATTTTTTACAACTATAAATCTCAACATTATCTCCACACAGAATTTTTGTTTTAACTTTTTGGAAGTCTAAAAGTGCAGATTTCGAAAAAATTAAAAAGCGGGAGCCATATAGCTCCGCGCCTACGTTTGGGTTTCCGTTAACTAGTACTCCCTCCGTCCAATAATAACTGTCTTAGATTTGTCAAAAAGTAGATGTATATAGACATGATACATGTATAGGTACATTCACTTTTGTACAAATTTGAGACACTTATTTTGGGACGGAGGGAGTACTACTATGTAAAATAACTCCTCATGAACCCGATACAAATTATAAGGGATCTGTAAGGCCTTGTTTACTTCAAAGGTTTTTTAGGGGATGGGAAGAGTGAGGATGAGAGGGTATTTGGTGAACACCCAATCCCCACAAATCCCAATAAATACTCTTCCTCTACAATACACTAGTATGGACTAGAGTTTTTGTGTTAGGCAAAAATGAGTTGGTTGGTAGGGGATATTTGGAGATTATCCCTTCCCATCCCCTAAAATACACTAGAAGTAAACAAACTAGTGGGGATTTTCCGGGATCCGAGATAATCCCCTTCCATCCCCTAAAATACACTCGAGGTAAACAAGGCCTAAGAGATGCTCTTAGATGTGCTAGCTACGAAGCTAGTGAAGAAGTCCAAGGTCGGTGGTGTGTTGAACTTTCCCGACGTGAATGCCGAAAAGGATCGGTCGCTCGATCCTCGGTGGTTCGCGGCGGAATCGGACAGGTAGATACGCTGATCAATTCGTCGTGATCTTCTTCTTCTGGGAAGAGGACCTGGTACACGAGAAGCTACGCACGGCACCAAGGGAGTGTGCGTGCGTGTACCTGTGTCGGCGTGTGACCAAATGCAGAGTCACCCTGACTGAAATCGAATTAATGGCGGAGTTGACAACTCGAGGAAGAAGACAGCCATGGATCGAGCTCGTACGTACCGGCGGTTTGTGGTTAACTTACGGGCCGGCGAGGGAGTGTACGTGCGTCCGTTGCAGTTGGTTGGGTGGGTTCGTGACTGGTTGCGTACGTGGACACTCCCTGCCGTGCAGGCAACGGACGGATCGCAGACCATGGCTCCGTACGCCGATTATATAAAGCAAACAAGGTCGCGTCATCACGAACGGAAGCCACACGTGCCGCCGCGCCGAGCGTCCACCGCAGGAAGGAATCCCGGAGCCCACAGCACATCCCCACCTCCGAGCCAAAACACCCAGGGCGCCGCGACACCCCACCCCACCTCCCCTCCGCCGCGCAAACCACATTCCCACGACCACACGTACACCGCCGCTTGCTCCCTCCCCCACCTGACGCCGACGCCGTCGAGGCGGACCTGCCCACCTCTCCGTTTCCGGGCGGCGGCGGCGATTGTTCCCCACGGCCCCTCTGGCGTGAGCGTGATCTCCCCCGCCCCTAGAGGC
Organism: Poa pratensis; assembly: GCA_947311845.1. NCBI lineage: Eukaryota > Viridiplantae > Streptophyta > Magnoliopsida > Poales > Poaceae > Poa > Poa pratensis. The sequence continues at coordinate 22,687,949 of CAMZMU010000111.1, forward strand.
AGCACCGAATATCCGCGCGGCCCGAATCCCCCAGACCAACAACACCACCCCCTCTCCTTTCCCCACCGCGAATCCCTCTACCCCGATTTCGTCCCTCGCAGCGTCGACTTTCGCGCAACCGCACCGCCGGAATTACCCAGCCACGCAAGTCGGCTGCTCCCCCCGCTTGCTTGCTCAGCCAGCCCACCCCAAACCAGGAGGCGAGGATCGTGCCGGAGGCAGGTACGGCAGCAGCACCATCCCCTCACTCCTCTCTCTCTCTCTCTCTCTCGAAGGCGCACGAGCAATTTGCTGATTATTTTTTCCTGCTTTTTTGGAACTTATTTCGTTCGTTCGTTCGGCCGTTCTTATCCTTTCCGATTGCTTCGGGGGAAAACGCGTTTCTGGCGAAGGTTCGCGGGGAATTCCGTTGGGAATTTTGTTTTTCTGCTCGGAGGGGAATTACGGGAAGCTTCGTGGGTGCAGTTTCTGTTTTGAGGTTCGAATGGGGGTGAAGCATTTGGGGTTCACACTGCCATCTCACAGCACTGCTCCACGCATTCTTCCAATTTCTCTCTGAGTTTCCTCTTCTTTTAGGAGCAATTTTGTCTCTTCATCTGAGCTATTACCGGTGAAATCTGCGGGGAATTTCGTCCCGCAATTCCATGTCTTTCTTTATCTGATGGTAGGTGCCAGATCTTTGGTCTGTAAAGTCTAATCCTTTTGCTGTTGTTTCAATCAACAGGAAAAGGGGCTAATCTGCAGAGCAGCTGGTAGTGGATCGGAATCGTGTGATGTACTCAGCTGTGGCGCCGATCCAACTGAGCCAACTTGATCACACTCTCTACCCTACACACATGGCGCCCTGTGCCGCCGCCCCCGCCGCGGGCAGCGCCGAGGCCGACGGGGCACCGCGCATGGCCAAGTTCCTGGTCAGCTTCGGAGGCAGCATCCTGCCCCGCCCGCTCGACGGGCGGCTCCGTTACGTCGGCGGTGACACCAGGATCGTCATGCTACCCCGTGACATACCCTACTCCGACCTAGCGGCGCGGATGAGGGAGCTGTACGAGGATGCTGACATCATCAAGTACCAGCAGCCCGATGAGGATCTCGATGCGCTCGTCTCGGTGGTTAATGATGATGATGTGGTGAACATGATGGAGGAGTATGACAAGCTCATTGCTGCCGGAGAGGGGTTCACTCGGCTGAGGGTCTTCTTATTCTCGCAGCACTTGGATGATGATGCTGTATCGGCAGCTGTGCATTACCGCGGAGATGATCGGGACACTGAGAGGAGGTATGTCGACGCACTCAATAGCCTTGGTGACATGAGGTCGCCTTCCTCTCCGGTATCAGTGGAGCAGCTTTTCGGCATTGGAGGCAATGATGGGATTCCTGATAGTTTGCGCCATTTGAATGTTCCTCGCCCGTCACAGAATCAGAGGTATGGGGAGATGGATTCTACCTGGAGCCCAGCATATGTATCTCCTGGCCAGTATGGAGTGCATGATCCTAGGGACTTTCCCATTTCACCATCATCTGCAAGGTTTCAAGTTGGAGCGGAGGATTTTGATGAGAGGATTCCTGATGACTTTGTGAGGCATTCACCAAAATATCGGCATTATGAGCCTCAGTCACCACCACACGTGGATAACTTGGTCTGGCTTCCACCCGGTGCTGTAATTCAGCAAAATTCTGGCTTCCCAGGGAATTTGGGCCGCTCTGGCAATTTTTTGGATGGAAACAGTGTATATGACTCCCGTTCGCCATTCCAGAAGGGTCAAGGTTCAGTTGGCGATCCTCGCTATATGGATCCCCGTTGGAGGCCTGTCCCACAAACTTTTGACCAATCCAGCATGACAAATGAGTATTCTGCTCACCCTTCCATTCCGCGTCAAGATTATTTTCGTCCTGGTGAGCATTATGTTGTAGGCCAAGATGTTAGACTGGAAAATGGTGTTTATGTGAAAGAGCAAGCTGGTGGTCACCCTCCTATTTTCTACAATGAATCACATTCTCATGATAGAGCTTGGCATGCGCATCCCAACCAAAGTCATCAACGGTACGAGGATCCAAGGTTGAATCTGGCTAGTAATGGTAGAGTGATGGATCCATACATTGATAGCAACTCAGCTAATTCTGGATTTACACCCAACAAAGTGTATGAAATTCATTCAGCATCTCACAATCGCTCAAGCCATGAAAGTCCCCACTATTATCATGGCAGTGGAGAGCATATCAATGATGCATATCATAACCCACAAGTTGTAAGTAGTGGCTCGTATGTCCATACGCCAGGTTTTGAAGAATCTGCAGGCCAACATTACAGCCATACTTCAGCATATGGTGGAGATACCTTTTACCAAATGCAGCAGAATTTGCCGCCACTTCAATCTAGAAGGAGGGCAAACAGCCCTGTTCATACAGGCTCACCATATGAATCCCCACACCTGCCGATTCCAAATGGTGGGAGTATTAACTCCAACTTTGTCAGAAACACAGGTGATGCTAGTCCAAGGATTCCGGTTGTGCCTGCATATGACCGAGTTCCAAACCCATGGCCTTCACCCAATGGCAACATACCATATAGAGTTGTTGGACATGATATTCCTGCTGTTGTTGAAAACTCTTCCTCTCTTGTTCCTCGGCCAAATCCAAATACTACTCAGTATGTTCAGCCTTTCTTTGCCCCAGAATCAGTCCAGCATCAACCTGGAGCTCCATTGATAGAAATTCTTCCTGAAAGAGCATCTGCTGGACCCATGCTGGCATCACTTGATGGTAAGGTAGCTGTTGCTGCAGTGCCCCTCGCTGATGATTTGTCCAGGTTGGACATTAGCACAACAAAGAAATTTGAAGGACCAGAGGATCAAAGGCATACTAGAAATGTGACTGAAACAAAACCGACAGAACATGACGGCAGGGCTGTGGCATTGCAGGAATGTGGGAACGTACCGGACAGATTAAATCTCCTTCCAGAGTTTGTTGCCTCCGTTAAAAGGGCCGCACTGGAAGATACTGAGAAGCCAGGAGAGGTTCAGCCAGATGCTCGTCATGCTATTTCACCTGTTTGTGATGATGGAAAGAAGTTTGATGAGGTAAGTGGTGGTGTAAGTAGTACCTGAACAAACACATTAAACACTAAACTAACTAATGCTCTGCACTCAAATCCTTTTGATGTGCAGAATACGGATGGAGATCAGGACAAAGATGTGCATGGAAGCTGCGACCAGCACAAAAGTTCTGGGATCGAATCTACACCTGCTGAAGCTGAAGCATTGTCTAAAGGACTACAGGTATGTTGCTAATCTCTTGATATATAGTACTGTTTAATTTTTAGCTTATGCCCCATTTATACTTTGTGTGGACAGACTATAAAAAATGATGATCTGGAGGAAATCAGAGAGCTGGGTTCAGGTACATATGGGGCAGTCTTCCATGGTAAATGGAGGGGATGTGATGTTGCCATCAAAAGATAAAAGCGAGTTGCTTTGATGGAAGGCCATCTGAGAGAGAGCGCTTGGTATGCTTTATTTCTTTGTTAGTTCTCGATTTTAGGACTAGTTGTGAAGCAAAACTTCTGTTTACTTATATTAGGGAACCTCTACATTCACTTATATAATATATTGGAGTAATTTCATATATTAGTTGCTGTGGATAGGTTTCGTTTTTCAAGTACAACAGTAATGGAAAAACCTTGGTTGTATAATATTATAAATAAAGAGAGCTTATGCATATGAAAAAAAGGAGATAAGGATGTGCAGATTTGCTGTGGTCTCTCATAGAAAGTGCCTCAAATTCTGATTTATTGGAATCTTGCAGATTGCGGATTTCTGGAAAGAAGCTCAGATCCTGAGCTCACTTCATCATCCAAATGTAGTTTCATTTTATGGTGTTGTTCGCGATGGTCCTGATGGAAGCTTAGCAACTGTTACTGAGTTTATGATCAATGGGTCTCTCAAACAATTCTTGAGGAAAAAAGACAGGTATTGCTCGTTTTATCAAAGAACAGTTTGATTTCTCTTTTTTCCCATATCAAAATTCTAACATATATGGGAACTGCATAGGACAATTGATCGCCGCAAAAGGGTTATATTGGCTATGGATGCTGCATTTGGCATGGAATATTTGCATGAGAAGAATATCGTTCATTTTGATCTCAAGTGTGAAAACCTACTGGTAAACATGAGGGATCCACAACGACCGATATGCAAGGTTTAATACCCACTCAATCTTCTTCGTTGCTTCTCTCTTTTCTACTTTTTCAAATCTCACTAGCAGGGTTTCATATTGCTCCCTGACCTTTTCATGCTATCTTAATATTTCCGGATCAGATTGGTGATCTTGGGCTATCAAAGGTGAAGCAGCATACTTTGGTGTCTGGTGGTGTCAGAGGAACCTTACCATGGATGGCGCCAGAGCTTTTGAGTGGGAAAAGCGATATGGTGTCAGAGAAAGTAATAGTTCTTGTTCTATAAGTACCTTCTGTATTTTCAAAATTGTTCAATCTGTAAACAATGTATAACTCTTTATGTTCTTACAAAAAAGCTAAATAACTTTGTTTTGTAGATTGATGTCTACTCATTTGGTATTGTGATGTGGGAGCTACTTACTGGGGAAGACCCGTATTCTGATATGCGTGCTGCTGAAATTATTGGTAATGTCCAGACCTTTGTATATGATGATCGCTATGTTTTGTTTCTAATTATAACTTCCTCCCTGTTTATGTATTTTATTTGGTGCACATGTATCACTTTGAGTAACTTGCTCTGGGGCTGTGAGAACATACTTGTTGGAAATTTTCTTTTGGAATTGCTTCGTATGTTCTGATACAACTTGAAAAACTTGTGTGGGAAACTTTGAAAGGCTTTGAAGGCTGAGCTAAGGGAAATTGTCAGATGGAAATCCCAGGATTTGTTAGTCATAAATGCTATACATATGTTAAAATTATTAAAATCTGCAGTTAAAGAAAACCAAATGTAGCCATGTAGAGTTGTAGACAACCATCTTTCTGAAGCTGTAATTCAGAACCTTTTATCCCCTTTGGGTTGTCCGGTGACAATATGAAATTGGAAGTCAGTGAAAATAATAATAGTTGTGATCTTCCCCTACCTGCGCTGTATTTTATTAAGCACAGGTTATTCCAAATAGGATATAACTTTTGTGCTCATCAATATTAGTCATGCACCTGTAGTAAGTTATTGAGGCTTCTGGTTAACACCGCCCTGTGGAGTTAATTATCATGTCATTTTGCAGGGGGCATCGTGAACAATTCTCTCCGTCCTCAGATCCCTTCCTGGTGCGATCCTGAATGGAAATCATTGATGGAAGGTAGTTGGGCTAGTGAACCAACTGAAAGACCGTCCTTCACTGAAATATCTCAGAAGTTGAGGAAAATGGCCGCAGCAATGAACATCAAGTAAAGGCTGAAGTTATTAGCCACGCGGAGGCATGTAAAGAGTTCCCATGTCCAGTTCCCTGACTAGAGGAAGGCAAACTCGGAATATATGTTTTGTCTTGGCAGCATCTTGGTTTATGCTAGTTCAAATGAGACTTTTTGAAGGCCTCCCATGGCAGAGTTCTATAACATATTTGATGTGAGTCGTCGTTTTGGTTCCCACCTCTTTTGATAAAATATGAAATGATTCTAGCAAATGAGAATTTTCAATTTCCTGTTTTGCAGGATACTATTTTTTATCGTGGGGTCAATAGCTGCCATTTGCCTGCCGTATGAAGAAATATAGTGCATCTGTCCATTCCTCAAGATGGGAACTGTTGGGTTGTAATGTAAATAAATTTTGGCTCGCCTTCATCCGGCACATATTAGATGTGCACGGTACTAGACACGGTTCCAAGCTGGACGCAGTTATCCTTTTTTCATACAATTGTGTCCTGAGAAGAGAGGGAACAAACTCGAACAGAAATATCCTTAATTTAGATTGTACATAGTTTACGAATAAGATTTCCACGTTGCATGGAAAATGGTCTTGCCCGTATGTATATATCATAACTTGTATCCCCTGCCAATTGGTTTGAGTTGGGTCTTTGAAGAACTCAATGTGGCCTTCACAACCTAGTTTTCTACTAATTACATCATGGAGGCAAGTTCCAATCGTTAAATTTGCGTTGTGCTGAATCAAATAGGAAAAGGTGTCTACTGGGACTGAAGCCCACTTCGTTCCCTCTGCTTATAATTCTAAGTTATTGATGGAAGGTGCTGTTTAGGTTGCTCTGCTCCATGAACTTTATGGTTGTATGGTTGCTGCTTCTGAGATTCTCATTCCCTGGCCTTCACTACTATGCCTGCCGAGTGCCGACTATTCTTTTCTCTGTTCTCCCTGGAGCTCATTTGAGTACAGTTCTCATGCCTTGTGATCTTTTTTTTTTCATGGAGAAAAAAGCAAGTGTTTTTCCATCTTGATTTTACAACTGCTAGATTAGAGTTGTAACCTGTTAGGAGTAAACCTGCTTCAGTATACATTATTGTTCAGTGTGACTTCTGTCTCTTCTCAATTATGCACTGAGTTAGTACATGTGGTCAGTCTCCTAGGCCAGCCAGTGACATGCTTGACGGAAAAAGGCTAGTAGATTTTGACCTTGCATGCAGTGACATTAACTAATGAAACACTGTTACCTCACCATCTTATCTCTAATGGTGCATCTGTATGCGAGCTGTTTTAGGGCAAGCACGGTTCATGTGGGGCTGCTTTAGGGTAGGCTTGTTATGCTTTTTCTTCACCACTGATTAGCCAACGCCTGTGAGCACCTGTCACAGATTGTCCACCAAACCGCACAATTAGCCGCTGCCAGCATTATCTTAAGCACCAGACAGCGCCCAAAGTCAAAACATGTAAACAATCGCGACGGCCGCCCGCTTTTCGATCTCTTCTGTGTGTTGCGTTGCGCCGCCGAGTCGACGGAGGAATTCCATGGAAGAACAGAATGATCTGTTCCTTGGGAGCTAGCCGGGGTTTTGTGCGCGTAGGTGAGTCTGTGTAATTGTGTGTGTGGCACATCATCTTGGACAGATGGATGGATTGGTAGGTGTGGCGCAGCTTGGCCTCTTGTTGAGACACAACAGCAAGGCTAGCTTGCTAGGGTTCATGCTGGAGCTTGATTGACTTGAGCATGCATTGCATCTCTTCTGATTGCAATTTATACTAGTTATATGGCTTCCACTGTGCCCATTTACTGTGAGCTTTTCTTTCAAGTTTGCAATATGATAATGTGAATGATGGATGGCTTTTTAGCTACCATGGGAGTTGGGTTTTATCAGATTTTTTGCCATTCTTGGGCTGACACAAATGACAGCTCCATACATTACCATCACAATGATGTACTCGTGCAGTTTCTTGGAGTTAAAAGTTGTCTTGAATTATAGCGAGGCGAATGTGGTGGCACACTGTTGTACTGTAATCCTTTTTCCTAGACCTTGGAGGTGTCTTCACGCCCGCGGTTCCTCGTACCCTCCCTCGGCGAGGACACTGTTGCCTTAGATAGATATGAAATAAAGCTGTCGACCATCGGTCGAAGAAAAAATGTAGTCACATTTTGTGTCATGATTTAACGCTGCATGGCCAAGAGGTTGGTAGTTTTACCTCCTAGCCAGAATCTGTAAAGTTCAGAAAGTTGATCTCCTTTATGGGAAACAGTTTTAACAGGTCAAAATTAAACGAACTAACATTGTTGTCATCTCCAGGAGGTTGGTAGTTTACCTCTATCCGGTTTCTGGCAAAACTGGAGCGGCAGTAAAAAAATATTGCATCAGCTCCAAGGTCTCGCTGCAGTAACTGGCAGCTACTAATTCGGATCCCAAATGCTGGCCCTGAATTCCTGACCGTCTCATTGTTCAGACTCACAAAAAGCCTGGGATCGACTTAGAATATTCAGTCATGTCTTGGCACATTGCCCTTTGGTCGTATCCGACAAGAGAGAATTTGACAGTGTCAGCCTAAAGCCCCAGCCTTTTCTCCCCCCGCTGTGCCTGTGCTGCTACCAATCAATCCCCTGCTTGCTCCGGGAACGCGATGCAACGATGCGAATCTCCACGACAGTGAGATCTCTCCCTCTCCGGCACGGCAGCATCAAGCATGTGTTTCACCTTCCTCACGACACATGTGCAGCTATGCCGAGCCAAGCTCCTTTTCACTAGTTAGCTTAGGGTGGCAGCAGCCATGGCTGGCTGGCTACCCATCTTCTGCCTGCTTTTGTCCTTCACATCACAGATGAATTAGCCAGGACGCTATGTACATCAGTACATGAGCTTCGGCAGTAGACAGATTGACAATATTTCCAGAGTATGTGTGTGCGTATGCATGATGTATGCTCTTCGTTGTACTCTCGTCATACACATGCACAGACCTGACGCCAAACAGCTCACGATATGGTCATATATATAAGTAGAAATCAGTTCATGCACCGAAAATTGGCTAGGAAACTCTGTTTTTCATTCACCAGTCAGGGGAAAGAGCTCTTCAGGTAAATGGGTCAGTTAACTAGAGAAAGAGAAAACAGAACACAATAGGCTTCTCTGCCTACCTAAGCTCTGTTAATTCTAGAAAGCTCCGTTTCACCAGAAACTATCCAGGATCCATGGTGAGGTCAATAGTGGTTGCTGCTGCTACCGGTCAAACAGACAGTAACGTGCTTCATCCTGAAGCAACGAGCAAGAAATCCACATCACTAACCATGCACTAATATACATGCATTTCCAAGGTTAAAAAAGGGGTCGTCTTTTGCTGGTCACTAATCAGATCGATCAGTGACATGCATGGGTCACTGTGTGCAGGTTGCCTTTTGCCATGCCGTTGTGCCATCATTTGCCAATGATACGAGCAGCAGGGGCCTGCCCTAGAGGGACAGATAGGTGCTCGGCTTGACGTCCGGTCTAATTCCCGGCTAGCCTGTCGGGGGAAAGGGTGGTGCTTTCTCCTAACCGGCACAGGGCCATGAGCCCTCGTGGCAGCTTAATATTTGGAGATCGATAAAAGATTGTATCAGTATGGAAAACGGATTGACAGTGCATGTGCGTGTCTTGCTGGTGGTGGTGATCATAAAGGTGTAAGGCCTTGTTCTTGATCCATATATGTTTTTCGGTTGTCGTCGACCACCGTCTATCTGTCGCTCACGGGGTATATGTTACTTGGTCGCGATTTGTCCGTGTCATCCTTCTATCGTGGCCGTCCAAACTCATGTTGTGTTGGCAAAACCGTGTCGGCACGGCAAGACATGGGCAAATGTATGAATGTTTTAGATACTATGACATTACGTCAAGGCAGATTTCGGGGGTGGAAAAATCCCCCTCCTTGTGGCACAAATCAGACCATGTAGATCACCTTTTGATTATTCTAATGTACCTTAATATAAGCATGCATGCCTCATGTACTTTGCTTCGAGGTACAGCCTCTCGTTATAAGGTCAATTACTATGCATGGATTCAAATGCTAGGCTCCAACGAGTCTCATCAAAGATATGTATATCCAGTTATTCCCCCATTGCCTTTTCTCCAAACTTTTGCCCTTGTTGCACATCTCTTTTCCCCTTGCCAAGATTTAAGAAACTTTCAAGTTGCTGATGACAGGCAAGGGCCGTGTATGCATGCATTGGGAATATGACCTTGGAGGAAATGACAAGCGGGAAACTACCAAATGACTCCTCCAATCCTTTCTCCTTGCTACCATATGAAGGATGCATATTTTAAGCCACCCTGCTTTGGGTTAACAAAGTCTATCATGTGGACTTGATCAGGCCGGATTAACTTGGATTGCCTTTCGATAAAAAGGTGTTGGCCCACATTGCACCCATCTGCTAAACTTACCATTACGGGCTTCAGCTCAAGTCGCTGACAGTGGGACCGGTGAGTCGTGTTTGATTACAGTGCATACCATGTTGTTGGTGACTTGGCACCTCTCTTATTAGGACTGATGAGAGTAGAGTTTTAAAAAAAAATTATGTCGATGACTCAGCGAAATGAAGGTCAATGCGTGAGAGTGTTCGGCTTCGTGCCAGCGTGATTACTAGTAGTTTAGTGCTGATAATATGCAGTGTAAAGTGCTAGCTTTTGCCATTAATTCCCAACAGCTAGTCCCCAAGATGATTTGTCTACACAGTAGCAAGTGAGAGCTAACTAGTTGAAACAAAGCTAGTCCCCAAGATGATTTGTCATAGCAGTAAACTAGTACTCCCTCCGTTCAAAAATAAGTGTCACAAGTTTGACAAAAAGTGGATGTATCTATACATGAAACATGTCTAGATACCTCCACTTTTGAGCAAACTTGAGACACTTATTGTTGGACGGAGGGAGTAGTATAAAGGAATTGAAGATTAGTCAACCAGCTAGTCCCCAAGATGATTGTTACTAACATCAATTCCTTCACTTGGATGCACATGTATATATGGGTTGTAGGTGATTTTTCTTTATATCACTGTCCAATGATGATACTAGTTAGTTAGAGTGGTTGAGTATATATGACTGTAAATAGTTACCTGCAGCTACCCTTGAAATTGAAACACATTATTAACTGTTTTCCCTTCCCTTTTCTCCTAGGGAACCTAGATGCTAGTACCCTCCAACATACACACATGACACATGTAGCATTTCATAGCTGAACAAAAATTTCCAAGGTAGTTAGGTGGTACAAGAAAACAGGGCAGCCTGCAGCATGGGGGGCTACTAGGAGAAGTTATGGTCAAAACATACAACACTAACATACATACATAATCAACCTGTACCTGGGGAGCTGTGGCATGTACTCTCTAGATGTTGGCAATATGGCAGCACATAATTTGCTGATGATGGAGGATATGGTAAGAATTGCATCCAATCTGTGCATTCTCTCTTCCAAATGTTTTGACCTTTTCTTCTCTCCCCTCCTCTCATTTCTTAATCTCTAAACCTTAACTTCAACAGTACCAAGAAAAACATGTATGTACATGCATTGCCCATGTCGACGCGGCTTTCTTGTAAAAATTTCAGCTAAACTATTACCTATGTAGATGGAGTAGCATATAGTAACTGAACCTCTTACGGCACTGCTTCCATCGCTGCAGCAACAACACGTATGCAGGAAACACCTCAAGCTTAGCTTTGAGCATAACTTGACAGATATGTGTGGCTAACAGTGGTGAGCTCATTGCATGGTATACGTGTTTCCATATGTGGTTAATTAATTACTGTAGTTAAAATACATCTACTAGTAGCAATTCTCCTGCTTTATCCCGCCGGCCGGCTGCTTGAACTATAATCTAGGCATGCGTATGTGCTAGCTAGTCAATGCATGCGTCGTTTGACGATAGTAATATATTGAGCCAAAGGCGTCATAAGGAAACCGGAATGCCCTAAAAAGTCGTTCGCGGTTTCATGGGCAGTCCAGCCCATGCGACATCTGTTACTACAGTGTTAGGCCTGGTCGAACTCTGAAGGCTGACCACCAGCCACCAGGCATAGATGACATCGGAGAGAGCTGCAGGCGGTGATGAAAAATGAATTCGTCAATTGCATGCATGTGTGTGTGTGTGTGAATATGCATGTGATCAGGTCTCGAGACGGGAATAAATCTGGGGGAAAGGTAGGCAGGGAGCGAGGGAAAAAGGCCGGGGGATGATTCATTCAAAAGAGCCGCGTTAGTAGCCGTCACACGCCAGCCAGACACGGCTAGCTAGGATCGGTTGCGCGCGGCAGGAGGATGCTGATGTTCCAAGCATATGTCGGGTTAATTAAAATGTGTTCGACGTTGCAATGGGGTATGGTAATTTAGATTTTCTAACTGGATTTTTGTTATATTTTTTTTGCGAGAAAACTTCCGATCAATGCATGAACTGTCAAAGCAGTACAAAGAATACAAGAAGTAACAAAAATTACATCAAGATCTGTAGACCACCTAGCGACGACTATAAGTACTAGATCGAGCCGAAGGCGCGCCACTGTCATTGCCCCTACATGACGGAGCCGGGCAACCCTTGTTGTAGTAGACAGAAGTCGTCGTGCTAAGGCCCCATAGGACCAGCGCACCAGAACAGCAACCGTCGCCGATGAAGAGAAGCGTAGATCAGAAGAATCCAACCTGTAGACACACGAGCACAAACGAACGAAGACCGGATCCAACCGGATCCATCGAAGACAAAAACCGACTGAATCCCGTGAGATCCGCCGGAGACACACCTCCACACGCCCTCCGATGATGCTAAACGCACCGCCGAAACGGGGGCTGGGCGGGGAGAACCTTATTCCATCTTCAGAAAGCCACCATAGCTTCATCTTTCTGAGTAGGACACAAATTCTAACCAAACAAAAAAAAAATCTGAGAACGGAGCCCTCCCGCTGGTAAGGACTGTGATCCACCGCGCCACCATGGCCCTGAGGGCACAGAGGCGAGTGGATCCGCGGTGGCGGCCGGCAGGAGGCAAAGAAACCTAGTCACCTGTTTTCGCTAGGTTGGAATGAAGAGATTATTGGCTTTTTTTTTTGTTAGTTTAACATTTTCCTATTTTTACTTTCATGACTACTTTGCCGCATAGTAGGACTATGAAATAAGTTCAGCACGACGAAGTTCATCAATTGTAAATCGAGACTAGTGCCAAGTTGTTGGAGCGGCTAGTAAGAGCGAGATATATTGTAATTCTATTTACACTAACCTGTTGTAGGTGGTAAAACATGGACATTTCAGAATGAAGGCTCTCGACCTGTTATCTGTGTATAGAGTGTCACCCCCTTTTTATAGTTGATGTGTTTGAAGCAATTGTGGGATGAAACCCCAAAATTCGTCATTAACTTGTTGGATGGATCCAAGAAAAACATCGCACAAGCATATGGTCCTCCCCTTCGTGAAATCTTTGGTTGTCTAGAAGAAATGTTTTTCATCGGTGCCGGTGTCATTTAGAAGGTTGATAAAACGCAAAAGATTTGCTTATCGATGCATTAACAGAAGAAACCATTATGCACAAGCCCAAACATGGGAACACCCTAGAATTACAATGCTATACACTAAGTACTAGGCATAACCAGAAGTAGTGTTGCTATCTCGTTGTCTCTGGCTTCACCATAATCCAACCTATGCCTTGATTGTGTGGAGCAAGCTGGTGACATCTGACTACACATTGTCGAAGATGACTAGTTTTGCGCTGCTTTTAGATCAACCAAGCCTTGAACAGGATAAAAAAAGGAGGCCCCCTTCTATGCGGCTATTGATGCATAATAAATGGGAGTTGTTTCCTCTCCACAAAGTCTTCTCAAACCAAATGTAGCGGGGCGGTTGATCGGATCAAAGAGAGGACCTCGTGTCAGAAGATGCACGAGAAGGAGCAACCGGTGAGAAGATGGGTCATATGGGCTCATCCAACTAGTCACAAAGCAAGCATTGTAGAGCATGAGGCAGCCTGCCGCACCTCATAAGCCTCTTAGCCATACACTATTCAATCATGGTAGCGACAACTAAACAATTAAAACTTCCAACACTAGGGACGATCGCAACCACCCCTTAAAAGAGGATGTCACAATAGGACATTGGGGGGGGGGGGTATATCTTCATGTTTCGTCCATCTCCAAACAATGACATATCAGAATATCCTAGAATGTACTGTCACGATGCCAGCATGCTAAGTACTACCCAGATGTTGGTGGTCCAACCATCAATACACGCCTCCCTAAGGTACATCATTTTCGCACTACTCTCGTGACGAGAGAAAGGAAGGTCCGGCGGTAGTTCGACGATGGCCTTTCGAACCAACGATCGGTCCGGATCCACATAAGAGAGCAGAAGTTTCGTCCCGAACAAACACATTATGTTCATCCGTGGAGAATTGCATGTCAAATCTACACAAGGGGTTGATGGTGTTCTCAAACCAACAGACTGAGAGGAGAGGCAAACCTCCCCCAAGTTGGCACGACAATGACCGCTAGTGCAGGACCACCCTTCCCGCTCTTGTCCACCTACTTGTAGACCTTCTTGTAAAGGGCTAGGACCATCAACTGGCAAAAGGGGGGGCACCTCACTCCTTTAACCAAGGTTAGTCATCCAACCATGGTCAACATGGGGAGGGGGGTTCCAAGTTGGTATTTTTTACCCTGGTACACTAGAAATTGAAAGGCGACGAATGAAGGATTATTGAGCGCAAGAGGATCCTGAATACTTGATGGGGAAGTGGGCCAAGTGGAAGGCTAACATTGATGTTGCCTGAAGGGTATCCGCATGCGAGCAGCCAATGGGAGATATATATGAGCACTTGATGGAGTTGTCCTACAACCCCTAAGTGTACTCAAAGCATGTGAGAAAGCCATAGATTGACCAGAGCACTCCTATCCGGGAGGTAGAATACAACGACGTCGTGTGCATTAATAAGGACCAACTCCAACATGAGGCGGGTGCAAGAGGGGCCGAAGAATAACAATATGACGAGCCTTCACTAGAAGCCGGTTTAGGGTGACAATGATGAGCATGAGTGACGTGGACATACCCTTCGGGTACCCCACCATTGGTATACATGGTGCCATTCAGCCGAAGGCTCACCGGGAGGCCCATCGAAGCCCATCAAAGATCGGGCCTACATAGAAGCTACGAACATACACGCTGCGTTACCTCCTGGTGTACGGAGCAAGATAATTAGGAAACCCTCGGTTTCCACCGACCATGTAACCTACCCGGTCACGGACACCCGAGACCCAGCCTGCTATATAAAGACCCAGAACCCTATCGAGATCGAATCTCCATCACCATAGCCATTGCGTCAACCTTGTAATCTAAAATCAATACAGATCAGAGAAGCATGAAGTAGGGTGTTACCCTCCGGGGGCCTGAACCTGGGTAAATCCTCTTCCTTGTTAGTCGTCGATACTACCAGCGCACTCGTTTCCCCCCTCCTTCGAATCCCTAGTACCATCAGCGATGGGTATTGACTGGGTACCCCCACGTCAACAAGAAACATAGGACACAAGTAGGTCCCTCCACGCAACCCTTTGCAGTGCCACACCAGAGGTGTTGGCTCGCTACTGAGACACACTTTCTACCTAGGTGAGGAGAGGAGGATGAAGAACCACTCTCAAAAGCAATTCCAAACCCCAACCTCCGAATCACCTGAAAAAAACTATAAAAAGCATTCATGATATCCATCTTGAGCATGGCATGGGGTTCCTTGAGACGGTTGGGATAATTTTGTATGTTGAACCAACATGAAGTTATCATGCATGCAGAATTTTTCCTTTCACGCGCACTGGTTATCCTCAACTTCAACCAGTGATCCCAACCAAGGTGCCAACCTTGAAGCCAATTTCAATTTTGTACATCATTTCAGCGGAGATATGGTTGATAGGATGATAGTCCTTTAGAGCAAGGGCATTCGACTTGTTGGGAAAGAGGATTAACAACACGTAGCTCAACCTCTCAAAGCCAGACCAAGTGAGGAGATGAGCTTGACAAGAGCGACCATGATGCTAATCTCCACGATGACCCAACAAGCATGTAGGAATTCCTCCATGACATGTCCTTACAACCGCTATATCTCCTCTGAGAAGGGGCATCAAGGTCCACCAAGTTCTCGAAACATATACCAAGGAATTCAAGGTCCTTCGATCATACCCACAAGGGAGTTGATATGATCGAAGGACGCCACCACCATGGCCACATGGTTTGAAACCATCATCCATTGACCACTCGTAGGTGGCGTGCAAGTGAAACAACACCCTTTTTTCACCCTCGTCACCCAAACGAGTAATCCTCGGCCTTTGATAAGCCATGGTGCACACGAGCAATGCCAACATAAGATACGCGTGCTTGAGCCTTGGGCGCAAGGCACGCTCCTCCATCGAGAGTTGCCTCACTAGTGGAAAACGGGGCTTTAGTCCCGGTTCCAGAGGGCTTCTAGTCTCGGTTAGGCAACCGAGACTAGTAAAGCAAAGCCCCTCATCCTTTAGTCTCGGTTGTATACGAACCGGGACTAGATGCCCTCCCACGTGGCCACGGCGTAGCCCGCGGGGCTGGGAACCTTTAGTCTCGGTTCGTAACACGAACCGGGACTAGGGGATTTGCATTTTTTTTCCGATTAATTTTCAGGATTTTAGGGTTTTAGGAGGGGTTAGGGGTTTTGGATGGTTTCCATCGTACAGGGATCACGTCGATGCGCCAAAAATGCGTTCTGGTATATATAAATTACTATATGAAGATTAAGTTGATGCATATATATATAACACATACAATTACATGAAGATCACGTTGATGACACATACAAATTAAGTAGTACATGAAGATCACGTTTTCCCGGTTCCGGGTACTTAATTACATGGAGATCACTATTACATGGAGGCATACTATTGATCTGTAGCATAGTGGTACTGTCCGAATTTAGGTATGACATCCACAAGGAAAAATCCCGCCAATTCCTCCCCAATTGCTTTGAAGCGGGCCTCTATTGGTATCGCGTTGCGCTTTCTTGCCAACTTTAAAAGAATGAGATCAAAATGAGTACATGAGTTGTGTGTATATATCAAATGAATGAAACTCAGCACAACTGATGGTAAAAAAACAACGTTGTGAATAATGTTTACGTACTTCTTTACTTCTTTTTCCATTCAATTTCTCGCTGGTCAGAACGTGCATGTACTCGCAAACGTAGTATCCACATAAATTAGTCCCCGGTGGCTGTTCAAGGCAATAGTACACAAGAATAGAATTCAATCAAATAATAATCAAGTATGATAATGGTTCGTGGACTTAGGTAGTACGTACTACTTACCTTGTTCAAATGCCATGTCAGCTTCGGTGGCCATCCACCGAACGGATCTTCCTCGATGAACGTTTTCCAAACGCTTCCGACAAAGAAAATGAACAAAGGAGTTATAAATTTCTTGATATCAGGAAATGAACGAAAGAGGCGATAAGAAATGAAATTACTTTGCGAGCATATCAAAACATGTCTTGTACTCTTTAGGATGTTTCCTTAACGAGTCAAGGACATGAACATCTCCAGTGTGCATTTTAATGATGATAAGAATAAAGTGGAACCTGCGCACGTTTATACACAGTCATGCATAACTCATCAATTAAACTTAACATCGGGTGAGAAAAATAGAATGTGTAAAAGACAGTGACACTCACTTGAAGTTCTAAGGCCATAATATTTGTGTTTTGTCAGTTTGTTGCTTCAAAAACCTTAGCAAAGTCGCCGGTGTATCCCTGTTATGAATGGGATCTTCTATGGTGACTTCATGAAGTTTATCCGGGTCAATGAACCCAATGTCCTTGATTTCTTCCCTTTTGCATTCGAGCATCTTCATTCTGCATAATATAGCGCACAAAAATTATAGTGAGGATAATTACAGACAATGAACGAGCTGAGCTAAAGACTTAAATTACAGAAATAAATCACTTACAGACAATAGCAACTGATTATAGATTTGTCGAAGGCCCGGAGATTGTATAACTGAAAAAGTTCGCTAAACTCAACGGACACAGCTTATTCTTGGAAATAGTGATCTTCCGTAACTCTCACCATGATACTGATATTCCCCTCCTTTGCGGCTTTCATGTACCAGTTATGCAACAGACGCATTTTTGTTGTTAGCCTGCCCTTGACCAAATCTTCCCCGGGAACATATTGACATACTACATCAGCGAAGGGGTAATCAGTTGTCGAACCTATTTGTTGTTGATAACCTTGCGCGGCTTTGTCGTCAAACACCTTGAGCGGGGGGGCCGATTGTGCGGCTTGTTCTCCGAGCTGGGGAACTTGTTTCCCTTTTTTCGGCTTGTCCAACTCATCGCCATATGACTTATCAATAGAACGCTCATAGTCTGATGGCGGCTTTGGTGGAGGGTTATATAGGTTATCGATGGTAAGTGCCAGGCGCTCCGGAGATATTGCAGCGGTAAATTTTGGCTCGGGCACTTTCACTTTCCGTGCAAGAAAGGCATCCAGTTGGGCCTTCACGGCGGCGGCGTTTTCCTCGACAGTTTTTTCCCAAGGTAACTTCTCAAGAGGCGGCGGTGTAGTCTCCTTTCTAGGTTTCTTCCTAATCGGCGAACCGGGCTTGCGCTTCCTCGGGAGCAACTTAACGGGCGCTTCCTCACGTGGCGGAGATCGAGATGGACTCGCGCTGGGGTCCCTCTCGGGGAGGGATGGGCTTTGCTGATGAGGTGGACTGCTACAAGGAGGAGTCGGTGGCCTTGGCAAGGAGTCTGGAAAGAGGATGTATTTCTTGTTCCACAGGGCGAAACCACGCTTGACTTCTCCCAATGTCTTCTCCTCGTCACCTCCAGGAATCTCAAGGTCCATCGTTTCAAATTCCGGCATAATTTCACGACATGAGCATAGCCAGCTGGAATGTCACCAAGATGGTAGCTTGCTCCAGGTTCATTTGGTAAAGCATAGCCGACCGGCACCTTCAAGGATATGTTCCTCGTTGGTATATGTAGCTCACAATCTGTCCTCTCCGTGACATCATCCACGGGGTAGTGACCATCGGCTTGCGTGGAACCACGCTGCTTTTACGCTGAGATGGGGCGGCATTGGCTGGAGGATCTTCTAGCTGCTGCTGAGCTGCCCTTTGCTGACTAATTGCGTCCAGTTGCTCCTGCTGCCGCTTCACCGCACGTTCCAATTCCGATAACCGTTCGGACTCCTTCTTCTTATTTCTGCTACGGCTTCTATAACTGTCAGCGCACTCCGGCCACGCATTTTTAAACGTAACACCGCCAGGATGGCCTCGAGCTCGTCCAACGTGTTCAGGATTCCCCAGGGCCCGTGTCAGCTCGTCGTTCTCTCTATCAGGTTGGAACACACCCCGACGAACTTCATCTATTGCGACTATAAGCTTCTTTGTGATTGTTTCTATTTTTTCCTTCCATCTTCCTTTTCCAACAATCTGCCCTGTCTATGGGTCCAAGCCTGTCCCATGCGCGAACAACCAGAATTTGGACCTCTCGGGCCAGTCATATATCTGTGGACGGATCCCTTTAGCAAGCAGTTCTGCTTTAAAGGCTAACCACTTAGGAATGGCGGTCCTGTAGCCACCTGCCCCCAACCTATGGTGGTATATCTTCTTCGCAGCATTTAACTTATTTGTGGCCGATCGAGTCACAGCCGTAGATGATTTCTTATACGCCACAAACGCTGGCCAGTCATTTTGTATCTTCTCTAGTGTTCCACTAAAATCTGGATCTTTATTTTCATATTTTTTTCCATAATGTTTTCTTCCAGTTCCGGAATTGTGTGGCCATCTTCGAAAGAGTCCACTGCTTGCATTTCTCCTTCTTGATTTTAGTGAGATTTTTCGGGAGGTTAAAATGTGTCAAGAGCGTGTCCCAGAGCAAATCTTTTGTAATTTGGTGGACATAACAGGGGTCATCGTCATTTGCGGCCGCCGGCTTATTCCATTCTGGTATGTTGATCGGGAGAATGTCCCTAACAATAACTCCAGCTTGACTTATAAATTTACTGCGGTTCTGTTTGGGTTCTAGCGGTTCGCCGTCATCGGCAATTTGCTCGATTGGTAACCTTGGTTCCTCGCTTGTCATCCTTTTCGTCCGGCCTCGAGGACCTTGATTTTTAGCAGATTTGCTCGATCCGGAGGGCTAAAAGAAAAATGATTCGTTAATAAGTGCAATACAAATCAATTAATGCATCTAGTGATCAACAACATATAGCCTTAATATATATACCTCGCTGGAGTTTGTTAAGAGCAATTCTTCATACTCAAGTCCCTCACCAAAATCGTTCAGAAATTGTGAGCTGAAATCATCATCTGCTCCACCGGCATCTTCTCCACCGGCATCTTCTATTTGGGCATCATTATATATCATCTGTTGAATTTGGTCTTCATTCTCCTCGTCTCGCACAAAGTTGGCTTCCATAGCTCAATGTCCCTGCAATCAATAAAATTTGCATCTATAAAATTCCATCTAATTTAAATAGCAATCAAATTTAAATAGCAACTAATCTAAAATTCCCTACAATCAAATTGACTTACCAAATTTAAATTCCATCTAATTTAAATAGCAACAATTTAAATAGCAAATTTGCATCTAATTTAAATAGCAACAAATTTAAATACCAAATTTTACTAACCTAAATAGACTTAGCAAATTTAAATTGCATCTAATTTAAATAGCAACAAATTTAAATAGCAAATTTTACTAACCTAAATAGACTTAGCAAATTTAAATTGCATCTAATTTAAATAGCAACAAATTTAAATAGCAAATTTGCTAACTTAAATAGCAACAATTTAAATAGCAAATTTGCATCTAATTTAAATAGCAACAAATTTAAATACCAAATTTTACTAACCTAAATAGACTTAGAAAATTTAAATTGCATCTAATTTAAATAGCAACAAATTTAAATATCAAATTTGCTAACTTAAATAGCAACAATTTAAATAGCAAATTTGCATCTAATTAACTTTGCTAACTTATCCAATTTGCTAACCTAAATTAACTTTGCTAACTTATCTAATTAAATTTGCTAACTTATCAAATTTTACTAACCTAAATTTAATTTAACTAAATTTTCTAACCTAGCTAAACTATGAAAAAAAAACTAGCTAAATTTTACTAACCTGATCAATGCAAGGCGATGGCGGCGGCCGGCGGCGTCGGGCAGGGGAAGGGCGCGCGATGGGGAGAGAGGGCGCCGGAGTTGCGCCGGTGAGAGGGGGACGACGGTGTGGGATGGCCGCGTCCGGCAGCCTGGTGGTGGAGGCGGACGGCGTCGGAGGCGGAGAGGCGTCGGCGGCATCGATGGAGCGGCAGACGGCGCGACAGACGGAGCGGTAGATGGCACGGCGGAGTAGGGCGCGGCGGAGCGGAGCGGCAGACAGCGCGGCGGAGCGGAGCAGGGCTTCGCCGTCTCGGGGGCGTCGGCGGCGTCGGAGGATTTTGGGGAAGAATGTGAAATTTTTGGGGCAGAACCACCCAAAATGCCGCTAAAATGACCTTTAGTCCCGGTTCTAGCCACGAACCGAGACTAAAGGGTCTTTAGTCTCGGTTGGTAACACCAACCGATACTAAAGGTCTCTCTGGGCCGCCAAAATTTGCGCGTGAAGCCCAGCGGACCTTTAGTTCCGGTTGGTGTTACCAACCGAGGCTAAATGGGCATTTTAATTTTTTTTCCTAGTTTCTTTTTCTTTTTCTGTTTTCAATGGCTTTTGTTTATGTTTTCTTTTATATACTTTGATTTACTTTCTTTTTGAATGGTTTTTGTTTCTAGTTTCTTTTTCTGTTTTGTTTTATATACTTTGATTTAAAGGTGCCAAACTGATTTTTTTAAATTAGTTTTGTCTATTTAAATGACTTTATGTTGATTTTCCGAAAGTAATTCATATTTGAACTACAAGTGTGTGATAGTTTGCTCTGATTTTTATAGAAAAATCAATTTAAGGTACACAAATAGTGATTATATCACAAAACTATCCATAGTTCATTCAAATTTGGCCCCTTTAAATCAATAGTTGTGGTACCCATTTTGACCATTCTTTCAAAAAAATCAAAGAATGTGAAAAAATACTCAAAAAAGGAAATGCTTTGGCATGGAGTCCTTTTATGTGTACTAGTTGTTAGCAAAATTGGTACACTTGTGTTTTGACCGACTTTCCAAAAAAATCCTTCACAAAAAGATGTATCATCTATAAACATGTATAGGTTTCATGCCAAATGACCAAGTTATGGCCATTCACATGACATAGTTTGTGATAAACTGCCCATATTTGGCACATATGTGTATCTTCGTATGGGAAACAAAGGTGCCAAACTAATTTTTTAAATTAGTTTTAGAAATATCATTTTCCATTTTCTTAGTGCACAAAATGACTTCTTTTGTGAAGCAAGTACAAATAATATGGTGCAAAATTACACCAATACAACTTCCACACAAAGTAGTCCACATTTGATGGATAATCCACAAATATTATGAATGTTCTCGCTTTCTATCTAGTTTTGCCTATTTAAATGACTTTATGTTGAGTTTCCCCGGGACTAAAGAAGCACACGGATCATGTGTTTCTTTCAAGCACTTGTGAGCCGTTGGATCAGGGGTGTGTTTCTTTTGAGGGCTTGTGAGCTGTTGGATCAGCACTATCACGACAACTTCGTGAGCCACATGACCCTATATATAGCCCCCCTCTCGGACATGTTCGGCACTCAGTGTCTACTCCTTGTAGTTCATTTTGGTATACAAAGCATTCGGATTCCCTGCATAGGTCCAACGGTGCATTTGATATGCGGGCACTCACGAGCCACCGTTGGGCTGTATGCAGGGGAAACCGTGTGTTTTGTTCTATCTACAAAATACTTCAGTTCATCGATCGAATACAAAGCATTCGGATTCCCTGCATATGTCCGTCGGGCTGTATGCAGGGGAAACCGTGTGTTTTGTTCCAACTTTTTCGAGCGCTTGTAAGCCGTTGGAGTTTTTAGAACCAAAAATCAGTGTTTAGAGTTTTCTTCTGAGTTTTCAGAACACAGTTACATAAAAGGTTTAATACATTATTACACATCACCAACAACATCCCTATCTAGTGTTCACTTGTTCTTCTGATTGCGCCATAACCATGGACAATCTTCTTCATTTAACTTGATGCTTGGGTCAGTGTTCACTTTGAAGGGCGGAATTTCATGAAACTTATCATAATCTTCTGACATGTCTGTCTTGTCCTCCACTCCCACGGTGATTCTTTTCCCTGAAAGAACTATGTGGCGCTTTGGCTCATCGTATGATGTATTCGCTTGCTTATCTTTTCTTTTTTTCGGTAGGGTAGACATGTCCTTCACATAGAAAACCTAAGCCACTTCACTGGTTAGGACGAATGGTTCGGTGTCGTACCCAAGATTCTTAAAATCCACTATAGTCATTCTGTACCGTGTGTCTACCTCTACCCCGCCTTCTAGGTTGAACCATTTGCACTTGAACAAAGGGACCTTAAAAGAAGGTCCATAGTCAAGTTCCCATATCTGCTCTATGTAACCATAATATGTGACTTTTTGCCCATTGTAGTTTGTTGCATCAAAGCGGACACCACTGTTTTGGTTGGTGCTCTTTTTATTTTGGTTGGCCATGTAAAATGTATTCCCATTTATCTCGTACCCTTGAAAAGTCAATATAGTCGAAGATGGTGACTTGGCCAACAAGTAGTTGTTCTCCAACATTGGTGTCATTAATGAGACGTGTTTGCAACCAACCGTCGAAAGTCTTCATGTGTTGTCCATCAATCCAATCTTCAGGTTTCTCCGGGTATTTAGAGCGTAAAAAATTCTTGTGTTCCTCGATATATGGAGCCACCAAGCTGGAATTATGTAGAACTGTGTAGTGTGCTCGAGTGAAAGAATGCCCGTCTTGACATATTGTTGCTTTCTTTCCTAGCATGCCTTTTCCACGCAGTCTCCCTTCATGGCGCGATTGACGAACACCGATCGGCTGAATGACAGGAATAAAGTCAACACAAAACTCAGTGACCTCCTCCGTTCCATAACCCTTTGAGATGCTTCCTTTTGGCCTAGCACGGTTATGAACATATTTCTTTAAGACTCCCATGAGCCTCTCAAAGGGGAACATGTTGTGTAGAAATACAGGACCGAGAATAGAAATCTCTTCGACTAGGTGAACTATGAGGTGCGTCATAATATTGAAGAAGGTTGGTGGGAACACCAACACGAAGCTGACAAGACATTGGACCACATCCTTCTGTAAACTTGGTAGAGTTAGTGGATTGATGACCTTCTGAGAAATTGCATTGAGGAATGCACATAGTTTCACAATGGGTACTTGATGACGTGAAAGCACACGTTCGTTGGGAGACCCCAAGAGGAAGGTATGAAGCAGTGCAGCAGCAAGTTTTCCCTCAGTAAGATACCAAGGTTGTCAGATCCAGTAGGAGTAAAAGGCACCTCTGAAGGTTGTTGGTGGCGCCGTTTACTCGATCACCAACGTGGAACCTGCACACAACACAATCAAACTACTTTGCCCCAACGAAACAGTGAGGTTGTCAATCTCACCGGCTTGCTGTAAACAAAGGATTAAACGTATGGTGTGGAAAATAGTGTTTAATTGCAGAGAATGAAAAGGAACAATGATTGCAGTTGGTTGTATTATCAGTGTAAAAGAATGGACCGGGGTCCACAGTTCACTAGTGGTGTCTCTCCATAAAAGATAACTAACATGCTGGGTAAACAAATTACAGCTGGGCAATTGATGAATAGAGAGCGCATGACAATGCATATATATGACAAGATGACTACTATGATATTCAATTGGGCATTACAACAAGATACATAGACCGTTATCCAACAGCATCTATGACTAATAATCCACCTTCAGGTTGACATCCGTGTTCCCCGTTGGTATTAAGTTGCAAGCAACAGATTATTGCATTAAGTAATGTATAATGTAAACAATACAATTATCCTTAGACAAAGCATTGCAGTTTTACCCCTAGTGGCAACAGCACATCCACAACTTAGACGTTGCTGTCACTCGCCCAGATTACCGGAGGCATGAACCCACTATCTAGCATAAATACTCCTCTTGGAGTTACAAGCATCTACTTGGCCAAAGCATCTACTAGTAACGGAAAGCATGCAAGATCATAAATAACATATAAGATAGATTGATAATCAACTTGATCATAGTATCAATATTCATCGGATCCCAGCAAACACAACATGTAGCATTACAATAAGATGATCTTGATCATGATAGGCAGCTCACAAGATCTAAACATGATAGCACAAGGAGGAGAGACAACCATCTAGCTACTGCTATGGACCCGTAGTCCAAGGATGAACTACTCACGCATCACTCCGGAGGCAGGCATGGTGATGTAGAGCCCTCCGGTGATGATTCCCCTCTCCGGCAGGGTGCCGGGAAGAGCTTCAGAACCCTCCCGAACTAGGGTTGACGACGGCGGCGGCTACGGAACTTTTCGTGGATGGAGGCTCGGGTATTTAGGGTTTTCTGGATGAAGGCATTATATAGGCGAAAGGGCGGCTGGAGGCACCCGAGGGGCACGCCACCCCCCGGCGGGCAGGAGGTGGGGCCGCGCCGGCCCCTGTGTGGCTGCCTCGTCGGTCGCCTCCGTCTCTCCTTTGGACTCCGTGTACGTGTTGGAAAATAGAAGGTTCTGTCCAAGTTTCGTCCAATTCCGAGAATATTTCCAGAACAGCTTTTCTGGAATACAAAAACAGCAGAAAACAGGAACTGGCACTGTGGCATCTTGTTAATAGGTTAGTCCCAGAAAATGCATAAAAATGCTATGAAGTGTATATAAAACATGTAACAATTGGTATAATATCAACATGGAACATCAGAAATTATAGATACGTTTGAGACGTATCAAGCATCCCCAAGCTTAGTTCTACTCGTCCTCGAGTAGGTAAAACGATAAAAACAAAATAATTTCTGAGGTGACATGCTACAATCATAATCTTGATCAAATAGTATTGTAAAGCACATGTTATGAATGAAGTGATCCAGGTCAATGGTCTATAGTTTGCTAGCAAGTAGATAATGAGCAAACAACTGAATCATATAAGCAAAAACTTTTCATGAATAGTACTTTCGAGACAAGCATCAAAAGTTTTGCATAAGAGTTAACTCATAAAGCAATAGATTCTAAGTAAAAGGTATTTAACCAACACAAAGGAAGATTTAAGTTTCAGCAATTGCTTTCAACTTTCAACATATATATCTCATGGATATTTGTCAACACAAAGCAATATAATAAGTAATATACTAGCATATAAAAATTGTTGCACCAAAGTTGACACTAGTGTTTGCTTCTGAGATAGAAAGAAGTAGGAAAACTGACTCAACATAAAAGTAAAAGAAAGGCCCTTCGCAGAGGGAAGCAGGGATTAAATCATGTGCTAGAGCTTTTTAAGTTTTTGAAATCATATAGAGAGTAAAAATAAGTTTTGAGAGGTGTTTGTTAATTGTCAACGAATCAGAAAATGGAAAGTACAATATGACCCCTGCCAACCAGACTTTTAAGAGCGGCTCCCATGAAGGACGTTATTTCTACCAGCAAGGCAGATCATCCCTCTTTCTCTTTTGTTTACACATGCAGATATTTCACTGTTTGTCATTGCTTGACTGATAAATCAGGGCAAAAATGTGAAGAGAATTAAGCGGTTAAAGTTGTAATTAATTGGGACTGGGCACCCCATTTGCCAGCTCTTTTTGCAAAATTAATGGATAAGCGGATGTATATGCCGCTAGTCCGGTGGTAAAGTCTGTTTGACAGTGACATAAAGACATCCACCCCGTCCTCATGAGCTTGGTAAACATTGACACAAAAAGGAGTAATAAAGTTTTGAATAGTTTAAAGGTAGCACATGAAAAATTTACTTGGAGTGGCAAGGAAATACCACATATAGGTAGTTATGGTGGACACAAATGGCATGGATTTTGGCTCAAGGTTTTGGATGCACGAGAAGCATTCCCTCTCAGTACAGAGTTTAGGCTAGCAAGGTTATTTGAAGCAAACACAGGATATCAACCGACAACAAGACTCATATGAAAACATATTGCAAGCATTATAAGACTCTACACTGTCTTCCTTGTTAACCAAACCCTTTTACTAGAAAATATCTAGACCTTAGAGATACCAATTGCAAACCAAATTTCAACAAGCTTTACGGTAGTTCTTCACTAATAGGTTTTAACTACATGATACAAAAGCTTAAACATGAACTACTTGATAACTCAAAACAATTGACAAGTATCAAATTATCCAAGACAGTGATCTACAAGAATATGTAAGCTTTTCCATTATACCATCTACCACATGCAGCATTTTCTGTTCCAACCAAACACCAATCAATTTATTTCAACACAAACTCTCCAAACAATTATAAGTGAAGCAAGAGAGTACTTTCTTAAAAGAACTAACAGCTCTGAACAAGAGATGCATGAAAAACAGGAGCTAAAAGCATAGCAATAGCTAGACAAGAATACTCAACAAGTATAAGTGAAGAATAGGAGTATTCAATGAAAAAGCGGAGCGTGTCTCTCTCCCAATCAAGATGCTAGGATCCAACAAGTTGATCTCAGAAAATAAAATAACAATGAAAATAAAAGCACACAGACGCTCCAAGTAAAGCACATATGATGTGAAAGAATTAAAATATAGTTTCACTAGAGATGACCTGATAAGTTGTTGATGAAGAAGGGGATGCCTTGGCATCCCCAAGCTTAGACGCTTGAGTCTTCTTGAAATATGCTGGGGTGATCCATGGGAGCATCCCCAAGCTTAAGCTCTTCACTCTTCTTGATCACATTATATCATCCTCTCTCTTGACCCTTGAAAACTTCCGCCACACCAAACTCAGAGTAATTCTCATTAGAGGGTTAGTGCACAATCAAAAACTCACATGTTCTATAAGGACACAAACATGACCATTACTTTTAAACATTAGCTACTGCCACTGATGTTATGTGAAGCTCTTCCACCCAAAAAAGAATTCCACTCAACACTAGTAAAAGAGAGAATGCAAAATAAAAGACAGAATCTGTCTAAACAGAACAGTCCGTAAAGACGAATTTTTTCGAGGCACTTACGTTGCTCAGATCGAAAAACTCAAAACTAACGAAAGATGCGTACATATCTGAGGATCACGCACAAAAATTTGCAGATTTTTTCAATTTTCTGTGATTTTATAAGAACGAAACGGTGAACAGCAAAATCTGTTCCTGCGCAGAAATCCAAATCTAGCATCATCTTCTATTAGAGGCTCTACTTGGCACAACAATTCGAAAAAGTAAAGATACAAAGGTTGTTACAGAAGTAAACAACTCCTTGACTCAAAAAGAAAAGAAAAATTGCAGAAATAAAACAATGGGTTGTCTCCCATAAGCGCTTTTCTTTAACGCCTTTCAGCTAGGCACAGAAAGCAAGAATCAAGTTTTCCAAGTGTAGAAGCATCAAAGAAAGGTTGGAAGTTTTCTCAACAATGCATTGTATCTTATCTATATAAGTTTCAGAAACTCCCTTTCATTACTTTTAGGCACACTATCCTCATCAAATAGATTTTCAGGAACAATCCAATCAAAATTCTTTTCTAGTGCCTCATGCATTCCTACAAGCTTAAAAGGTATTGGTATTTTAACTTCTCCCTCATAATTGGTTCATTAGTGTACTTAAGCCTATCTTTTTCAAGCTTCTCAAGTGTATTAGCAATATCAATAAAATAGCCAAGCATCTTATAATGAATAAAAACTTTTCTAGCCTCCCCAGCAACATCACCAAATTCTTTAAGAAGAGTTTCTAAAACAAAATCTTTCTTCTCACCATCTTCCATATCATGAAGTTTAAGAAACATTTGCTGCATTATAGGATTAAGATTGACAAACCTAGCTTCCAACATGTGAACCAAAGAGGCAGCAGCAATTTCATAATTAGGGGCAAGTTCTACCAAGGATCTATCTTCAAAATCTTTAAGTCTACTGACATGACTAAAGAATTCTTCAATGTTATCTCTTCCAATGATAGACCCACTCCCACCGGTATATCTTTTAGAGTAAACTTAGGGAGAAGCATGATGAAATAAAAGAAAGTAAGCCGAAAAATAAAGTGAATGCAAGTAACTAATTTTTTTGTGTTTTTGATAATAAAGCAAACAAGATAAAATAAAAATAAACTAAGCAAGACAAAACAAAGTAAAGAGATTGGAAGCGTGAGACTCCCCTTGCAGAAATCCTCTTACTCCCCGGCAACGGCGCCAGAAAAAGTTGCTTGATGACGTGAAAGCACACGTTCGTTGGGAGACCCCAAGAGGAAGGTATGAAGCAGTGCAGCAGCAAGTTTTCCCTCAGTAAGATACCAAGGTTGTCAGATCCAGTAGGAGTAAAAGCACCTCTGAAGGTTGTTGGTGGCGCCGTTTACTCGATCACCAACGTGGAACCTGCACACAACACAATCAAACTACTTTGCCCCAACGAAACAGTGAGGTTGTCAATCTCACCGGCTTGCTGTAAACAAAGGATTAAACGTATGGTGTGGAAAATAGTGTTTAATTGCAGAGAATGAAAAGGAACAATGATTGCAGTTGGTTGTATTATCAGTGTAAAAGAATGGACCGGGTCCACAGTTCACTAGTGGTGTCTCTCCATAAAAGATAACTAACATGCTGGGTAAACAAATTACAGCTGGGCAATTGATGAATAGAGAGCGCATGACAATGCATATATATGACAAGATGACTACTATGATATTCAATTGGGCATTACAACAAGATACATAGACCGTTATCCAACAGCATCTATGACTAATAATCCACCTTCAGGTTGACATCCGTGTTCCCCGTTGGTATTAAGTTGCAAGCAACAGATTATTGCATTAAGTAAAGCGCATAATGTAAACAATACAATTATCGTTAGACAAAGCATTGCAGTTTTACCCTAGTGGCAACAGCACATCCACAACCTTAGACGTTGCTGTCACTCGCCCAGATTACCGGAGGCATGAACCCACTATCTAGCATAAATACTCCCTCTTGGAGTTACAAGCATCTACTTGGCCAAAGCATCTACTAGTAACGGAAAGCATGCAAGATCATAAATAACATATAAGATAGATTGATAATCAACTTGATCATAGTATCAATATTCATCGGATCCCAGCAAACACAACATGTAGCATTACAATAAGATGATCTTGATCATGATAGGCAGCTCACAAGATCTAAACATGATAGCACAAGGAGGAGAGACAACCATCTAGCTACTGCTATGGACCCGTAGTCCAAGGATGAACTACTCACGCATCACTCCGGAGGCAGGCATGGTGATGTAGAGCCCTCCGGTGATGATTCCCCTCTCCGGCAGGGTGCCGGGAAGAGCTTCAGAACCCTCCCGAACTAGGGTTGACGACGGCGGCGGCTACGGAACTTTTCGTGGATGGAGGCTCGGGTATTTAGGGTTTTCTGACGAAGGCATTATATAGGCGAAAGGGCGGCGTCTGGTGGCACCCGAGGGGGTCACGCCACCCCCCGGCGCGGCAGGAGGTGGGGCCGCGCCGGCCCCTGGCGTGGCTGCCTCCTCGGTTGCCTCCGTCTCTCCTTTGGATTATGTGTACGTGTCGGGAAAATAGAAGGTTCTGTCCAAGTTTCGTCCAATTCCGAGAATATTTTCAGAACAGCTTTTCTGAAATACAAAAACAGCAGAAAACAGGAACTGGCACTGTGACATCTTGTTAATAGGTTAGTCCCAGAAAATGCATAAAAATGCTATGAAGTGTTTATAAAAACATGTAACAATTGGTATAATATCAACATGGAACATCAGAAATTATAGATACGTTTGAGACGTATCAGTACTCGAACATTTTCCGGTAGAAGCCCCCTAATGCAAGGAAGTAATTGTGTCATAATCACGTGGCAATCATGAGACTTTAGGTTTTGAAAAATTTTCTCTGCCATATTTATTATTCCCTTTATATTCGACGAGAAGACAGATGGAACCTTCATACTGCTAAGACATTCAAAAAATATTGTCTTCTCTTCTTTCGTAAGAGCGTAGCTTGCAGGACCTTTATGATTATCTGAATGCACGTCGTCTCGTTCGTGCATACATTGATGGTCATGCCTTGCTTCCGGTGTATCTTTTGACTTCCCATACACGCCCAAAAAGTTTAGCAGGTTCAAGTAAAGATTTTTTGTCACGTGCATCACGTCGATTGCAGAGTGAATCTCAAGGATTATCCAATAGGGCAGCTCCCAAAATATAGATGTCTTCTTCCACATGGGTATGTGGTTGTCAGCGTCATTCGGAACAGATAGTCCGCCAGGACCCTTCCCAAAGATTACTTTTAAATCCTTGACCATATCATATATATCAGAAATAGAAGGGCGGGTAGGCTTCGGCCGAGGATCTGGCTCACCTTTGAAATGTTTTCCTTTCTTTCTTAAGAGATGCTTGGGTGGAAGAAATCGACGATGGCCCACGTACACATTCTTGTTACCTAAATGTATACTTTCAGTCTCACCTAAACAGTGCGTGCATGCATTGTATCCCTTGTTTGACTGTCCTGAAATGTTACTAAGAGCAGGCCAATCATTGATGGTTACAAACAACAACGCTCGTAGGTCAAATTCTATTTGTCCGTGCTCATCCCACACACGTACACCTTCTTCACGCCACAATTGTAAAAGTTCTTCAACCAATGGCCTCAGGTACACATCAATATCGTTGCCAGGTTGCTTCGGTCCTTGGATGAGCACTGGCATCATAATGAACTTCCGCTTCATGCACAGCCAAGGAGGAAGGTTATAAATAGATAGAGTCGCAGGCCAAGTGCTAAGACTGGAGCTCTGCTCCCCAAAAGGATTAAAGCCATTTGTACTTAGACCAAATCTTAAGTTCCTTGCGTCATCTGAAAATGTCGGGAACTCTCTGTCAATTTTTCTCCACTGCGACCCATCAGCGGGGTGTCTCATCATCATGTCTTTCTTACGGTCTTCTTTGTGCCATCGCAACAACTTGGCATGCTCTTTGTTTTGGAACAAACGTTTCAACCGTGGTATTATAGGAGCATATCACATAACCTTGGCAGGAACCCTCTTCCTGGGGCGCGGCTCGCCCTCAACATCACCAGGGCCATCTCACCTGATCTTATACCGCAATGCACCGCATATCGGGCATGCATTCAAATTCTCGTGCTCACCGCGGTAGAGGATGCAGTCATTGATGCATGCATGTATCTTCTGCACCTCTAATCCTAGAGGGCAGACAACCTTCTTTGCTTCGTACGTACTGTGGGGCAATACGTTATCCCTTGGAAGCATCTTCTTTAATATTTTCAGCAAATTTTCAAATCCCTTGTCAGATAGACCATTATGTGTCTTCCATTGCAGCAATTTCAGTGTGGTACCCAGCTTTTTCTGGCCATCTTCGCAATTTGGGTACAACAATTTGTTGTGATCCTCTAACATTCTCTCCAACTTCAACTTCTCGTTTTCACTTCCACAGTCCATTTGTGCATCACGAATGGCCCGACGAAGATCATCGTCGGGCTCATCAACAATGAGATCTTTTTCAGCTTCGTCTTCCTCCATTGTAGTATCACCGTGTTCATTGAACATAGGATAGTTGTCATTATCCTCTTCTTCTTCATTGTCTTCCATTATAACCCCGCTTTCTCCGTGCTTGGTCCAACAATAGTAACCATCCATGAAACCATTCTGCAACAGGTGGATGTGAAGAATTTTTTAGGTAGAGTGATCACTCCTATTCTTACAGACACTACATGGACAACAAATAAAACCATTCGTCCGTTTGGTTGCCTCAGCCGCATGGAGAAAATTATGCATGCTACTAATGAACTCGGGACTGCGTCGGTCACCGTACATCCATTGTCGGTTCATCTGCATTATACAAGTATATCAAAAACCATTACACTAGCTACATTATGAATAGATACGTGACCAAATTAATTAATACAAGTACATCCATTGTGGTCACTAAGATTTTTTTTAAAGATAAAAACAAGAGGCTCACCGAGGCGGTGCCGGTGACAGGACGACGCAGGCGATCGACGGCGGTGAGGATGGGGACGGCGCAAGCGATCAACGGTGGTGAGGATAGGGACGGGACGACACTAAAACCCATAAATCATAATTTAGTTTGAGCTTAAATTGCACATAAAACAAATAAAATCCCCGACTTAGGCATTTCATCAAACACCTAGCTAGCACTAGAAAAATGAAATGAGCTAAACTAGCAATAAAATGAGATAAACTTGAAACGCCGGAAGAGAGTATGAAGTTGCTAACCCTTGTATAGTTGGGTGTCACCAATCTTGACAAATGGTGGAGAAAAATGGTGTGAACTTCGGGAGAGGAAAGAGAGAGCAAAAATGGGGTGAACTTCGAGCAGGAAAAATGGAGCTGGACACGGGGTGGAAGAAGACATATAGGGAAAATGTTAGTCCCGGTCGTGGCACGAACCGGGACTAAAGGTTCTCCCGCTGGGCACCGTCTCTGCGGCCGCATGTGGTGACCCTTTGGTCTCGGTTCGTGCCACGAACCGGGACTAAAGGTTCCTAACGAACCGGGATGTTGCTGGGCGGCGAGCTGGCCGGGTGGGGTGCCCCCTTTATTACCGGTTCATAACAAATTGGGGACTAAAAGTCGAAACCTATTGCCCGTTTTCCACTAGTGCCTTGATCCCATGGCTATGTCGAGGAGGAAGATGACCTCTCCGACTATCATGAGTTAGAGCATGCCGCGGTCAACCTGATCTCTCGAGCTACATCATGGCGAGCTTAAGCCCAGAATTAAGCTGACTGAAGGGGTCAGACTCATCATTCAACGTGGACAAGTCTTGTAGGACCATACGGGGGAACCCAATCTCTAGCTTGGTTGGTACTTCTTGAGAAGCGTCAACGATACGAGGTTTCTTATGGGAGAAGCGATTTTTAAGTAAAATATACACTTGGTAAATATCTCATTTTTTTATTAACTTAATTTTCGAAGGCTAAACTCGAAAATTAACTCGAAGTATGTGGAGGCCTAGCACGCACGTAGGCATGGCATGAGCAATGCAGCGTGTGTTTGGCCAGAGAAGATCCTGGTGAGTGCATGGGAGCCAGAACAGGAGCCCGCTGTCCCTGTTGAAGCAACCGTCACATCACAAGGCAAGGCGGCAGTCCCGCATTTTTCTCCCGGTGTCCGCCAAGTCCCAGTCCCCGCTATAAAGCTGCTCGCATCCCCTTCCTCGTCTCTTCCCAACTCGATCACACCCGTCGCTGGTACTACTAGTCCATCCCCAGACCCCAGTCCAACCCAGCAGCCACCCACATCGATCACCAGTCCTACTGCTCCATCGATCATCAGCTCAAGAGGAGGAGGAGGAGGACGCGTCGCGAGGAAGAGGAGGAGGAGATCGATCGACCGATCCATCGTCGGACGGCCATGGGGAGGGCGCCGTGCTGCGACAAGGCGACGGTGAAGAAAGGGCCGTGGTCGCCGGAGGAGGACGCCAAGCTTAAGGCCTACATCGACGAGAACGGTACCGGCGGCAACTGGATCGCGCTCCCGCAGAAGATTGGTACGTAGGTCGTTCCATCGTGATATCACTCAGCGTTGGCCGGTGGTGTTCCTTTTTTCTTGCCTTTTGCCTAACACAGTTGAACCTGCTTTCGTGGTTAATTGCGCTCTCTCTCTCTCTCTCTCTCTCTCTCTCTAGATTTTGCATTTCTCATCTGCCTGTTCTTTCCCATAAATAGACCGGTATTAATGTTGCAAGACATGGAAATAGTTACCTAGCTATGCTACTACCTAGACTAGAGAACTAGCCACTACTATGACTGTATGCTTTTTGCGTTTAGTCAATTTGGAAGCTAACATTTTTACAGGATATATCTGTCCTTTTGATCTCAACTTTCTATGCATATCTTAATCCTTTTGCTCTCTATCTAACCTCGCGAGCAAGGTAGGTTGGGACTTGGGACACTGAGATTGGGTTTGGTAGCCAATTCAAGCTGCAATTTTTTTACAACCAATGGAAATACAGTTAGTTTAACCTTTTGATGAAAGGAAAGCTATGATGTTCCATCAATGGATTGGCCTATCTATTTGTCGCAAAGTGACCGATCTAGCTAGATGGGATCGATCAGCTTGACAAAGAAGCAACTTTTCCTTTCTATAAAATATAGAAACTGGGAAGTAAATTGGTAATTGCATGAAGTTAACTAGAGCATGTGATTAAGCTTTACCTAATTCCTAATGCATAGATATTTGCAGGGCATGTGATCTTCTGTAGTGTTTTACTTGTGTAATAAGTATAGTCATATGCGATTATCGTCTAATTAACTGTGTTGTATTTTATATGCCAGTTAATATTTTTTGCTATACCTTCCTGAATAATGGTGCGTTCTTGCAAGATTGCCACTGAAGATCTATGCATGCTTTATATTGCAGGGCTGAAGAGGTGCGGCAAAAGCTGCAGGCTGAGATGGCTCAACTATCTGAGGCCAAACATCAAGCACGGCGACTTCACCGAAGAAGAGGAGCACATCATTTGCAGCCTCTACATTAGCATCGGCAGCAGGTAATTATTTACCTAACCTCAATTCATCGCATGCAACACGTTCTAATGTCCATCACCAATTCCCTTTTAATTTTCCGACTAAATTAACGTACGCTCATGCATGGATGCAGGTGGTCGATCATCGCAGCGCAGCTGCCGGGGCGAACCGACAACGACATCAAGAACTACTGGAACACCAAGCTCAAGAAGAAGCTCCTCGGCAAGCGCGCCCCCTCCCGCCGCATGCGCGGCAGCCAAGACGCGCCAACGACGTCCTACTCCTCCTATCTCGCAGCGACCACGGCGAGCGCCAGCGACGTTAACAGCGGCGCGGTGGCCATGTCGCACTCGGCCCTGAGCTCTTCGGCGCTCGAGCGCATCCAGCTCCACATGCGGCTGCAAGGCCTTTACAACGCGTTCGGTTGCGGCGGCATGGCCAGCAACGTGCCGCCGCAGTGGCCGAAGCTCGAGTCGCCGGCGGACGCCGTCGCCACGACGACCGTCAGCTCGCACCACCAACCGCCGAGTTTGGTCGCCGGTCACACCCTGTCCTCCGCCGAAACGGAGCAACTCAACTCGTCCGCCGGCGCGACCTACGACATGCCGGCGCCGGGAAGCTTCGAGCGATCCAAGCTAGGGTTCTGCTCTCGTGCCGCCGAGGCTGCTGACTTGGCCGGAACCGTCGAGATGAGCTCGGAATCAATGGTAGGTGGTGGCTTCGGCTATGGCCAGGTCGACGAGCTATACGACTTCCTCTACAACAAGCAGCTAGCTGCGGCGGAGCTTTTCAAGGCGGAGTTACTCCGCTGCCGGAGCTGCAGTGTCCGGATGGACGCGCTGTCGTTGGAGCGGATGAGAAGTTCTCGACGTGGATGGCATCTTGCGACTATGTTCCTACCACCGGCGGCCAGCTCCAGCTCCAAAGCAGCAACTCCATTAATCTACAGGATTTCGCTTTAGGGTATGATCAATAATAGTTTTTGTGCTAGTCAAGTAGTCATACTACATTACTACGTACATTCAAATGGTCGAATTGATAGTTGATATACTATACATGTATCGTTAATTTTCTCTTAAACTTGCTTGTTAATACATTTGTATGTTGTATGTATGTATGTTTATGATTTGTTGAGTATTATACTGGTTTATTTCCCATATTTGTTGGAACGATTATATGATCTATGTGTTTGGAGAAGTTGTAGGTGAGCACGGACTCACCTACAAGGCTACGACAACCACACCTTTTTCAAGTTCTCTTTTTGATTTCTCCCAAACCAAAAATTATACAATCTTCGAATTTTTGTAACTACTACTATAGAACGGGGATTTGTGTAAAATAAACTTTTTTTGTACAATTTAGATATGTAAAAAATACTTTATTCAAATAAATATCTCTATATATTTATATGGTATATTAAAATTCCTTAACTATTTTCTCCACACTTTAATCCCAATCTAAAAGGCGTCAGGTCGTCATCCGACGTGGTGATCTAAACTTATTTACATGAAGCCCGGGCCCGGGTGAAAGGATCGTATGACACCTAGAGGGGGGGGGGGGTGAATAGGTGCTACTCTAATTTTAGTTCTTTTTAATTTAGGCTTGACATGAAAGGTAAATTCTCTAGATATGCAACTACGATGAATTTACCTACGGTGAATTTACCTATATGACAAGCTAGCAACTAAACAAGATACACAAGGTAAAGACGGTAAACAAGGATAGAGGTAACCGAAGTGAAAGCACGCGGAGACACGGATGTATTCCCGAGTTCCTCCTTTTTAGGGGAGTACGTCTCGTTGGAGAGGTGTGAGCCAACACAATGGCTCAACAGCCACAAAGGCTTCACCTTCTTCTCCGATGAACCGCACCACAAAGGTTTGGTTCACCTTCAACTATCGGAAACCTTCAAGGCGGAGTCCGGAGCCTTTACAACAACAATCCGGGGCACAACACACAACTGGATTGGGGGCTCCCGAACGGCTCTAATCTGTCACAAAGACAACAAGTGAGTACAACAAGAAGCTAGGTTTTCCCAATGGAAACCCTAGCAAAGGGGCCCTCAAGTGAATGAGGGGGAAATGTAAAACGGCTTGGTGAAGATGTAGATCCGGGCCTTCTCCTTCAATCCTCCAAAGATCAACGAGTTTGGGTGAAGGGATTGGGAGATCTAGTGAAACTTGAGCTTGCAATAATGGTGGTCTTCAATGTTGGGCGAGCTAGCTGGCTGGAGGTAGGTGGAGGGGTATTTCACAAAATGTAGCCGTTGCAGTCCACTTTGACCGGAGACTCCGGACCCGAAGGGGCGGACACTCCGGGGTTACTCTGGACCAACTCCGGACCCCTATACCGCAAGCGCCGTCCTGTGGAGCTCTTTGCTCCAAAACTCAACTGGCCGGAGACTCCGGCCCCTGATCCCCCTGAGGCCGGAGACTCCGGCCTGGACAGACTAGATGCAGTCTCCTTTTTCTTGTCAAGTGTTTCGATGCAAAATACAACTATTTCTTTTGATTCCTGCACCACTTAACATCATATTAGATATATATCCTAGTGTTGTTGCCTAACACACAAAACACCAAGGGGATATAAAATATGCTCTTTCACCGGGGCTCGATGCAACCATGAAGCTTCGGTTGGGGGGGTGGGGGCGGGGGTGGTGGAGCGCCATGCTTCCAAACTTAACCAAAAACCGTTCGCGGCCAATCCTCCACCCTAACGTTCTGATCCACTATCCCCTTCCTCTTTCTCGCACCATATCGCAACCCTAACCACAAACCCTGCCGCCACTAGACTCAACGAGATCCGTCGTCACCCCCCCCCCCCCCCCCCCCCCCCCCACACACACCCCCACGAGGTTGTCGCCCGCATCTATAATATGGCGAGCTCGACCTTGAGTCAGTCTCCTCGGCCAGACACCTCTCCTCCTCTTTCCGACTAGCCTGCACAGCCCTCGACAAGGATCTATACATCGCCACTCCTGTAGCTCGCCTTCAAGCAAGATCTTGTGGCTCCGAAGTATGTTAGGGCCTCCCCTAGTGCACTTCATTGTTTGTATATTTCGTCGAGCATCCCGTCCACCTCGCCATCCAACTCATCCCCCTCCAGACCTTTGAGGCATTCTCCTCCTATCCTCTTCAATGTTGCTCGTTAAACTGGGCACTTCAGCAACAAGATC
Organism: Poa pratensis; assembly: GCA_947311845.1. Classification (NCBI taxonomy): domain Eukaryota; kingdom Viridiplantae; phylum Streptophyta; class Magnoliopsida; order Poales; family Poaceae; genus Poa; species Poa pratensis. The sequence continues at coordinate 22,726,105 of CAMZMU010000111.1, forward strand.
AACCTTGTGAGTACATCTGAAAGACTCGACTCTTCCCATTCATCAATCTTGTGTCTTGATCAACGCCAAAGATAAACCCACGTGCGATCACTACACTTGTTGGCCGTTGGAGTCTCGACACACACAGTTTTTATTTCCCTTGTGGGGATATGAGCGTGACTCTTTAAGGTGTCTCGATGATCCTTGCACGTCCCATCAAAAGGATACCCTATATGTTTCAGTAAAGATTCAGATGGATGGTGTGAGTCAATGATGGAACTCATAGGGGCGTCGCAACCTGAAAAAAATAGACAAGTTCGTCGGTGCGAGTTATATACCTGGAATTAGGAGAGGTTTGAGTAGATCCCCACCGAGGCTAGGGATAAGGGGATTGAGCAGTATGCCTGGGATAAGTGTGGTATGTGATTTCTAGGTTTCTTTTTTATGGACAATACTTAGCGAACACTTTGATAATGTGGATTATGGTCTTGGGTGAATGGGAAAGTGGTCTTGGGTGGGGTTCGGTGATGCTCGATTACTTTAGACGATAGGTAATCCATTGTAAATTGTGTATTTAGATTTTTGCATTTTATCTCAAATTTGTATTTATGTATGTGCTTGTAATGTCAATGGACAAAGCTATGTAGGACTACAGAGAAGCCGGTATATGTTGTTCGTTCGTGCTATTGTGGGTCTAGATGTGGGAGCGCATCCTAGTTAGGCGGTCCAAGCCTTTGTGTTACAACATGTAGAATGATCATGACTACTCGGAGCGTATAACTATGTCCGCATACAAGTGGGGTTGGTCCGGGATAGTAGCTAGTGGTGGGGCTGGTATGGGGGTTGCGAGATGGTGCAAGGAAGTGGAAGGAGATAAGGGGTCTGGCCTCTGGGTGGTGGATTATCCGTGAACATTTTTGGCTAAGGAGCATGAAGCCCCTTATCAAGGCTGCATGCTAAGAAGTATGGAGCCCCGGACCAGTGCGACACACTTACGCACATGGTCCACAAGCGATGACGATGACCACGTCACACGATTCCATGACACTTTTGACCAGGGCGCCATGCTACTAGGCATGGAGCCCAAGGGTCGGCTTCATGCAAAAGGGTTGTATTCAACATATACTTTAAATTATAGTTATTTTGTGCTGATGTTTTGAATATAGGTCAGTTTTGTCGTTTTCGTCGTGTGGATGAGCATGTAAAGACAAATATTGGGTGTTATTCTGCTATGTTAGTGCAATGTTTGTGTTTACAATTGACAAATATATTCACATGTCACAATTTGTTTTCACTGACATTATTTATTCATTGATCAAAGTCTACTTAGTTATTAACTTACGATGCAACATCGAATATATCCTTTGTCTTGTTTGAATTGGATGCGAGAAATTCGTGTCGATCCACCTAGCCTATCAACCCTAACTGCCTAAGCATAAGGTGTTCTTACTTTTTATGGAAACTTCATATTGGTTTGACTAGATGTTATCAGATGTTGCCTTAGAGGTTGATAAACAAAATAGGATGATTTTTTTATATATAAATATCCAATTGCGACTTAGTTTGAAGTTCTCGTCCATACTGAAAATATTATGACTGTTTAAGCTACAAAACATTTTTTGGGGTAAATCGGTTGTAAATGTGCGATTTCGTCGGTTCATTATGTGGAGGTAGCAATGCTACTTTCCTATGTGCACCTAACACTTGTTCCTTTTGCATGCAGTCGATAAAGTTACTGTAGATGAAAGCAGCTCCTAGCCCATGATATTTTTTGCATGCCATAAATCTTTGCATTCACGCTTATGGGATTTCATCCCTCCAAAGAGCCATTGAGCTGCCGTTCGCTTGCTACTGAGCCCGTGGGCCAAGGCTGGTGAACGCATACAGGAGGGCCCGGGAACGAAAGAGCAAAACTGGCCCCGACCCACTTCCACGAGCAAGGACTAGCCAATGATCCACGATCTTCCTGCATGCTGTTGGAGACGGACAAATATTCTCCTCTCATTTTCTATCCTCGTCAAGGTCAGCTCCTTCGTTCTCGATCGTCATGGCTTAGCAGACAGAGGATCACTGAATCCGTACATCCACATCTTGCACCCCAGATCACGCAACGAACATAGGCGCAGTCGCGCAGATTAAATATGATTAGATTAGCGCGTCTAAGCTGGCGTGGACTGTATCTTCCTCAATTCCATGCCACCCAACATGGAAGCCACTCATGATCCCAACACCCGCCCAGCTAGCATAAAACTCTCTCACGCCAAGCTCGTATATATACAACGATATACAACAGTACATCCATCACACAGGTCAACTGCACCTGGTCATCACAAAACCAAAAGAAGCTCTCCGCCGATCGAAATGCCGCTTCCTCGCCGCCCCGTCCCCGTCGTCGGGGCCGCCACCCTTCTCCTCGTCGCCGTCGCCGTCCTCCTCACTGCCGACGGAGCCGCCGCGATAGTCTATAGGCAAAGCAGCGAGGCGTCCCGCTTTGTGGTGGCGCACAACGCGGCGCGCCGCACGGTCGGCGTGCCCCCGCTGGCGTGGAGCGCCCCGCTGGAGGTCACCGCGCGCGCGTACGCGCTGCTGCGCGCGCGCACCGGCTGCGCCCTCGTCCACTCGCACGGGCCGTTCGGGGAGAACCTGTTCCGCGGCAGCGGCGCCGGCGGGTGGACGCCCGAGGCAGTAGTCGCGGCGTGGGTGGTGCAGGAGCGGGCCATGTACGACCGCCGGTCCAACACCTGCCGCGGCGCCCCGGGGGCGTGCGGACACTACACGCAGGTCGTGTGGCGGACCACCACCAAGGTCGGCTGCGCCATGGCGAAGTGCGCCGGCGGGCAAGGCACGATCGCGGTGTGCGCGTACAACCCGCCCGGCAACTACGTCGGCGTGAGGCCATACTAGTGGCACGTACGGGAAACATTGCGCCAGGGTACTCGTGATTGTGTGATGATTGTGTATATTTGGACGCGGGAACGAGGCTGTTGTCGGAACGAACTGACGAACATTCGGCCGACACAGGATTTGCGTGATAATTTGTTCTTTACGTGGATCATGCGATCCCCCAATTTTACATTACTGATTGATTCGTTATTCGTTTGTTACCATCTTACTTATATCATGATACATATTGTTGTATGTTTAGTATCACGATACAAAACCAATACTATACAATCCCACACTTATGGTAAGAAATAATCCACATTGACACACGACAATGTGGTAAGCAGAAGAGCAAAGGTTTGGTTAAGAGTGCCGACTGGTAAGGTGAACTAAGTAGTCAAATAACAACCTTTTCCTTAGATTGTCCGAGGTGTGAATAAAAAGAGTGTTTAGCGTAAAACTATCACTTTACAAACTAAATCACAAAAACATACCACTTTTGCCCGCAATCGCAAAAAACTACCACATTTCGTCGCAAATCACAAAAAGCTACCAAATCGCATTGATCGTGAATTGAACAAAGATTGACACTGAATCCGACAGGTGGGACCCATTTGTCAGTGCTGAGGTGGCAGAAAATGAGCAATTTGCTGAGGTGGACAGGGACCTACTTGTCAGCCCAATAAAAATTATTATAACAAAATTTCTAAAAATATAAAAAACTAAAAAGCTAGGAGGTGGAGGAGGCCATGGCGGGCACCTTTTTTTAATTTCTTTTTCGATTTTTATTAAGCTGAAAAGTCAACATGCCACGTAATCACTGACATGTGGGCCCACCATGTCAGTTTCAGTGTCAATCTTTGTTCAATTCACGATCAGTGTGATTTGGTAGCTTTTTGTGATTTGCGACGAAATGTGGTAGTTTTTTGCGATTGCGGGCAAAAGTGGTATGTTTTTGTGATTTAGTTTGTAAAGTGGTAGTTTTACGCTAAACACTCGAATAAAAACAGAGTTTGTATGTGACAAAAGGCTGTCAACTATCTATTTGTATGCACCATCTTTGATGTACATATAAGCATCAATTCTTTTGTTTCATGGGTTCATAGTTGGCTATGCATATTCATACGTTTGATATCGGCCTTAATTTGGGATATACATGCAGCATTTACATGATCGGCATGTATGAGGGTTACAGAAATATGCTTAAAATTCAGATTAGCAATTAATTTAAATGTATTTGAGGCATGTTTTAATATGTACATAGATATTTGAAAATGAAAATTTCATAATATGGTAATACTATGATAAGATTCGAAACTACTAACAACAAAACGATACTACCTGTAGCCCGATATCGAAGACCATTGAAACACATACATTTGCTTATGATGTTAATATACATAAATAGATACTAAAATTCGAGTTTCAAAAAAAATTGTGCATGATCATGGACCACACCAGATGCAGTACATCTTGAAACTCTTCAGACGGTGCCGCCGAATAAACCTGCCTCCACGATCACATACGGTCATACGCACTTTTCCCCATTTCAAGTGAGATATCGAACATTTATTTTTCAATGACATGAATATCGATTTTCACTTACGAAATGTTTCTCTGGATACACTAAACATTTCTATTCTTACACATACACTTCTTAAAAAGTTATATGTTCTAATGGGCCTTGCGAGATGCGGCTCATGTTGAAACTCGGGAATAAGCCTGGCTCCACGATCAGAATCTGATGTTTGCGCAGACCCTATTTTCCTGGACAAGGCACTGGACAATCTTCCTGCTGTTGGAGACAGCAATATTTTCTGCTCTTCCTTTGTTTTCAGTCCTCTTCAGTTCAGCGATTGATCATTCTAATCATCTTCACGGAGTGTCGTAGCGTTTTTTTGCGCCACAAATCACGCAACAAACTTAGGGGAAAATTGATAGCGCGTAAGCGTGGACTTTTATCGCGTTGGATTCCATGGCTTCTCGAGTTCTCGACCGACATGGACGCCACTCCTTCGCTGCCACACCCTGCCCAGCCTCATATAAATAGGATACGCGGCAAAACAGACACCAGGCCACCAGGGGCAGCACGTACCCAGCTGGTCATCTACAAGCACTGGCACCTGGCCGGTCCGCAGTTCACGATCAGCTCGCCACACCGAGATGCTGCCGCCTCGCCACCGCGTCCCCACCGGGGCGGTCATCCTTCTCGCCGTCGTCGTCACGGCCCTCCTCGCAGTCCACGGCGCGGACGCCAGGCAGTATGGGAGCAGCACGGCGTCTCGATTCCTCACCCCGCACAACGCGGCGCGGCGCGCGGTCGGCGTGCGGCCGCTGGCGTGGGACGCGCGTCTGGAGCGGACCGCGCGGGTGTACGCGCAGCTGCGTGCGCGCACCGGCTGCGCGCTCGTGCACTCGCACGGCCCGTTCGGGGAGAACCTGTTCCGCGGGAGCGGCGTGGGCGAGTGGAAGCCGGAGACGGTGGTGGCGGCGTGGGTGGTGAAGGAGCGGGCCATGTACGACGTCCGATCGAATACCTGCCGCGGCCCTCCGGGGGCATGCGGGCACTACACGCAGATCGTTTGGCGGACCACTACCAAGGTTGGCTGCGCCATGGCGCCGTGCGCCGGCGGCCGCGGCACCTTCGCGGTCTGCGTCTACAACCCACCCGGCAACTACGTCAACGTCAAGCCCTACTAGCGTTCTGTGTTGTGCGCGCACGTTCCGGTGTGAGGGCGGTCGATCGAGGGTGTATGTCGAGACGCCGCCGACGATTCTTGGAGGGGAGGGTACATATATATTTGCGTTGATTTGTTCACGTGGATCGTGTATATGGATCCGCTGATTTGTATACTGCTCAATTCGTTATTCGTTTGCTTGGTAAAAACAGATGAGATAATAAAGTTCGATGTTAATCTTGTTACGTGCATGTTTACTTAGATTGATCTGCCGAACAGAAGCGGCGAGAGCACGGCATGGTCAAGCACGACGTGCGACGCGCACTTGGTTTGCTTCGGCCAGCGGAGCGCGGACGGCCGACGAGATGACAGACAGACGCGTTCAGCGGCGACATATTTAGCCATTTAGCCTGGCAACTTAATATTCGCAAGTTGATGGTGCCGACCTAATCATTCTTTCGGTGCTAGCTAACTCGTCGCCGGCCAACGGGGCCGACTCCTCCAACGACCGTCAGTTGTGGTACAATCAATCAGTGTTCAGTGACACTCTCCTGTTGTGCGTACGTTCGAACAGTCATCCATGAGCTGGCACATTCTCTAAGAACTGTGAAGCCTATATATACAGTGCCCAAAACTTAATCGAAAGATCGATTTAATTCGCATGGCTGAATGAGACTGGAATCTGATCCAACTTGAATGAAATTGCCAAGCCTTCTGTTTCAATCCAGCAGTAGTATTTGTTGGTGCAGTCCTCGAGACTGGGTATAACAATACAGTAATCTGACAGTGCAAGCAACAAGCAGCTACCTTTCGTGCAGAACAGAACAACGTACTCAAAATCTACACATCCAGCAGCTACAGATCAAGAATGTCAAAAAATAAAATAAACTGAGGTTTCAATGTCAGATATTTGTGGTGCTTATCTTGTCCGGTGCAGCTAGGGCAGGGGGTGCCGGTGCCGCAAAAGTCCTCATCAGCTTCCATTTGTTTCGGCGCATATTGGGCAGCGTTCCAGTGATTGGCATGCACGTTGGGCCAGTAGGTACGTACCAGACAGAAACCGTCCAAAAGTTCAAACCATGGCACAACGCCGTTCACATTTCTGACTGTTCGGTAGGTTAGGTTCCGAATAATGGTAGCGCCTGCCTAGCTCTAAGAAACGAGGCTAGTTTAGTTTCATATGCACTAACACGTTGAGAAATGTGACTTGACTGCCTAAGTACCCTCGGATGCCCATCCATTTCTTCACTAGGACCGACTAATTTTGTTATCTCTGGTCATACATGGTTACTGATCACAGTAAGTGCCACGATTAAGCTGCACTTCTCGAAAAAAAGGAGACCAACCACAGCTAGCCCTTTGGTGGCTTAATTTTATAAAAGAATTACTACTTTGTGAGAATTTCAGAAATTCGCTCCCGACGGGATTTAAACTCTGGTTGTTAGGTTTAGCCACTGCTACATTTGCCACTGGGTCTATGCCCCGTTATCTTAAGCTGCACTTCTCACTGTTTGTAATGTGGGGTAACACTAGAAAATTAAGTACTCCCTCCATCTCAAATTAGTTGACGCAGAAATGTTTAAATACGGATATACTTAGACGTATTTTAGTGTCTAAATACTTTGTATTTCTGCCTCTTTGGGTCCGAGCGACCACCCTAGCTGATCGGATATCACTGTATGATATCTAGTGGTAACACTTGGAAATAATTACCAATGCGAGAACCGAGGCATAGCCCAGATGGCTAGAAGGTGTTGATACCTCTCTACACGCGAGGTCTCGAGTTTGAGTGCCAGCGCCTGTTCCCTCGTGGGTACTCACCGGAATTTCTTCTATCAAAATTGCTTGGAGGGCTGTCTAACCCAACAAGCCAAAAAATTTAAATAATTACCAATGCTAACGTTAGCTCCTCCTAGTAAGATCTAGCGTTTACTTTGACCATCTAGTCTGCTTGCTTTGTGCAGCAAATTGTAGTTTACTACTAGTAGTACAGTAATTATACTTGGACCAAGACACGTCACAATGTACATTCTGACTAGTAGTACAGTAATTATACTTGGACCAAGACACGCCACAATGTACATGCAAAAAATGTCAAAAATTCGAAATAAAAATTTCGGACATACTTCAAGACATTTAATGTTGGCACAAAAAGTTACATGGAGAAAAAACATTTTTGTGACCTGTGCAAAAAAGACAAAAACATTTTTTTTCAAAACGAGGCAAATACAGAGCGGCTTATGTTGAGCAGCTGGACAAAGTACTTAGTCCTTAGGCCATGTACAATGCAAGGTGCTTAGATAGGTGCTTACCAAAATAAACCAAGCTTTTTCATAAGCACCGGTGTCTATTCCTATAGGAGGGGTGCCTAGTTAAGCATTTGCCTAGTACAAATAAGCACCGGTGCTTAGTTAAAAACCGGTTTATTTTTCTAAGCACCTCCATAAGCACCTTGCATTGTACATGCCCTTATATGCCTTGTTGATTCATGACCACGACAATTTATTTCTGCAATTTCAACGTGTATTTTCGCCTCTTTCTATCAGAGCGACCGCCCTAACTGATCGGATGTCACTGTATGATAAGTTGATAACTACCGCCGTTCCATATATTTACCATTTACTCCCTCAAATGTAAGATATTTTAGTTACTTTGGTTCGCCTATGCTAGACATGTTTAAATGTAAGATTCATATGAATCTTTCAATAAAATAAGTCTAGATACGTGTGGATAAAAAAGGTACAGTAAAACATTTTACATTTATATGAAGTATCATGATAACACTTGGAAATAATTACCAATGCGTAGCATTAGCTAGTACGATAGCGTTTACTTTGACAATCTAGTATGCATGCTTTGTGCAGCAAACTGTAATCGTCTTGCACTAAAACATGTCTAGATACATATGGTTGGTAATGAGCAAGTGTGACTTATATTTTGATACGGAGGAAATAGTTTAGTACTGTACTACAGTAATTATACTTGGACCAAGACAGTTCTGATCAGTGTACTCATAATGTACAGTCTGACCTGCTTAAGAACCAAACAATAAATTAATCTCAAAATCAATTTAATAATCACCGATGGAACCAAAATTAGCAGGTCCTCCTCGGCGCTTTCACCACCTGCTAATTTGATTCCGACGGAATCAAATTTAGGTCGACCTTCCTTGGAGAGCTCTGCGTGGCGCAATCATGGCAAGAACATGGCCTCGTCTCCCCAACGACATCTAAGGAAAACAATTAATTATACTATAAGATTTCCTACTCTGGTTCTCCATATATATCAAGCTCCGCGGTAGCAGAGTAGCAGGCAGTACCACCACCCACCACAGCTCAGCATTGCCTCGATCCCATGGCCTCCTCCTCCACTTGTCCCAGAGCGGCCCACCTGGCCACCGCCCTCCTCGCCGCCGCGCTCCTCCTCCCCCTCAACGCCGCATTCCCCCACGGCGGCGGCGGCGGCGGCGGCAGCGACAACATCAAGTGGCAGTTCCTGCGCCAGCAGAACGTGGCGCGGGCGGCGATGGGGCTGCCGCCGCTGCGGTGGGACGAGCGCGTGGCGTCGTACGCGCGGTGGTACGCGGAGTCCCGGCGCGGCGACTGCGCGCTGGTGCACTCGTCGGGGCCCTACGGCGAGAACCTCTTCTGGGGCAGCGGCACGGGCTGGGCGCCGGCGCAGGCCGTGGGGGCCTGGCTGGCCGAGCAGCCCCGGTACGACTACTGGAGCAACCGCTGCAGCGGCGGGATGTGCGGCCACTACACCCAGATCGTGTGGCGCGGGAGCACCAAGGTCGGGTGCGCCATGGTGGAGTGCTACGGTGGGAGGGGCACGTTTATCACCTGCAACTACGACCCGCCCGGCAACTACGTCGGCATGCGGCCATACTGACCGGCGCGCACCGGCGTGCCGGAGCCGGTGGTGATCGTTTGTTGCTGCTGCCGCCGTGGGTCGTCGCCGCTCCGTCTCTGAAGTCTTCCACTGCTGGGTTACGTGTCGGCGCGGCAATGCGGCCTACTGCTATGTTTGATGTCCAATTCATTGTTGCTCACGATAAATTCAAGGTGAATCGATGGTGATGCCACGAGTGTACAAAATATGTTCTACTGCTACTTCTGTTACGAAATTAGTTTTTTTTTTCCTTTTTCCCCCAAAATATATATTGAAGCAGAATCTGAAATGAATCTCCACCCGCGCCGTCGAAATCGTGCTCGGCGGCAGCGCCGGACGGGCGTTATTGTGTATGTTATTGGCTGAGCCGCTCCCCACTCGCGACCCCAATAGGCCCTTCTCATAGTTTTTTTGTCTAATTCAAACATTTTTACAAATACAAACCAAATTATTTGGACGTAACATAGTTTTCAAGCATAAAATAAAATTTCAAAATAAGTGAAAATAAAGATAAAATTATTCATATAATTCAAATATGTTTGCTGTCCCATTCATTGTGGCTCGTTAGGAATTCTAACATGAATCGTTGGTGATGCAACGAGTGTACAAAAATATATTTTTCACTGCAATTTCTACATCGAGATTAGTTTTTACCTTTTCCGCCCAAAAATATAATACTGAAGCAGAATCTGAATTGAATCGTGAGCCGTCTAATTGACTGCTCTCGGCTGGCATCCCTACCTTTCTCCCTTCTCAGTTCTTGGCATCTTGGTTCGTTGTGCTCGTAAGAATGACAGCACAGGAGGAGAACGGTGACGCACAAAGTCCACTTTTTTCGTGGCTTTTAGGTGGAATCCTCAGTAGTGAGCTGTGTAATTACGTGAGCACATACTTGAGGCTGGCTGGCGCATGTGCCACTTTTCCAGGGTGGAAGAGGAGACGCTTGGCTTGGCGCAGAGCTAGCCTGGGGCCTGCTCTGCTCTCTGAGTGTGTGTGAGAACAACGGCGTGTGCGTCCGTGCGTCATGGGCAGTTGGAATCCGATGCGGTGCGGCCCCAGCGCCTTCAAGTCTCCTCCAACTCTCCGGTGCCACGCCCAAGTTGCACGACTCGCGCATTGATCGACATGACAGCCAGGGTTTAAACTTTAAACAATACCTCTGGCTGTGCTATTGGTATTTTTTTACTGGCTCTTTTTTTGCCTCTTAATCAAACTTTCACACTTCGAATAACTTACAGGCAGATATGGCCATTGACATCTATGGCGATAGGTTTAGACGTTTTGAAATCTCAGATATTCTAAAAATCTCAGAAAACAACATACTTTGGCTTATCCTACTCTGGAAAAACATAAAAATTTCTAAGTCATTTGGGATAAGTCATTTGATGTGGTGTTTTTCAATCACATAGCCTCTGAAAATCTCAGAGTACGCCTTATCAGATGACATATTCTGAGATTCTCAGAGTCTCCGAGACTGAAAACGCCACATCAAATGGCTTATCCCAAATTAGTAAAAAAATTGCGTTTTTCATACTTTGGCTACAAGCTTGACACCACATATGACGAAGATGACACGACAGGGAGACTAGGCGTGGTGGCGTGTCGGAGTTGGACTCAACTGCTCACTTCCGACGGTTTCGATGGCAGACGTCGATGGTAGACCACGGTGGGTTCTCGCACGACTTGGCGTGGTGCCCGGAAGCCGGGGCGGCGGCCAATGGCAGTCTCTATTGTTGCAGCGAGGAAGGATGTGGCTCGGTGCGACACGGTTCTGAACCCTTGTGCCTAGTTCGTAGTTCCGACGGTGGCCTCGGGCGTGGGGCGCGTGGGGCTGGCGGTCTGTGTGCGAGTTCGCAGTGGTGGTCTGGCCGGTTCTCATGAGGCGGGCGGGAGGTTCACGACTCATCGCGGGCGAAAGTCTTGCTATGGTAGCCGTTCAGGGCAGTCGACGGCGACGCCTCTGGGCACGGCGTTCTTCTTGTAGGCGTCGTTGAGGTGGACATGCGGTGTTCTCTCTCATCCGCCCAGAAACTTGCGGGGGAAACCTTGATCCTACGTCGGATCGAGTGAGGGTCACGTTTCTGCGTCGCTTGCCTCTTGGCGCCTCGTCTTGGATGCTCCGCCGGCTGGTGGGATCCATGGAGCGAGTTGGTGGTAGGTGGCGATGAGTTGCATAGCGATCTTAACTATTTCGGACGGCCGGATGCAGCTTCGGGATTGGTGAGCTCAAGGTGAAAACTCTGCACCGACCTTGGTTGATACCAGCGATGGTGGTGCTCTCGGACTTCGTTCCCCTCCTTGGAGGCATCGTTGAGGAGCCCCTTCACCACCCTATTTTTTGTCTTGTGCGTAGGAGGTGTTGGGTTCCTGGCCGGCGGCGTCCTGGAGTTGGAGGCGTGTCGGCGTCGGGTTTTGCTGGAGGTGCTCGTCCTCTCCGGCGATGGAGCTCGCTGCTCCATGGTGGAGCACCCCCTTCGTCGTGCTCGCGGTCCCCGGTGGCCGCCGTGTGCGACTTTCCCCGCTCTGGAGCTCGGTGCGGCGGCTCCAGATCTGAAGTTTGAGGCTATTGTGGTTGCAGCAAGGGAGCTCGGCGACTGGCAGCGCAGGATGGAGGCTCTCCGGAGTTCGAGGACCGGCGACTTCCCGTCCGTCAGGGGACATCTTCGTTTCCAAGGCGTTTGTGAAGGTGCGGCGGCGGCGCGCCGCCGGAACGTGCTGCTCTGTGTCGGTGGCTCAGCTCTGCAGAGGGACTTGTGTGTAATTTTCATCTTTGTGGAGGTCCTCTCTGTAAAATCCTTGTTGTAATTTCAGTGGTTTCCCGCAAAAAAAATGCCTCATCTAGAAAAAAACACAGACCTCACCCGCGACCATGGAATCGGCATCGCGAGTGTTAAGGTTACGGTCGCGCTGGCTGGTCAAAGACGAAGCGATCGCAGGAAAGAGGCCGGTCAGCTGTGCTTGCTTGGGAGATGGAGGCTATTTGCACATTAATTTACGTCGTCTGGTGTGGCAAATGTCAACAAGGGCACGGCGTGTCGTTGGTTAAAGCGCTGCCACTTGACAATCCGCCAGGGAACGTGCATGCGCTCGGCTCGATCATGAGACAACTGCAGGGTCGTTCCTTCCGGAGATACTGCTGAGACATGTGCCCATGGGCGAATCGCACACAAATCGACTGTCCTTCAAACTTCAAAGAAATGAAAACAGCTCAATACTCTGGTACCTGTACGGCGAGAGCATTGACATTTCACAATGTGCTTTATACCCTTTAAAGTGATCTACATTTTGCCACACAAGGCCTTGTTTGGTATTTTTTGAAATTGGTGGGGATTATCCCGGTCAAACCCTAAATCCCCACATATTTCCAAAACACTGTTTGTTTCTAATTTATTTGATCGGTTTTATCCCATTTTTTCCTAGAATTTCTAAACTCTAACGTATTTTCTTCAATACCAAAAACGCTATCCCCTCCATAATAGATTGGGGATTTGATGCTACTGGGTGAAGCTTTTGGTTTCACCCCATCCCTGTAGGGATTGTTCCCACTAATCTCTATAAAACCCCTAGAACCAAACAAGTCCTAAAAGGTTTTTGAATCTTCCGAATTCTCGTGACTTTGCACATGGTAACCAAGTTTTTTGCACGGTTAACCAAGTTTGATTCGGACTAAACTCACATTTTGTATAAACTGACATTTTGTATACGATTAACCAAATTAAAAGACCGCCACATCCACTTTGCAATTTTATGGGGTGTTTGCACATCTAGGACAACACTGGCGGAGCTCCGCCGGAACTACTTGGCGGGCCAACCCAATGGAGACTACATATTTTTTTGCTTTCACAACTAAATTTAACTTCCATGCTCGGAAAAGTGTATTATGCTCCCGAGCACCAGTGAACCTCGTCTTTTAAAAAAATCAAAAACAATATTTACAAGTTTCAAAAAGATTGAAAACAATCCCAGAGGTACGAATGCGAATATTCCGCAACTCGTTGCACCCGCAACATATTGTCGGATGTCATATTTAGATGTTTCAAAAAAATGTGAAATAAATCATGGACGTGGGTTATGTTTTATCTTGTGCATATACAAAATTTTGTTCCAAAATATGTACATATGTGACATGTGCAAAAAAGAGAAGTATCTAAGTGAATAGTATCATGTCCTATTCACTTATCATTTGTCTTTTTTGTGTAGGCCACACCGCCACATATGTACATATTTTGGAACAAAATTTTGTAGATGCGCAAGATATAACATAGCCCATTTCCATGATTTATTTCATATTTTTTGAAAACTCGGAAGTATGAAATCGGACAATGAGTTGCGCATGCAACTAGTTGTAGATTTTAGTTTCCCCCAATGATGTATAACACAAGCGTGCAAAAGATCAACTTCAAATACTTTGTATTCTGCGCTACACAAAAATGACAAAATCTAATAAATTAGAGATTTGAAAATATGCGTATTCATATCAATACTTTTCTTATTTTTTTTGTAGCTCATAATATAAAGTATTTGAAGTTAATTTTTTGAACGTTTGTGGAATACACCATTAGCTACATCTAGAAAAAAATAATTTCTTTTTGAAACTTATAAATATTTTTGAAGGATCAGGATCAGTGGATCGGCTCAGAGAACTAATTCTAAGTTCATTTGGAATTTTTCGTCTCTAGGTGCCTATCGCTGGTTTTAATTTCATTGCTGCAGCATTATAGATTGGTACGAGAGGGCGAGGAAATGGAATAAGGTTGGTGCATTGCTGTATTTTGCCTTTCAGTTCTTAGGATTTCATTCGGTGCATGTTTAGCCCTTTTTTCTTTTTTTTTTTGAGGGAAGGTGCAGGTTTAGCTGCCTCCAATGCTATAGTTTTTTGTTTTTGTTTTGAGAACTTGCTATAGCTGGCTCATACTGGCTGTGCATGCATGCTTAACCATTTTGGGCTGGGATGGGCTGGCCACAGCCCAGTTTGTCTACAACAGAGGTTGTAGGACAAGTTTGTAGGTGCCACGTATATTTAACTATGCCATTTTCAAACATTTTCTCTGATGCTGAAAAACTTTTGAGCAGTTTCGTGTTGTCCGAGCATGACACTTTCGAACATTTTTTACGCTCTATAAAAAATGAATATAGAAACGGAACATGACATCTTCCGTGTTGTCCGAGCATGATCCAATTATATCGTACCAATACAGTGAGTGCAGTCCCATATTGATGTCATTTGGGACTGCGAGTGCAAATGTACCAATATAGAAACGGAACATGACATCTCAGTTTTTGTTTTGACTGCGAATCTAGCACAGCACGTCCAGAACTCCAAAAAGAAACTCTGCATGGTCAGGTAAGGCTACATTTAAATACAGTGGCTAGTGGCCAGTACACGACATTCAAACCTAGTTAAAAATCAGTCCGGCCGCCGTCCGGTCGGTATAGTGCAAATGCGCTGACATTAAACGTGCTGAAGCGGTGCATGTACTAGTTTCATAGTCACGTCGCTGCATCTCATATCGGCAGTCATATGCATGGACGGAATGCCCATGACATGTGACAGATGTACCCTCTGACAAACAGAATTCAAAACTCAGATTTGATACTGGTGTTTCTCATTTAGGCGGAATATTATTAAGTGGGAGGCGATTTTCCTGTCGACAGCGAGGCGCCCGTGGTGACTTCGTCAATCTCAAGACTCAAACCGTCGGCTCAGTATTTCGGAGCTGCTCATAGGTGTATGGTGTGCGTGCGTGCGTTTATAGGGGGTGAGTGTGTGCATGTGTATGTGAACGTCTGCGTCTGTAGCGTGTTTCACAAAAAAAACTGCTGCCAACACCCACACGCACAACCGTCACATGTATGCGAAGTTTTCGGAGAGAGGCGTTTTGCCTCCCGACCTCATATACTCCTATTCCATTAAAACAATTATAAAAATAGTAAATATTTTTTAAAATCTGAAATTTTTTGGTGTCCAACATAGACATGTTTTTAAAGTACGGGCCAACTTTCGCGATGAAATGATATGTGTGGTGCGCTGTGGGTAAAAAACAAAATCGGTGTTCTTAAAAATATTTTTTAAAACCTCAGTTTTGTTCGCTGATTTGTCTTTTTCGCACAGAACAGTACAAATGTCATTTCGCCACAAAACTTGACACACATGTAGAATATTTTTATATTTTCGTCATAATTCGTATTCAGATTTTGTTTGAAATAGTTTACTATTCTTGTCGAACTTTTTATTCAGTCATGAGCATATGAAACCGGGAGGCATTGTGAGTTTCCGAAACTTCCGCGGCTATCATGGCCTCGCAGGCACAAGCGATATGCATCACGCTGCCTGGTAGGTGAAGATGATAAAATGAAACGAAGATTTAGATCTCCATAGAGTGAAAGTGCGGAGAGAAAGGCGCGTGTGTCTTGCTGTGCGTCTGTTTTTTTTTTTTAGAATTGCTGTGCGTCTGTGACCATGATCACAATTCTCTTTGGGTCTGGTTGAACTGAGAGGTGGACAAAAAAAAAGGACGGAGTAGCAATCTAGCCCGAACCTGTTTTTGCAGGCTCATTCGTTTCCTAAACCATGGATCGTTTAAGGCCTTGTTGGTATTCGCTCCGTTTTAAATTAGATGACTTTCATTTGTCCACATTCGGATGTATCTAGACATGTTACAAGTATAGATACATTCACATGTGGACAAATGAAAGTAATCTAATTTAGAACGGAGGGAGTACTAGTATATTTTAGGGGATTGGTGGGGATCAAGGTTTTGGTTACCGGTAGAAAAAAATTCCCGAGGATGGCCGGGATTTAATCCCGACCGGTTACCGGACGAATTTAAAATCCAAAATTTAAAAATTAAAATTTTTTGGTTCCCAATTTAACCATTTACCGAAAGTTTTCGCTTAAATTCAAAATTTCGAAATTTTTCGTCCGGTATGACCATTTCCTGAGGGTGCTCGGGATATCCGGTTACCGGTAACCGGATTTCCCGACCGGTAACCAAAACCATGGTGGGGATAATCCCCACAGGGATAAGGTGAAACCCTAAACTTCACCCAATCCCTTCAAATCCCCTAAACCCCCAATCCACTACCCCTACTTAGTGGATTGAGCATTGAGAAAAATGCACTAAAGTTTGGGAATTTATGGGAAAATGGGGGATAATATCTGTCCATTACACTAGAACCAAACGAATGTTTTGGGATATGTGGGGATTTACGAGTTTGACCAGGATAATCTCCACAAATCCGCTAAAATACACAGGTACCAACCAAGTCTACGAGGGAGAAACGAGGGAGAACTGGACCAGGACGAGACGCTAATGAGCGGCATATATTCTTCCCCGTCACCTCTCTCCTGTTTTGAGGGTCGACTCCCGTTCCCCTTTCTCGCCCCCGGCTCACTTCCCTCTCCTCTTCGCGGCGATGCCGGCCGATGCAGAAGAGGTGGTGCAGCGCGGGTTGTAGATACTAGGTTTAGTAGTAGATCTTTCGTTGTTAATCTTGCTTTTGCTTTGTTCGTGGCGGATGCCCGTTCTCTCTCCGTCCACCTCGGCTGGTCTCCGGCGACTCGCAGCGACGCCGGAGCCAGGCCTTTTCCCCTCTACTTGCTGGATCCATGGAGGATTGCTTGCAGGGACGGAGATGGCTGGGGCCGATTCAATAAAATCGCGTGCCGTATCGTCTACTTCGCGGATCAAGGGCTGCGGCGAGGGCTTCTTCTTCCGGGCGGCCGTGGTGGTGAAGTGCGGAAGAGGTGCGGCTACTTCCTCTCTGTTTCGCGAAGTGGATCTTGCTGCTTCGTGCAGCTTGTTTCCTGTCTCTCCTTGCTGGGGTCATGGCGGGCCGTGATGCTGGCCTTCGTTGCCGAAGCCGGCTCGACATCCTGTGTGGGTCGGGGCGTGCCCCCCGCCGATGCGCCATCCTCGACGCCAAGATCTCGCCGAGCTCGGCGAGTAACAGCTGCGGTGACTTCAAAGGGATTGAGTTCCCGATCGACCTATGCAGGTGGCTCAGCGATCGTCGTGTTCATCCTCGCCTTCTTCTGCAACGGCGAGATCGACGACGGTGGCGGAAATGGAGATGCAGAGCTTCCCAGGGACGCGTGCGTTTTTTTCTTTTTTCCTTGGGGTGGTTTCTGTAAAAAGAGAGGCAGCTGTGCCGTCTCTGGATGAATCCAGTGTATTCTCATGTAATATCCTTTAATTAATCCAGTTGCGGTTGTATCAAAAAAAAAACTGGACCAGGACATAGCAGCAATACCGGCCTGTCTGCGAGCGAGCGAGCTCGTGCCCGTGGAAGCGTCTTCAGACCGGCCGGTCGGCATCACCATTGTCACGGGACGAGCCGCAGCAATATGGCACGGTACTACAGAAAAATGACTTGATCGTGAGCATTAAACTCGGTAGCAGCACATTCCGCGGCGACACGGACATCCCCACACAATTACGCGGCACTCAATCCCGATCCATCTACCCATCGTACGTGCTCTCTGCCTTTGCAAATCTAGGAGTAAATGTCTGCAGATATTTACGCGATGACCGACCGTATGCCAATTTCATCCGTAGGATGATGATTATGTCTTGTCTTTGACAAAATACAGTATAATTTGTCCTAAATGGCATTTTGTCAAAGTGACGTTTTTGAGATCTTCTGACATTCAGGCATATGCCATACGGGATGGCTTATTTCAAACAAAGTAGCTTTTTTTTGGGTGGCTAACTTTGGATGTAAAAGACGCAAATCTAACATGCGTTTTAGGTGGCCACGAGATCTGATTGAAATTTTTCTGAGGAGTCATTAGTGGCTGAAAGTTTATGAAAGTGCCATTTAGGACAAATTATATCAGAATACACGTTCTTGCCCCTGATAAACAATTTAACCAGCATCAATGGTATAATTTGTTCTAAATGGCCCTTTTAATCAAACTGTTAGGCACTAATGACACATCAAAAAACTTTCAATCGAATATGGCCCCTCCTAAAAACGCCATTCACGGTGGCTTATTTGGATAGGTAGGGACGTCATTGACATTTGCTCATTTGGGACTGCGAGATGTAAAAAAAAGGTTAAATTATTTGAAATACTTCATTAGTACCTCCAATCTTAGAGGGTCCGACGAGAATTTTAGAGGGTCTAGCTAATCTATGAGATACACCAATCATTTTTAATGTAGTATTTCAAATGACTTCACCGTTTTATACGATGCAGTTTCAAGCGGATAATTTGTCTATCTATTTAAGTAAATGATTATGAATAACGTTTTTGAAAGGGACCAAATATAATTGAAAGTTTTACTGAGGGACCAAATTATACCATCAAATTGGAACAAATCCAAGTCGGAGCAGTACACACATGACACGAGACACGACCAGCTCGTCAACTCAACACGACCAAAAGGCAACGCAAAGCCGGTACCATTCTCTCGGTCACGGGCGCGCGCCAACGGCACAAGACAAACGAATCAACTGTTTGCTCTCTGTCGCAGCACATATAATTTGGCATGGCTCCATATCCAACCCCAAGCTCTGCACACTCGATTTACCCGAGAAGAACCATGAAGCCTCTCGCAGCTCTGCTCCACATCCACTGGCTACTTGTTCTGCTCGCCACGGCGCCACCAAGAGCCCTGTCCTCCCCGGCAACGGCGCCGGCGTCCATCGATCGTCACCTGGTTGTGCCTGCGCACGAGTACAACGCGACGGTGTACAACGCCTCCGCGGCGCGGTGCGTGGGCTGCGGCGACGGCACCACCGGCGCCGACGCGCTCGGCGGGCTGGGCGCGTGGCGGAGGCGGTGGAGTTCCTCTACTACCACAACGTGGTGCGCATGGCGCGGTGGGAGCTGCCCCTGGCGTGGTCGCCGCGGCTGGAGGCGTACGCGCGGTGGTGGGCGTCGCAGCGGCGCGGCGACTGCGCGCTGCGGCACTCGTTCCCGGAGGGCCAGTTCGCGCTCGGGGAGAACATCTTCTGGGGCGGCGCCGGCGCGGCGTGGAGCCCCGGGGACGCCGTCAAGGACTGGGCGGCGGAGGGAGTCGACTACTCGTACGGCGCCAACGCGTGCGCGCCCGGAAGGGAGTGCGGCCACTACACGCAGATCGTGTGGCGCGGCACGTCGACCGTCGGCTGCGCCCGCGTCGTGTGCGACGACGGCGGCGTTTTCATGACCTGCAACTACTACCCGCCCGGCAACGTCGTTGGGCAGAGGCCCTACTGACCGCGGAGTAGGATTTAGTGGCACGATGCCGTACTAGCATGATTTGTTTAGGGAGTGTTGTTGTGTAATAAAAGCTTCAGAGATTTGGGATGCAAATGCAACCTGCACGCCAAAAAAAAAAAAAAGGTGATAACATGTTTAGCGCAATTCTAACCGCGTCCACCAATTGTGTTAGCTTCCACCCAGTGTGCTAGGGCCAGTACTCGGCCTACGTTCAAATGTTTATGTAAACACAGCTCAGCTACAAATGGAGAGCCCTTCCATTCTAAAAACTCAGCCTAAAAGGAGGATGCATAGTTGCATACTCTCCCTTATAAGCTAGTCGTGGCAAGTGAGGTTGAACTAAACCTGAGCAACCATACCGGCCGACTATGGTGGTATTCTCTATATATTTTTTTAATATGCTGGTGTTGATTTCAAAAGACACAACATAACAAATATCACAGCAGAGGTGCGTAGTGTATGATTCGGTAAGAAAATTTATAGAAACTACTTCTGGAATGTAAATTTAACTCTTTTGTTGAGAAAAATATGTCCAACAAGTTAAAGTGGTTTCAATAATAAGTTGATAATATGTTAGCACCGCTGATTTCTAACTTAAGAAGTTATGCATGAAACATGTAACACATCTATAGGGGCGATTAGCAACCAAATTAAACTTGCCAACGCAGATATATTTGCTTTGTTCTTAACTGCTAGAAATTGTTGGCCCCATCGAGTATAATTGTATGCGTGAACTGATATCGTTTTCTTAGTTGGCACAGTTAAGTATGTGAGGCCCTCCTCCTCTCGGAGCTCGGGGAGGTCGCCCCTGATTGCTCAGTCTATGGACCAACGCTGGTAGATAAAACAATATTCGATTTGTTGCAATTGTTCAGAATATATTTAAGCAAGATAATCGGCAAAGAACACCTATGGGAACAAGGAAACAAAAATTAGAATGATCAACATAATCCAGACGAGTGACTACGTGACTACATGTGTGCACACGATCTGCACTATTGTACGCCTGCCAATACATGCGTTCTGAACTACATCTCCACAGGTGATTTTCTTGCTCATCATATACACACAAACACGTGTGAGAGCGCATACCGCTCATCCGAAACTTGGTCCATGAGCGGCGTTCCAAGGCGGAGACGAGAGACAACGCGCCGTAATCTTCACCCTTATCTTATTGTTGTCATCGTTGAAGTGGTATATGGTCGTCCTGAGGATGTGCTCGTCGGGCCGAGGACGATACATGACAGGTGGTGGAGGTGCTTCCCTCGTAGTCGTCATCGAAGCAGTCACCTACCGGCGAGATGGTAGTAAATTGGTTCTGACCCCTTCTTTAATCAATCTGGGCACGTGATCTAGACGGAATTAGGGATTGGAGAGGACAAATCTCGACTGAATTGGAAATGGTAAAAGAGATGGGGTGAA
The DNA here is from genome assembly GCA_947311845.1 of Poa pratensis. NCBI lineage: Eukaryota > Viridiplantae > Streptophyta > Magnoliopsida > Poales > Poaceae > Poa > Poa pratensis. The sequence goes on from CAMZMU010000111.1 coordinate 22,747,167, forward strand.
CGTATGGAGGTACATAATTTTCACCGTCATACCTCGATTGGGAGCGGCGTTGAGTTGTCGCCGTCGTGAGCAGTAAACCGGAAGCCGGCGGCCGCTCCGTCCTCCACGCGGTGGATGGAAGCCTCCCAAAGTGAACGTCGTGTTTTAAGATTGGAGCGTAGGGAGTCTCCAGACGGGCACGTGGGGAGGCAGTGTCGCGGGAGTGGGCCGGCAGCGGCGCTTTGACCGCCAGCGGTGTGCTGGTCAGGCATCGTGCCATCGAACGACGGAGTCGCGAAGGAGAGGTAGCATCGCAGGTCGCCTAGAAATTGATGTCGCGGTGGAAATCTGGGTGGATCGTGACAGTTACCTTTTTCTGTTTCCATCAGCGTGAATTTCGGGTGAGGAGAACGGATGAATGTAGGCCGTTTGATCGTGGGCAATGGAGGGTCTGGATTCAGTTTTCCTGCCAAGTTAGCTTGTTTAATAGTAGTGGAGATTCAGTTTTCCTGGATTGTTGAACTAAAGCCATTCCAAGTAAATTTCAGATCTAGAGCGAGTTAGATTAGATATAATTATACTAAACATTTTTAATTTTAATTTTTATAACATGTTGTTTTAACAAATATATTTAATGTATCACTCGGTTAAAATTGTTAACAAACAATATAGTGTTTCCAAGTATTAGTTAGTGTGTTTTTGGTGATATATGTGTAATGTATATCATTGAAAATATGTTTGAGTTGCACCAAAAAAATTCTCTTCTTTCTGAGATATTTGCCTTAACAAGATTCTTTAATAGAACCACCTTTAAATGTGAATAACAAGAAGAGATTCCGACATAGAATCACCTTAAATATGAAAACGGAACAGAACCACACGCATCCTCAATTTTTTTTATTTATACAATGAATGAATTATATAGTTTATATAGTATTGTGTGATTGGTATCTCTATGTTTTATATTATTTAATATATAAAGAGTAGAACATAACAATATCATAATAGAAGTATGAAGTGTATGATTTGGTAAGGAAATTTATAGAAACTTATGGAGTTAATTTTCTCTAGAAAAATGTGTCATGAGATAAAGTGGGTTCAACAATATGTTAGTACTACTTGTTTCTCAAACAAGAAGTTGTGCATGAAATTAAACATGGAAAAATATCTAACATGACTAATACAAGATGTGTGTTCTAGTCTAGAGTTTGTTGGAAGCTTAGTGAAAAGGCAGTGTGTGTGTTTTTGTTGGGAGTTCATTAGACTTGCTCGTGAGACTATACATTGTTTGATTATTGCTCTAATAGTCCCTAGTTGAATCTTCGGTTGATCTTGTCATTTGCGTTTTTTCTTGTGGACCTTGATCTTGCGTTGACTTCTCCGTGGATGTCGTTGTGCACGAGGACTCATGCCAATTAGGCCTGGAATTCGAGCCGGCTCAGCTCTACTCGCTTAAATTCGCTCAAGTGACGGCTCGACTCGTTCAACAAACGAGTCTTGAAATGAAACTATGCTCGACTCAGTAAACTCGCGAGTAACTCATGAGTATGATTTTTTTTTGATATATTCGAACTGTCAATATTTTTTCACCGAGAATGGTGTAGAGGTTTTATCTTAAGCATTGATCTACCCTTTGATTAGAGATGTGAAAGTGTAGAAGGACCACCATTGCTATAGTTCGTTATTAGTAGAAAAATAACCAATTTTTTCATATGCGTGCATGTTCGAACACTTAAGATGCATTAAAGGAGTTAAACGACCTACTCACTAATAGTATGGTCATAAACGAGTACAGATTCAAAACTCGGGTCGGCTCGTGAGACACCGACTTCCAGTCAAGCCGAGTCGAGTCACGATGTGCTATTTTAGCTGACAAGTTTCGAATTTAATTCAACCCTACATGGGAAGAGCGCTTGGCGACGTAGCTGCAGGGCACCGGCGCACCTACACATGTCGCACCGACAGTTCTCCCAAGCAAACGACGTGGGTGTCACTATACAAAGGGTACCTTTTGAAAAGGAACCTGTGTGATGCGAGCATGCCACGTGCAGGACGTACGGAGGTTATTTGGACACCGCTTCTGGCACGGCACGGACGGGCGCGTCGCGTGCTTGCGTGGCCGTACGAAGCCCCCGCGGTGGAGCGGACCGCGGGACGAAACACGCGACGTACGGCCGGCCGGTCGTCGTCCACGTACACCTCGAACACAAAAGTAACACAATCATATTTACTACAGACAACAAATACAAACAGTGGGTAGTAAGGAAATTAGAGCACCGTACACCAGAGCGGTAGAAGTGCACAACTGCACAAACATACGATGTACAACTATACAGACACATGTTGAATAACTACATAAAACAAGTTGTACAACTGGATCGATACAGGTTGTATAGACACAGGTTGTACAACTAAACAGACACATATTTTACAACTAGCAGGCTGTACAGACACATGTTGTACAACTATACAGGCACCGGTTGTACAACTACGCAGGCACAGTTTGTGCAGATACAGGTTGTACAATTAGATAAACACAAGTTGTACAGACAAAGGTTGTACAACTATACATGCACATGTTGTACAACTACGCAGACACAGTTTTACAGACACAGTTTGTACAACCACACAGACAAATGTTGTACAACTATACAGACACATGTTGTACAACTACTCAGACACAGTTTGTAAAGACACAGTTTGTACTACTACACAGACACAAGTTATACAACTATACATAACCGGAAGTAAAAAAAAAAATTCGTCGAAACCTATCAACATGGGATCTAGTTTTGAAGACCTCGACGCGAGGAGTTCAAAAGTGAAAATGGTTCGTTATTTGGATAAACGGTTCTCAAGATATTTCATTTTGAAGTTTCGATTTTGAAAAATAAAATGCAAAAACTACTCTCCCACCTCCGGTATCCCTTTATCTCTCTTGCTCCCTACTTTCAATCTGGCTGTGACACTTGGCGAGCATGTATGCAATTGTTGGTACCGCACGAAGGAGAATGCGACACTTGTCAGCGCGAGATGGTCCGCTGTGTTACCTTCGCAAAGGGAAACCTTTTTCTAGTGATTTCCAAACGACGTTGTGACATGTTCAAAGGCAGGGCGAGGCTCAAAAGAGTGTGGCCCGCATGACATCCAAGTGACGCTGGGATCCCGTCGTCTATATTGGGATTGTGCTAGGCTACAAATCATGCCAGCAACTTCGCGATACTGACAGAATCCAACAGGCTCACTTCGTGCAAATTGCTATGAGCTGACGACCGGAGTCGAGAAGAACGGATAGACTTGGACAATTAATTCTCAGGCCCCAAATTTATTAATCTTGATATGGTTTTTGTTTGGGTTGCTGATGCATGTAAAATGCATACATGAACTTTGCATTATATTACTTATATTTCAATCATATTTGCATCATATAAGGGTTATATCACTGTTTTATAATGATTTTGGTAATATTTCACAGTTTCCCTATTTTTTCTGGAATTAACCCTGCGCAGGCAGAAAACCCTATTTTCTATGTTTTGATGCTTCAGGGACCCAAACGATGTCCAAATGACCTGAAAATTTATGAGCATCAATATTTGGAAGGAAGAAGACTTTGGAGCGAAGGAAGCAAACAAGCGGAGGCCCGAGGCCCAAAAGGGGGTGGCCCACGCGGCTACAGTACCTGGCCGCGTGGGGCCCACCATCTGGAGCGTCGGAGCTCCGATGCCGTCGATCTTTTTTCCATAAGCTTCCTCTTGACCTAAAACCGACTATAAAAATAGTCCCCGAGGCTCTTCGGAAGTGAGCGCCGCAGAAACACAGAAACCACGAAACAGAGATCTGGAGTTGCAGATTGGAGGGGGAAAACTCCGGCGGGGAGCTGCCGGAGAGGTCTCCACCTCCTCCAACGACTTCTCCACCGTATCCATGATGAAGAGGGAGTAGTCCACCCATGGACTATGGGTTTGTGGAAGTAACTTATGTATCTCTCTCTCTCTTGAGCTTCACTAATTAACACCATATGAGCTGCCGAACATGATTACGGTCATCTATGTAATACCTTTGTGGTGAATCTTTATGAGTTAATATATGTTTGAGATTGCAATTGGTTTGTTTCAGTTATGAAAGTAGATGCATATTATGTACCCCGTTCTTGTTTACTTGTTTTGATCAAGCATGTGTATGAGAACGTGTGTGGGGGAACGTGTGCATTAGATGGAGTAACGGGGGGTGGCTAGTGCGGTGAACGTGAGAGAAAGTTCCGCGATCCACTTGGGTGTTTTACCTTACTTTGTTACCTCACTAGGGATAAACAAAAAAACCTTGCTACCGGAGATGTGGGTGTGACTATTGCCACTTCTCCATGACTAGATCTAGCATGTTCTTATTTTAACTTCACGTCATGAAACTTAATGCTATGCTCTGATTTATCTTAATACTAAGGTGTCATGATTTAGTTCGCATCTTAGTGCAGTATAAGAGAGATTAATAACCAAAAGATCTCTATGTTAGGACGTGATGCCCATATGATTAATAACTTGTTATGAAGCCTTTATGTTGCAATCTCATATGTTAATTCTAGTGTTCCATTGTCTACCACTTTATTAAAGAGAGAGTGCATTTGTGAAACCATGAACCCCGGTCCATTTTTAATCATAAGAAACACCTTTCCAACAACTTTTAAGCATTTTCCATTTTCAGCCATTATTAAATCCGAAAATACAAAATATTTTTGCATCTTGCATTAATCATATAAAACCCAAAAATATCATCCATCATTGTTTCCACCATCCTTGCATATTTATTTATCATCATTGCATATTTATTGTTTTGTTTTATCATTCTCACACCTTGTGCTTGACAACCACTTGGTGAGGTTGAGGACACAAAACAATTTATTTTTGTTTGTAGGTTTCCCAGGGAAGGATAAGAAGATAAATCATTCACTACTGATTCCCCGAGAGTTCGATATAAACCCTCGAGTCACCCCTCGTGGGGAAAACCGTCTTGCCCGTACTACACACTCTGCTATTGGGGTCTCAACCTAATCCATTTAAGGGCCATCAGTTGCTCACCACATTTTTTTAGATAAAGAGTATATATTAATATCAAGAAGATACTAAATACACCCAGGCTCTGCAACAACATAATAACCGAAGGTATTACGGATGCAAACAGCCGAAAGACAATAAGAAGAAGAACTAAAAAAGAAAATTCCCGCTAGAGAGTTACAACATTTGTAGCAGCAGTACAACCACCACCAAAACAACACATGATGTCCAATCTCTCCAAAAGCAACGCCTTCAAGAAGGAAACAGTGCACGAACGTCGTCGGCGGCCGATCGAGATCTTGGGTTTTCACCCTGGAGATAGTCCCCGCTCTCAAAACAATTTATTCAACAAGGTCATTGCCAGGCACAACCAATTAAGGTCAGACCTTGGATTTTCACCCTGAAAGGTAGAACTTTGAACTTCACCTGTGCTGTCGCCCCCACTTTCATACTACTGCATACGCGTCCTGAAGCTCCAAGTAAGTTCCTCATCGCCACGAAGAGTCAAATCACCGTTCCTAATCCTCTGATCTCGTCTTTCATGACATTTTCCGCCTCTGACTTCATCCAAGATGACAATAGATAGCAAAGCTTCATATCGCTTGCTCCTTAACGGAGAATCGTGGGCACGGCCGAATCCCACCCGATCCAGCAAACTCCGGGCATAAATACACATGGAAGTTCGCCGGCGGAGCCTTCCGGAACTCGCCACTCCAGCCAAATCAACGAGGACACACAACCAGCAGATCTTCGTCTTCGCGTGGCAGAAACCTAGGACGCCACCATTATTCAACGCCAGGCCAGCACCCCTCACGCCGCCAGCCGGCTCCCGGCGATCGGATAGAGCGGGACAAAGTGGTGGAGGAGCACAAGGGAAGACCACGTCGGTGGTTGAAGGTCCGGCGATCCGCCGCCAGGATCCGCCACCACGAGATCCGGCCATTGAACATGCACAGATCGGGCCTTTCTGGGCCTAGATCCGACCCTCGTCACTGCCACAGGATTTGGCCACAGCACCGCCGGCCGGTCTTCCCGCGCCGCCTCCAAGACCACGGACGCGCATGAGCGCGCCGCCCGCTCCTCCTCAGCACCTCCCATCCCATGCCCGCCCGTAGACTTCTCTCCCCCCGCGAGGGATGTCCGTCAGGACGCGCCATCCACGCCCGCCGCCAAGGACGGCCGGCCGCTGGCAGCGGCCAGGGGAACGCTGCGCCGAGACCCGAGAGGCTAGGGTTGCTCACCACATATGCCATGTGACCCCAAATTTATTGATCAGGTGAGAGAAAAGGTAACAAGATGCTTTTTAGACTAAAACACACTGACAAAACAACGAGAACGATGAAATCAAGAACTGAACTTGCGTATGTCTACATGGATATGCATGAATAGGAACAACAAACTTAAACACTAGTAGCTGGAAGCACTTGCGGTTTCGTCGGTCCTGTCGACAATCCCGACGTGGGTGAGCAGCGTCCAGAGGAGCGTGATCAGCTCGCCGCCCCGGTCGATGGCCTGCATGTGCCCTTTCATGTTGTCCGACGGAGCCACGTACAGGAGCATCTCCGACCAAAACCCGGCTAGCAACTCCCACGCCGTGTCCTCGCCTCCGGGCGTCAGCTCCCCGAGCTGCACGGCGAGCTTCGCAGCATCCTTGAGCACCTCATGATTTTGTGTCTCGCCCAACAGCTCGATCAACCGTCGGTACCCGGCTTCCGACGGCAGCAGTGCCGCCGCCGCTGGCGAGGGCTCGCTCAGCGTCCTTCTTGACGTCCTTGTAAAGGCCCTTGCTCCACTCATCGTCGTCTGGAAGTAGCTCGGGGCAGAACTCCACCAGATATGCGCAATAGCGCGACAGGTGAGTGGCGGCGTTCCTCTTCTCAGAAGAAGGACGATGACCGCCTTGCCGCAGAGGATTATCTTCATGTTGGTTGTGTTGGTGCCTCACCTCAAGGATGGTCGTGGCAATGTGCCATACAAGTATTGTGTCAGATGTACCTTTGCTGTTGTTGGAGGCCCAGAGTAAGCTTTCGCCATCTTGGCTCTGGCGCAAGGACGTGATGCCTTTGCTTCTTATGGCGTTGATGATGCAAACCTTCACTGCCGATGGTACCTTGACCGTATTCCTCTTCCGACCTAGGAAACGAAGGAGGCACCCAGGGAAAACAAGTTGGTGGAACTGACTTGGGTGAAGAACCAACAACGAGTTCTGTCCCATTTTGTCGTTCCAATGCCTCATCAACCTGTTGCATCTGCATTGCAACAAATAGCCAGCCCACTTTGGGACGATGGGAGAAAGCTGCAAGGAGGCACGGCGCACAGAGCGGCAGGTGAGGATTACTTTGGTCCAGTTAGAGCAAATGTGGGAAGCAATATCCCTCGCCTCAGCAACCACGACAAGCACAAGGAGTGACAGTACTGGCACTAGATCAAAAAGTATACTTCCGAAAGATTTCCATTCGCCTTCTTCACTGTGATCGAGAGCACAATAGTAAGTGCATGAAAGTGTGGACAGGTCGCCTTCTCGCATACTACGAGATGCCAAATTTATGATGTCCATACCAGCAAGTATGCAGTAACCTATGGTCAAGACTGCGATGACCATACTAATTATAATCGAACAGCTATCTGAATAGGAGATTGGCAGTGGTGAATCGTAATAATCATGAAGAAAAGAAAGCTCATCTGCAATCATCTTGAACGCCCTTTCATGTTGACCATCCATTAGCAAGACGCTTCTAACAAATTTGATGGTCTTCATAGAGATAACACCATCGGTGAGTTTGTACCTTGCAAATCGACACCTTAGCAACTTAAACAATGCAAATGACAGGCATATATCTTTCAGTTGTGGCATTGGCATCAGAAGCATGTTGTCGAGTTGCCAAACTCGGTCAATGGTCACCAAACTGCCGTCTTGAACCGTCTCTGAGTTCTTTCGGAACATGTAACCATTAGGTTCCTTCTCTACTCGCCGTTCGTCCTCACCCATTACAACAAGTGGTGGAGGAGGCACATTCACATCCTCATCGCCTTCCGCCTGTGGCTCTTCATGTTGATCACTTCCTTCTCGCAGTTGCCGCATATATCCAACAATAAGACGCGGATTGCGTCCAAGTGCAAAGGATTTCCGGGCCTTTAGAAATGAATAATATTTTAATACCATTTTAGCCGGAATAAAAACAAACAGTGCGAATCTGAGATATTGAAAAGGTCCACCATCGTCGTGCAATGGTATAGCAAAGGTGGTGACAGCCAAGTAAACCATCCAAATTCCTTGAAGAAGTTCAAAAGGGGGACGTATGCTTCGATCTTCTCTATCATCGGTAGCAACAATTGGGCTTGTATTGATAGCAGAAATTAGAACAAGAGTGGTGGATATCATCATCAGGTATGGGTGGATACCGCTCACGCACACGGCGGTCAAATTTCAATAACGGAGCCAAGAAAAAACTCCGGCGGAGCTGAAGTCAGAGAGAACATAAGATATGACGGGCAGGAACAAGGTGGTGGCACCCCGCAAGAGGTAGCGGGTGAAGCCATAGTGGCGATAACGATGAGCATAGGCGCCTATTCCGACCATGACTCCTGCAAGGATGGCGTTGACGAGCAGCATCGCGTAGACTAGCCACAGCTGCCGTGCAATGTGCCCCAAGAACACATCCACGGCTGCTTTGTCGCAGTACTCCCGGGTAATCGCTGGGGCATCTGCTGTGCCCTCCAGTACGGTATGGTTGCAGCACAAGGTAGAATTCCTCTCCATGAGCTGATAGTCAAATCTAAACATCAGTATATATGAAGTGTTGACACAAATAGTACACGATAATGAAAGCAATTGTCGACAACAGCACATGTAATTAGAAATGACGCTCTAATGGCAGAAACACAAGCTAATTTTAAATCAGAAGAGACGAATTTACTAACCATCAAAATTCAGTGAGCTGCTTTATACTACTAGTTTTTTTTGCTATAGTTTATAGTAAACGATCAGTAGAGGAATGCACTTGTATGTTGGCGATCGAGCGGAGACCAGGATATGGAACGCCTGGTCTTGTCTGATTACTGTTTGCGGTCTGCAGAGCATGGAGTGTGCATCTGGGCATGGAACCAGTAATATATAGCAAATGATTCACGATGTGGCCCCGAACGGCCAGTCAGAGATGTTTATCGTTATATTATTCCTTTTCTTTCTTTTGGAATATGTTGCTTTCGTCTAACGTTATCTTCTTCTTTTTGCAAATACGATACTGGCTTCCTCATTATGTTTCCTTTGTGGCCAAAGTAGGTCCTTCTCGAATGGTTTGCCTTTAGGTCTTTGATGTGCGTATGCATATGATTAGCACCAGGGGCTCGGAACATGTTCTTTGCTTGTCCGAATCTCCTGGCCAGATATATCCATGCCGGCCGCTTTTACACAAGAACAAAACTGGGAAAGGCAGCAGGTGGGAAAACATAGGGACTGAGATGTGACGACGCCTGGATGCTCTGCGGTCCCTCTACGGCGATGCCATGCCAGCGCGCGTGTTCACTCTCCCCGCACGGCTCACCTTGCATTTCCCGACGTGCTCCGGGGGAACTCTTGATCTTCTTGATCGGATGGTGGCGGCGCTATCCGGCGTGGCGTTCTCTCTTGGGAGCATCATTTTGGAGGTGGATCCGGGCAAAGGGACCCGTGGCTAGCTAGGTTGTGTGTGTTGTAAGCCGAAAGGCGTCAGACGTCGTCTGTATGATTTTTGGGTCCGGTTTCCCTTATAAACTGGACCAATCTTATATCTATTCATTGAATTTAGCAGTGATCCTGCTAACATTCAAAAAAAAAAAGGCTCTTTAGTGGAGAAGACAGTCATCCATGCCCTGAGCCCCTGACTGACCGTGACGACGCTCTCGGACTCGGAGGAGCAGAAGATGCAGATGGAAGCACCAGCCCGGGCTCAATCGGCCAAATTGTTCAGGGAGCACGGAGGACTGTGATTTTAGCCCAGCTCTACTGGAGCTTCGGCAGGCTAAACAGCTCGTCAGAAGGGTTGTCAACACATTCTTCTACCCGGTAGGTAGCCTGACGATAACAGGGCACGATCCGGTGCACCACTGCCAGCACAAGAGACCGCCCGGCGCACGTTTTAGTTCAGACCCGGTACACACTAGAATTCTCATCAGTCATTAAAAACACCAGGTCTGCGTATCATTATCCTCGGTACAACAATAATCTCCCTTTCGGCAAGCGTCAAGACATATCAAAGCTAGCCGTAGCAGAGTGAACAGGTCATTCGTATATACATGGGCATGACCCCACCATCTCTCCAAGTTTAGCGGAACTCGAAACAGAAACAATATTTGATTGCATTGTAGAGTGCTGACAGCGAGAAGGGCTGTACTTCTTTCCCAACATAAGAAAAAGGGACAAAAGGAAAACCATGGACACCGTTACAATCCATATACCAGATGCTTCAACTTTATACATGCAGATGGGGCACCCCGAGTGACTGTACTCTTATGTATCGGCTCAGAAGGCGATACCGCCCTAATGCATTTCAATCTCCTGCACGGGAATCGCCGTGTGGTCGGAGCGCCGTGTATCGGATGTGCCAGATGAGCTTGCGATCTCAGCTTTGCATAGAGGACAAAGCGCATTGATCTTGAGCCATTTATCAACGCATTCCTTGTGGAAACAGTGTGTGCAGGGAAGCTCACGAAGCTCCTCATTGTGTGCATACTTGGCGAGGCAGATGCAGCAAACCTGCAAATGTAATGAACGGTAGGTCAGCAAGTGCCCGCAACATGCAACTTCTGTTTTGCTGCCAAAAGCAAGTACAGGGGATATAATCAGGAACAGCAGTATCATACAGCATCTTCGGCAGAAAGCGCTCGCTCCTTGTCAGTTCCTGCAGCCACTACACCTCCATCTTGGCCTTCAGCTTCATTCCCTGAACTGTGGCGGCGTTTCTTGGTTTTGAATTTATAAGTCGGCAAAGTATTGATGGATTCCGAGGTGGCCCCTCTTGTATTGTTTGCGTCTTCTCTAAAACCCATAACAGATATAATGCAGGGGAGACAGCAGCATATCATTGCGCAGAGGATGAAAGGCATGGCATAGCCAATGCAACTGAAGGTGAGGAACACGATGCATAACCTGGTAGAAAACAAAGTGAGCAGTAGGATAAAGAAACAAAGATCACATCAAACAAGTAATATATGTACTTACCTGTACAAGTTTGGAGCATCAACAGCAGAAGAACGCCCACCGAATATCCACACGTTTCCTACGACGAACCACACAGCAAAGAAACAATCCAAGGCCATCTTGAAGTGGTCAAAAAGTGCATTAATCCTGCAAACAACAAGGTGCATCCATCATTTATAAATTGGTACTCTGTCCCATCCATACAGAACAGCAGAACTACAGACATTGTACTTCTATAGTATTCATCAAAACTATGGGCAGGCACAAACCAGCGCACATATACCCTAATTTAGCTGAGAACAGTGTAGTAATATTTTCCTGGTCAAACAACAAAAACAACAGCCATAAATGGGATGTAGAACTGCATTGTGAGCTGGTAGAGGGATTTTCATATAAGCTATCTCGATTTCACATGAAAGCAACAACCGTATCTAAGATTACTCATACAACAGACACAAACAATGTACCTTGGGTTAGCCAGAACTGCATTTCGTGCAGCAGTCCTTCGTCGCTCCGATATACTTGCAGCAGTGGGCTCAGTCGAGTTGTTCTGCGAGGAGCCTTGAAGTGAATGCGCTTGCTCATCCTGACCATTCACGATATTACGGTGTATATAGCGCCAATAGAGATGAGGCAAAGTGGCAAAACAACCAACTGTGTAACCTATGACCCACTCAAACAGTGGAGCTTGTGCATGTTCCTTCCTTGACAGAGCTAACACAACAATGGCAGCAACAATTTGGCTCACATTAACGATTACTTCAATTGAAATCCATAGTCCAGAGTTCAAAGGGCTTCTATGCCGCCGACCATAGTTATCACTTCTCCTAGTGCCTGAAGTGTTCCCTGCATGAGGAGGACCAATGGCTGATGGTGGCTGCAAGGCAGATGCTACAGCTCTAGTTGAAGGCCTGTCCAACTCTTCGAGGTTCTCTCTACCAACAGTGTGCGATGCCGAGACAGAAGGACCGTTATCCCTTGGAATATCAATTACGTGTTCGTGACCACTTACACCTGTTGTCTGTTCCATCCCAGATTGTGTATTAATATGATCTCAAATTCTGAGGAATATGATAAGCTAAACTCCTCAGTATTCAGAAGCAACAAAGAAGGGAAGCAAGCTGCCACATTTCCATGACCTGCCTGCTGTGCTCCTTTCTAGATACTGAATATGAAGAATTTTTTAGCACGCTTCAACAGAGAATCCCAGGCTTCAAACTAGTTTTCTTAATGAGATTATCAATGATAGTATCCTGCAACAGTAATAGAAAAAATACATTAATATGACACCATTGGCACACATGACAAAAAATGCACTATCTTCAAACATAATGGAACCAAACAGCTACAAAAACTGATCATATTTTCATATGCATCAGGAGTAATTGTAGCAAATAAAATATGTTCTCACCTTATTAGATCACAGTTAAGGATTAAAACAACACAACTCTAGAAATGTTACTAAGTGAAAACTGATAAATAAACTTCGTCCCTTTCGGGTCATGTTATCAATAAGACTTTATAGCTGCATAAACTAACAGTATCGAAATAAGTTTGGATTACATAAGCAGGAATAAATGTAGAAACTATGACACAAACATATTGAATGTGCGACAGTCAAGTACACTTGTCCAAGAAAAATTGAAGGACCAACAGCACTAAAACAACAATAGCATAATTCATGACATACACACATTTCCATGTAAAGACAGAACCATAAGATTAGATGAGATAGATATATCTCTCCAAACATATGCATGTAAACAAAGCAATGCATGTAAATCAATATAAAAGGCAAAGCTTTTGCCTCGTTTCAAAAAACCAAAGCTATGCATGTAAATCAAGTGCTTATGACTTATGAGGAACATCAGAGCATAATACTAGCAAGGGGGATTGGGCAGAAACATGGGACATGATGTATCTTGCAATGGAAGATAGGGATGCAAATCAAGGATGAGTGTGCCTAGAATGGCATGATCTAGACGTAATGAAGACGTGCATATGGGTGAAGTGGTCGAGGCATTTAGCATAGAAGCTCATCCTAGCCTAACCCCATTTCAGTAACAGCCTAAGAGACGAACCCCAACTTCTAGTTTGCAACACCAAATTTAGAATTTGCCACTGAATAGATCATGATTTATTTCTAGCTTGAGTTCTACCCAAAATGCAGTTCCAATGCCAAGTTGCCGATTCCTACTTCTAATCATTTTCTTGGAATGAAGGATAACAAAAGTAAGCAGGTGAGAAACTTTGCATGAAGAAACAAATCGTCCATGTAATGACTCCTGACATTGCAGAACATAACAGTTGTCATTATAGGCATCAGAGCGAAGCTATGTGGGTAGCCTATCATAAGCTCACAATGACAATGGAATACAAGTTCCTATTTCACCCAAGAAGAGATCAGTTTGATCCTCAAGAACCAGGTATAATGTGCAACAACGTCAAACTCAAAATAAGGGAAATAAATACCAATTTGGCAATACGGTAGCAGATTACAACTGGAAGTGGACCTCTACTCCACTAACATTAGTTCAATCATGTAGCGATAAGGTCCAATCCATCATGAAATGGACATTAGTGAGTAACAAAGGATAAGTTTTTTTTAGAGGGAAGTAACAAAGGATAAGTTAGAAGAAGTGAAAATGTAATTGTTGTAATTGTTGTAATCGGCAAATTACAAACAAGCTAAAGATAATAACCACCAAGCGCAACCCACAAACTATGATCAAATTTAGAAGAACTGAAAATGGAATTGTTGTAATCGGCAAATCGAATTCACATAACCCACCGGAGCAAGATCCAACCTAGGCATCATTAGCAGACATAAACACTTTAACATTAATGCATAAATGGTACACATGAAACCGGCAACTGAAAAAGCCGTCTGAGACCGATCCAATAATAGGCACAGCGATAGAGAGTACTTCACCCTATTATCAATTCCACACAGCCAATCACGCTGAACAACATTACACGGACCGTACTGCATTGGCAGCAGACCGACTAAATCGAAGAATAGTCGCAGATCCGCCCCAATCGAGACCGTGTCAACACAAGAACAACCTCCGATTTGACAACCAAGTCTTCCGATCCGCAGTTACAAATCGCGCGCGAGAGAGGATTAAGGGCGGAGATTATTACCACGGCCTTCAGGAAGCACCGCGGAGGGCAGATCGACGGCCCGGCAGCTGGCGTCCCTCTATGCGCAACCCCGGCGAGCTGAACGGCGCCGGCGTGAGAGCAGCCGCACGGGGGTCGATGCCGGGTCACCTGAAGAAGCAGGCGGCGGTGAGAGGAAGGACACGGGAAGCGCGAAGCCGGCTATGAGAGAGCGGACGAGGAGGAGGGCGCGCGCGTGCGAAGAAGGGGAAGGGAGAGTGTCAACCCTAACCTCTGTGCTCACTGCAAGTCAGCTCGCGCGGCGTGGCGAGGGTGGGCGGCAGAATCCGGCGGCCCGACGGCTCGGTGAGTGCCGCTGTGCTGGGCGACTGCGGGCGACGGCGATCGGGTGGGCGGGCGAACGGCGGCGGGGAGTGGGCTCTCGGTGGCGTCGGTGGTGGCGTGGGCGGAGACGGGGAGGGGTTGGTGGCGAGGGTCTTAACCCATCTCGGATTGGGGAATAGGTGGGATGACGACGATGTCTTCGGCGTCCCGCAAAGCAAGTACAGCGAGTGGGCCGAAAGAGGATGGGGCCACGGGTGACGAAGAGGCGCATGGGCCTTGCTTTTACTGGAAATGGTATGGCCCAGGGCCCGCGGGCCGCTAGACGACAGAAAATGGGCTGAACGGGCCCGGCACGGCGTAAATCGAGAGCGTCCGGTTGCCGGAAACGCTCTACGCGGAGTCGCAGACGCGTACAGATACCGCCACCCCCGAAAGAAGACGCGTTTGCTGACGCAACAAAAATTTGGAAGGTTCGGTACCGTTTGCAGTCTGATTGTGAAGGTTCGTATTCATTTTTTCTTTTTTCCAGAACGTACGAGAAGGCACGCCTATTTTTTTATAGAGTAGTTGGTGTAACGAATCACCACAGCTAAGATTTTAAAGAAGTGGACGTTTACTAGGAATGACGGGAACATTGTGTGCGACTTGTTGAAATAGCACTATAGGTAACTTCTATTTTGTAGTATGAAAACGACACACCGCCAATAATATGAAGACAATCGTACCCTCGGGATTCCATCCCTTGTTCTATTGGAGTTCATCTCGATCGATCTTTAACATCTTGCCTCGTCTCCTCCCCTTCACGTGGTTTACTCCCTATAAGTTTAAAAGTAGGCTTTGGCTACTTGTCCGGCTTGCAATCTCTCGATTGTAGGGTTTAAGGTTCGTTGCAAGAGAAAGAAGTGAATCCCGAGGCTGTGGGGTCACATGCGGCAGGCACCCTCTCTGGGCTGCAGGCCAATGGGGAAACGGCACGTCCGGGCCTAGAAGTGGCAGTTGTGCACAAAGACAAGGGCAGTGTGCAGGGTGGGCCTGTTCTGGAGGCCTCGGATCGCGAGCTGGTGGTGGACGCGCCTGCGCCAATGAGGGAGTCGTCAGGTGGAGAGTTGGTAGAGGTGGAGATCTTGCAAGGACATGTGGGCCTGGTGCCAGCCATCGACCAGCAGAAGACCACGGCCTCGGGGCAGGAAAAGGACCCTGCAGTTTCTTTGTCGGATTGCAGTGGGACCGTGCAGGGGCCCACCAGCCAGGGGGAGCAGGAGATGGAGGGGGAAAGCAGTAACGAGTATTTTCAAATTTCAATCTCTGGCTCGGATGGCGGGAATGTGGATGAAAGAGATATCGATTCCAGGCAGCAGTTGACCCATGTGGCCCAGGTAGATCCTGAGGCCCAGGAAGGCCTAGAAGCCCATGAGGACCTCTGCTCGGATGGGCTTTCGCTGGAGCCTTTGGTCTCCTTCCATGGGCCGAATGACAGGATGCAAGGTGCTGAGCTGGAGTCAGATAAGCAACTGGTCGATGGGGCTCGTTTGCCAGAGGAAGAAGATGAAAGTGTGGGTCCGCTGGGGGCCCAGAAAGAAGCTCTCGAGCAGGAGGGGGCGTCAGTTGGGCGAATGCGCGCGTTCTGCGCGAGAATCCTGAAGACTCTAGCGCCACCGCTGTTGAGGGAAGTTGAGTCTGCTTCGCTGCTCCGGCCAGAAGCGGAGCCATTCACGCCGCGTAGGAGTGCGCGCCTCGATACACCAATCCCAACCCCAACTCCGGCGAAGAAGAAGCAGACGGGAAAGCAGCCCAGGAAAGCCACGGCGTCTGAAGCGGTCCTGCTGCGCGCGCTCGGCATTTCCCAGGTCGACATGGCGGTGGGTGACTCGGCAGTGCAGGAGTTTCAGCGCCTGTTTGACTCCCCGCTGCGGGATCAGGAAGTTCGAGTGCTCGCGGCGGTCTTTGGCAAGACAATGCCGCCCGGGAGGTGCTGCAGCTGCAAGGTGGTCAGGAGGTAGGCGTGCTGGCCTGATCAAGCACGTCTGCACGGAGTTTTTATCATATGTGTCAATGGATTGTAGCCCATCAGTGCTTAGTTGGAACCCGCGGGGCCTTAATGATCCGGCCAAGCGTGATTCAGTTAGGGAGTTTGTTAGCACGCTTCGTGTCAACTTGGTATGCCTACAGGAGACCAAGATGGAGAGGATGGACCGTTTTATCGTGAACCAATGCCTGGGACCGTCTTTTGACGAGTTCTTTTATTTGCCGGCTGTGGAGACAAGGGGTGGAGTTCTGTTGGCTTGGGACTCCTCTGCGATGTCCATCACGAACCTCTCGCTAGATTCTTTCTCGATTACTGGCGAAGTTCATTCGAGAGATGGCGGTGTATGGTGGTTTACAGGTGTATACGGGCCTCAATCGAGTGAGGCCAAGCTGCAATTCCTGACTGAGCTGCAGGAACGGCGCAGCCTGTGCCCTGGGCCGTGGATGATTTTCGGTGATTTTAACATGATCCTAAGGGCCTCGGAAAAGAACAACAATAACTTGGACTGGGTGAGCATGAATAGGTTCAGAGATTTCGTGAATCAGTTGGAGCTAAAAGAGGTGTACATGCACGGGCGCTTGTTCACGTGGAGTAACGAGCGTAGGGTGCCGACAATGACCAGAATTGATAGAGCGCTTGTGTCGATCGATTGGGAGCTGATGTATCCGGATGCGCTGTTGCAGGCCCTGTCGTCGTCAGTTTCAGATCATGCGCCCCTACATCTGTCGATGAGTGCGACAGGAAGACCGAAGCAACGGTTCAGGTTCGAGCTATTCTGGCTCAAGCTCGATGGTTTTGATGATGCGGTCAAGGAGGGATGGCGGTGTGCGCCGACAGTGGTTGATCCTTTCCTCCGTCTTGACGCCTGCTTTCGTAGCCTGGCGTCACACCTCCAGTCGTGGGGAGATAGGAAAAATAGGCAACATCAGACTACAGATTGCAATGGCCAATGTGCTTATCCGTCGTTTTGATGCGGCACAGGAGAGGCGTATGCTCATAGATGCGGAGTGGTGGTTGAGGAGAACGCTGAAGCACACGGTGCTGGCGCTGTCATCCCTCGAGCACACGATGGCGCGCCAGCGATCAAGAATGCGGTGGATCAAGGAGGGGGATGCGAACTCGAAGCTCTTCCATGCAGTGGCAAACGGAAGAAGAATCAAAAATTTCATCCCTGCCATCAAGAACAACGGAGAGATAATCACGGACCAGAGGGGCAAGGAGGAGATTTTCTTTCAGACTTATAAGGCGCTGCTGGGAGATATCCAGAACAGAGAAGCAGCGCTGGACTTGGAGGCGCTGGGGATGCAAACACATGAACTGGAGGAGTTGGGCTCAATCTTCACCCAGGAGGAGATATGGGCCGTCATCAAGGAGCTGCCGCCGGACCGTGCGCCTGGTCCAGACGGGTTTATAGGGGCCTTTTACCAGCGGGCCTGGCCCATCATCAAGAATGAAGTGATGGCGGCGATATTTAAGCTATATGTTGGCGATGGGCGGAACTTTGGCAGACTGAATCGGGCCATTATCACTTTGATACCTAAGCGAGCCGAGGCGGAAGAGGTGGACGATTTTCGGCCCATCAGTCTTGTGCACAGTTTTGCTAAACTCTTTACCAAAGTGCTCTCTGCACGAATTCGGCCCAAGCTGGATTGTAACAGCCCAAACTTGTGAACCTAAATTTGAGTACCAAAATTTCACTTTTTGTGTCCTCTTTTGCATCATGGCATGCATGCACCATTGCATTCATTAGCAATTGCTAACATCACAATACTTGTTTTGGACAATATCGAAAAACCAAATGCCACACTTGCTACCACAAATCTCTCAACAATGAGATACTCAAACTTGCAAAACAATTACCTTGACCTGTATAATTGTCGAGGAAGTTCCAAAAGTAATATTTTGCAATTGCTGTATATTTTTCAAAGAAGCAATATTTGGTTTTAGCAAAATGCCCTATTTTTAACTTTATGGACAAAGTGGTACCAAACTATTTTATTTCGACATGCTAATTTTTGTGGTGCCTTTACAGGTTGTTGGGAGGCTACCCAAATTTTTGCAGATTTTTCTAAAATTGTTTAGTGCCCTAATTAAATCCGGGAATTGCTACTGATTTTAATTTTAAAAGGAGAAAGGACCAATCTGTGTTGTTTTTAAAACTCCCAGGGACTTGTTTGTGATGGCAGAAAAGGTTCCAGGGGCCTTCTTGCAAAAACTTCATCTCCATCCTCCTGTAGCGACCGAGGTCGCCGTGCTGCGCCGGACCACCTCGACGCCGTGCTCGCCGGGCCCCCCCCCTGCACTGCCTCCACCCGCTGGAAGAGGAACCCCGAGACCACGTGCTGCCCCATTCCCCGCTCACCTGCTCCCCTCCTCTCTCTTCTCTCTTCCCCACGAGCTTCCATGGCCGCCGAGCTTGCCGTGCTCGTCGCCGCCGCGTGAGGAACTCCCGGGCAAATCGACGGGCCCCAGCACCTCCGCCGTGCTCCTCTCTCCCTCCTCGTGGGAGGAATCGGCCGGAGACGCCGCGGCTCGACGCCGCCGTGTCCTTCTTCGCCGCTGTCACCCGAGCTCCGCTGCGCCCGATTTTGTCGCCGTCGCTGCATCCCCGACCCCGCCGTCTTCTCCACGTGATTGGGGGTGAGCTCCCGGCCCTCGCTGCCCTCTTCCCCCTCTCCCCTTGATCTGCGACGCCGTAGCCGCTCGCCACCGTCGCCGGCGTTCGTCGCCGTGTTCTCTCGCGTGCCCGGTCGAGAAGCCGGCATAGCCGGGCTCCGTGCCGTCTGGCTCGGGCCACAAACCGGCCTTGGGCCCGGCCCAAACCGGGCCTCGAGCCGGAGCGCTCTGCCGCCTGCCCGGCCTGCTAGCCGGCCCAGCCGGGCCACAAACCGGCAAGACAGTTTTTTTTTGCTGGTTATGTTTTTCTTTTTCTCTCCGATAGCACATGTCCCCGCTTCCCCCCCTCTCGCGTTCAGGGTTATCGATCTACGATTTCCGTCGTGTTCCACCTCTCTCCCTCGAACCCGAGTACACATTGTGATTATTGTTGTTGTACTTAATCAATATAGTTAACAATAAATATTCAAAAAGGGGAAAAACAATAAAAGTGATAACTTTTTATCGGGACCTCCGAAAAATGTGTTCCTTATATCAAAATGATCAGAAAAATGTGCATTAATCCGTAGCATCATCTTCATGCATGTTGAAATGATCTATAGCACATGAAAGCATAAAAACAAAGAAGGAGCTTGATTTTTCTCTCTTGTTGAGTAATTATCTCGCACCCCCTTCAAAATTGGTAGATCTTGCTAGAATAATTCCAGTGCATTAAAAATGTCGTGCCATCATGTGTCTGCGCATTGCATTTGTTGAACATGTGTGGTGATTGATTGTGGCTTCTATGTTTTGTGCCTCGATAGATCAAGCCGACGGGGTTACTCCACAATACCCCGAGGATCCGTACTACCACGTTGATCAAGGCAAGCGTAATCCCCCCCCTCTGAGCATATCTTATCCTATTTCCCGCAAGTATTTTCTCCACTATAATACTGCATGCGGTTCCAAATGTCAATTTATTGGATTAGAGTATCCCATAGTTGCATTAAGTTTCCGATGCCAATACCTGTTTTTCCCTCCTATTATCCATAGGGTTGTATTGTTGGCCGAGATACTTACTATGCTATGTTGATGCTTAGCCATGCTTAATTAATTGCATAGCAATACGATGGATGGTTCATGTTGGAAACAGGTGATTAAGATGAGAATGATGGTGGAGAAAGTGTGGTGACGGATAATAAAATGCTTAAAGGTGGGGATGAGAGGCCACTGTGGTTGTGGTGCTTTGTCTCGTTCTCGCCGCCTAGGTGCGAGTTCTATACCTCTTGAACCAAGACTGAGCGTGCAACCATGCGTGAGGCCTATGCATTCGCAGTGCAGGAACCCTCATAGACTAAATAACTCGAGCGGGGCTAGCCAGGGTCCTCTAGTTCGGGCTTCCATTTGCGCGTGCGTGATGATGGTGGGATGAACTGGGATGAGGATGGTTGTGTTATGAAAATGAGTGGCCACGGGACAGGGGATTGGAGGAGACACCAAACCTGTTCCGTCCTCACTGATGATCCTGGAAAGTCCTTAACGAGGGAGAAGTCGACACCGCTCCCACCCAGCCGGTTCTCCAAGGAAGAGAGCTAAAAGCTAGGTAATGGGCCG
Organism: Poa pratensis; assembly: GCA_947311845.1. Classification (NCBI taxonomy): domain Eukaryota; kingdom Viridiplantae; phylum Streptophyta; class Magnoliopsida; order Poales; family Poaceae; genus Poa; species Poa pratensis. The sequence continues at coordinate 22,768,054 of CAMZMU010000111.1, forward strand.
GACGGTACGCGTGGCAAACATTTGTACACCCCTGCGGGTTAAATCTTTTCGAAAAGCCGTGTCCACGGTTATGGACGAACTTGGGAAGTGAAGGTAAGATCATAGAATAACTTGAACGGAATGATTAAAAACTGGGTACTAGAGGTACCATTCAAGATCGCAAGGTGAGCTTCCTCGAGGGTGATTCGGGGAGGTGCCTTTGATGAACAGGTACAAGGGTTGATGATGGTGGATGTTGATGAAGGTGTTAAAGAAAAGAGTTACTTCTTACCCCTTTTCAAAATAATCTGATTAGTCGATGCCTTTGAGTTATGTTTTCTTAAATAAAATCAGCTTTATGCAAAAGAGCCATAAAACTTTGAAAGCCAATCATCGAGCATATATTAGCTCCTAATCTTGCGAGTTCGTCGAACTCAACGTCGTTTGCTTATTTTCAGGAGAGGACTTCACCGACCTCGAAGGTGGGTTCTTTGTGGACGTCGACGAGTAGTCTGGGGTTCCCAGGTGGCAGCTTGGGACATCTCGGAACAGCTGGCGCTGTGATGTTTATTTGTAGGCCTCTTAGGCCATATCTGGATCTTGTTGTTTAGAACAACTTAATTCGCTTCCGCTTGATGTAATGTTGGGTCTGTGACCTCTGGTTGTCATTTGCTATCTTTCTCTATATAAGAGTTGAACTATATGATTTGTGTCGTAGAGTCTGTGATGTGCCAGTTGTTCCACAAGTCTTGATCTCTCTATTATGCTTTGAGAGTGTGTCCGGTGGTATCGGATAACCGGGGACACAGTATCACTGTATAGCAGTCGGGTCGGGGCGCCACAAGTTGGTATCAGAGCAGTACTGCCTGTAGGAAACCCTTCTACTGGTCGATGTTGAGTCTAGTGTTTGTGAAAATATTTTAACCTAAAAATGAGTTGTGAAAACCATCTTAGGATTCTTTTTACTCCTTATCTGGTTACCCTCTAATCTCGGAGCAATCTTACCTCAATTTGAGTTAAAGGTTTTACTTCTCACCTGTTACTTCAAAATGATTAGAAACGGGGTGGGTTCGACCTTTAGTGTTATGTGTCACGTTGCTCCCGCTGCGTTGCAATCCCAAATCAACTCAGATGTTTCTACCGAGTCTAATCTTTGATCCTTTCTTTGGGTTTTAACCCAGGACTTGAACATAAGGTCCCGGATTGTGCCAACTAGAGTGTGTTAAGTTGTGATTTCTTAACTCTCACTAGTAGCACATGATGCTGATCTTTGACCCAAGTTCTATCTTGTTGTTTTCCTTCTCGCAAAGTATTATCGTCCCTAGTCTGTGTACTTGTGTAGACGCTAATGCTATTGTTCGACCATTCGGAGAAAGATACTAACCGTGTCATTGTCAAATCTCCAGAATGGCTCGAGGAGGCCGTGGAGGCCGTGGTGGTCGCGGTAACCACAATGATGATGAGGATGATCTGCCGCCACCACCCTCGATGGCTCAAGTCTTGATGGCCATTGAGGAGAACCGTGGGCGCAATGAGCGCTTGCTTGAGCAGTTGGTGCAGCAGAATGCACGGAGGAACGAGTGCAACACTCTCACCGAGTTTCTGCGCTCCAGCCACCCACTTTGCTGATGCTAAGGAGCCACTGGAAGCTGATGATTGGCTTCGTGCTTTGGAGCGCAAGTTCTCCGCGCTCATGTCCCATTGGCTGAGCAAGTCAACTTTGCCACCTATCTCTTGGTTGGTGCTGCTGGCTGTTGGTGGGAAAGCCATGTGGCTTTGTTTCCAGCCAACCATGTCTTCACCTGGGCTGATTTCGCACTGCCTTCCGTGCGGAGTACATTCCCCAGCCGATCATGGACTTGAAGAGGAGGGAGTTCCTGGATTTGCAACAGGGACGGATGGACCTCCGCACTTATGGTCGTGAGTTCAACCATCTCTCTCGTTACGCCCCAAGGGACGTGACCAATGATGCTGACAAGCAAGAGCTGTTCCGCAAGGGTCTGACTCCGCAGCTCCGCTATGAGCTATTGCCCTTCAGGTTCCAGACCTATCAGGAGCTGTTCAACCAGGCTTTCACCTTGAGCAAGGAAGAAAGGAACTTGAAGCTTCCAAGAGGCCCGCACATGGGGACCACCAGAGTTCCTCGGGTTCTGAGAGCAAGAAGCGCAGGGTGTTTGTTCCCTACAGCGCCGTACCTCGTGCTCCCTTCATGCCGAGGGCAGCAGGATACAGGCCACCTCCTCCGCGCCCCACTACTTCGACACTTGGGATAGGCGGAAGTGGGTACCGTCCTATGCTACCTGCTCCACCTGGAGTCACTTGCTACACCTGTGGCCAGGCTGGCCACTACTCCAGGGAGTGCCCCCAGAAGGCACCTCTCGCGATAACTCCTGCACGAGCCCCTGCCACTCCAACTGGCAAGGCTGGACCTATTGTGCGTGGTCGCCTGAACCACGTCTCTGCTGAAGAAGCTGAAGAGGACCCCGGCGTTCTTATGGGTGAGTTACGAATCAACAACCATCTTGCTAGTTTTGTTTGATTCTGGAGCATCGCATTCATTCATATCCATAGCGTTTGCAAAAGACACAAATACCGTTCGAGAAAATGAGACGTCCCTTGATGATCTCTACTCCTGGCTCCAAATGGCAAACCGATGGCGTTACTCCTGAGGTCCAGATTATCATAGCATCCCTGTCCTTCCCTTTCCCGTTGATAGCCTTGAGGTCGAAGGGCCTTGATGCCATACTGGGCATGGACTGGTTAGCAAGATACCATGCTAATCTCGACTGTGCTGCTAAGTCCATCACCGTGACCCACCCTTCCGGTTACGATGTGCAGTTTTGGGCTACATATTCAGGACCTCCATCATCAGACAATCCCCTCTCCCCGGAGATCACCCTATGTTTCATGGAAGGCTTGTCCCCTCCTGAAATCCAGGACATACACGTGGTGTGTGACTTCCCGGATGTGTTCCCAGAAGAATTGCCTGGCATGCCACCTGATCGAAGTGTGGAGTTTGTCATAGACTTGCTTCCCGGTACTGCTCCAATTTCCAAGAAGCCCTACCGCATGCCGGTGGAAGAGTTGGCTCTGTTGAAGGAGCAAATTGATGCTGTTAGCGAAGGATTTCATCCAGCCTAGCAGTTCACCTTGGGGTTGTCCGGTACTCTTTGTCAAGAAGAGGGATTCTACCGTGCCTCGTTGTCTCTGACTATCGACCGTTGAATGCGGTGACAATCAAGAACAAGTATCCTATTCCCGATCAATGATCTGTTGGATCAGTTAGCTGGTGCAAGAGTATTCTCCAAGATGGATCTGAGGTCAGGGTACCATCAAATAAAGATCAGAAAGGAGGATATCCCAAAGACGGCATTTGTTACTCGCTATGGCTCATATGAGTATACCGTCATGTCCTTTGGTCTCACAAATGCTCCAGCTACTTTCATGAGGCTCATGAATTCCATTTTCATGGATTATCTTGATAAGTTTGTCGTCATTTACATCGATGACATCCTCATCTATTCTAAAACCGACGAAGAGCATGATGAACACCTTCGGTTGGTTCTGACACGGCTTCGTGAACACCGTCTCTATGCCAAGTTCTCCAAGTGTGAGTTTTGGTTGGATAAACTTGTCTTCCTTGGACATGTAATATCTGCCAATGGTGTGGAAGTCATCCCCGACAAAATTCAAGCTATTCTAGACTGGAAAACTCCAATGTCAGTCAAGGACATTCGTAGCTTTCTCGGATTGGCGGGTTACTACCGCCGATTCATCGAAGCTTTCTCCAAAATAGCCAAGGCATTGACTGACCTTCTCAAGAAGGATAGAAAGTTCGTATGGACTGCCGAAGCTGAAGAGAGCTTCCAAGCCCTGAAAGCCAAGCTCACGTCCGCTCCTGTGCTTGTCCTGCCGGACACAAGCAAGGATTTCGTCGTCTTCTGTGACGCCTCTCTACAAGGCTTGGGCTGTGTGCTAATGCAAGATGGCCATGTGGTGGCTATGCTTCTCGCCAACTTAAGCCGCATGAGCTCAACTACCCAACTCATGATCTAGAACTTGCCGCGTGGTCTATGCTTTGAAGCAATGGAGACCATACCTGTTTGGTAACCGTTGCGAGATCTTCTCGGATCACAAGAGTCTGAAGTACCTCTTCACCCAGCCGGATTTAAATCTCAGGCAAAGGCGTTGGTTGGAGTTAATCACGGACTATATGTGAGTCTGAACTATCAACCCGGCAAAGCAAACGTCGTGGCTGACGCGCTAAGTCGGAAGTCCTATTGCAACAATCTGATGATTGAAAGGCCCAACCTGCCCTTCATGAAGAGTTCTCCCGTTTGAACTGGAAATTGTTCCCTCCGGCTACCTTGCAAATCTGGAGATCAAATCTACTCTTGTAGACCAGATTAAGGATGCTCAAACGTGACAAGGGTATTCTAAAAATCAAGGAGAACATTGCTAGCGGAAGGCCAAATGTTTTTCTGTCAATGAATCCGGAGTTGTTTATTTTGGTGACCGCTTGGTAGTGCCAAAGAAACAAAATTGAGGGAGTTGATCCTCCAAGAAGCTCATGAATCCCTCTCTCTATTCATCCCGGTAGTACCAAAATGTACCAAGACCTCGACCACTATTCTGGTGGACTCGGATGAAACGGGAGATTGCTAAGTATGTTGCTGAATGCGACACCTGTCGACGGGTAAAGGCTGAACATCAAAGGCCTGCCGACACTCTTCGCCCTATTGCTATTCCCGAGTGGAAATGGGATGAAATTGGTATGGACTTCATTACTGGTCTGCCGAAGTCTCCAAAGGGACATGATGCCATTTGGGTCATCATTGATCGACTATCAAAAGTGGCTCACTTCCTCCCAGTTCGGGTTGACATTACAGCTGCTAAGTTGGCAGACCTGTACTTCTCGGATTGTCGTCCTTCACGGCGTTCCCAAGAAGATAATCTCGGATCGTGGAAGCCTATTCACCTCCAAGTTTTGGACTAGTTTCCAAACTGCTATGGGAACTCGTCTTAACTTCAGCACCGCGTTCCATCCTCAAACTGATGGTCAGACCGAAAGAGTGAACCAAGTTCTGGAAGACATGCTTCGGGCATGTGTCATCTCTTTGGCAAGGATTGGGAAAAGTATCTCCCTTTCGCGGAATTCTCCTACAACAACAGCTATCAAGCTAGTCTGGGCATGGCTCCTTCGAGGCTCTATATGGAAGAAAATGCCGCACTCCGCTGAATTGGTCCGAGACCGGAGAGAGAGCACTCTTTGGTCCAGATGTGATCAATGAAGCCGAGGAGAAGGTCTGGATCATACGAGAAAATCTGAAGATTGCCCAGTCTAGGCAGAAGAGCTACTATGATAAGCATCATCAGGAGGTTCACTATGAAATTGGTGATAAAGCTTACCTCCGTGTCTCTCCCCTTCGTGGCGTTCGCCGCTTCGGTATAAAAGGGAAATTGGCCCCTCGCTATGTTGGTCCTTTCACCGTTCTGGAAAAACGAGGAGATCTTTCTTATAAGTTGGAGCTACCGGTCATCTTCCCAAATGTACATGATGTGTTTCATGTCTCCCAACTTCGCCGGTGTTTCAAGGATCCTATCCATGGGGTCAATCATGAAGAGTTGGATCTCCAGGAAGATCTCACCTATCGCGAGCACCCTATTCGTGTTCTGGATGAAGCCGAAAGGAAGACTCGTAACAAGACCACCAAGTTTCTCAAAATTCAGTGGTCTCATCATTCCGAGGAAGAAGCAACTTGGGAACGAGAGTCTAGTCTTCGTGAGGAGTATCCCGACTTCTTTACGCAATCTTAGAATCTCGGGACGAGATTCCTGTAAGGAGGGTAGAATTGTAACAGCCCAAACTTGTGAACCTAAATTTGAGTACCAAAATTTCACTTTTTGTGTCCTCTTTTGCATCATGGCATGCATGCACCATTGCATTCATTAGCAATTGCTAACATCACAATACTTGTTTTGGACAATATCGAAAAACCAAATGCCACACTTGCTACCACAAATCTCTCAACAATGAGATACTCAAACTTGCAAAACAATTACCTTGACCTGTATAATTGTCGAGGAAGTTCCAAAAGTAATATTTTGCAATTGCTGTATATTTTTCAAAGAAGCAATATTTGGTTTTAGCAAAATGCCCTATTTTTAACTTTATGGACAAAGTGGTACCAAACTATTTTATTTCAACATGCTAATTTTTGTGGTGCCTTTACAGGTTGTTGGGAGGCTACCCAAATTTTTGCAGATTTTTCTAAAATTGTTTAGTGCCCTAATTAAATCCGGGAATTGCTACTGATTTTAATTTTAAAAGGAGAAAGGACCAATCTGTGTTGTTTTTAAAACTCCCAGGGACTTGTTTGTGATGGCAGAAAAGGTTCCAGGGGCCTTCTTGCAAAAACTTCATCTCCATCCTCCTGTAGCGACCGAGGTCGCCGTGCTGCGCCGGACCACCTCGACGCCGTGCTCGCCGGGCCCCCCTGCACTGCCTCCACCCGCTGGAAGAGGAACCCCGAGACCACGTGCTGCCCCATTCCCCGCTCACCTGCTCCCTCCTCTCTCTTCTCTCTTCCCCACGAGCTTCCATGGCCGCCGAGCTTGCCGTGCTCGTCGCCGCCGCGTGAGGAACTCCCGGGCAAATCGACGGGCCCCAGCACCTCCGCTGTGCTCCTCTCTCCCTCCTCGTGGGAGGAATCGGCCGGAGACGCCGCGGCTCGACGCCGCCGTGTCCTTCTTCGCCGCTGTCACCCGAGCTCCGCTGCGCCCGATTTTGTCGCCGTCGCTGCATCCCCGACCCCGCCGTCTTCTCCACGTGATTGGGGGTGAGCTCCCGGCCCTCGCTGCCCTCTTCCCCCTCTCCCCTTGATCTGCGACGCCGTAGCCGCTCGCCACCGTCGCCGGCGTTCGTCGCCGTGTTCTCTCGCGTGCCCGGTCGAGAAGCCGGCATAGCCGGGCTCCGTGCCGTCTGGCTCGGGCCACAAACCGGCCTTGGGCCCGGCCCAAACCGGGCCTCGAGCCGGAGCGCTCTGCCGCCTGCCCGGCCTGCTAGCCGGCCCAGCCGGGCCACAAACCGGCAAGACAGTTTTTTTTTGCTGGTTATGTTTTTCTTTTTCTCTCCGATAGCACATGTCCCCGCTTCCCCCCCTCTCGCGTTCAGGGTTATCGATCTACGATTTCCGTCGTGTTCCACCTCTCTCCCTCGAACCCGAGTACACATTGTGATTATTGTTGTTGAACTTAATCAATATAGTTAACAATAAATATTCAAAAAGGGGAAAAACAATAAAAGTGATAACTTTTTATCGGGACCTCCGAAAAATGTGTTCCTTATATCAAAATGATCAGAAAAATGTGCATTAATCCGTAGCATCATCTTCATGCATGTTGAAATGATCTATAGCACATGAAAGCATAAAAACAAAGAAGGAGCTTGATTTTTCTCTCTTGTTGAGTAATTATCTCGCACCCCCTTCAAAATTGGTAGATCTTGCTAGAATAATTCCAGTGCATTAAAAATGTCATGCCATCATGTGTCTGCGCATTGCATTTGTTGAACATGTGTGGTGATTGATTGTGGCTTCTATGTTTTGTGCCTCGATAGATCAAGCCGACGGGGTTACTCCACAATACCCCGAGGATCCGTACTACCACGTTGATCAAGGCAAGCGTAATCCCCCCCTCTGAGCATATCTTATCCTATTTCCCGCAAGTATTTTCTCCACTATAATACTGCATGCGGTTCCAAATGTCAATTTATTGGATTAGAGTATCCCATAGTTGCATTAAGTTTCCGATGCCAATACCTGTTTTTTCCTCCTATTATCCATAGGGTTGTATTGTTGGCCGAGATACTTACTATGCTATGTTGATGCTTAGCCATGCTTAATTAATTGCATAGCAATACGATGGATGGTTCATGTTGGAAACAGGTGATTGAGATGAGAATGATGGTGGAGAAAGTGTGGTGACGGATAATAAAATGCTTAAAGGTGGGGATGAGAGGCCACTGTGGTTGTGGTGCTTTGTCTCGTTCTCGCCGCCTAGGTGCGAGTTCTATACCTCTTGAACCAAGACTGAGCGTGCAACCATGCGTGAGGCCTATGCATTCGCAGTGCAGGAACCCTCATAGACTAAATAACTCGAGCGGGGCTAGCCAGGGTCCTCTAGTTCGGGCTTCCATTTGCGCGTGCGTGATGATGGTGGGATGAACTGGGATGAGGATGGTCGTGTTAGGAAAATGAGTGGCCACGGGACAGGGGATTGGAGGAGACACCAAACCTGTTTCGTCCTCACTGATGATCCTGGAAAGTCCTTAACGAGGGAGAAGTCGACACCGCTCCCACCCAGCCGGTTCTCCAAGGAAGAGAGCTAAAAGCTAGGTAATGGGCCGGACGGTACGCGTGGCAAACATTTGTACACCCCTGCAGGGTTAAATCTTTTCGAAAAGCCGTGTCCACGGTTATGGACGAACTTGGGAAGTGAAGGTAAGATCATAGAATAACTTGAACGGAATGATTAAAAACTGGGTACTAGAGGTACCATTCAAGATCGCAAGGTGAGCTTCCTCGATGGGTGGTTCGGGGAGGTGCCTTTGATGAACAGGTACAAGGGTTGATGATGGTGGATGTTGATGAAGGGTGTTAAAGAAAAGAGTTACTTCTTACCCCTTTTCAAAATAATCTGATTAGTCGATGCCTTTGAGTTATGTCTTTCTTAAATAAAATCAGCTTTATGCAAAAGAGCCATAAAACTTTGAAAGCCAATCATCGAGCATATATTAGCTCCTAATCTTGCGAGTTCGTCGAACTCAACGTCGTTTGCTTATTTTCAGGAGAGGACTTCACCGACCTCGAAGGTGGGTTCTTTGTGGACGTTGACGAGTTGTCTGGGGTTCCCAGGTGGCAGCTTGGGACATCTCGGGACAGCTGGCGCTGTGATGTTTATTTGTAGGCCTCTTAGGCCACTATCTGGATCTTGTTGTTAGACAACTTAATTCGCTTCCGCTTGATGTAATGTTGGGTCTGTGACCTCTGGATGTCATTTGCTATCTTTCTCTATATTAAGAGTTGAACTATATGATTTTGTGTCGTAGAGTCTGTGATGTGCCAGTTGTTCCACAAGTCTTGATCTCTCTATTATGCTTTGATAGTGTGTCCGGTGGTATCGGATAACCGGGGACACAGTATCACTGTATAGCAGTCGGGTCAGGGCGCCACATGGATACTCTCGTCAGCTCGAACCAATCAGCATTCATCCAGGGACGAAATCTACATGATAATTTCATCTTGGTGAGGCAGCTGGCGAGGAAAATCAACAAGAGGAGGGAGGCCGGAGTGTTGATAAAGCTGGATATCTCGCGCGCCTTCGATACGGTCTCCTGGGCGTTTCTTTTTGAGGTGCTGCGGAAATTGGGGCTGCCAGAGATCTTCCTGAGATGGATCTCGATCTGTCTGCGCACGGCCAGCACTCGGGTGCTGGTCAACGGAATCCCGGGCAACAAGATCGTCCATGCGCGGGGTCTGCGGCAGGGCGACCCCCTGTCGCCGCAGCTGTTCGTGTTGGCGATGGAGGTGGTTACGCTGCTGATCCAGCGAGCTACAGAGGTGGATTTGCTGTCCCCGATCGGAAATGCGACGCCGGTGCAGAGGTTATCCATCTATGCCGATGATGTGGTGGTATTAGTCAAGCCGGTGGAGCAGGACCTAGTCACAATCAGAGAAATTCTATCGGTTTTCGGGCAAGCGTCTGGTCTACGAGTGAATTACCGCAAGACTTCGGCGACTCTGATAAGAGCAGGGGAGCTGGAGAAGGATTTGGTGGAGAATATCTTGCGTTGCCCCATCACAGAGTTCCCAATTCGATATCTTGGGCTGCAATTGGCCTTGAAACCGCTGACCAAGAATCAATGGCAGCCCATGCTTGATGAGGCCACTAGGATTGTGCCCGCATGGCAGAGAGGGATGATGGCGAGGCCTGGGAGACTTGTGATGGTCAAAGCAGTGATGTCCGCACGGCCGATTCATCATCTCATCGTTTCGGAGGCGCCCATCTGGCTTTTGGAGGAATTCGAGAAGAGTCTACGGGTTTCTTCTGGGCAGGCAAGGAGATAGCCAATGGAGGGCAGTGCATGGTTGCCTGGGAGCGAATTTGTGTGCCGCAGGAGTACGGCGGTCTTGGCATCAAGGACCTGCGTTTGCAGGGCCTTGCTCTGCGAGTTCGGTGGCAATGGTTGCTGCGAACTGACGACAGAAGGCCATGGCAGGGCTTGGGCATGCTGAAAGATGCTGATGCCAGAGCAGTATTCGACTCTCTAGTTAGAATCCAAGTAGGGAATTGACACAAAACGTTGTTTTGGAGGGATCGCTGGATTAACAACAAGGCAGTCGAGGAGATTGCACCAGGAATCAGTCGCCTGGTTTGCACTAGGATTCGAAACTCGAGGACAGTCGCGCAAGGACTGCAGGACAATGCTTGGGTGGCTGACATTCAGGAAACCTTGGCTTACAGGGGGGGCAAGAGAGTGTCTCGCATTGTGGATTGCGATCTCGGAGGTGAGGAGGGACCCGGAGGAAACATATGTGTTCAGATGGCCTTGGGACAGAGGGGGTGTGTACTCAGCGAGGTCGACATACGCCATGTTGATGCATGGAAGGGAAAGATCAGCGCTGGCTACCCCTATCTGGAAGAATGTAGCAACCCCCAAAAGCAAGCTGTTCGTCTGGTTGGCTGCACAACATCGGATTTGGACGTCTGACCGGAGGGCGAGACATGGCTTGCAGACGGTTACCTCGTCGTGCTTTGTCTGTCTACAGGAGGAAGACACAGCGGAGCACATCCTAATACAGTGTGTTTTCGCGAGAGAGGTATGGGATCGTTGCCTGAGACAGCTAGGTGTGCAGTCCAGCCGCCTACGCAGCTCTGTACCCTGCAGGGGTGGTGGCTGTCGGAGCGGCAAAAGTTCAGAGACAAGAAGGAGAAGAGACTTTTCGATGCGCTGGTCTGCACAGCTTGCCATGCGCTCTGGAAGAACAGGAATGGCTGGTGTTTTCAGAACAGACAGCAGCAACGCACATCGGAGCAGCTGGTTAGGCTGATCTTGGAAGAGTTTAGCGCTTGCCTACCGGTGAGGAGAGCGGGAGTAGGTGTTACAAACATAGCGCGAGAGTAGGCTTACGAGCTGTGGTGTGGTGTGTGTGTGGAGTCCCTGGACCCGACGTTTCTGTCTGGGAGCCTGTCTTGTAAATTTTTTCTGCCTTCTATAAAATTACGGTACGCATTCGCGTACTCTCTAAAAAAAAAGGTTCGTTGCAAGTCTTCTTGTCATATCGGAAAGTTGTTTGGAACGAGTGCCGGTGATGGCGTGGAGGATGAGAAGCGATGGCTGGCAAGTGCTTGCCGATGGAAGATGGTGAAGTGAAGGCTAGTGTAGCAGGTTTGAGTGATGCATGCATTGATTAATATTCAATAGACTAAAGATTGGTGAACATGATTTCGATGACCTAGTAATCGAGGAGGATGACATGCGGGTCAAGGAGAGTACTCATCGGTTGGCCGTGGCAACGGTGCAGTACCATAAGACCTTCGATCATGAACACTTGTTTCCAGCTACCAAATAACATTTTGCTCTTATACGACTAACATTAGTTTCCTAATTAAAATTGTATTTCTTATAAGATTGTTGTCACACGCACCTAATAATATTTTCTACTGGCTCTATAAACAATAATTACATATTTTTTTAATTGGTCTGACATGGCTGGCAAGTGCTTGCCGATGGAAGATGGTGAAGTGAAGGCTAGTGTAGCAGGTTTGAGTGATGCATGCATTGATTAATGTTCAATAGACTAAAGATTGGTGAACATGATTTCGATGACCTAGTAATCGAGAAGGATGACGTGCGGGTCAAGGAGAGTACTCGTCGGTTGGTCGTGTCAAGGGTGCAGTACCATAAGACCTTCGATCATGAACACTTGTTTCCAGCTACCAAATAACATTTTGCTCTTAAGCACGACTAACATTAGTTTCCTAATTAAAATTTGATTTCTTATAAGATTGTTGTCACACGCACCTAATAATATTTTCTACTGGCTCTATAAACAATAATTACATTATTTTTAATTGGTCTGACATGTGGGTTCTGCTGCCACGTCATCCTCTGTGGTGGGTCGCCATGTCAGATTCGTGGTCAATTTAGGTTTAGACACAGATATAAGAACATTGCAAAAAACTTAGCAAAATGTTGTAGCTATTTGAGATTGAAACGTAATAAAGTGTTAGTTTCCTGGATATTAGCCCGAAATGTGATAGTTGTGTGCAATCAACTCTTTGCACTATGATTGTGAAGGTTCGTATTCATCGTGACCAGCTGGTGTAACACTGATTGTGAACGAAGCACCACAACTATTTTTTTAAAAGAAGGGGACGTTTACTAGGAAAAATGACGGGAACATTGTCTATGACTTGTTGAAATAGCTCTAGTAGTATTTAACTTATGTTTTGAAGTATAAAAATGACAAACCGCCAATTATTCGTCCTAATCTATAATGATATCTTGTCTCGTCTCCTCCACTCCACGTGGTCTACTCCTTGTCGGCTTCAAAGTGGGCTTTGGCTACTTGTCCGACTTGCGATCTCTCGACGTTCGGGTTTAAGGTTCGTTGCAAGTCTTCTCGTCGTGTCAGAAAGCCGTTCCGAACGAGTGCTGGTGATGGCGCACTCCGACGCCGGCTGGCAAGTGCTTGTCGATCAGCCCATGGAATATGGTGAAATGAAGGCCAGAGTCGCCGGTATGATAGATGCATGCATTGATTCCATGTTCAGCAGACTAGAGATTCGTGAACATGAATTTGATGTCGAGAGGATGATGTCGAGACAGAGGAGAGTACTCCCGATTGGCCGTGGCAAGGGTGCACCCTAACACCTTCGGTCATGAACACTTGCTTACACCTACCAAATAACAATTGAACTCAACTCCTACTAACATTAGTTTCCTAATTTAAATTTGATCCTATAAAATGGTTGTCACTCGCAACACCAGCACCTAATAGAAAAAATCTAGTGGCTTTATAAACGATAGTAACAGGGAAAAAAATCGTATAGGACAAGAGAATTTATGGGCCGGTCTACCACATGCCAGTCCTTGTCAGTTATGCTTACCACGGAAGCGCTCCACTTCTCGGGCCAATTTTTAAACCATTCTCAGGCCAATTTTAAAACCGTGCAACTTGGACGGCCCAACTTCCTACTGCTCCGACGGCTAGTGCGGATGAAGTCGGAAGAACGCAAGCTCTCGCCACCGGCGCCTCCATTTAGCTCAATTTAACAGCAATTGCCCAATAAAGCTTGACAAAAATCACGCGCCTTCATTATGGCCCCCTGCCATAGATTTATCCTTGCAGATCGATGTTGCATTCACGGGCAATCACAGCAGTAGTAACAGCGTACTCACTGGTTCAGTGTAGCATCATCGACAGAAACGCTTGTAGGAGTACTGTACAATGTGCTCGTCAGCCATCAGACAGTGTTGCTCGAGCCGGCAAACTGTAGCTGCAAAGGCCGACTGACAGGACAGATGATGCGCACTGTGCCGGGTGATCAAGCCTACTTTTGCCGGATTCATCATGGTTTTGCTCACCTAGTCTCCAGTCATTTGGGGCATCGTGCGCTGGCCTTTGCTGGGTCCGGTTCTCGTTGCTTTTGCCAACATGATGTGCCTACGAGGTGCACCCTTATCTAGCTTATCTATCTCGGTGGAATCGGTATCAACATCCTCCTTTCGCGACATCCGCATCAGCTTATCTAGCTGTGCAACTAGCCGAGGTGCACCCACGCCACGCCACACCACACCACACCGTCGGCGGGCGATCGAGGCTGGTACCGCGATCGATCGATTCCCTGTCGCGTCCAGCCGGGTTCCGTGCGCCGAACCTTGCCGACGATCGATGCCGCTCTCGCTCTCGCAAGTGCCGCAAAGCAACAAAACTTCCGTACGCCCGCGCACACATCCCGGCCGCTGTCGGCCTCCACTCCGCCTCTGTTTCTTCTGCCTACGCCTGCGCGCGCCGTCCGTCCACCGATCCATATATATCGCCGTCGGAGGCCGCCGTGGATGGCAGGCAAGGGCAACCGCGCGCGCGATCATGATTGGGCAGCGATTTAATCCGAAAAGGAGTCCGGCTTCCTATCGGCGTCGCGCGTACACCAGCACAGGGATTGGTCGAGCTGGACGCGCCGCCGAGCCCGTGACGTTCGTTCGAGCTCATGGCTATCCCTTCGCCGCCGATCGTCCGCCGCGCGCGAGCGTGTGTTTACGAACCTGATTCCCTCTCGGCCGGACGCACGCGCCGCCCGAAAGCGACGGACAGGCCGGCGTCGCGTACATGGTGACGAGGCGGTGATGGCAGCCTCCCGGCCTCCATCACTCGCCCACGTCCATATGCCGAAAGCAACGCGTTGCGCGGCCACTAATTAACCAATTAGAATTGATGCATCTTATCAACACTCGAAAAGCATGTAAAGTTCTATTTCCCTCTTGCATGCCAGTTTTATCCATTCGCTCGGCCGCATCATGAGCTAAATATTGAACTCCCTTCGTGCATGAACGGATGTCTCAACTTTCTCTAAATTTAAATGTATCTACACACTAAAACATGTCTAGATAAATGCAAATTTAGATAAAGTTGAGACATCCTTTCATGAACGGAGGGAGTAGTTGTTATACTTGTAATGGTCGATCAAAGAGATGCCCCCACAGAAGCACATCTGAATTCAACGGTGATATCTTTTATTTAGATCTATAAGGCCCGGAAGAGGACCCTGGCTCCATTGCGTTAACGACTTAACGAGATATCTTCACATGCCTAGCTGGTTTGTTTTTTACAATATTATCCCCGTGAATATCTTGGTACCAATTGGTTTGGAATCTGGGTTACACCCGGTGGTTTTGCTCACTCTGTGGACCATTCATGGAGCTTGACCAAAATTATTGACGGGGCGGAAGACAAAATATATATGGGGGGAGAGGTGGGTGGACCCTCCCTAAAAAATATATATATATGACGGGGCGCTTTTTCAACGTGGACCCTCCTGGAAAAGTAATTTCTTCACATCGCAGCTACTAATTTATTTTAAAAAAATCCTGAGTGTATTTTATCGGACACTCGGTAAACACCGCCCTTTACCAAGCGTAACAAACACACTCGATATAGAACAATAATAAATTGGTTACCTTTACGACTTACCAAGTGTTTTTTTGCATAACTCTTGATAAATGATAAAAGCGCTCAGATGGTGAAACGTATTGTACAAATTGTTATGTCTAGGACACACCAAAAAAGGGCACACCACGCAAGGATCGATAAAAAAAACAAGTCCACCCCAGTTCTCAGAACGTCGGAGCACATTGGCCTGAGCTATTGCTTGGGTCTTGAAAACCTTGAAGATTGTTCTCTCCTCCAACCACCACGAGGCAAGAACCCACATACCACTTCTCCAGCTTCTCCCACCGTCCTATGCGACCTCGTACTAAGCTGCTCCCACACACAACTAATTTCTTCCAAAAAAGTTGGGGTGGGGGGTGCCCCTCCCCCTACTCGTATGAACATTCGCCACTACTGTGACATTGTTCCATGATATAGCTTTTTTATCAAAGGGGTTGCCCCACCAGTTTCATTAACAAAACTGTGCACCGTTCTCGGGTCAGGTTGATATACAGGTGGAGGAAGCGCCGTCGCCTACACATCCGTCTTGGAGTGAAGGCGCACGGTTCTTTCTGCGGAACCGTGCGCCCATGTGATTGAGTTACATTTCTCCCTCGCATTTTTCGTTTCATTTGATTTTCTGATTGCAGCTGAACTCACGTATAAGCGATTTTGTATACCTCAAACTGAACTGAAGACGAAGACCACCACGTGAGCTGTCTCAATACCCACCAGTTGACCTAGTACTGAAGTGAAGTGAAGTGAAGTAGCACACACTGTGATGAAATCATGAGAACATCAAAATTGCCCTCGTGTGAAGAATGCAGTGTGTGTGAGAGAGAGAGAGAGAGAGCAAAAAGTGTTTAAAAATTCCAAAATGCGGAGTGTGAAGCCATGCGCTAAGCATCCAAATGATACGCACATTTTTTATTGCACATTTCAGAAAGATACAAAGTAAACAAATCCGAGGCCCGCGATTGTACCTCCAACAGATTACCACTAACCCTATGGTAAAAGGCAAAAACAACGGAAAAAAAAGTGTACCCCTGTTTCTGAGACTGTGGAAGCACACATGTGTCTGAGGTGTTTGTTCTCCACGGGCCTTGAAAACTCTGAAGACAGTTGTCTCCTCCAGCCATAAAAAATTTGCCCTTGTGTGAAGAATGTGCTATCACTCTCACGAAATGTCGGTTTAATTTCACCAGGTTTTTAAAAGTGCTCTAAATGTATGTATATCTACCTGTCAGTCGATCGATCCTCAATCTCCTGTGCGGCCAGTTATCTCCGTAGCAGAAACAAGTACTATACAGAACCGCCGTCCACTGAAGAAACGACGATACCTGTTTCCTAGCGCCCACCTCCGAGCCCGCTTTGTGTTTCCGGGCAGCTTCATCACGGCAGGAAAACGTGACGCGCGGCACAATCAAATGGTCGAGGAGAACCCACGGCGGCCGGGGCCCGCCTCCGTCCAATCCACGGAGCGTTTCGCCCAACAACCATGTCTAGTACGTAGTACTGTACTACGTATCTACCACGGCTCCCCGTGCATGGCATGGCGATACGCCGATGAGGCGATGATCGAGACATCGTCAGCAGTCAGTCAGCACACGAGACAGAGATACGGTTGTGTCTCACGTTCACGTAGCTAGGTTGATCGCTTCGTGCCCCCTTCCTCCCGGCCGGCGGTGGTTCCGCGAAGCCGCCGCGAAACGACTTGCCGACGGGGACCTACTACGCGAGGTCGATATCAGGCTGACGTTGGTTGGTCCGCGCGACACGCCGGCGCGCGTTCGGACTGGGCAGACGGACGGCTTTTCTGCTCGACGGACTAGCTAGTATTCCCAGGAGCGTTGACAATTGTGTCCTGTGTGTGGCAGCGGTACTAGTCTTGGCGCTATACGTATCTGTACCGATAGGAACGTACGGGTCATGGCCCGGTGGAGGGGTCAACATTTCGGTACAGAGTACTGATCGACCTACCATAAACTATGGACGCTTAATACGATCTTGTTCAAGTACTTCCAAGACAACTTACTACGGAGTAGCTGAAATCGGGACCGATCGGATCAGTAGCAATGTCTACTGCTAGTGCTAGAGGTAGACTTGGTGCGTGCGAGGGAAGGCAATCAATGGCATGGCTAGGCTAGGAAGGATTCCATAGCCGGCCATCCGTCGATAGGAAATTAGGAATAGGATAGGATAGCCGCGTCCCATCACCCGTCCACGTCATACCGCCTCTTTTCCCCATCCCGAGAATCATCGTCAGAGTACAACTTGTTCAAAAAAAACAAATCGTCAGAGTACAAAAGGCACCACTGCTCACCTAGTACTGTAGCTTGTACCCCTGCCGCCTGTGCTGTGTACCCTTCTTCGGTCGGTCCCGCGCCGCTCTAACTTTTTCTTTCATTTGCTTCTTCTTTTTGCTTGCAAGTTTGGACGTAAAATTCTCTTTGTGAAATTTAAGTATACATACGCTCTTATCAACGGAATAAATGTCTTGAAATTGTTTATAAATCCGGACAGAAATGCCGTGCCTAGAATGGTTGCACACACACGGAAAAACGACACTTTTTTGTTTGTGTGTCTACATAAAAAGACAAAATCTCGTAAAAATCTTTTTAGCACCATTTTTGTCTTTTATACACACGACATAAAAAAGTTACGATTTTCTAATAGATAAAATTTTGCAAAATCTTTTAGCGCGTTTCTTTCGTTTTGCTTGCAAGTTTGAACGTAAATTTCAATTTGTCACATGTAAGTATATACGCTCTTATCATCGGAACAAAATGTTTTGAAATCGATTATAAATCCGGACAGAAATATCTCGGATTTCAAAACATGTTTAACTCGTATTTTGGAAAATCGGTACCACGTGTGACAAAACACTCCCTGATTTCGAAAATGAAAAGGAGGACAAAACATTACACCATTTTGGACCGAAATTAATCCGGGGGAAGTTACTCTTTGACACGCAGAAACCAGGCGGCAGTTCAACCGGAAGCCCGGGCCCGGGTGAAAGTGAAACAACAGCGGACATTTGCCAAGAAGCATTGCACTTTTTCTTTCTTCTAGAAAGACGCATTGCGCTGCACTGGTCTTTCTTTGGAGGACATTTGGCATCGGCTTGTGAGTGACCTCCTGCGAGCGTCCGTTTCCGTTTGGCGCGGCGAAGCTACGGCGTGTGGATCCCGAGACCCACGATGTTTACTGCCCCCGCGCGAATCTCGATGCGATGCGCGCGTTGGTGAGCGTGACGATCTTCTCGAGCCGGCGCTTTGCTTCCGCGCCAGAATCAAGGTCGCTCCTCCTCCCTCGACTGCCGTAAAAAAACTGTCGATCACGCGGCCGTACATTCGCTGCCGTGGATCCTACTACTACTACTACTACTACTCTGGCACTGACGGCGAGCGCTAGACGAGCTAATAGTTTGCACTGTCTTCAGTCACTGACATCACGGGTCAGGGGTGGACCTAGGTAGAAGGTTGTGGGGGCCTTGGCCCCCACTCAAAAAATGAAAGTTCAATAGAATTTGTTCATTTTTGAAAGAAAATTATTCAAATTATGTGAAGTAATACAAGAAATGCCCCCAGTCACATCATGTGCCCCCTCTCAAAATATTGTCTGGGTTCGCCCCTGTCACGGGTCCACGTCCACTTCCACTACACCACGGTAGGAACTTGCCAACACAATTCTGTAGGGAAAGGTATGCCTATACCCACAAAACATCTGTCGGCGTATGTCTAGAGCTACTCCGACACATTATTTGTTGGCATGGATGGAGATATGGCGACCTGCCATCTGTCGGTGTAGACTTAGCTGCAGATTACCTGTCGGCATGTATATAACGACTACTTAGCTGTCAGCAGAAGTTTAGGCAGACATAGGAAGTGTCGGCGTTGGTCTCCACGTGGCGGACAGCAAGCAACTCTCAGTATCGCGGGGTACATGGGCGCGCGCGATTGGAAAAAATTTCGGAGCAAAATTGGGGACTTGGGCGCGCGATTGGAAATTTCGTGGTAAGTCTCGAAAGACCTTATCCTCTCCCGGCCCCAATCTCAGATCCCCTCCCACGCCCAGCTCCCTTCCTCCGATCCTGCCGCCTACCGCCACCGCCCAGCGGGGTCGCCGTCTTGCCATCTATGTCCACTGCCTCGCTCATATTCCCACCACCGGCGCTACTGGTCCTCCGCATCTGGTTCATCTCGTCTTCTACGCCGCCTGCAACCCTGTAACCTTATCACCGCCAACTCCCCTGCTCCGGCAGCCGCCTCCACATCGCCGGCCTTCCACAGTAGTCACCTACTCTATCTCCGTCCACCACCTTGCCTACCACCACATCGACAAGGAGCTAGGGACGAGACGCCACCCCGACTCTCCCGACCACGGCACTACCTGCCCAGCGATGGGACGCCGCCCGCAGTCCAACTCGGCTGCCTCTCCGGCCACCGGATGTCTCTGGCAGGCCGCTACCTCCCGAGCAGCAAACGGTGAGTCATCCCCCGCCTGTCCCTGCCCCATCCCTATCCCCGGCGTCATGTGTTTCTCTTGGTACAAATTGTTTGGGAGAATAGTAATTTGGAGCTACTCAGTAGAGTATTTTTATCGATCTTGTGGTCAGGTAAATCTTGCTAACTGGGTAGGTGTGCTTCATCTCCTAAAATAGTTTCATGTTTAGAGTATTGAAATTGTTATTTGTTTCCCTTTTGTATCATGAAAGCTGTAAGGATTTAGATTCGATTTTTGTATTGATAATATCTGTTGCTACAGTTGAAGGTGTGTTACAGATCCTGGTGTTTTGATCATCAGTTTATCAATACAAGTCTACTCGTGCATGCCAAGTTGTTTGTGACTTAATGCTGCTCCAGGTTCGGCTTACTAAGTCTTGAGTTTTTTATTTGATATTTGCAGATTGATTTTGATGTTCCAATCACCAACTGAAATTATTTTGGGGGCTTAATGGAATGCACGTTTTCACATTGACATGTATTTTATAGAGTATAATATTTGCTTCTGGCTAAGTACAATAGAACTACAATATAATCCTACAATATACAAGATTTTCTTAGACTCGAATATCTGTGTGAATTAAACATAAGTTTGCTAAAATTGATCAGCTTACACTTAATAGGTACATTCAAGCTGACCCTGACATTCACAGAAGATTATCCCAGCCAGCTACCAATTGTTCGGTTTGTCTCAAATAGCATTTCACCCGAATAGTATGTTCTTTTTATGTTTTTCTTTCAGTAACTTGATTGCTTTTTCAATTACTAAAGAACTAAACCATTCTCAGAGATTGAAGTCTTGAAAGTCTGACATAAATTGGTTTAATGTTTCTGTTATCTTTACAGTTTATGCAGATGGAAGCATCAGCTTGGATATCTTACTGAACCAGTTAGAGCCCTTTATATGATTCTGCAGCAACATTGTCCTTTGTCCAGGTATTTAGGCCATCTTACTTATATCCATTTGTTAGCTGTATTTTTTCCACTACTTTCTGTTCGTTCAAGCTCACTTGCAATAGGCAACCTGTCATATAGGTAACATTCCACCAATAAATAGTAACCAGGACACAACTTCATATAGTTTGATCGCACATATACCAAGTTAGCACCTGCAGCCTTTCTTTCCATTGTGGATGCAAAGATTGCAATACTTGTCCATTGAATCCCATCTTGATGAGTAAGATAAACCACAATAAAGAACTGCATCTTTCAATATGTAGTTGAACCTTTCAATTTTACTTTGTGACTTTGTAGGGATATGTGTAAAAGGCAACCACGTTGTCCAGCATAATATAATCTAGTTGATGATTTAACCTGTTCTATTTTAAGCATGATTCGTATCAGCAATGATTTATTGATGTACTACTTCCTGCTAGTTACAAGGGTAACCCACTTATAGTGCGTTGGTTGTTTCTAATCAGCAATGCTACTTCCTGCTAGTTACAAGGGTAACCCACTTATGATTCGTATCAGCAATGCTTTATTGGTGTACTACTTCCTGCAATGATTTAACCTATGTGTGTCTGAAGTGTCGTTGATCAGCAACCTTATGCTCATGGATGTGACAAACAGAAATCTTTTGTTGTATTTTTCTAATCTATTGGCCATATATGATTAACAGTGTACAAATTAGATACTGTGTTACCTCGACCATATGAGGATGTTGTCAACATGTAGATTTTGGCAAATAAGTCTTGAGTTTTGTTATTTGCATGGTTGTAGATTTTGTTTGATGTTTAATCACCTATTCCAGGGGCTTAATGGATTGAATCCTTTGCACATTGCCATGTATGTTGTAGAGTATAATCTTTGCTTCTGGTTAAGTAATGAGATGTAGATAGCAACAACCCACCAATTTTTTAGTTTGTCTCAAGGATGTTTCACTCAAATATTATGTTCTCTTTATTTATGTATCAATAATCTGATTACTTTTCAATGACTAAATTTCTATACCATTCTCAAAGATTGAAGTCTTGAAGGTCTGGCTGACATCTGTTTATTGCTTGTTATCGTTTCAGTTTGTGTAGATGGAAGCATCAGAGCTTGGATATCTTACTGAACCGATGGAGACTCATATATGATGCTGCAACAATTTTGACCTTTGTTCAGGTATTTAGGCCATCTCTCTTTGTACAAAGTATTTTTAAGTTCACACAGTACCAATTGCTGTCATTAGAAGTATATCATGTTTCACCTGGTACCAACTGCTGCCCAGTATTTAGGCCTAATTCGTGATTCACCTGGTACCTGCGATTTGTTTGCATTTGACAATTTGTTTGCACAATTGATATGCTAGCTAGTTAGGAGGCCATGTGATCTCATGTCTACTATAGTTTGTTTTGGTCATGTGCCATCCCTGCAAGCACTAGATCATGAAAATTTCGTGTGACAAATTTTCAGGTACTTCCCCACCTCGTGCAAATGGATGTGATGACATTGAAGTGTTGTTTGAAGTGCCATGGAGTAGCAGCCTTGTGCTTATAGATGTGATCAGCAGAAATATTTTATAGATCTATTGGCCAGAAACCATGAGCTATATATATTATAAGTAGGTCAAAATAGTAGCTATGTCAGTAAGTGGATATTATTGTACTTGATCAATATATTGGTGATATATGTGGATATGTGTACTTGTGCCTTGTGCAACGTGTCTTCATTAGTATTTTATAAACTGTTCATGACGGCTAGATTTTGTGAACGTGAACAATTGATATTGATATTGGAGCATTATATATATACAATTGCGTGTTTGGTGGTATGCAGGTGTAGTAACAGAACTAGTGTTGGCAAAATGCGTACCTACATGGCAAGTGTCGGCGTAGCTAGTGGCTGCCAACAACACAAGTGTCGGCAAAGGTAGGGTGTATACCAATAGCGAAGGTGTCGGCGTAGGTATGCTGGTCACCGACATGCTATCTGTCGGCATAGGTGTGACAAACGGCGACATATCGTCTGTCGGCATGTTAATTATGTGTCGGCGAAACTTTTGCCGACTGCTTTTGCGCCGACTCTTTATCTTCTGTCGGCGTATCTCTTCCCAACTGATTATCTGTCGGCGTAGGGGGCCTTCGCCGACAGATGGTTCTGTCGGCAAGTGTCTACCGTGGTGTAGTCTTCCTACATTATGGTTTTATTTTCATGCTTGCTGCTTGCAAGATTACTGTTGTGAAATACTCCGAAGGTTATAATGACATCAACAATGTGTCAGCAATATGACATGTTATTTTGGAATGACAGCCAAGGGGCTCCAGTGTGTTGACAAAACCACAACCCAGTGACCTGATCACGTCATAAGCTAATCCCCTATATGGCCCCGGATGGTGACTGCTGACGAGGCGAGTTCACGGGCGTCCGTTGTTAAGCGCTAATCATTCTTCCAAAGCTCCATGCCGAGTATCAACAACAACAACCCAATATATTTTTATTTTCCTGGTGGTAGTGGCAGGTTAAGTCAACTGCTGTGGAGTGGTGCTACTTATTTCTTTGATCTGTATTTTATTCCATAATAATATGGTTGGTGGATTCTGTTTACACACAGCTTTTGCAAATTGCAGATAATTATATGTCCCTTCTGATTCGCTCGGCTTTCTTTTTCTCTGTTGTCAAGATCTAGTAGGAAATAGCTTGACCAAGCTGAACAGTTCCTAGTAGAAACCGTTAAGTGTACCAACCGAGGATTATACTATCGTTCTCTCTTCTGGATCAGCGAGTTTTTAATCATCATGTCACCTTCTGTTCCGATCCTAGTAGTATCTTATTCTCTTTTCCCTAGGGCGTGATGCATGGCATGTGTATCAAATTGGCATGGCTGCTTGCAGTTTACGCTTACATTTTAAACAGTCTACTTCTATAATATTGATTCGGGAATAATCTCCATTTAGTTGTTCGAGTGATCCACCGTGTATCATGGGTGCACGTTACCCATGTCTCGGTTAGGCGGGTGAACTGTGATTCTATGGTTTTGCATGTCCCTGGGGCCGTGATGTCCATCTGCATATCGGATAGGCGAGAGTTGAATTTGTATCCTTTGAAAAACATGGTTTGGAACACGGGAGTTTCCTTTTATGCATGACGCCTCTAAGAGCTGGTTACATTATTTAATATATGTACGATTCATGTTACCAAGTGGTCCGAACACCTGGATTGGCACAAAAGATAGATGCAACAACAAAGCTCTACCACTAGTAAAATCCACAACCGACCCGGCGAAACTTCACGCGATTTCCAACATTGCACGAGCGAGAAAAAACGTGTGGCTTACAACCATTGTGCCCACTTTGTGATCCAATAGTTCCTAGCCACTATGCTTGCACTTTACCATTGTGTCTCCGCTACTCGGTAGAATTGTACTTCAAAGATTTTGCATGTTCGTGTGGTTAAACTAAAAGTAACAATCTTCTCCTGTTGCCGGGATGTGTGTGCGCGAGAGGGGGGGGGGGGGGGGGGGGGGGGGGTGCTTGGATGCGAACATCAGAGCAAACATAGGCAAGAACTGAATGTGTGTATCATTAATTTGAATGGAACACGGGGAGTTTCCCTTCTATTACACATGACGAGGGCAAAAATGACTACATTCTTTAATAATGTCACCGAGCTTCCCGGGCACATGGATTGCCAAGAAAAGGTAGGTGTGACGGACAAAGCTAGGCAACAAGTAAACCCGCACAAGTGACCCGACGAAACTTTGTATTATTTCCAACATTGCAACACTGAGAAAGAAACATTGTTACAACCATTATGCACACTTTGTGATCCAACGGTTTCTAGCCACCTTGTTCGAGAGATCACCTCCCTATCGTGTGTGGACGTTACCAATTTGTATGTTTAATCGGTTAAATTGTGCTTCAAAGGTTTTGCATGTCCACGTGGCCAAACCAAAAGTAAGAATATTGTGATGTTGACCACTGCGGGAGAGAGGACTTGGCCGTTAATATCACGTCACACATATGCAAAGAGCAGAAGCTGTGTTGTTTGAACAACATGGTTTGGAACATGGCAGTTTTCCTTTTGTATGATGAATCCCTCCTGAAGTCGTTACATTCTTTGATATAGGTGCACGACTCATGCCATAGAGCTTTCCGGACAACGACACAGCTACATGCGGTTTAGGGTGGGGGGGGGGGGGGGGGGGGGGCAGCCCAAGAATTTATAAGTAATAACTAGTATTTCTTTCCTTTTGCCTAAAAAATTAATGGTACCCAAGACTGACCCAAGATGCCTTTGAACCCCATTTGCCCCATCCAGTCAACTCAAGCTCCGCCATTGTTTACGGATACATGTATTGGCAAGAAAAGATAAATGTAACAGATAAAATTATACACCAAATAAACCACACGAGTGGCCCAACAAAACATTGTAAGATTCCAACATTGTATGGGTGAGAAAGACACAGAACTACAAACATTGTGCCCACCTTGTTATCCAACAATTTCTAGCCATTTTTCGCGAGATCCAGTGTATATGATGCTTGCACGTTACCACTGTGCCTTTGTTAATCGGTTAAATTGTGCTTCATCGGTTTTGCATGTCCACTAGCCAAACGGAAGTAAGAATCTTCTAATGTTGTGCACCTTGGGAGTGAGGCGTGAACATAAGAGCAAACATACACAAGAAAATCGTTTGGACAAAATGGTTTGGAACATGGCAGTTTCCCTTTTCCTGCATGATCCCTCTCAAAATCGATACATTCTCGAGTATGTGGTCGACTCGTGCCACCCCTTTCCTCGGAGACCGCCTGAATTTTCACGTAAAGATAAATGTAATCGACAAAGTTCGCTGGCAAGTAAACCACACGAGTGACCCGGCGAAACTTCGTTTGATTTCCATCATTGCAGTAGCGAGAAAGACACGTGGTCACCACCATTGTACCCACATTTATGATTCAACGGTTTCTAGCCACGTGTTCAAGAGATCCACCGCGTATTATGCGTGCACATTACCATTTTGTCCCTTTTAGGCGGTTAAATTATTCTTGACGGTTATAGATGCTCGTGAGGCCAAACAGAAAGTGATCCCATGGTGAGCACCCCCGGAGAGAGGACTTGCACATGAGCATCAGAGCAAACATAGGAACAAACTGAACTTGTATCCTTAGAAGAACATGGTTTCGAACATTCCAATTTCCATTTTTATGCATGATCCCGGCAGAAGTCATTGCATTGTGTCATCGTGCTTTTGGGCACCTATATGGCATATAGCCAGATCTTTACATCAAGTGAACGGCATGAGTGACTCGACGAAACTTGGTAGGGCTTCCAACATTGCAGGTGCGAGAAAAGACACGTGGTTAGAACCATTGTGTATACTTAATTGTGAGAAGATAAGATTTGCACCAAATTAAGTGCAATAAATATGCTCCAAAGAATTCGTAATCATGCGCCACACATGAAGAAAAACAAAACTATATTTCCAAGGTGTAAATTACTCAAAAAAATTGTAAGATTTATAAGGTTTTCAGTTCTCAAAATATTTGCACCAGACGGCACGGAAGGAACAAAATTGTACGAAAAGTAGGGAAATTCATCTTTCATTTCTTACCGGCCCCCGGCGTCACGGCTGCTCCTTGTTGAGCAGAGAGCTCTCCTCCTCGTCCCTTGGCCTCCCTCGCTCGTGCCGCGTCTATAAAAAACACTCTTCTCTCTCTAATCCTTCTTCCCTGACCCGATCTCCTCCTCTACCCAACCCGCGAGCCTATACAACCATCGCCGCCGACGCGAGCCGATCCGGCCGCCGAGAAGGAGGAGCTAGCCCGCCTCGCTCCGCCTTCTGTGCCAACCACCTGTCTGGCACCGCGAGAGCGCGCGATGCGACCAGGCGGTCCTCCGAACGCGCGGCCGGGGCTGGGCCCGGGGCAGACGCAGCAGCAGCAGCCGGGCACGCCGGGGCGGGCGCGTCGCCGCCCGGATCTCACGCTGCCGCTGCCGCAACGGGACCTGACGTCCCTCGCCGTGCCGCTGCCCCTGCCGCCCCCGCCGTCCTCCGCGCCGTCCTCCACCTCCTCGTCCGGGTCCGGGCCGTCGTCGATGGGCGCGCCGACGCCGCCCAACTCGGCCGGCTCCGCGCCGCCAGCCCCGCCGCCGCTGGGCGAGCTGGAGCGCGTGCGGCGCATCGGGAGCGGCGCCGGCGGCACGGTCTGGATGGTGCGGCACGCCCCCACGGGCCGGCTGTACGCCCTCAAGGTGCTCTACGGGCACCACGACGACGCGGTGCGGCGGCAGATCACGCGCGAGATCGCCATCCTGCGCACCGCCGAGCACCCGGCCGTGGTGCGGTGCCACGGCATGTACGAGCAGGCCGGCGAGCTGCAGATCCTGCTCGAGTACATGGACGGCGGGTCCCTCGAGGGCCGGCGCATCGCGTCCGAGGCCTTCCTCGCCGACGTGGCGCGGCAGGTGCTCTCCGGGATCGCGTACCTCCACCGGCGCCACATCGTGCACCGCGACATCAAGCCGTCCAACCTCCTCATCGACTCCGGGCGCCGCGTCAAGATCGCGGACTTCGGCGTGGGGCGCATCCTGAACCAGACCATGGACCCCTGCAACTCCTCCGTCGGCACCATCGCGTACATGAGCCCCGAGCGCATCAACACCGACCTGAACGACGGCGCCTACGACGGGTACGCCGGCGACATCTGGAGCTTCGGCCTCAGCATTCTCGAGTTCTACCTGGGCAGGTTCCCGCTCGGGGAGAACCTGGGCAAGCTGGGCGACTGGGCGGCGCTCATGGTCGCGATTTGCTACTCCGACTCGCCGGCCGCCGCGCTGCCGCCCGCCGCGTCCCCCGAGCTGAGGAGCTTCATCGGCTGCTGCCTCCAGAAGAACCCCGCGAGGCGGCCGTCCGCCGCGCAGCTGCTGCAGCACAAGTTCATCGCCGGGCCGCAGCCGCAGGCCCTCGCCGCCCCGCCGTCGTGATGACTCGCGCGCCACAGTTAATCGAGATGGGACTCCGGTGTTGATCCAACCCAACCCGGACATGGAGGATCATGGTGAAACGGTGGTCGGCAATGAGACATGGGGATCTAGGGGGTTGTTCGCTTCGTCCTAGCCATTTTGGGCATTCAGGCCACCACCGCAAATTCACCACAACATTCCGTCCCCTGTTGTTGCTGTAGCTCCTGAAATTAAGCTCCTTTTTCTTTCGTTCTTCTTAAATGTTTATTATGTTCTTCCAAATGATGATCATATAATATGAGCTGTTAATTAAGAATCAAACTTGTAGCAGCAAATTCAGAACATTATTGCAGCCGGTGGTGGTGATGATGCTCCATGCGGAGAAGATGATGATGAGAACATAAGAGGCTTCTTAGATTTTGCAATTTTGAGGTTGGATTGCACAGAGCAAATCTTGAAATGGGAACCGAACCAACTTGCCTATGATGATTCCCACCTTTCTTTCTCTGGTGTTCTTTCTTGGTGAATAACCCGTCCTCTGTTTATTATTCTCCTGAAAAAGATGTGTGGCTAGCTAGCAGAGCAGCAATCATGCGCGCATAATAAGAGTATCCATCCATCCGCATAATATTCTGGCTTTCTCTTTCTTTCTCTCATCTGGCTTCTGGGTTGCGCTCTCCTTTTGGGCGTGTGGGGGCTCATTCATCCCCGCTTTGGATGCGCAGATCCTGGTCATTTCTGCTTGGCATCCGATCCTAATTTTCCATGTGAGTGAGAGGAACTTCCTCTTCCTCTGACGAAGCATATTGTACGAGAGCGGAGGCAGAGGAGACAGGGGAGGACGACGCTGCCGGGGGCCTCTGTTTGTTGCTCTGTTCCGAGAGGGACGTGTGCTCGGAAATGGATAGATTTGTAGACCTGCGAAAGGGGCTGGCACATAGAAAGAAAAAGGAGAGGCGAGGTTGAGTGAGCAGAGCAGAGCGCCAACTCCATTAATGGAGGGCATGTGTGAAGTACGGACGGGCGTTTCAGTTTGTACTAGAAGGATAAGTCGCGCTATCTTGCTACGTGTTTTTAGTTTCATTTCATGCTTATCGATCTTAGATCAAGAAGAACTACGTGTAGATGTAATTTAGATGCCTGAAAATTTGTTTAAAATACAGCGTCCATTTGATCGCCATTCAATGTGTTTATGTTTTCTTCAATCTCTCTCGTTTTTAGTTCTCGACGATCCGACCTCATATGCAGCCCAATAGGTAGTCAATCTCTCATTTGACCCAGCGTCGATACCTAGTTACACTGCATGCTCTGACCCAAACCCTACCATATATCGCCGCCGTTTTCACATCGGTGCATACGAATTAGCGGTAAATTGATGGTTCAGAAATCTACTGGGGTTTGTGAAATTTATTTTAAAGCTAGGTTATTTTGAAATTTAAACCAGACAAAAAATACTTCCTCTCTTTGTAATAGCCAAGATTTGACCTGCCAAAATATCGTCATGTTGAACATGAATCCATCCCTAGCATACAACAAAGACGTGTTTGGTTACCTGCATTGTTTTTTACTCCTTACATCCGTGTAATTCCAGAGTTTGGCGGAGAAGAAACGTGAGCTGAGCCATGTTCTATACCCACATTTTGTTGCCTGCTTTGATTTTATCGAGAAACACAAACTCCAATATTTGGTTGCAACGGGTACCGTGTGCACTATCACCTACTCTTTCACCTCTAATCTACATGGTAAATTATCTCGCACCTCTACTTTTGGGACAAATTTGTGTATGTGACATCTCCATATGTCGGCCAGCGGGACAAGGGCGGTGCGGTGGAGTAGGTTGTGACAGGCGTTGTGTGGCGCCGACGAAGTTCGCAGTGGCAGCGCACAAGCGTAGCATAAATATGTCCAAAGTTCAACAATCATATGTACAATTTAATATCTACTCCATGGACCAGGTTAAACAATCCATGTTGCGACGGAGTTCGCAGCAAGCGGCACCGGTTGAGCGGAGACGACAAAGGGATTGAAAAATACAGCTACAACAAGCACATTCTAAACACATACATACATAACACGAAAGTTGCGAGAAACAACGAAATAAATCTACTCGTGAAAGGAAATATCAAACGGTCGACCAAGTGCGACAAATTTGATAAACTTCGTCTAAAAAAGGTGCGAACTTTGGTCAAAAATTGAGAAATTACAGTCGACGAAATCCGAAACCGATCATAGGAATGAAATATACTCGCCTACACGCATATATTGTGGGTACATTCTTTTTTTGTCTCAACATTAATGGTGCACTATGTTAGATACCTCTATCAATCAACTATCCCAAAAGACCGATCTGATAGGAAGTGGTGATATAATATACTTAACACCCCCTTCACATCCGACGTGGATATGGAATGATCAACACCTCCCCTCACGCCCGACGTGGGCGTGGATAAATGATTGGGGGAAATGCGGGGACTGAGACTTGAACTCAAGACCTCAGGCTCTGATACCATGTTAGATACCTCTATCAACCAACTATCCCAAAAGACCGATCTGATAGGAAGTGGTGATATAATATACTTAACACACTAACCACTATAGGGAAGAGAAAGGAAAACCAACATTTATCATTTTCATCGCTATGCCAGGATAGCTGAGTGTGTTGACACTTAATAAAAGAAATAGAGCTGCCCTACATGTTGTCACAATAGCTAAGTGCGTAGCCATTTAATAAACAATAAAAAATTGGCATGTTGGGTCCCATGCAATGTTTCTAGGCGGAGCAACCAGAGCATCCCATTTCCTGCTCGATTAGAGATTGTAGATATGCACGCATTAGAGTTGCGGTTGATATCAATATGAGGTGTTTGCCTTTTTTATGGCTCAAATAGTTACCGTATATCATCCCGGTCGGATAACCTTTCCGGGGTAACTGTAGATCGAACCCCTCTGCCGCTATATTATTCTCCGGCGCTGTGAAATCGACAATTCTTCGGCAAGCGATTCCTCCACGTCCGCATCCACGGTCAACCCACCGGTTATCCCCACGTGGTGCCAGGCGTGCTAGATATCTCCTGAGGCGGCGGCAAACCGCGACGGTTGGCTTTAAAAAAAAAAAAAAACGAGACCCAAATGGCACTAGCACCCAGGGCTTACTTTTATAGAGAAAGGAGCTTGCGACGGTTGGCTTTGATGCATGTGCTCGACGCACACTTCAAGCAGACCCGCATCGCCGAGGATGAACTCGCTGCCGCTACAAAAGCGGCGGCGAACGGCGAACCCGATTCTCACCCGCCTCGAATCTGCCAAGGCTGACCATGACCTCGCGTGGGCGATGCACAAGCCGGCGTTCAAGCCGTATCTCGATATCGATGAGTGGGCACGGCGGTGAAGAGCAAGATCGACTTTGTCTAGTTTAGTTCTATCTTGCCTAAGTTTTGTCTATATAAAATACTGAGTTTGCGATGAACTCAGAAATGTTCTAGTTGAAATCTCGCGCGAACTCTTTTGTTTAGAATTACGGTACAAGGTTCCGTGTATCTGTTCCGCCCAAGCACGCGCGGCGCGGCAAAACGTTTTTCGGAGCACGAGATATCAGTTTTTACGGTTCTCGTTTTGTCCGGAAGCTGCTAGCGTAGGGCCATCCCATCCGGTGCTGCCTCGTGGGGCCCGGTAGGCTGAGATCCTTGAGTAAGTGGAGACACTTGTCATGCGTGAGTGTGGCAGTGTGCACGAGCTGACTTAGACTAGCCATAGTGGGGAGTATCATACACTAGTATCATGCATATTGAAAGGGCATGTGTTGCCCCATGCGTGGTTTTGGTAATTAATGACAATCTTTATGGACTAATGTTTGCATTGAGATATACTTGTAGATCTTGTCCATAGGAAAAGATTGGAGTTCTTAGGAAGAGTTGAGCTTATTGCAAGCATGGTTTGGAAAAGAAGATTGAGTGAACTTCATGTTTATCTCCAAGCCATCATCTATATCAAGATAAGAAGATGAAGTGCAAATGGATTCATGAAGATGGAGTTTAGCAAGGCCCTCCCATAATGGTGTATGGGGGAGTATTTGGAGAAGTCTTCATCAAGCATGTGCTAGCAAGCACAATCAAGAAAGGTGTTCCAACTTGAGAGAGTCAAGATCGTCATCATCGAGCTCAAGTGGAATGCGCAAGGCAAATGTATGATCTTGATAGGTTTTCTATTTTACCGGTCTCGTGGTGTTAGTGGGAGATCGGGTTATAGGATAGACGGCGTACTATCAAGAGGGGCGCTCAAGTGAGTAACTTGATCGCACCTTTGTGGAGAGCTCAAACCTTTGCATATTTGGCATATCATCTTTCTTGGTTCTTATTTGGCTTTTATCCATGTGAGAATGTAGAGCTTGTGTTCATCTCCATACCAAGCTCTAGTTCACCGAAAACGGATTTCGTATTGAAAACTTGTTGCGTTTTCGGTTTTGGAGGTTTTTGCCGGTTCATCTTTTTTAGAGAGGTTTTACCTCTCTACATTTGATTTCCTCCTCACATGATGGACTATGATGTTTCTATGCATGATCTTGTAATGCTCCTCTTTGCGATTCCAACAAACCCAAGATCATCGAAATCGGAGTCCTGATGGAAAACTTGTTTCATTCTCGGCGTTGGAAATATTACCGGTCCACCTTCGAGATAGGGTCTACACCTTCCTATGTGTGGTATCCCCTCTATATTTGTGACCCTTAATATTTCAACAAAGTTGGTTTCATCGCATTTGGAATTTTATTGAAAAAAATATGATTTTCAGAAGTCTTATTTCTGCGCGGGCCGGCTGCCTCGGGTGCCAGGCCGGCCGCCTGCCTGGCCCAGGCCGGCTGCCTCGGCTGCCAGGCTGGCCGCCTGCCTGGCCCAGGCCGGCTGCCTCGGCTGCCAGGCTGGCCGCCTGCCTGGCCCAAGCCGGCTCTCAAGCGCAGCTCGCGGAAAAACTGCCAACGGCCATATTTTTAGTGTCCCCATTTAAAGGGGCTTTCTTCCCATTGTTGAATACATTCCTTGAGCAAGTTTTTCTCCTCTCTCTCCTCCATTGTTGATCTTTGGAAAAGCTTGCCTTCCTCTCATTCCCTCCCATGATTCTTGCATATCTTTGAGGGAAATTGAGAGGAGATCTAGATCTACATATTCATCCAATCCTTTCCTCCTCTAAGTGAGGGGAACCTAGTAGATCTTGATCTTGAAGTTCCATTTGTTGTGTTCTTCGTTGTTCTTCCTCTCTTCTCCCCCATAAGCATTAGTTGCTTGTGGTGGGATTTGAGAGTGAAGGATTTGAGCCTTGTGCTCTTGCCATTGCTTCGTTGCATCGGTTTGTGCTCTCCACGAGGATTCGTGGAAGTTGAAAGCTTGTGAACTTGTTACTCTTGGGTCTTTGGACCCTAGACGCCCGTGTGGTGGTTGAGACCCTTGTGTGGTCACTTGTAGCTGTTCGGGAGCCCCCAATCCCGTTGTGGGTTGTGCCCCGGATCGTTGTTGAAAGGCTCCGGATTTCCGCCTCGAAGGATTCCGATAGTGGAAGGTGAACCAAACCTTTGTGGTGCGGTTCATCGGAGAAGAAGGTGAAACCTTTGTGGTTGTTGAACCATTGTGTTGGTTCACACCTCTCCAACGAGACGTACTCCCTTAACAAGGAGGAACTCGGGAATACATCCTCGTCTCCGCGTGCCTCGGTTATTTCTATACCCGAGCTTTTTACTTATGCACTTTACATTGTGATAGCCTTCGTGCTTGAAGTATTCTATATTGCTATCACCTTGTTGCTTGTCTTGCTTAGCATAAGTTGTTGGTGCACATAGGTGAGCCTAGTTTATTTAGGTTGTTGGCTTGTTAATTTAAACACATAGTTTTATTCCGCAATTATCAAGCCTAAACCGGAAAAGTTTTAATCGCCTATTCACCCCCCCCTCTAGGCGACATCCTTGTCCTTTCAATTGGTATCAGAGCCTGGGCTCTCTTTTTGGGCTTTACCGCCTAGAGAGTAAAGATGTCGTATAGAGAATTAGTGCACGATCCCACTCTTATATTCGATGGCACAAATTATGATGTTTGGAAAATTCGCATGCTTAACCTTCTTAGGGACATAAACCCAAATTTTAAGAGAATTGTAGATATGGGTTTTTCTCCTCCAAAGGATTCCCAAAAGTTATCTTTAGAGGATGAGGAAAACTCTTATCTCGATACTCGTGTATCTAATTGTCTCATATGTGTTTTGAGCGATGTAGTTCTTGCATCAATCATGCCTTTTCGGAACGCTCATGAGCTATGGACCAAGCTTCAAGATAAATATGAAGTGTCCAATATTATTGAGGATGATTGTTCTCCTCCACCTCCGGCCGTGATGAGTTCACATCTTCTTCCACTTCACCAACATGTGTTTTGACACAAGGTAATGATATGGTGAGTGGTGATAGAAATTGCTTTGTTGATGGTGAATATTCTATTGACTATACTTCATCTCTATCTCATTGCAATGTTCTATCTTTGGACTTAAACACTTCTAGCACTCCAAATGTTTTACATGCTAGTGTTGCTAGTCCTTGCATATCATGTAATAGTTGTTTAACTAAATCTCATGATGATATGCTTCATTCGTCTTGTTGCCATGAAAACAATACTTCCATATCCTCTATTTCTTGTGTGGCTAACAATGTAGAGGAATCCCAACATTTGTTGGAACAAGACGTGGATCTCAATGGAGCTTCAAGTATCTCTTCACCATCTTTGTCCATACTCACTTTTGCCTTATGGCTAAGGATTCAAAGGTTCTCCACCTCAAATCCAATTGTGATGATGTGGATGAGGATTCTCATGGAGCGCTTATGGATGTTGAATCCATAACAAAGAAGGGTGAGATGGTATTTGGTGCTCTCCCCAAAGGTAGCAAAGCTATCCCTCCTCTAAGTGAAATCATTGTTTATGCTATTAAGAGTAGGGAAATCATTGAGGACTTGGAAACTCAATTTCTCGAGAAATGTCAAATTGAGAGAGAGGATGCCGATGAAAAGGCATCCTTAATGAATGCCCTTGAGGAAGAGCAAGAGCTTCGAGTGTCTCTTGAGGAGAAACTTGAATCTCTTGATGATCAAATGATCTTATTATTGCTAAAATCATTAAGGAAAGAGATCATGCTATTGCTAAATATAAAGTGCTTAAAAAGGAAAAAGTTGAATTTGGTGTTGGCAATGCTAGACTAATTGAGGATATAGAGAGACTTGACAAAGCTCACAAGGCTTTAGAAAGTGAACACTCTCTCCTTATCAAGTCTCATGATCAACTCCAAACTCAACTATCTAAAAATGATGAGCTTGCCAAGTTGTCTTCTTCCATTTCTAATATTGATGATGCTTGTGCTACTAACTCCACTTCTTGTGAAGCATCTATTTTGAAGGAGAATGTTGAGCTAAGGGCTCAACTTGAGTTGCTAACTAGCAAGTATGGGAAATTGGAAGAAAGTCATGAAAAGCTCTCTAGCTCTAATGATGATCTTCTAGCATCCATGCTAGGCTAAAGTTAGCTCATGAGGCTATCACTACAAAGGTAACATCTTGTGAGCCTCATGTGGACAAGGCACAACTTCTACTAAAATGCTATATTGCCATGTGCTAGTCCTAGTAATTCATCCACTCACAATGTTGCTACATCTTGTGATGAATTACTTTCCATGCCTTGTTGCTCTAACAATGAAGCTTCTACTTCCTCTAGTGTTTGTGTTGATACTAACCATGTAGAGGAATTAAATGAGCTCAAGGCCCAAGTCACTTCTTTGAAGAAAGACTTGGAAAAGCGTCATGTTGGGGATTCTACACTTGACAATATGTTGAGTGTTCAAAGACGCCCCAATGACAAGAGTGGACTTGGATTCAACTCCAATATCAAGAACAAGTCCAAGTTCAACAAGAAGAAAAGGGCCAAGAACAAGTCAAGATTCGGCCAAGATTGTTTGCTTCAAGTGCAAAGTTGAAGGGCACCATGTTAGATCTTGCCCTTTGAAGAAGAAGGCTCTTAGTGAGAAGCAACAAGGGAAGAAGCCTCAAGTTCAAACTCAAGTTCCTCAAGTTGAAGAACGGCCTCTTCCCAAGAAGAATCAAGCTACCCCTCCTCAAGTCAAGACTCCAACTAAGAAGAGAGGAGGAAGTAGATGTTGCTACCTATGCCGTGAGAAGGGTCACGTTGCTTCTTCATGCACAAATGGTACCTTATCCAACCCCATTATTATTAATGATGATTATTCTCTTCGGAAGGATAAGGTTGGCAATGTGTTTGCCAAATATGTTGGTACTCAAAGTGGTGTCAAGAAAAGAACCATTTGGGTTGCCAAACCTATTGTGACTAACCTCTTAGGACCCAACTTGGTTGGGGACCAACAAGCTAAAACTTGATCAATAGGTGTTGTTGGAGGGCATTGGAGACTTGGCTACTTCATGAAGAATTAAGGGATCTTCATCAATTATATTATCTCAAGCCAAGTCATTTGGATTATATTGTTCTATCTCATATCCAATGTTCCTCCTTGCGGTAACTTTTATTTAAATCATATATACATTGAAAGTTGCTTGCACCCTTGCATGTGTTAGGTTTTGTACCTTGCTAGTTTGTATGTGTTGTGCTCTCTACTTACTTATCTTGAGTAATCAAGTATGTGTATGTTGGTTTGCACACCATTTACTTGTGTTGAGCCTTATTGCTTTTATTTGATATCTTATCTTGTTGGCTCTCTTTTGAGAGATTAATGGACTATCCTATTTTGGGAGAGTGATATGCTTCGTGCACTTCACAATCCTAAAATTGTGTATACATGAGGAATACCACTTAGTGTTGATATATAATATTATCTATTCTCTATGTGGTATGTCTTGCTCATGAGAAATTCAAATTCTATAATGTCCATTAATTATCTCTAGTTGGTTTTGTTGCCTCTTGTTAAGAAAATTTGGATTATCACATTATGGGGGAGTAATAAGCTATGTGCATATTACAACCTAGAAAATGTGAACATGTGAGGTATTGCCACCTAGAATTGATATTGTTATTATCTTATTCCTATGTGGCATGTTGCTCAAACAAGTTCCATTTTGTAAAATGATTTTTTTAATCACTCTTTTGGATCTTGTTTGTGATGGACATTCTTGGTACGGTTTTCCCAAATATGTTCGCATATCCTTTTGGGAAATCGATTGCTTCAAGCTACTCTTTGTAGTGGCTTTGCATGATCGCGTGAATACTTGAAGCTATCAAGAATATCTATCTTTTAAGCTTTGGCCTTTAAATCTTATCTTTTGCCATATGCTTATTTGTTGTGAAATTGGTCTTCAATATCATTTCTATATACCACCGAGAAATATCTCTATATACTCCTTGTCCTTGACAAGTGATACTCATATGTGTGGTGAAATTTGTAGACCATCTTCACTTTGGTTTTGCTTTGAATTGCCTTATTTTTTTGCCAAGGATTTGTTTGATCTAACTCTCACTTGTCTTCCTTGTATCTTTTGGATCCTTGTTGCTCTACTCAAAATTGTTTTTGCTTTCTTGAGTTAGGAAAAGCAATGATCCCATTCTTGGGAAGCTATCCTACATTGAGTAGAACATCATTCTTTAAATTGGTTTTGCATCTTATTGCTTTCCTTGAACATGACTAGTGTTTGAATAATATGTATGGAGAGTGATGATCCCATTTGTGTGCATTTTGTATTCAAATGCAAGATCATAAATAATGCACAAATCTTGGGGGAGCAATCCTATATGCTTTTGAACATTAGTTGTCTTCAATTGGTATTTGATCCCGATGACGTGTCTCTTTGGAAGACAAACATTTCTCGTCTTGGTACTTTGTGCCATCATGAGAAGTGTAGAGGGTTTGGTTTATTCCTTGATGATATTTTCATCAATTGGTATCTTACTTTCATTTGGCATCTTTTCAAAGTGGTATCTTCAATCATGTGTTGATTTGTTTTTGATATAATTTGGACAATTCTTTTCTTGTCACACTTGTGTGTGCTTTCTTGGTTTAATTGGTGTTTTGTCCAAATTGTATCTCGTTTGGTTCTTGAAAGTCTTGTGCATGCATATTTACTATATGTATATCTTATGGCATGCTTACTTTCGTTGATCCAATATATAGGATAAACTCCATCAAATCCTAAATGGCTAAGATGTGCATGAAATTCAATTTCATATCAATATGCACATATTTATGTGGAGTTTGTCCTATGTATTGTAGTTGCTCTAACTACTTTGGACCCAATGAGTTTGGGTACCATTTTGTACTTGAATTTGTTTTAGGTACATTGGAGATGCATTGGAAGCTTGTCTCATTTACAAGGAAGGTGTTATCACCATGTGCTTATTGGAGCCAAGCTCGGATGATCGTGAACTCTTATCTTCTACATCACCAATGCTATCTCGGTAACAAGTATCTACCTCATGCATACTTTCTAGCTTTCAACCTTGTGTAGGTTGTTTCGGCATGAATCTCTTTGTTGCAATTCATTGTTCTTGAATCAAAACATCTTTATTGCAAATGTGGGCAAGCCGGGATGATTACATATCAAGGGGAATATATATAATCATTTTCATGATTCACCAATCCCAAATATGTTAATCTAGCACTTTCTACTCTATGTCTCACATATGCAATATTGATTTTTTCAAAATCATTTGCCTTTTGCGATACTTGTTATCTTTCTCGGAGCATCCCATTTTTCTCCTTATCCCTTGTGGATATTTTTGATGCTATGATGAGTGTGTTGGAAGTTCATCTATATCCCTTTAAGATAAAATTGAGCTTTGTGCTATGCTTTTAAGCAAAGATCTTATTGGTGTATTTATGACTTCCTCTTGGATATCATGTTCTTTACTTTGTACTATTGTGTGTACATGTTTATTTGTGGACTTATATCTTCGTGATTGGTGTCTACTTAGAAACTTATACACATGAATAGTTACATCTTTAATTGGTATTCCAATTCTTTAGTGACCACCCTTTTTCTTTTTGATTCTTTGGTGGTTTCTAAATGGCACAAGCTTTGTTTTTATTTGTTATGCTTTGCATCTTAATAAGCTTGGTTGGTGTTCAAAATTTCTAAGAGGGAGTGAGGATTCCATGTTGTGCACAACATATTAAAATGAAAATCCTACTTTGTGCACGTACCTTGGGGAGTTCCCTCTTGATTTTTGAACACTTTTTGGATCCTTTTGATTGCTTGCTTCTTTCGTCGAAGTATCTTTATCCTTGATATTCTTTTGCATTTTTTGGATCTTCAATATAGTTTGATCTCCCTACATATATTCGTCATTGGATATGTGCATTTGATTTCACTCATATTATGAGAAATGCACACATTATGGGGAAGCTCTTCCTATATTGGCCTTCTAAATTTTTCCTCCCATTTCGGCAATCGATGCCAATGGGGGAGAAGTTTAGACGGTTTAAGGGAATATGGTTTTGTTCCTTGTTCTATTGCATCCTTGCTTTTTTGTGTTGCATGGTTGCTTAATTCTTTATATAAACCCTCGTAAAAGGGATTGTCATCAATTACCAAAATGGGGGAGATTGAAAGGGCATGTGTTGCCCCATGCGTGGTTTTGGTAATTAATGACAATCCTTATGGACTAATGTTTGCATTGAGATATACTTGTAGATCTTGTCCATAGGAAAAGATTGGAGTTCTTAGGAAGAGTTGAGCTTATTGCAAGCATGGCTTGGAAAAGAAGATTGAGTGAACTTCATGTTTATCTCCAAGCCATCATCTATATCTAGATAAGAAGATGAAGTGCAAATGGATTCATGAAGATGGAGTTTAGCAAGGCCCTCCCATAATGGTGTATGGGGGAGTATTTGGAGAAGTCTTCATCAAGCATGTGCTAGCAAGCACAATCAAGAAAGGTGTTCCAACTTGAGAGAGTCAAGATCGTCATCATCGAGCTCAAGTGGAATGCGCAAGGCAAAGGTATGATCTTGATAGGTTTTCTATTTTACCGGTCTCGTGGTGTTAGTGGGAGACCGGGTTATAGGATAGACGGCGTACTATCAAGAGGGGCTCTCAAGTGAGTAACTTGATCGCACCTTTGTGGAGAGCTCAAACCTTTGCATATTTGGCATATCATCTTTCTTGGTTCTTATTTGGCTTTTATCCATGTGAGAATGTAGAGCTTGTGTTCATATCCATACCAAGCTCTAGTTCACCGAAAACGGATTTCGTATTGAAAACTTGTTGCGTTTTCGGTTTTGGAGGTTTTTGCCGGTTCATCTTTTTTAGAGAGGTTTTACCTCTCTACATTTGATTTCCTCCTCACATGATGGACTATGATGTTTCTATGCATGATCTTGTAATGCTCCTCATTGCGATTCCAACAAACCCAAGATCATCGAAATCGGAGTCCGGATGGAAAACTTGTTTCATTCTCGGTGTTGGAAATATTACCGGTCCACCTTCGAGATAGGGTCCACACCTTCCCATGTGTGGTATCCCCTCTATATTTGTGACCCTTAATATTTCAACAAAGTTGGTTTCATCGCATTTGGAATTTTATTGAAAAAGATATGATTTTCAGAAGTCTTATTTCTGCGCGGGCCGGCTGCCTCGGGTGCCAGGCCGGCCGCCTGCCTGGCCCAGGCCGGCTGCCAGGCCGGCCGCCTGCCCGGCCCAGGCCGGCTCTCAAGCGCAGCTCGCGGAAAAAACTGCCAACGGCCATATTTTTAGTGGACCCATTTAAAGGGGCTTTCTTCCCCATTGTTGAATACATCCCTTGAGCAAGTTTTTCTCCTCTCTCTCCTCCATTGTTGATCTTTGGAAAAAGCTTGCCTTCCTCTCATTCCCTCCCATGATTCTTGCATATCTTTGAGGGAAATTGAGAGGAGATCTAGATCTACATATTCATCCAATCCTTTCCTCCTCTAAGTGAGGGGAACCTAGTAGATCGTGATCTTGAAGTTCCATTTGTTGTGTCTTCGTTGTTCTTCCTCTCTTCTCCCCATAAGCATTAGTTGCTTGTGGTGGGATTTGAGAGTGAAGGATTTGAGCCTTGTGCTCTTGCCATTGCTTCGTTGCATCGGTTTGTGCTCTCCACGAGGATTCGTGAAAGTTGAAAGCTTGTGAACTTGTTACTCTTGGGTCTTTGGACCCTAGACGCCCGTGTGGTGGTTGAGACCCTTGTGTGGTCACTTGTAGCTGTTCGGGACCCCAATCCCGTTGTGGGTTGTGCCCTGGATCATTGTTGAAAGGCTCCGGATTTCCGCCTCGAAGGATTCCGATAGTGGAAGGTGAACCAAACCTTTGTGGTGCGGTTCATCGGAGAAGAAGGTGAAACCTTTGTGGTTGTTGAACCATTGTGTTGGTTCACACCTCTTGACGAGGTGTACCCTCATCAAATCCCATGGTTAAGTACCTAGGGTTGAGATTATGGGGAGAGAACGTGGTAGTACTGGTGGTTTCGTCGGCTGACAAGCAGAGGCAAAGATTTACCCAGGTTCAGGCCCCTCGGGTGGAGGTAAAGACCCTACTTCCTGCTTGTCTGGTATTGATTGTGGATTATGCGGTTACAGGGTGACTCCGGCGAGATGACGATCTCGCAAGAGCTTTGGTGGTTCGAGTATGGCTTGTCCCCAGATCGGCACCCCTCCCAGCCTTTAAATAGGCTGGGTCTCGGGAGTACGTAACCGACCTGGTTTACATGTATGGAAAGTTCAAACCGACTATGCCTATATCTAATCTTGGAGGGTACTCCATCTTCTTGGGCCTCTTGTCTTGGGCTTCGAGTAGACTCTTTGTATTGGGCCTTTAGTCGTTACGTGCACCAGGTACCCTCACGGTAGGGTACCCGAGATGTATACCCATGTCAGTAGTCCCCGAGTACGTGGCTGACTCGAAGAATCAGGCATGGACTCTTTCGTAAGTGCACGTCATATGCTTTGTGTTCTGTATATATAATTTGGAATTCCTGTCTGAATAGCACACGTTTGGCTATGTCGAGTATCTCATCAACTGTGGTTTCTGCTTATGATGATCAAGGGATAATAGCTTAGCAGGCCCAGTACACTCGACGGATCGGGACTGGTTAACTACACATTCGGGTAAAACCTTACTAGCTTTCAATCAAACTCGAGTCCCCGGACTCGAATTTGGAACAAACTGGTCAGATTCGACTAGGCCGCTGAGGTCTTACTGAGTCGATCTGCAGTATAATTTTGAATTTTACCCAACGCGTCCGTCGGGATTTTTCATCATGTCTGCTGACACGGAAACTGTAAGGATTAACGTTGCTGGAACGGTCCTTAGCCCAGCTCGAAAGTTCGGCTGGTCTTACCTTTGCACTATGCGTGCAGCATCCAAGGTATTTGCGACGGACGCAACTCGGGAATGTTTCGGGTATGTCTTTTGAATTTTGATGGACGAGTCGTGCCCTTTGTCGACTGATATCTGCTGTTATGCTATCGGGTGCGCGACAGCGCTCCCGATGGGAGTAGCCCCCGAGATTGTGCTTTATTGCTTGCAATGGAGGATAATCTCAAAATGTTTTTATCCTGCACACATTAGTCGAAGAAATTTTTGGTACGCTCCCGATGGGAGTATGATGTTGCAGTCGAAAGTCCTTCGACTGGCATCTATGACTTATATGTGAGAGACCACCCGAAGATATCATCGAGTAACTTTTATGCCATGTGAGAAAGATGAAACAACGTCAGCAATGACGCATTTTGCGACTGCCATCTCTGACAAGCGGTGGCGTGCTTGGTAAGACTGATGGGACGCGACACTGCTGTGTGGGCCCATTTATGCAGAGCTGACCAGGGATGACGCCGCGTGGACTGGACTTGACCGCCCTGGCGCAATTTTCAGGGTGCGTGATTATGGTTTCCTGGATTCCCGTGCGTAGTGGGCGGAGTGGCCGGCGACGGTTGCTCTCCGTGGCCGCCACGTGTATGGTTAGATTTCGCGCGGAGCGTATGGATTTGTTTTGACGGTTGGGATTGTTTTTGCGATCTGTGGTAAATAGTGGGGACGGCGCTGGCAGGGTTTTTTACTTGCCATTTGCTCCTTGCGCCGCCCCTCGTCTCCTTCCTCGCGCTGCCCCTCCATTGTCTCTGCGCCCAAGCTCTTTGCTCTCCACTCTCCCCACTGTAGCAATGGCGAAAGGTGGAGGTGCCAAGCGCGGTGCTGCCACCGCCAGCGTGACCGACGCGGCCAAGGGCAAGAAGACAGTGGCAGGTACATCTGCTGCCGCTGCCCTGAAGAAGAACAGCGGCGATTGGGCGAGGTCCACCATCAAGGACACCCATTTGCTCAAGCTTCGCGAGCAGGGATATCTGCCACCCGCGGAACAGCTCACCGTCCGCGCTCTGTCGCCCAAGGAGGTATGCCCCGAACCACGCGCCAACGAGCGCGTTTGCTTCGCGGAGTTTGTTTCCAGGGGTTTCTCGCTCCCCCTCCACGACTTCGTGCGTGGACTTCTTTTTGCCTACGGGGTGAAGAT
Source organism: Poa pratensis (assembly GCA_947311845.1). Taxonomy (NCBI): domain Eukaryota; kingdom Viridiplantae; phylum Streptophyta; class Magnoliopsida; order Poales; family Poaceae; genus Poa; species Poa pratensis. The sequence continues at coordinate 22,811,142 of CAMZMU010000111.1, forward strand.
CCATGATCTCACCCCTAACGGTGTTATGCATATTGCGTGTTTCATCACGCTGTGCGAGTGCTTCCTCGGCATCGCGCCCAGCTGGGCACTGTGGAAGACAATTTTTATGGTGCGGCCCAACAGAGGAGGTGGTCGCACCTACCCCGTGGGCGGCTGCGGCATCCAGGTGCGCAGCGACATGCGCTATTTCCGACTGAAGACCGTCGACTCCGCCCAAGGCTGGAGGAAAGGGTGGTTCTACGCGAGCTTCGAGCAAGACGGAGTCGACGCCTACTCGACTGCAGCTTTTGCCCGGACCAAGGCGTGGGATCACCAGCTCTCAGTCGAAGAGTTGGAGGAAGTAAGCCCTTTGCTGACTCGGATCGAAGGCTTGCTGGACAAGGTCACAGGCATCCACCTGATCGCCACCTTTGTGAAGAGACGGGTGTGGCTCATCCGTGCCCGAGCGCACCCGATGTGGGAGTATGAAGGCGCGGGTGACATCACCCGAATGAATCCAGAGGAGCTGTCAAGGAACGAGTTGCTATCGCAAGTGCGGCACATTACCAACCTGTCGGCTGGCGACAAATGCGATGTCGACTGTCCCATTGAGCCGTATGGGTTGGAAAACCCTTTGCCTGAGGTATGTGTGCTCTTTTGATACGCTTTGCATTTTTGAAGAGTTGCCACTCGTATGTTTGCGCCTTTGTCGATTCTTGCTTCTGACTATGCAGTATTTGATATATGCTATGCAGGGCCACTCGGCTGCCACCTCTCTTCCCCTCTGCCGGAAAATGGCGAGACTGAAGAAACTCAGGTGCAGGTGGTGGACCCAAAAGGGGATCAGTCGCCAATCCCTTCTGCCACCACTTCACATGTGGAGGAGGTCGATGAGGAAGCAGCAGAAGAGGTCCAATCTGAGGATAAGACCACCGCTGACCAAGAAATCGACGCCGCGCCACCAAAGAGGCGTCGACTGGCCAAGAAGGCGCCTTCTGCTGTGAGTTCACCCGCGAAGGGGCAGGGCTTGGAGGATGATGAGGAATCAGGCTCACCACCTGTTTTCCAAGCCGCTCCTTTGCGTATGTGCTCAACAAGCTCAACCCACCCTCTTCAATCGAGTGGCACCCCAGCCTTTAGAGGCCCAATTTTTGGCGACTCCGAAGATGAGGAGGATGAGGAGCACAGGTATGTGGTTTTGAGTATGATATGAGAAGTTGTGCCTGTGACATATTTTGTGCTGATTTGTCTCTCCTTTTTGTGCCACTCGCAGTGCTGAGAACTATCAGCCTGGGACTCCCCAGTCGAGACTGTTCCAACCCTGGAGCACTCGAATTATGCACCGACTGGAAACGAGGCTGCCCAGCCAATGGCCACTGATGCTGTCGTTGAGACAGCCAAGGCGGCAACTCCAGATGTCGGGACATCAGTCGCGGCTCCTGAGCCGTGGATGAACCACGTAAGTAGCTTTTTGCTTGACCTGTTTAGTTATAGGTCTGTGAGAGTTTGAATGTTTGCTTAATTCGTGTGCTTGCAGCCCTTCTACCACACCTTGGCAGATTCTGCCAAGGCTTATGTCCAGGTGGAGCAGGAGAGGGATACCATGCGCGCCAAGCTAGAGCGGCTCTGTCGTGAGTTCTTCTTTTTGTCTTTGTTTGCTGAATTTCTTTTTGCAATGCCTGACTCTGTCGAGTATGTATGCGGTTTGCAAAACCAGGCGAGAAGAAGGAACTAGAGGATACACTCGCCGCGCAGCGCGAAGAATCGAAGAAAGAGCTGGCCGCCGCCGCCAACTCAGCCGCTGCACGCGAGCGAGGATATGCTGACCAGCTCGCGGCACTCGCGCAGGCCATGGGAGGTGAGTATTCTCTTTCTCCTTATGACATTATGATATAGCTGCTGAGTGTCATGGAATGACTTTTGCCATCTTTTTGAATTGTGCAGAAGCTGTTGGCGCCCCAGCCGCTGCAGATATGGCGAGTGACGACCTTTCGCTGGAACAGGCCGTGGGTGGCTTAAACGCCGTGTGCGACCAGGCGAAAGAAGCACTCGTTAAATCGACGAGCACACTTGGCGCTGTGTACGGGGTGGTCTTCCCGACTGGCGTAGTGCCATCGACTGCGGACGGCTTCGCCGAAGTGTTTGGCCCCGGGACGTCCACCATGGCGGATTTCGCTCGCGCCAACACGGTACGCGGATCCGAGTCCACCATCAAGCTTCTTATGGGACATGGGATAGATTGCGACTACGAGGCAGCACTGTCTGCGTTCCCTCGGAAGCCAGATGTGAAGCCCATTTCTCTGAAGGGGGTGAGCGGAGCCGCCGCGCGACTGGCCGAGGTTTTTATGACCACCATGGAGCGCCGGGCACTCGAGACTGCCACTCGTCTGCTTAGGAAATCGAACTCTTAGGTTTAGGGTAGCTGTACCCTTTTGTTTTTTATGCCTTGTAATGATACCTTCTGAGCTGCGCGAGTATGCGCTTTGTTTGTGCTACATTGTTTATGCAAATAGTCTTTTGCTAATGTATTTTACGCTCGTAGAGCTGTATGCTTATGATTTGAATGCTTTGCCTCTGATACAAACTTTGTGTTTGTGATTATGCTCTTTGAACAGTCGCGAGAAACTGCTGCTGCGACTGGTTCCTCACAGGCTCCAGCCACCACCCGATCGCAAAGTCAGGTGGTAAACGACGCCAAAGTGATGAAATTTATGAAGGCCAAATACGTAAAGATGGAGCAGCTGCTAAAGAACGCCCAGGACGAGCTGAATCGACTGAGGATGAGGCCCGCGTTGGCCACCCAACGCGAGCGTTATGTGCTTGGAGAGATGGATCTTGTGAACAGGCAACTCGATTGTGAGTTCGAGTCATGCTCTGTTTACAATCTTTTTTGCATAGTTTTTGCCTTTGCAGTTTGACTGATACGCTTGTTTTGCAGGCTTTGTTGACAACTTCGGAGCAGAGAAAACTCGCGTGGAGGAGCGTTTGGATAGTGTGACTGACGATCCCACGACTGGGAGTCAACACTTTTGGCTTGATAGGTATCATGCCCGCATTCTTGCCACCTTGAAAGATCGTGCCTGGCGAAGTGCAGAATTGCTCGAGTTATGCCGGATGGCGTTTATTCGCCTGAACGAGACTCTTTTTCCTGCGGGGCCGCAACCACAAGGAATCCGCGCTTTGTTGAACATCTTCCGTCAGACGACTCCCATTCGAGAGTTGCTAACTCAGAGACTTGTGATTGGAGCCAACGCGGCGATGGCGTATGTACGCAGTTGAAGACCAAGGTTGGTGTTGCAGCCACCCGCAGCCGGAGAGGTTCTTGAACAAGGAGATCTGGATGACACAATAAGAGTTGCGGAAACACTAATCGAGTGCACTCGCGAACAGCTATGTGGTCCCGAGCTACCCATAAAAGATGAGCCTGAGGATTAGTGTAGCTTGCGAGTGCAATTTTTGAACAGGGGGCGCAGCCCCCGAGTGTAAATTGTAACTCTTTGTATATGAATTGATCATGTTTGTATTTGCTCAGCCCCCGAGCCGATCGAGTGGGGTTTATGAAATATACGTTGATTGTGAGACTAATGACTGTGCAGCCCCCGAGCATTCGAGTGCGGCTGCAGAGCTTTTGTATTAGTTTGGTTCCTTAAGACGCAGCCCCCGAGTGATCGGGTGCAGCTAAGGTGTTATGTTTTTGCAAGAGCGAGAGCTCGTATGATAGGCAACGCAGCCCCCAAGTGCTTCGGGTGCGGTTAAGTTATGAATTATGCGAGTAGTCACAGAAAATAGGAGGAAAATTGATTATATTCCACTTATGAATGTTAGACTGCAGACCGCCTCATTAAAAACCTTCCAGTCCCCTTAGGTACCCTGGTAAGGAAAAGAGCGCGTCTGAAACCTGCAGCCATCCGACATATCGCCTATTACATAGTATGATTGTGAGCACTTTATGCATAGAAACGGCGCAGATGCGCAACGTTCCAAGGATTATGAGAGAGTTCGCCTGTCTTCGCGTGCTTCAATCGATATGCGCCTCCACCAAGGACCACAGTGATGATGAAGGGGCCTTCCCATGGAGAAGCAAGCTTGTGCACTTTCTTTTGCTTCAGTCGAAGAACCAGATCGCAAATAACGAAGGACCTGGTGCGCAGTCGACGGCTGTGGTAGTTGCGGAGATCTTGCTGGTAAACAGCTGTGCGGGCCAAGGCCGTGTCTCGCGCTTCATCGAGTAAGTCGACTGCATCTTCGAGTGCCTCTTCTGCGTCGTCTTCGTTGTATGCTTCTACTCGTGGTGCATTGAACCGCACGTCTGATGGCAGTATTGCCTCTGCTCCGTAGACCATGAAGAACGGGGTGAACTGCGTAGAAGTGTTGGGAGTTGTGCGTAGGCTCCATAGCACAGATGGTAGCTCTTCAACCCAAGCACCCGCAGCTCTTTTGAGTGGCACCAGGTGGCGCTTTTTGATTCCGCTTGTAACAAGTCCATTGGCCTTTTCGACTTGGCCATTGGATTGTGGATGTGCCACCGATGCGTAGTTGAGCGTGATATCTTGCTCTTTGCAGAAAGTTTTGAATTCCTCAGCCGTGAAGTTTGTACCGTTGTCAGTGATGATGCTATTCGGCACACCAAAGCGGTATATGATAGACTTTATGAAATTGACTGCTGTAGTAGCAGTTGAACTTGTGATAGGGACTGCTTCAATCCACTTGGTGAACTTGTCGACTGCCACCAGAAGGTGAGTATGCCCTCCGTGGGAGGATTTTTTGAGTGGCCCAACCATATCGAGCCCCCACTGGGCGAAGGGCCAGGCCAGTGGTATTGTCTTCAACGCCGATGCGGGTGCGTGCGGCTTTGTGGCGAATTTTTGGCAGCCGATGCACCTTTTGACTATGTCCTCCGCGTCTTTGAGTGCTGTAGGCCAGTAGAAGCCTGCGCGAAAGGCCTTGGCTACGAGTGATCGACTGCTGGCATGATGCCCGCAGGTACCTGCATGTATATCACGAAGGATGGCTTGGCCATCTTCAAATGCTATGCAACGTTGGAACATACCTGATATGCTGCGTTTGTACAGTTCACCGTTGATGACAGTGTATGCTTTAGATCGTCGGGTGACGCGTCTTGACTCTGTTATGTCTTCGGGTACCTCGCCGCGGAGTATGTACGCGAGAAAAGGTTGAGTCCATGTTGGCTCAATGAGGAGTACCTCGACTGGCGGGTCCTCTGTGCTGGGTGCCTTTTTCTCGACTGGTGCAGTTGATGTAGGAGGTGCTCGTTTCTCCTTTATGGATCTGTGCTTGACTCTGTTATGTCTTCGGGTACCTCGCCGCGGAGTATGTACGCGAGAAAAGGTTGAGTCCATGTTGGCTCAATGAGGAGTACCTCGACTGGCGGGTCCTCTGTGCTGGGTGCCTTTTTCTCGACTGGTGCAGTTGATGTAGGAGGTGCTCGTTTCTCCTTTATGGATCTGTGCTCGATGCGCTCGAGGAAAACACCAGGTGGAACTTGTGCGCCAGTAGAGCCAAGATTGGCTAGCATGTCTGCTTCCTCATTGCTCTCTCTTCCTATGTGCCGCAACTCGCAGCCATCGAAGCTGCCTTCCAGTGTGTTGTACAAGTCGCGGTAGGCGATCATGTTGTCTGCTATGGCGTCGCAGGCCTTCATTGTTTGCTGCACCACAAGATTCGAGTCGCCGTAGATCATCAATCGAGTGCACCCAAGTGCTTTTGCCATCCGCATGCCATGAATCAAGGCTTCGTATTCAGCCTCGTTGTTGGAGGGTAGTTTGAATCCCATCTGCAGAACATAGCGGAGCTTGTCGCCTTTTGGTGATATGAGGATGACGCCCGCTCCCGCGCCTTCATGTTTTTTGAATCCATCAAAGTACATGTCCAGGAATTGGATAAATCTGGCACACCAGGTAGTTGAGCTTCGATCCACTCGGTTGTGAAGTCGGGTAGGACTTGTGCTTTGATGGCCTTCGGGTGCTCATACTTGATGTCCCTTGGTGCCAGCTCGATGAGCCATTTTGCGACTCGCCCAGTTGCATTGGGGTTTGTGAGAATGTCACCAATTGCCGAGTTACTCACCACGGTGATCGGGTGCTCCGTGAAGTAATGCGTCAACTTCCTTGAAGACATGAATACAGCGTAGGCCAGCTTCTGATAGTGCGGGTAGCGCTGTTTTGATATGGAAAGAACCTCGCTCAGGTATCAGACTGGGCGTTGTATGCTTTGGGCGTGCCCCTCCTCCATACGTTCGACTACCAGCACGGTACTCACCACCCTGTTCGTAGCCGAGACATACAGGTATAGCGGCTCCCGTTCTTTGGGCGCAACTAGGATTGGAGGGCTTGTGAGGATTCGCTTGAGATCTGTAAAAGCTGCTTCAGCTTCTGGCGTCCACTCGAACTTGTCCGCCTTCTTCATCAGTCGATAGAATGGCAGAGCTTTTTCCCCCAGTTTGCTGATAAATCGACTGAGCGCTGCCACTCTACCCGCCAGTTTCTGCACGTCATGAAGTTTTGAAGGCCTTTGCATTGTGAGATGGCCTGTATTTCTCCGGGTCTGCTTCGATTCCTCGAGCTGAGACTAGGTACCCGAGGAGTTGCCCGGCTGGCACGCCGAACGTGCACTTCTTCGGGTTGAGCTTGATGTGGAAGCGTTTGAGGTTTGCGAATGTCTCTCGCAAGTCATCGAGTAGTGTCTTTTCTTCTCTTGTGGTGATGACGATGTCATCTACATAGACCTGGACGTTTCGCCCAATTTGCTTCTTGAGGCAGTCTTGCATCATGCGCTGGTAGGTTGCACCTGCGTTTTGAGCCCAAAGGCATTGTTGTGTAGCAGTAGACCCCGAGTGGGGTTATGAACGCCGTTTCTCTTCATCCTCTTCCTTCATCCTTATCTGGTGGTAACCCGAGTAGCATCCAGGAAGGATAGCGAGCGCACCCGGCGGTGGAGTCGACGATCTGGTCGATTCGAGGTAGTGGAAAGTGATCCTTTGGACAGCATTTGTTGAGTGCTGTGAAATCTACGCACATCCGAAGGATATCTGTGTTCTTCTTCTCTACAAGTACGGGGTTGGCCACCCATTGTGATTTCTTGATCTCTCTGATGAAACCTGCTGCGAGTATCTGTCGACTTCGGCTTCGACTGCAGTTCTTTTGGGCCGGATATGCGGCGCATTGTTTGCTTGACTGGTTTAGCATCTGGAAATAGTTGGAGAGAGTGCTCGGCGAATTCCCTGGGAATACCTGGCATGTCGCTGGACACCACGCAAATATATCCCAGTTCTCACGGAGGAATTCGACGAGCGCGCTTTCCTATGCGATAGGCAGACTCGACGAGACATTGACTGTCTTGGTCGGGTCAGTCGGGTGCACCTGATGCGACCTTGTGTCATTGGTGGCATTGAATGATCTGTCGACTGCCACCTTCTTGTGCTCTGGCATAAGTGTGCGATCGTTGGAGACCGCGAGCTCTGCGAGTGTTGCTTCCATGCCGAATCTCAGAGATTTTGCTGAACTCTCGGTCGCAAGAGTCAGACTTTTGGAAGTTTCCTTGACTGTGATTACTCCTTTTGGTCCAGGCATCTTCAGCTGGAGGTATGCGTAGTGTGGCACCGCCATGAATCGAGCGAACGTCGGGCGTCCAAGTATAGCATGGTATTGTGATTTCCAGTCGACAACTTCGAACTCAATCGACTCTGTCCTGAAGTGGTTCTTGTCCCGAACGTTACGTCGAGTTGTATGGTGCCTTCTGGGCTTATTGCTTTCCCTGGAACGATACCGTGGAAGGTATTTGAAGATTTGGCAGGTTTTCGACTGACCTGTTCATTTTGCGGAGCGTATCTGCGAAGATGATGTTTATGCCGCTCCCACCATCCATGAAGACCTTGGACATGGCGTAGCCTCCTATTTGTGCATCGAGTACCAGAGCAGAGTGCCCTGGGCGAACAACCGATGGAGGGTGGTCCTCTTTGCTGAAGCTTATTGGAGTTTCAGATCCCTTCAAGTACTCGTTACAGCAGGAGGTGACATGACCGCCATGTTTACTTGTCGGTGCGAAGTTTTTGCTCCCTGTTGGAAGGTCGACCTTTCTGTATCATGTACATCTGCCCTTGGGGCGGAGGGTATTGAGGTTCTTCCACCCGAGGTACGGGTTGTATGGCACCCGCGAGTTTCCGCCTGCAGGCTGTGGTGGAGGGGGTGGTGCCATTAGAACAGGCACGTTGTTTGGCTGAGGCACGTGTGCAGGTGCTTGTGCGTTTGCGGCTGCTGCCTTTATGCGGTTTACGTAATCAGTCGCCATTTGGTCGAACTCCCTGCAGTTTCTCATCGAGTGATTGGATCGCAGTTTTCCATCGTCCCCCTTGTACAGGTGGAATCTGCAATCAGCGTCCATCTTTTCTTCGAATGATCGCTCAGATTGTGCCCGTGACTTGCGCCAGTCCTTCCTCTTGTAGCTATCATTGCGTTGGCTACGGTCTCGACTGTCCCGATGATCGTCTCGACTGTCTCGCCGATCGTCCGACCGTCGGTCGCTTCTGTCCTGGTCATTGCGGGGTGTGGAGAACCCAGCCGCCATGAATTCGGGTCTGTCGTCGTAGTGACGTTTTGAACGTTTGCGCCTTCGATCGTCTCTGTGAGTCTCTGCGGCTTCGACTGCCGCTTTCATGATTGTCACGGGGTGAGGACCCGCGTGTTGTGCGCGCCATGTCTTCTCCGTCTGCCCACTCAGTCGCGGTCATCAAGAGGTTAGCCACAGAGGTTGGCTTTTTGCGACCAAGTGCTTCTTTGAAGTCATGCCTGGCTAGGCCCATGATGAAAGCATCCATGGCCATATCTTCTGAAATTACTCCGACTGAGTTGCGTATCTCAGTCCATCGTCTGATGTATGATCTCAACGTTTCGCCTGACCGTTGAACGCAGGCTCGCAGTTCTTCGAATGTTTTTGGTCGCTCGCATAGAGGCTCGAAGTTTTTGATGAAGTCCGTGCGGAAGTGATCCCACGAGTCGTATGTTGATGGAGGCAAAGCTTTGAGCCAGTCGCGGGCTGTGCCTTCTAGCATCAGTCGTATGTATTGCATGGCTGTGGTGTTTGTGCCTCGCTGGCACGCGACAGCCAGCCTGTAATCTTCTAACCACCCTGAAGGCTCTTGCCTTCCCGTATACTTGGGTTGCTCAGATGTGAGTTTGAACCCTTTGGGCATCCGTGTCTCGCGGACGCGTCGAGTGAAACACAGAGCTCCATGTTGCTCAGGTTCTCGATCAGAGTATGAATCGCTACTGTAAGATCTGCGTGATCTGCTTCTGGATCTGCGCCTGCGTGAGCTGCTTCTTTCCTTCGAGTGGTGGCGGCGACCACTGTGATGATGCTCTTCCGACGCGTGTCAGCTATGGCACGATCTCGACTCCCACCTGGAGCGTTTGGGACCTGGCGTATGGCCTTCGCAGCTAAGGCGAGTGATTTGATCGTTGGCGATGTAGTTTTGCATTGGGGTCGTCCGCTGGAGGCTTGATTGCTTCAGATATGCTGCGGCAGTGAAGAGGCACCCGCCGCTGTTTTGGGTACTGGCACTCCCTCCTCGTCGTATGTCATGAAGGAGTTGCCCAAGTTGCGGGTGAGCGCCGCTCTTTCGTCCGGCGAGAGGTGTGATAACCTTGATCTGGGTCTTGTATCGCTCGCCCGGTGGAGCTCAGGGAGAGCTGTCTTCTTCGCGCACTCGATAAGCTAGCTTGCTTTTTGCGTTCTTCGAGTGTCGCTCTAACCTGTCGCAGTCGAAGTGACTCCTGCCAGTTGAAGTACTGGAAGGTCAACATCTCCTCTTGTGTTGCGTCTGCTGGCATCATCGTGCACTCCGTGATAACTTTATCTGCTTTTGCTGCCATCTCAGCAGTGATTGTGAGAGTTGTGACTCCGTCCGGCATAGTAACTGTGCACGGGAATTCTGTAGGCCTTCGGCTGGCCGCAGCATCTGATGATTCTGCGGCGATGGCGACGTAGACCTGCTGGGGTATCACCCGAGGTATGTGTATGTGCTTTCGAGTCCCGTCATGGACTCGACGTCGTCGTCAAGACTCATGTCAGAGTCGATATGCTCGTCGAGTGGTTCTCCTGGATGGATCTCGCAGTCGATGCCTTCATCACCCATGCTCATATCGGCGTCAGCGAAGCTGTTATGAATCTCGGAGTCGAGGTTGTTGTCGGTGCAGATCTCGTAGTCGACGTGGTTGTCGACATGAGTTTTTGGCTCGTCGAAGTCGCTGAGGGAGATTTCGCAGTCGAGGCTGTTCTCGAGTGGAAGTTCGATCTCGGGATCGTTTGTGCGGTATGCTGATTCTGCCTCTCACCTTCGAGCTCCTCCATGAGCTTGTTAAGTTCTCGAGTTGAGATGGATGTTGTAGACGAGCAAGTTTGGAGGATCGACGATGGTATGGATGCAGATGATGGATCCGCAGTCGAAGGAGCCGCAACCGATGGGCCTCGGGTGCGGATGTCGCGAGTTGTCGTGGATCTGTCAAGTCCTGCACACCAAGCTTGTTGACGAAAAAATTGAACGAACCAACGGTTAAGCCCAAACCTGACTCGAGATCGGAGAAGGTCTCCTGGAATTCTGGCGAGTGTGGCTCGAAATTCATCAGAGGATCTGATGCGCTTTTTGCAGGTGAAGTTGGCGTGCTGCCGTTTGTCGAGTGCGTCGGCGAGTTGCCGTGTGTTGCCCGAGTAGGCGAGTTTGGTTTGTTGATGCAGCGGCGAGTTGCCGTTTGTAGATCGATCGGCGAGTCGCCGTTCTCCGATGGAACCGAAGGAACCGTGATCCAGCACTATTCTTCCCACAGACGGCGCAATTGACGAGGTGTACCCTCATCAAATCCCATGGTTAAGTACCTAGGGTTGAGATTATGGGGAGAGAACGTGGTAGTACTGGTGGTTTCGTCGGCTGACAAGCAGAGGCAAAGATTTACCCAGGTTCAGGCCCCTCGGGTGGAGGTAAAGACCCTACTTCCTGCTTGTCTGGTATTGATTGTGGATTATGCGGTTACAGGGTGACTCCGGCGAGATGACGATCTCGCAAGAGCTTTGGTGGTTCGAGTATGGCTTGTCCCCAGATCGGCACCCCTCCCAGCCTTTAAATAGGCTGGGTCTCGGGAGTACGTAACCGACCTGGTTTACATGTATGGAAAGTTCAAACCGACTATGCCTATGTCTAATCTTGGAGGGTACTCCATCTTTTTGGGCCTCTTGTCTTGGGCTTCGAGTAGACTCTTTGTATTGGGCCTTTAGTCGTTACGTGCACCAGGTACCCTCACGGTAGGGTACCCGAGATGTATACCCATGTCACCTCTCCAACGAGACGTACTCCCTTAACAAGGAGGAACTCGGGAATACATGCTCGTCTCCGCGTGCCTCGGTTATTTCTATACCCGAGCTTTTTACTTATGCACTTTACATTGTGATAGCCTTCGTGCTTGAAGTATTCTATATTGCTATCACCTTGTTGCTTGTCTTGCTTAGCATAAGTTGTTGGTGCACATAGGTGAGCCTAGTTTATTTAGGTTGTTGGCTTGTTAATTTAAACACATAGTTTTATTCCGCAATTATCAAGCCTAAACCGGAAAAGTTTTAATCGCCTATTCAACCCCCCCTCTAGGCGACATCCTTGTCCTTTCACATATGATACTAGTCTATGTTACTAGTTCCATAGTGGGTAGTAACATATTTGTGGTATCATATACTAGTGTATTTATTAGGTTGTATACTCATCTTGTCTTGGTATCCGTTATGTTACGGTATCTACCTATGATACCACTATCATCTCTCTCCTCATTAACTGCAGTGACACATCATCTTTTTGCCAATGTGGCATGCATGATACTACCTATGTTACTCCCACTATGGCTAGTCTTACGACGGATCTACTCTACTAGTGTGGTGTGCACTGTGCAGGCAGTAGCCACGCATCACGCGTGCATTGCATTGCCAGGACGAAAGAAGATTCTTCCATTCTATCCTACTATATATGAAAGTACGTTGGATTCAGCCTCCAATTCGCTATCCACGTCGCCCGCAAAACACCAGCCGTCGATCGTGCGAAGCAACGGCCCAGATCTCTTTAAGAATTGTGCGACACTGTAGCAACACTGTAGCTCCGGACTTTCTACCAATCAGAGCTCACGCACGATTGTTGGCGCAGACACTTTTACAAAAAAGAACCCGCAACTCTCAGAAACAAACCCGCAGTCCACGTTTTACCGCTGCGAGGGACCTGTGCGAAAATATGCAAAACTACAGGGACTTTCCTGCAAAAACAACCGCAGAATCCCCCTCCTCCTTCCTCTCTCGCGCGCGATGCGGAGCTTGCCGGCGCCGCCGACGCGCCGTGCCGTCGCTCCGCTCCTCCTCCTTCAGATCCAGGCCCACGGCGACCTCCGCCGCCGCTCCCTCTCCATCTTCGCTGACGAACGCGCGGCGGGACGGCCGGAATCGCTCGGAATCGCCGCCGCATCACCACGGCCCATCTCGACATCCGCCGCCGCATAATTGGTCGCCGCCGGCGATTCCGGCAGCCAAATGGCTCAACGCGCCGCTCCTTCGAACCGCCTCCACGCTGCTGTGCAGATCTGCCCGATTCCAGCCTTCTGCGCGTTCGCCGTTGCTCCGCCGCGAGCTCGGCAGCTCCGGCGGCTCCGCCGCGCCGCCTGACATCACGAACGACGTCAGCGCGGGCCCACATGTCAGCGATCTACCATTTACGGATGGAATTTCAGGGAAAAACAAATAACTGACATGTGGGACCCACTGACAGTTTCCTCATAATTACTAAAAATGCTCCAAATTGTAGAATTCATATCTTTCAAACCATAATTTAAAAAAACAACTAAAATACCAAAAAAAACCAGAAAAAACAATCTTTACATCTACCATATTTTCATGCATGCAAAAAAAATTGAAATTCATAATTTCCGAACCATAATTCAACATGCATGCAAATTGTAAAATTCATATCTTTCAAATTACAATTCAAAAAAAATACTAAAATTTCCAGAAAATTTAAATCTTTACATCTAACACATTTCCATGCACCTTAGAACAACTATAATTTCCGCTTAATTAAAATAACTAGAATATCAAATAAAAAAATTGTGAAAATGACATCTCACCTACATTTAGCCCCATCTTTGTATTTGTTTTCTTTATTTTTTTCCTTTCCTTTTGTTCTGTAATAAAACAACATTGGAATAATAATCAAGAAGAAGAAAAATGATTGCAAGACATTTTGGCTTACAAAACAATTGTAATTTCCCTTTTCAAATTTCAGTTTGTTCAAACAGAGTTGTAAAAAACATTGAAATTCAATCTTCATATCTGCTTTCCTTTGATTTTTTCTTTTCTTTTCATTTGCAATAAAACAACATTGCGGTAATGATCAAAAAGAAGGAAAACCAATGCAAGACATTTTAGCTTGCAAAACAATTGTACTATAGATATGTTCGATAAATAATGCAGCTATATTTTTTTTTAAAAAAGATTAACATTTAGAAGTAACCACAGTAAATTTCTTCTGATTATGCTGGCAAATGAGAAAATTATGACCAAAATAAAACTATATTTGACCATTCCAATTTAGCTAACATATTTAAAATCTAACTAACTTAATTCTCTCTAACTATGTAGTTCAATTTTTAAAAATACTTAATTAGATTAATATTTGGAGGGAATACAAATTCATATCCTCTAATTAGGAATTGAATTTAAATTGAATTGAATAGCACTAATATACTAACATAATATATTTCCTCTGATTATTGAGTAAAATTAAATACTTGAGGCAAAACACAAACATATTACATCAGTTAGAACAAGTTAATACTTAGTGATAATATAACTGAATTCTCTCCAGTTATGCAATTTAGTTTAACAAATGCTTACATTTAACTTACCCCTCACTGACATATTTCAACTATATTTATCTCCTTCCCCTTTATTTTCAGTCATACTGACCCGGTTGTCTTCCTTCATGATAAATTCAGAGTAAATTTCCTAATTTCCTCAACTATAATTTCCTTCTGAGTGTTTTCAACATCAACAGGGTGATTTCCTGACAGTAATTGTTCAAGAATAATTATTCCGCTAATTTTTAGGTTATATTTTCCATTAACAATTTCTAACTGTATCTTACACAAACTTTGTCCACTACCTATTCACATATTTTGCAAAGAAAACAGAAACATAACTTTATTGGTATGAAATCCATGCAATAATGCAGTTAAAACTACACGGGTGCGACGCTTAGCCGCGCCAAATTCATTTCCTCTAATTACGAATTGATTTTAAATTGAGTTAAATAAATGCTCATAAAATGTATTCCCTCCGATTATACAGTTAAATTAAGTATTTAAGGCAAAATACAAATGTGTTATATGAATCCAGATAGGTTACCATTTATATATAATATAACTGAACTCTCACCACGATAGGTGGTCTTAGTTTGTCTTCAAATTTCCCACAAAATAATTACTACTGCAAAATCAACACCTTCAAATCTACCTATTAGGAAAATATGAAACAAATATCAAAATGAAAACAAAAATAAATGCTACCTATTTACGACATAATGCAAACATGTTTTCATATTTCAGTTCCATGAATATTTGTAAGAAATACAAATTCAATTTCCCCTAATTATAGAATAAATTTAAAAATGCTCACATAATATATTCCCTCTGATTATGGTGTTAAATAAAAATTTTATGACAACATGGAACCATATTTCATCAATTCAATTTATTAAACATATTCAAAGATAACAAAACTTAACTCTCTTTAGCTATGTAGCTAAATTTTAAAATACTTTATTACATGAATATTCAGAGAAAATACAAATTAATTTCCTCTGCTTATGAATTGAACTTAAATTGAATCTAATAAATGCTCACAAAATATATTTCCTCCGATTATAGAGTTAAATTAATTCCAAAGAAACACAGTAAATTCCAACAGATTTCATCATTACACAACATCTTTCAATTTCACTACTTTTCAAACCTACAAATTTTTAAAATATACACGGTACCAAATTTAGATTTCATTTACTCCACATGCGCGGCATTGCCGCGCTCATTTCCCTAGTACTCACTCCGTTCCAAATTAGTTGTCTTCCACAACTAATTTGGAACGGAGGGAGTACAATTTAATTCTCCACGCAGGTCACCGTGTCCGTCTTCAAATTTGTTTTCAGCCGAAAGAAAAAAAAGAAGAGAATGGAGGTGACTGATCCTTGTAATTTCTGACAGGGCTGTGAACTGTGAAGGGAACGAAGGCACAGCTACAGTAATCCTAGTACTGGGCCGGTACTGTTTGGAAGTTTCGTTTGGGCGTCAGGAGCAGTGATCCCATCGTCACCGATCGGCCCATCGCCGCCGCAGGCCTAGCTCCTTCTATAGCCGGTAGAGGGATGGCGCAGGCAGAGGCGTGCGGGCGGCTCCTCCTGCCTGCTACCAATTGGTGCTGGTGCGTCATGCGAGCTGTGAGGATGGGACCGGGCTAGGAGCTATGGTGCGCTTTTGCAGTAAACAAAGGTTTTCGGCGCGTCCGGGGGCCACCACTTGTGATCTGATCTCGTCCCCACATGGAGTACTGTAGATGTAGGTAGGGCAGGGGGAGTGATGGATGGATCGACAGGGACTGCACACGGATGGGGGAAGGTATTGGGAGATGCATGTCGGCTGAACAAACAACCCGCTTCAGTGCCGTGTGTGGGTACCGTACCGTACCAGTGTACCACGAAGTTGTGGTCACGTTCGAAACAGGGTTAGGGCACCTCCAACGGCGTGGCGCAAACGGACACCGAAATTGGTCCGCTTTTGTCCGTTTGGGGGCGGACCGTGGACAAGGAGAGGGTTTGGGGTGGGTGGCTCCAACGACGTGGCGCATAATTAAATAAAAAAGAAAACGAAAATTAATTTACATAAAATAGGTAGCAAGGCCCCACGGGCCAGTGACACAAAATGTACAAAAAAAGAAAATAAACCCTATTGTTGCTGGGTTAGGGGAGGGGCGGCGCCGCCGGAGCTGCCGACGCCGCGGCCAAGAGCTCGCCGTGGCCGCTTAAGCGTCGTCATCCGAGAGGATGATGTACGGCGGCACCTCGTAGAGGTGCGCCGGCGGCCCTTGTGGCGGTGGCGTGGACGGCGCCTCGGGCTCTTGCGGCCATGCCGGTGCGGGCTGCCACGCCGGTGCATCGGCAGGATCACGCCACGGTGACCACGGCGCTTGGCGGAGTCCCCAGGCCGCCGCCTCCTCGTTCTGCTGCCGGTTCCAGGCCTCCGCCTCCTCCTGGCGACGCCAGGCCTCCGCCTCCGCCTGGAGGGCCCAGGCCTCCTCCTCCCGCTGCTGTCGGAGTGCCTCCGCCGACGCCCGGAGTGCCTCCCCGATGCCAGGCCACTGGCCAAGCTCCTCCAGATTGGAGGCGTCCAGGGCAGCCTGGAGGGCGGCATTGTCGTCGTAGGCAGCGGGCGGCGCGGCACCGGCGGCCTCCATCTTCACCGCTCCCATCGGCGCGTCGTCGTCGCTCGATCCGAAGTCGAAGTCGACGTCGGACTCCTCCGGCTCGTCTTCCTCCTCCACGGGCTGGTAGCCGGTCGGTGCTTCGGCCGCGAAGGCCTGCCGGCGGCGCTGGTCGTGCTCGAGCTCGAACCACCGATCCCACAGCGGCGAGTTGATTGCGTTCGCTGGGTCGTGGACAAGATCGGCCGGGAGGAAGCTCCTGCGGCGTAGGATCTCGTCCGTGCGCGCCCTGCCGGAGCGCGGGAGGGCCGGCACGGGCACACGGCGGCTGTTCAGATGCCAGCCATCTGGGAGATGCGCATCACCCCACGGCAGGGGCGCTTGCACCTCCCAGTACATCTCCGCGACGTCCTTGGAGACGCGCGCTCGCTGGGCACGGCGGCGTGCGTTGCGGGCCGCACGGAGCTCCTCACGGCGGCGTTCGGCACGGACGGCGTCGTCGGAGGTCGGCCGGGGCGCGCGCGAGCTGTTGGCCTCCGCATTGTGGCGGCCCTTGAAGAACCAGGCGGCCTTCTTCATGGTGGCAGGCGACGGGGCTGCGGCGGCTAGGGTTTGGAGTGGACTGGAGTGGGGTGCGGTGGTGGGGAACGGATAGGGTCCCCATTAAAAAGGACCGAGCGACGTGGCCAAAGTGGCCACAGTCGCTGCCAGGCGGGCCAGGGGCGGACTCGGGAGGACACGCGCCGTGTCCGCGGCTGGACCAAATCTGGACCAGAAATGGGCCGCGTTTGGGGGAGAAATGGCATGTCCTCCCGGACAAGTGTCCCTATGCGCCAGCCCGTTGGAGCGCCTCCCATGTCCGTTCGGACAAAATCGGACTGGCCTGGTCTGTTTGCGCCACGCCGTTGGAGGTGCCCTTAGCTTTTCTCTCTCGAAAAAACCTAGTACGCAATTTCTTGCAACGTTTAGAGAAATAATTCTATACATTGTTTTTCATGTATGGTTGATCTTGCCCCGTAAAAATGATATGCACCAAATTCAGGGAAAATGTTTTATTTTTACGTTCGAATTTGTTGATATTTTACAAGATTTCAAATAATATTTAAACCTAAACTGAACCATAATCCTCCTCCTCGCTGCCAAAGTCGTAGGCGTTGATGTTGGAGGAGACGTAGAAGTAGGCGGTGGAGGTGGAGCCGCTATAGTTGGGGGAGGCATGCTGACGGGTGGACTATTTTCCACACTCTCCCCATGTTTGTTCCTAATGCTATTATTTTCAACATGAATGCCAAGACATTTCATTGGCATTTCCCCAACATGGCAAGTAAAAACTATTCTATAAACATCATGTCGATGCTTTTCTTCTCCAAACAACAAAACATCACTTTTACGAAAATTAATTTTTAAATCCGTCATTTTTTTCAAAAGAACATAAAATGGATTTAAAATTATGGGCACTTGGGAAATCATCCTGTAAAACAAAAATGGAGTCGTCAACGTATTGAAGCATTTTCACACCATCTCTCACAAAATCTCGCAAGAGACCTTTTATTAGGTCACTATCTCTAGAATTATTCATTGGAAGTGACATAGAATCAACTGCTAAATAAAAAAGGAGAGAAGACATGGAATCCCCTGTATCACCTTTGTAAGGTGAGAAAATGGACCAACACTATCATTCACTCTAATCCCTACATGTCCACCTCTCATAATAATTATAATCTAATCACACAAATTATCAGGAAATACTTTCAGTTACAACATTTGATAAACAAAAAACCATTAAATCTTGTCGTAAGCCTTTGTCGAAAGTCAACTTTGAAGAACAGAGCAATTTTTTTTACTGATGAACAGAGTTTAAGGTTTCATGTACAATAGATACCCCCTACATTATGTATCTCCCGTTCACAAACGCTGTTTGTATAGGAGATACCAGATTTTCGATTACCTTTCCTGGTCTATTCATCAATACTTAAGTAATGATTTTGAAACTCACATTAGTAAACATACCGGTCTAAACTGCTGAATTTGCTTAGCATGTTTACATTTAGGGATAAGCGTCATCAAACCATAATTCAGTCTAGAGATGTAAGATTGCCACATTGGAAATCATCCAGCAAAGCTTTCATATCTCATTTTACTAAATGCTAGTATATCCGATAAAAATCTACAGTAAAACCTGGGGGCCCGGTGACTTATAAGTTCTATAGAAAAACTGCTTCGTGAAGTTCTTTCATTGAAAACAATCAGCCGATGCTAATGTACAATGGCCAGAGGCCAATGCTAATGTGCTCGTTTGCTGTTCTCTATACTAATAATAATCAACTAAATCAAGCAGGCATTGGCTCATTAAGCGTGCACAGAGCATGACCCCGCAACTGATCCTGCACGCACACTGCGGCAGTAGTGTACAAGGAATCCTGCACGCATACTCTGTTTCTCGTTGCAGTATAGCAGTTCAGAGTTTCAGTCAGCTAGGCGGCTCTGCTTCTCATCCCTTCTGTATTGCACAACAGTCCATGTAAAAACGCGGCAAAAATCAGAAAGAACAACGGCTAGAAATTTCCGGAAGATGCAGTCATCATTCAGCAAGAATGTCAGGGTCATTTACACAGAGCTGAATCAACAGATCATAAGCTACGTACTACGCTTCGCACACGGTTACAACAGTGCAAGTAAGAGAGTAGCTAAGGGCACGTCCAACGGGCTGGCGCATACGGACATGCAAATATGTCCCTTTTTGTCCGTTTGGGGTGAGTTTGGAGTGTCCGTCCGGGCTTGTCCGCGCAGTGCTCCCAACGGTGTCCCGCATCATTAGCACGGACATCTCTATTTTTCCTTTTTTTAGCACCAAATAGTTTTGCAAATTAGCAGTCACAATTATCTAGCAAAATTAGAGAGAAAACTAGCGGGCACAAAACACAAGTGAAGAAAAGCAAGAGAGAACTAGCACCAGCACGCGCGTGTGCTGCTAGCTCCAACGACGAGGACTAGCATGGAGGCCATGGCCGGAGATGGGTCGCAGCTTGACCACCGCGGTGGCCTCCTCTGCTCTCGCCCAGTGGCGGAGCTTCAACAAAATCTTTGGAGGGGCGAAGCTGCAAAATAACATGCATACTTATTTGGAACGACGACAACGATAAGCTTGAATTTGTGGTGATTTCACAACGATAAGCTTGAATTTGTGGTGATTTCAGAAATTTATATAATTATATTGATCTTTTCCACAAAACCCATTTCTAACACCAATATACCCATAAGCTACTCTAAGAACAAAAGAATCTAAATACTACTCAACGATGCATGGATTTTCATTTGTCATCACAGAACCAGAACCGCTCTTTATCTCTTTGCGTCCGTGAAATGCTCAAGAACCTGCTCAGTGAGACTGAACTGGGATAGCGGTAGGAAAGGCGAAATTTACCAGGAGTGAGACTAGGAGACAGGGAGAGCTTGTCGGACGGCCGGAGCTCGAATGGATGGAGGAAGGCAGCCTGCGACCGTGAGCAGGGAGCTATCTACTTCCTGCTGCTGACAGCCAAGAGCAGCCAAGAGCTCTGACCACCGCCATCTCCCTGTGTCGCCGCTGGCCCGTCACGCTCACAGCCCCATCCCCATGCTCAGTCGTCGCCCAAGTTCACGAGACACAGAGAAACGAGAGACAACAGAGAATCATGTTCGTCTCGCTGATGCACTGTGCTCTCGCACACGAGTGCACGATGCTCCCAGCTAGAAGAAAAAAGAATGAATGTGCCTATGGGCTGGACCGATGGAACATACTACCAAGTAAATTTGTTTTTCGCTGGGGGGGGGGGGGGGGGCGACCGCCCTTTTCGCCCCCGTGAAGCTCCGCCAGTGCTCTCGCCAACGAAGGCTCGCACGGGATGGCGGCCTCTAGAACGCCTGGCGAGGACGCGAACTCTTAGCACCGACGAGCTGGCCATGTAGTACTACTAGTACACACGCAACAGCAGGAGGGAGCAGAGTTGCCTAGCTTGGAGCACGCCGCCGTGTGCGGGAGTCGGTGGGTGGTTGTCCGGCTGATTTGTGGGGTAGGCCGGACACGGAAGGCGGACACAGCGGACAGCCGGACAGAATCTTTTGTCCGCGCTCGCCCCAAACCCAGATCAAAGTTGGGCCAGGTTTGGTCCAGAACGGACAGTCCGCCCGGACAACTGTCTATATGCGTCAGCCCGTTGGAGCACCTCCCATGTCCGTTCGGACAAAAACGGACTGGGCTGGTCCGTTTGCGCCAACCCGTTGGAGGTGCCCTAATATGGCGCCCATTTACAAGAATGAAGTCAAGACGTTGATTAATTATAATCAGACCAAGCATTAGTAGGGACGCATTAGACAGTTTGTTCGTTAATCTTGGAAATGCTCTAGTGCTGACTGTCAGAAGCTCACGGCGATGGAATGCAGCTTCAGTTGTAGTTGGACCTTCTCAAGGGCACGCTCGGCTGGCTCGCGTTCCCGCTGTACTGCGATCTCCCGAACGGGTCGCTGATCCCATCCTGCAGATGATGATTTGGCAGTTTCAGTTTGCGTGGATTACCATTCTCGAAAAATAGGATGAAGAAATGGTGGATGTATGCTGATCCTGTTAATTCTTACGGGACGTGACTGCGTCAACATGGCGGCGTTGCTGATGTAGGCGGAGCTGCTCATGCCGCCGCCGCCATGGAAGCCGCCGCCCATGCCCATGGGGTTGCAGAACTGCATGTTGTCCTCGGCGAGCGTGCGCAGCCGGTTGAGCTCCGGGAGCACGCCGGTGGCGAGGTCGGGCCGGTCCTTGCGCCGGAGCTCGCAGCACCGCAGCGAGATCTCCGCGAACCGCCGCGCCTCCTCAATGGGCCAGTCGTGCACGGCCGGGTCTAGGAGGTCGGCGATGGTGCCGTGCTCGAGCGCGCGCCCGATGTGGTGGGTGAGCCCCATGGGCGGCCTGGCCGTGATGATCTGCAGCAGCATGACGCCGAGGGAGTAGACGTCGGACTTCACGCCCAGCATGCCCGTCTGCTGGTACTCCGGGTCGATGTAGCAGAAGGTCCCTGCGGCGCTCGTCATGTGGCACTGCGTGACGGTGTCGGCGACGGACGGCGGCACGAGGCGGGCGAGGCCGACGTCGCTGATCTTGCTCACGTAGTTGCGGTCGAGCAGGATGTTACCAGGCTTCAGGTCGCGGTGGACGAGCGGCTCGGGTTTCGCCTGGTGGAGGAAGAGGAGGCCCGTGGCGATCTCGGCCGCGATGCGGAACCGGTGCTGCCATGGCAGCACCGGAGCGTTGCCGCGAGGGAAGAGGCAGTCTTCGAGGCTTCCCATGGCCATGTACTCGTACACGAGGCACCCGTACTCCGGGCAGGCGCCGAGGAGGAGCACCATGTTTGGGTGGCGGATGCAGCTGAGCACCTCCACCTCCTGCTGGAACTGCGACTTCCCCTGCGCGGCGTCGGGCCGGAGCACCTTGATGGCCACGGGGGTGTGGTCGAGCTGGCCCTTGTACACCGGGCCGTACCCGCCCTCCCCGACCTTGCGCGCGTCGGAGAAGTGGTCCGTGCCGATCTCGATCTCTTCAATGGTGTACCGGCGGTACCGGGCCGACGAGCCGCCGCCGCCGCCGCCGGACCTGAGCCTCTCTTCGGCCTCCTTCAGCGCTTTCCTTTCCGCGGCGATACGCTTCTGCGCCTCCAGCTCCGCCAGCCGCTGCGACGCCTCGGCGGCCTCGATGGCCGCACGCGCCTTGGCCTTCTCCTGCTCGATGAGCGCCATCGCCGTCTCCTCCGTGAGCCGCCCATCCTGCGACCTCTGCTCCTCCTCCACCTTCCAGCGCTGCAGCTCCGTCGCCTTCTGCTTCGCGGTCAGCGCCTCTTTGCACGCCGTGCTGTACATGTCCATGGTCTGCTTCAGCTCCAGCCGCAGCCGCCTCATCTCCGCTTCCATGTCCTCCTACATAAGAGGCATGCATTGGAATTTGCAAGATCAATGACAGAACCATGTGCACGAATGATGGCGATCATGTGTGTTGTTTGAGGATTGAGTACCGCGGGAGGGAGGAGACGCTGGTCTGGGAGTTGGAGGTGCTCTCGTTGCCGAAGTCGCCCCACCCCGGGCGCGGCGCCTCGAAGCTGTGTTGCTCGTACGGGTTGTCCGATCCGGTGGACAGCCGCGGCGGGTACGACGGCCGGTCCACGCTACGCCGGCCGGGGGCAACACCAATGAACGATATGTCTGACGAGTCCGGCAGCGAGAACTGCGGGAATTCCTTCCTCGCCGACGTCGGACCCCTCGAGAACGGCGACCTGTAGACAACACAGGTAACCATGCACGATCAGGCATACACCTCCAGCTACATGTCGGTCCACGTACGAACTACAAGCTAGTACTACGAGAAACTTACATGATGAAGTTGTCTTGTAGCTGCATCGTTGGTGTCCCGGCAGGATCGCCTGCACGCCATTGTTAGTCGGAAGAGAGATGGGATGAGAGTCATCGTCAATGCAACGCAATACAATGCATGGTTAAGTTGGCGTCTTACTTTGAGGATGCATGCGTGTATCACCTCGTGCTGCTGGGGGCGGCGGAGCCGCCCATTTCTGCACCGGCGGTGGCGCCTGCGGCTGCTGCTGCTCGGGGGGCAGCGGCGCCTTGGCCCCCTGGATCATGGTCCGAGCGGCGACACGGACGGAGCGGGGCGAGTGGCCTGGCGCACCGACGTGACCTTGCCACCCTTGTTGACGACGTACACGCTGGTGAAGTCTGGCGCCGTCTTGGAGACGCTGCTGGGGATGTCGGCCTTGAAGCGGACGAAGCTGTTGCGGGTGTTGGCGCCGAGGACGATCTTCTCGATGGCGGCGTGGGCGGCGAACTCGACGAGGGACTTGGCGACGTCGTGGTCGTCCAGCACCACGTCCTTGCAGTGGATGTCTTTGCGGGTGCAGAAGCAGCGGAAGGGCAGGAAGAGGTCCTTCATCTGCGGGTCCGTCGGCTGCTTGTACCCGGCGGCGTCCTCCACCCCGCCGGTTTCGCCCCGCATGTTGACGTGGACGAGCACGATGGTCTGGCCCCGGTGGACCAGCGTCTCGGTCGCGTACTTGAGCGCGTTCTGGCTGTTCTTGTCCTTGTCGATGCACACCGCCACCAGCGGGTAGCTGCCACCACCGGCGGCCGCCATCCCCGCCACGCCGGGCAGGCCGCCCAGTCGATCAGATCAGCTTTGCTTTCTCCCCTTCTTTTTGCCCTAATCTCTCTACGCTACGGTCCTGCAAATTCTACCAGGGATCGTTCGTGCTACGGAAGGTTGCAAGGGAGGAGCTATTGGTCACGAGGGGAGGGAGCTCTTTTAGGCAAATTTGCTCCTGTTCTCTGACCTCTATCGACTATTATTAAGCATGGCGTTGTTGAACGCATGTGGTGGCTCTTACAAGGGAATGAATTCCCTCATTTAGCTGAGTTTACGGATAACCACAGATTCGGCTCATTTCGTCACGTTCAGAAGATTATGTGGGTCTTCAGTAATTTCCTAACGGAACCTCAAGCTCTGCATTTGCGTAACTTAATAACTTTTCATGGTTCTCACCCAGTACGTTAAGACATGGTAAATTATACACCTCAAATTTTCAACTTAAATTCCAACGTACATCAAGATCTCCAAGATACGAGATTCCAAATGCTACAGAAATTTACATTACTTGGCTAATATTTAGTTATTTACAGTACTAACTGTATGACCTAAGTCTACAATAAAATCAGGAGGTCACAGTCTGTGATCACCTGACCGTAAGTATGCTGCTCTCACATGACTTTATGTACGTTGGCCTGCTAGGGCATCAATCAATAATCTAACTAGATTGGAGTTGCACCACCGTATAAAAGACAAATTAATCTGCCAGCTGAATTCACTGGAAAGAATCGGCAATACCGGCCAATCTAAACTAGAAAATTGTCAATCATATGGTAGATGACATCTTCTCCGTCCAAGTTCGTTGGATGGGTCCTAACCTGCATGCAAGTTGCAGGATCAGTCCACTATCAAACGCTTAAAGATGTTGCGACCTCATCCTATTTGTCAAGGTCCTACTCTACAAAATCAAGCACAACTATTTATCTAGCAGTTAAAGGTAATTTTCTCCATCCCTATCCAACAAGTAAATAAAATGAATATCATAAAGCAATGGTCCACTACCGATTAGCTCAAGGATAACAATGTTTTTACCACACAAATGCAGGCCCAACTCCCAATTGATGGTTTAGTTATCAGCCTCTTCCAATTCAGGATTAATACAACCAAAAACGTCAGCACTACTGTTGTGAGGGTAAATTAGCTACAGTAGCTAAAGCTTACCTGGATGTTGTAATGCGCATTGTATTTTAGCCGGCTCTCAGGAAAGCATACATCCACACGTTCCCAGGTCACTTGTGTAAGGCCACGGATCATCATCTCTGACAAAGTAACATCTATTAGCAGTAGAAAACCTACTAGCATAGATCTCTATTTTAAAAGGACCGTGTATACAGTACTCCATATTCTTCTCAGTATTTATTTTCTAAGTTCTATGAATTCACTGATGGCAGTCGAGTTTTCCGAACTCTCTAGTAATCCAAAACCTTTATGCAATTTCAACAGGGATCTCTGTCCTGACTTTATCGGAAGAACAAAACCAAG
Organism: Poa pratensis; assembly: GCA_947311845.1. Lineage (NCBI taxonomy): Eukaryota > Viridiplantae > Streptophyta > Magnoliopsida > Poales > Poaceae > Poa > Poa pratensis. The sequence continues at coordinate 22,836,286 of CAMZMU010000111.1, forward strand.
CTTACAGCAACGAGGTATGGAGTAATTGTTACCTTCAAGGCTATCTTCGAGTGAAGCATCTACAGAATCCTCCTGTCGAGGGCCCTCTGGGTTAGCAGAACCAACATGAATAACATGTGGATACTTTTCATTGTTTGCTGTTAACTGAAGCTAAACCATATAGACAAGGGAGATAGTTAAAAGCACAAAAAGATTGCTAATGCTTCTTAATAGATTGAAGAAGTGAAGGCCTAATTTACTTCGGGTAATTCATGCTCACGTCGAATCGAGGATGTTCGCCAACCAACTATATCTTTTAATAGTTAAGGGCACACACATCAGGAGGTGATTCTTGAATAATTAATAAAAAAAATGTCACAGTACAGAAAAAATATATCAAGCTTTAATTTGTGACATCCGTTGGATACGATCATATGTTATATTTGCATATGCAACACGGCGTTTAAAAGAGCGCAAAGCTGACCTGCATAATAACAAGGTAATAAGTAAGTGACATTGGAGCAAAACAGGTTTAAAGGTATCACTAGCATTAATGTAAATCGTGAGTTACATGAATTTTCCATCATCGCAGTCTTCAACCATTCGCACAAGAAGTGGAGGCTTCATCATCCTTGTCCGAGAGGAACAAATGTTTACCTGTTCTCCCGACTATCAAATGTGCAGCTTCCGCAGCAGTTCGTTCCAAAAGCGGAACACCAAAAAGAAAGGGCAGCTGTGAAGAACATAAATGTCAGATGAGTATATAATTTGCTGTCTTCATTGAGAACATTTTCTTATTGAGTTGAGCAGAAAACATAATGGAACATAAATGAATCTTTCTAACATCAATCAGTGTCAGCAAAATATTGTTTAGTACTCCCTCCGTTCAAAAATAACTGTCTTAGATTTGTCAAAAAGTAGATGTATCTAGACATCAAACATGTATAGATACATCCACTTTTGTGCAAACTTGAGACACTTATTTTGGGACGGAGGGAGTAGTAAACATAAAAGAAGAGGGAATGATAACTGGAAAATGCTGTCTTTGCTAGAAACAAAGGCTACTTTGTCAATGGAAACTTATACCCATAGGCTCCTTATCAAGTGGCTCCACATTCACTAGTTAAAAGTATTTCAGTTAGATTGGGAGCAAGAATATGATACAGCAAGCACCTCTGCTCTATTTGTCTGTTTTAAGAGCAAGGTGAGATGACAGATGCAAAAGTCTTAGACTTGTAAGAGTATGATACCCAAAATAGAAATGTAAGAAGCAAAAACTAATCACTTCCTAAGTGTAAGAAAGAAGGTACGCTAACTGCTAAGTTTAGTAATAGGCGTCCATTTTACCTCCCACTAACAAATTGGTATTAGTAGTACCTACTGCTGCACATAAGATAGATCTATCTTACTTGTTTATTACACCTCGAGCCCAAATGTGGTGTAGCCGACGTTATGAAATTCATTGGTTCTAAGCCAGCTAATTTACCACCTCCATACTGATCCTTTCATGAGAATGTTTATCCATATTAAGGCGTGGTTCTTCGCCTATTGGGTGTTCATAGAGTTTCCCAATTGCATATCTTGAAATCAATCCACCAAGTGAATGAGCAACAAAAGAGATTTTCCGCAAGTTTCTTCTCCTCTGGACAACTTGCCGTACCTGGATAATAAGTATCAGTTTCATGTATCAAATTCCTTGTAACATAGCATGCTTATTTTAGCAACGATGCAAGTTATAACTATCTAGAATAAACAATACAAGAAGAAACTGACGACTGACGAAGGCTATAATTAAGGTACCTCTTCAGCCAGTCTTTCGCCCATTAAATCAACTCCATCGAATGTTAACGTTGAATGATTAGACTCACTACCTGCTCAGATAAAGTTAATAAGACACTTGTATGAAGATCTACTTGGTGCACGACAAAGTAGTGTGCATCATGATGTAGACAGGTCAACAGTTAATGCATCATGTAGCCCATAATGGAAAAGGCAAATTATGTTATTACGAATTGTATAAACTATAAAGAAATAAGTGCAGTTGGATTTGCAGCAGACCGCCTCAGTTGCGGCATATAGGTGTTATAATTCTTTTCGTATTTTCAATACTCCCTCCGTTCACTAATGTAAGGCATTTACCTAGTATTTCACTACATACAAACTAAAATGAGTGAATATATGTACAAAATAAGTCTAGATACATTTAAATTAATAAAAACTAAAATGTCTTACATTAGTGAACGGAGGAGTACTACAATCAAACATTTAGCATGCCAATTATCTAAGGCCGCTCACAATGGGGAGTAACATAGAGTAGTAACATGCTGATGTTACTAGCCTATGTTACACAATGAGGAGTAACATAGAGTAGTAACATGCTGATGTTATAGCCTATGTTACTACCTCCACAGTGGGGAGTAACATATATGTGGTGTCATATAAAGCTTTATTTATTAGGCTATACACTCATTTTGTCTTGAAAAGTGTGATGTTACAGTAACTAGCTAAGTTAACACAAGCACCTCTCTCCTCATTAACTACATGCCACATAAGCAAACTTGTCTTGAGATGTGTGATGTTACTACCTAAGTTACTCCCACCGTGACCAGTCTAACTGGGAGGCGAGTCCTGGAAATTTGAAGTATTAGAACATTTATTGTTGCACTCAGTGACTCCAACCTTCACCCCGAATTTAAAAAGGTCTAATTCTTCATTACAAAACCAAATCATCCCAAAAGTTTGAGAAATCAACATGTTAAGTTTAACTCATAAATGCTAGTTGTGGTTGTGCGTGATGCATCCGACCGGTTTCTAGCTTAGCATTCTACGCAATTCCATGACATATCTAACGCAAACAGACAAGTAAACTGAAAGTAGAGCAACTTGTATAAACTCACGATGCACATAGACTTTCCCAGGCAGCCTCTTCACGAACTGCTCCGCCCCAAACTTCCAATCCGACGAACTGATCGAAGACACAAAATCATCTTATACCTAACTATTGTACTAATCATCAGAAATAAATCAGGACCGAAGGGATACCGCGCACGCACCTCCCTGAGAGCCCGTTAACCATGACGACGAGGTGATCGGCCTCCTCGCCACCCACCTCCACCTCCTCGCGGTTTCCAGCGTCTCGCCCCTCCTCCTCTGCCTCAATCTCCACCTCCCTTCCCGCGGCTGGAGGCGGCGGCAGAGGCCGCGAAAGCAGGCGCCGCGCCCAGTTCCCCAAATCCAGCCTTCCGCCTTCAGGACTCTGCTTGCGACCGAACGGCAACCCTAGATTGAGCCGGAGCACCGACCACCGCGAGCCGCTGCTGCTACCAGGGGGAGTGCTCTTGGACTCTCCCATGGGGGGAGGAAGGTGGCTCCGGCGGCGGCGGCGGCGAGGTTGGGAAAGGAAAGTTGGGGTGCAGGCGGCCGCGAGGGAGCACGTGGCGGAAGGGCGGAGTCTGGAGGAGGAGGGCATTCCCGGTTGCTTGCGGGGAGTGTGGGCCCACATCGACGGTTCTGGATTGGAATCACGGACAGCACAGGTGCTACGCAACGAATATTCTTTGTAGAGTTGGACGGCGAAGATGGGCGGATAGCTTTGCCGGTATCCTATCCGACGGCTGAGCTGGACTGAACAACACCCGGTTGTAGTTTTCGGTAGCAGTCAAGGCTTATCACGAACAGGTGGGCCTGAGAATACCTGGACAGTTTTTGCATTGCTACGATCGGACGATCCACAACACAACTCCAAGTCGTTACGAACCCATTTCGCAACTCACCCAAGAACCAACCTTCACTACACTTGAAATGGCAACTAAGTTAGCGAAGAGGAATAACAGCTCTTGCCACTAGTCCCCGTTTTAGGGTCTTGTAGTCCTCGGGCGACGCTTGCCGCCGCCGCGAGTTTTCATCGTTCTTGCGTCGATCGCCGTCGCGATCGACCTTTGCTGATCATGGCGGAGTCCTCCTCGAGTGGATCTCGCCGGAAGGAATAGATGGATCCGTCCCAACTCTTGGAACGGCTCCACCTTCAGGAAGATGAGTTAGACAACCTCGTTTGGGAAGAAGAAGTCGACGATCCAGAAGAGAAGCCGAAGTGGCTTGCCCTCGCGCGAGTCTTGACGGAGAAAAGCTTCAGCCAGGGTGCTCTGATCGGGGATATGCGGAGCGCCTGGAATCCGGCGAGGGATGTTGTATGGAGGAGGATAAACGCAAACCTCTTCTCGGTTCAGTTTAATTGTTTGGCAGACTGGAACAAAGCACTGCATCAAGGTCCATGGGATTTCCGCGGTTCGGCATTGATCATCCAGGAGTACGATGGGTTCTCAAACCCGGAAAGTGTAAAACTCGACAAAATCGAGACTTGGAGCCAGATTCATAAACTCCCTGATGGTGTACTAAGAAAGCCTTTGTGGAGAATATGTCCAGAAGAATTGGGGAAGTTCAGGAGATCCAAATTGCCCTTCCCAATGGTTTTGTTGGACAGTTCATTAGGGTTCGGGTCAAACTTGATGTGAACAAGAAGCTCACCCGGTTTGTTAGTTTCTCGAAGGGAGGGAAGACTGAATTCTTCCAAGTTAAATACGAAAAACTTCCAAACTTCTGCAATGCATGTGGGATGATGGGACACTGGCATGAAGAATGCGGCACCGGAGAACATGATGCCTCTAAATTTGAATGGGGGTCGTTTATTCTGGCTCCACGCCGAGGAAGAGGTAATGGTCGAAGATCTAAAGGTGGACGTAGCTCTGCGGATACAGACACATCTGATGGAGCTAGAGGTCGTGGAAGGGGCCGTTATCCTATGCGGGGTCGTGGCTTCGCCGGAAGGGGGGAGTGGAATACTGAGTATATTAATCCAGGTTTCGAACCAATTGAGGACATGGATCATGATGGCCTTACTGATCCGAGTTCTAAAGGAGTACTGATTGAGGAGCCGGGAGCTCTCCGCAAGTGTTCAGCCCTAGACGGAGACGGGGCGGGAATATTTATACCAACAGAAACAGTCTCGAAGTCTATAGATGAGGAGTCTGATGATAGTGAGTCTGAGGTGGAACCAGGTGATGGCCTTCCCGGGAACCCCTACACCTCAGAAATCTAAGAATAAGAAGAGAGTAAAGATGATTGATGGAACAGCCCAGGACAACAGTTCAACCAGATATCGGCGGCCTCCGAGGAGGCTGACCGGACGCAATGAAAATCTTAGCGTGGAACTGTCGCGGTATGGCCAGTACCGCGGCCTGGCGCGCCCTGTTGGAGCTCCAGGTTAAATTTAGGCCAGATGTGATTTTCCTGTCTGAATCACATTTGAACAAAGCTAAGGCAGCAAAATTGAGAAGAAAGTTGGGTATGGACCAACTTGCGGTTTTTGAGAGTGATGGTGCGAGTGGGGGACTGGTTCTCTTCTGGAAGGATCCGGTTGTCATACAACCGATGGATGTTCAGGCAAACTACATCGATGTTGCTGTTTGTAATACCCATGAAAATCCATGGAGGCTATCTTGTTTCTATGGAGAGCCAAAGTGGGAAAACAAACATTTGTCCTGGGACTACTTACGCAAACTGAAACTAGATGCAAATATGCCTTGGGTGGTGATTGGTGATTTTAATGAGATCCTTTATTCTCATGAGAAAGAAGGTGGAGCTCCAAGGCCACTCCGTATGATGCAAGCATTTCATGATGCTTTGGCTGATTGCGGTTTAGATGATATGGGGTATGAAGGTGACCAGTTCACGTGGAGGAGAAGGCGGATTAGGGAAAGACTAGATAGAGGTGTTTGTAATGCTGATTTCCATGGCTATTTTCCGGAGCAAAAATCATCAATGTTGAGCATCATAAGTCGGATCATAGACCGTTGGTGTTAGACACAGAAGGAGAGGAACCTTTTGTGTTCCGACGGGCAGGAGGTGTCAAACCCTTTGAAGCTCGTTGGTTAAAGGAGAATGATGTGCATGAGATTGTGAAACAAGCTTGGGAGAAGACTATGGAGGGTACTGATTTTGCGAGCCGTACATCAGTGATTAGTAGAGATCTACATCAATGGGACAGGCTGGTGTTGAAAGAACCCAAACACAATCTGAAGGAGTTAAATAAGGAGCTAGAGGAACTCAAGTTGGGCCCAATGACAGACCAGAGTTGTGATCGACAGAGTGAAATACAATTATCGATTGAGGAACTCCTCGAGAAGGAGGAGATTTATTGGGTACAGCGGAGCCGTGCCAATTGGCTAAAACACGGCGATAGGAACACTGGCTTCTTCCATCACTTTGCGACTGCTCGCAAGAAGCGCAACGCTATTAAAAAACTGAGGAATTCGGCTGGAGATTGGGTGGAAGGTGACGACCAGATTAGTTCTTTGGCTACAGATTATTTTCAGGATCTCTTTACTGCTAGTGTTAGGCTCCGGCCATGGATGTCTTGAATAAGGTAAAACCTGTGGTTACTGATTATATGAATGAGTCTTTGGTTGCACCGTACACTGAAGAAGAAGTACAGAAAGCCCTATTTAGCATTGGTGATTTGAAAGCGCCGGGTCCGGATGGTCTTCATGCAATTTTCTATAAAAGGTTTTGGGAATTGTTGGGGTCGGAGCTGACCAAGACAGTGCTGGAGGCAGTAAATAGTGGTGCCATACCTGAAGGCTGGAATCTCACTACTATTGTGTTAATTCCGAAAGTGATAATCCGGAGAGCATCTCACAATTCCGCCCTATAAGCCTCTGTAATGTCATATATAAAATCATACCGAAGATGCTTGCGGCTAGACTAAAGGTTTTACTTCCGGATATCATCAGTGAAAACCAAAGTGCGTTTGTTCCAGGGAGAATTATCACCGACAACGTGATTGTTGCTTATGAGTGTATTCATTCAATGAAGAAGAAGAAAGTGGGCAAAAAGGGGTTTGCGCGATAAAGCTCGATATGCACAAGGCCTACGACCGGGTGGAATGGGTCTTCTTGGAGAATATCTTGAGACGTCTTGGTTTTGATTCCCGGTGGGTCGATCTTATCATGGCCTGCGTGAGATCTGTTGAGTACAAAGTTCGTATCAATTCCAACGACTCGGACATTCATACCGTCTAGGGGGCTGAGGCAAGGAGATCCTCTGTCCCCCTATCTTTTCCTCCTTTGTACTGAGGGTCTTTCGACACTTCTGAAATATGAAGAAGAACAAGGTAATCTTAAAGGTATTCAAGTTTGCCGAAATGGCCCTGTTGTGTCAAACCTTTTGTTTGCAGATGACTCCTTGATGTTGATCCAAGTAGATGCAAGTAACGCAACCTCATTGAAGAGGGCTTTAGATGAGTATTGTGAGGCCTCAGGCCAATTGGTCAGTACAGCTAAATCCTCTATTTACTTTAGTCCGAATACAAAAATTGATGACAAGGTGGCCGTCTGTCAAATTATGAACATCATGACTGAATCTCTATCTGACAAATATCTTGGTCTGCCTGCTATGATTGGAATGGATAGAACTGACTGTTTTAGACACATTATTGATAGAATTTCCAAATTGGTGAGTGGGTGGAAAGAAAAATTGCTAAGCCTTGGAGGCAAAGAGGCGCTTCTCAAAGCGGTGGCCCAAAGCATCCCAACATATGCGATGAGTGTGTTCAAATTCTCAAAACAAATCTGCAAGGGAATCACTGACGCAATGTCTCATTTTTGGTGGGGTGATGAAGAAAACCACAGGAGAATGCACTGGTTTGCTTGGTGGAAGATGTGTGTGCCGAAAGGACAAGGTGGAATGGGCTTTCGAGATATCCACTGTTTTAATTTAGCTCTCCTAGCTAAGCAATGTTGGAGATTACTTGAATATAGCGATTCCCTTTGTGCTAGGGTTCTCAGAGCCAAATATTACCCTGAAGGAAATTTACTTTCGGTTAGCCTAAAGAAAGGATCATCTTACGCTTGGCAAAGTATATGGGCAGGAGTCCAGACTTTTAAGAAAGGGTGTATTTGGAGAGTTGGAGATGGATCAGATATCAACATATGGGAGGATTGCTGGATTCCGAGCAGTACAGATGGGAAGATCATGACTAGACTCCGAAATATTGTGCTAACTAGAGTTAATGAGCTAATTGACCCAACTACGGGGAGTTGGGATACGAATCTGATCCAGGAGAATTTTTGGCCCATTGATGTGCAGCGTATTATGAAAATCCCTCTTCCGAGACATGATATGTCTGATTTTGTGGCGTGGAAGTTTAATAAAAGTGGGCGGTTTTCGGTGAAATCTGCTTATCACGTAGAGTGGGAATCACAGTATGGTAATCGGTTGTTTATTGGAGATCAAGGTACTGCCTATTTAAACCCAGTTTGGAAGGGGCTGTGGTCTCTGAATGTTCCTGCAAAAGTTAAAAAAATTATCTGGCGCTGCATGAATGGATACATCCCTTGCTATTGTATACTAGCAAATCGGCATATGAGAATAAGTGCGCAGTGCGACATTTGTAAGGCCGGGGCCGAAGACATTCGGCATCTGTTATTTGAGTGTAGCCGAGTTCAAAGTATTTGGCGATCTTTGGGTCTACATGAAATAATAGACCAGCTCATGAACGTTGACAAATTGGGCTCGGCAATGGTTGAAGCTGTTCTGTGTGACGATGTGTATCAAAAAACCTACATGGGACCGATGATGATCAGGGATGTCTTTGCGGTTGCCTGCTGGTATTTATGGTGGCAACGGAGGCAGATTGTTAATAAAGAAACAGTCCAAGATAGTAAGAGAACTGCATTAGCTATACAAGCCCTAACGATGAACTGTGTACGTGCAAACAAAAAGGGCCCTGTTTCCCTGAATCAGGAGAGATGGAAGAAACCACCCCGGGCCACCAGGTTCTCAATGTTGATGCTTTCTTCCGTGAGAGTGATGGGACTTGGTGCCGTGGGTGTAGTGGTACGTGATGATTCTGGAGCTTTTGCTGGTGCCTTTTGCAAAACGTTGTCAAACGTGTTTGATGCAGAGATGGCGGAGGCAATTGCGGTCCGAGAAGGGCTCCGAGTTGCAAAACAACTGGCTTGTCATGACTTGGTAGTTCAATCGGATTGTTTGGCCGTGGTCGAAGCTCTAAACTCGACGAGTTGTCTATCTTCTGTATCTAGCCACATCCTGGATGAGTGTCGCGAGTTGATGTTAGACTTTTGAAAAATCTCGGTTCAGTTTTGTAGTAGAGAGGCAAATGCTGTAGCAGATGAGTTAGCTAAGTACGGGAGGGACAATCCATCGACCTCGTGGTGTGATGTGCCCCCAGATTTTATTTTGCCTCTGCTGGTAAACGATGTAACGATTATAAACGTTTAAAGGCGGCAAGTTTCAGACGCACTCTTTCCCTAACCAGGGTACCGAAAGGGACTGGCAGAGTTTTAATGAGGCGGCTTGCTGACCTAATATATGTGGTAAAATTCAAAAAAAAAAAAAAACCTTGACTACACTTGGATAGACTAGAAGTCTGGTTGCGCCCAACCTAATTCAAACCACATATTTAATGCTGATATTTCTCATTTACTTGAAATAGTTTTTAATGTGTGGTAACGTTCTTGTCGATAGTGAGGCGACCGTGGTGAATCCGTCATCTCAGTTTTTCGTACCTGCTCACATGGGTACGACGTGCGTGTACGTTCAAAAGGGTGAGTGTATGCGTGCGTATGTGTTTGTACTGTGTTTCACAAAAAACAAACTCACTCATACAACAACAAATTATAAGGATTTAGGTAGTTAATTTCGGAATACAAAGTAGTAGCAAGAGGGTGGGGAATGGAGAAGAGAGAGTCAACGACAAAGATGAGAGGAATTTGGGGGAGAAAGAGACGACGTTCTGGTCCAACTATAGTCTCGTTGCCTCACACTCACAGGGTGTATACTGGACGTCCAGAGTGCCCAGCCGCATTCGTGTGTTCGACTGGCTAGATCACTGCATTCTCATATGTTCTTCGGGTGCCCTGCTGTCCAACAGGTTTGGAGCTCCATTGGCATCACCATATTCTCCTTCGACACACTAGACTTCTGGATTACATTGCACTACCAGAAGATCTCCCAACCTATCTGGTCGTTCGCCCTCCTCTCTGTACTTTAGAAGATTTGGGATTCCAGAAATAACCTCGAATTTCGACATGTAGACCTGACAACCGATCAGACCATTCAAAAGATTATTGATGATCTTACCCTATTGGGTCATAGGATTAAAAATCCTACTCACAAGGCTGACGGAGCCCTAAGGAGCGATCACCTAACCCTCTGTAAACCTCGCAATTAAAGTAATTATATTCAGGTGGGGTCCTCTCCCCCAAGTGATTGTTTCAAAGAAAAAAAGCGGCCCAACTTGAGATAGGCACGCGAAGGTATGTGAAATTGCATCCTTTATTTTGTCTGTTAACTGTCTAACCATTTGCTTAGAGCACGATAAACCCTGCATCACATTAATACAAGACTATTTATTTATCTTTGAATGGCTCACATAGAATGATTAACATAAGAGTTGTTTGCGTCCTGACGAACAAATTTGATGTTTGGTGCATTTTGATCTGAGTTCATATGAGACCTACACGACAAAAACAAGAAGCATGATAGCAATATTTCCAAATCCGGGCTGAGTTCAAGTTGGATTAGCACTATGTTTTTGTTAAAACATAGAACTAAGCTTTTAGGACGTGAATCGATGTACTTTTATTGTACGGGAACCCTAGTGGGTCCTTTTCTTGTACATAAAGAACATCCGACTTATATATTTGTGAGAGGTGATAGCCGATTGAACAACACCATTCAAATCTATCGATGAAATACACTTTGAGCTTCATCTAATTTTATCTCCTACCCTTGCATCATGTTTCTCATTTTTTTCGTAAGTCCTACATGCCGGAGGCTGCGGATCCACTGGGCTTTATGGCCGATGGAGCAACTCATACCCATTGCGAGCCCTGAAAGGGTCCCTTGGGGGTAAACGGGGTTTTGGGTCTACAAAATCTCTTGACGGATGTCTTGCGTATCGCGCTTTCGGCCAGGTCTCCTTCGGCGCGCGTTGCGGTGCATCACCCCGCATCGAGGGTATACGTTAACGTGTTCGGTGTAAACCTAAACCTCAGTGCTTGGTACGGAGGTTGAGAACCAACGCGGTTCGTAGGAGGAAAAGCATGAGACGGACATACTGCAATAGATTTCCAAATTTACACGTGGGTAAAACATAATATACACGATGGGCGTCGAGAAAGAAACACTATGATTTTAATATTATGTGTTAATATATTATATTTTTGAATTAATCATAAAATTGTCTACTTATCAAAAAACTGTGGTGTGTACAAGGACTTAATAGTGGTTTGTTGTGCTCGACCCGTTAGCTGGGCACAGCCAAAGGCAATATATCATGTGTTGCATGGATGCATGTTGGTTTTGAATTAGTGGGAAGTCTAAGATGCTGTTATGTGACAAGTAGGCTTGGTGAATGCTAAGAAGTGAGCCCAACTCATTTGGCTAGGTGAGTGGATATATAACCCATCCATTCAGGTTCATTTCCTCACAGAAACAGATCCGATGTAGGGCATCCCCTATCGCATTCTTTTCAAATAAAAAAAAGGCTTGGTAGATGCTCTGAGTTATATTAATAGCTGCTCTAGGGGGTGACTTCGCAGTTCATTGTATCCTAGGAATTTTGTCTACTATAGAGTTCAAAGGTAGGCACCGAGCAATGTTTTCTAAAAGGTCCACAATTTATTGATAATCATCCATAGTAGTATAAAAAGCACAAAATATAATAAGAATTACAAATTGATCCTTGCACCACCTAGCAACGGCTACACACACTTGCATGAGCCGAAGGCGCGCCGCCGTTCTGGGCAAATCTTCTCGTTGTAGAGCTTATTGCAGTAGACAACAGGAAATCGCCGTGTTAATTAAGACCTAAAACCACACCAACGAATAAGAAAACCAAATAAATCACCGGAGATCCGCCATACACATAACTACATGCACATTCCGTCGGCGCTATACGCACCACCGGAGCGAGGATAGGGCGGGGAGGAGCTTATTCTAATTTCTGGATGTAGCCGCCGCCTCACCATTCCGATAAACACTGAAAACAGACTAAATAAAGAATAATAACCCTCCCGCCGGCGGGGCTGCCGTGGTGCACCACTCCTCCACGCCTCCACGGTGGACTAACAGCGAGGGGGACAAACCCTATATGCCTATATGGGTTTTAGGATCGGCTCCCGACCGCATATCTCTCCCCTATCTCTCCTGGAGCCTTTCTCATACCATCTTGCATTGCCATATACATACCCAACAATGTTAGTCTAGAGCTAAAAATTAACGCAGTTGAGGATGAGCTGAAGTTTGGAGACGTCTGATATAAAACTCACACCGGAATTGCGATGGTGCGTGACGTGTTGTGATAAGCTACCTCTGCCTACAAAGTGCGTGGTCGATGTTGAGCAAGGTAGCTACGAAACGTTACCATGAATGACAAATGTCACACGATCAAACAACCTCACATGTTTAAACGCCACTAAAAATGGAAATTCTATTGAGTGGAACCAACTATTACATCACACATCACAAGACCATCCGACATCCAATCCGTGTATATGTGATCGGCCATAACAGTTCACCGCGAGAGCAAAGGTTGCAATATCAAAATCGATAGCGCAGATTGAGTAAACGTGAGGAGCCACTAAATTAATGGGAAGAAAAGCATTGTATTAGTTCTCAACGGAGCTAAGCCGCCTAGCCGACCTGCAGGATAAGGTAACCGTAGCCATATTCATCTAGGGCGACGCCTCGGCGTTGCACTTCTCCATTAAGCTTACGAAGGGGATGCCCCTGCTGGCGCCGGTCTTGGCGTTCCCAATGACAGACACTCCACATGGAGGTCCAAACTTCTCAAATAGGAGCTCCACATCGGTTTCATCCACCTCCATGGTCAGATTGATCACCCGCAGGGTCACTTGACGTCGTGCCTGGGCATGGCGGTGGAACACCTCCTGGGAGGAACGTAGACCCCAGAGGAGGGCCCAATATAGTAAATATATTAATAAAATTATCTATTACACTTAAACACCATTGTTGAATATACTGAAATAAATTAAAATTCTCGATTTATTGGAGAAAGTCTATAACATTTAACCGTGTATACCATGTAGAAGCAAATAAATTAGATCGGCAACAACATGTTTGTTAGGTCGTACTGAAATCTATGCTAACAAGATTACCATGTTTAATATCATACAAGACATTTTTTTCGAAACTAGTGGATGGACTTGTATAAGCTAGATGATAAAACACAATATTATAGATTAGAAAATTATTAAATTATAGGTCTACCTAGTAAAATTATTAAATTTATAGTCGTTAATACTGTAGTATGCAAAAAAGAGTTAGTACAACCTCTGTTCCGTATTATAAGCCGTTTTGGCTAACTAAATTAGTTTTCCAAAACGGCTTATAATACGGAACAGAGGGAGTATAAATTATAATATTTAGTTCGACGTGGGCATAATTTGTGCTTAGATCGGCCCTGGGTGGGAGCGGGTGGTCGAGGTGGAGGCAGCCCTTCTTGTCCGGGATGAAGAGGACACACGGCGGGAGCGACCGGTTGAGGTCGAGGGGCCCTTCTCATTGCGGCTGGCCAGGGGGCGCAGCGGGAGTGGGTGATCGAGGTGGAGCTGCTCTTCGCCATCGTCATCTACTACTGCCGTCCGGGCTAGGGTTGAGCTTGGTTTGGAGGAAAGCCCATTTGTTTTGGACGAAGGCGGTTAGCCTTGGCAGTGCGGCTGACTTTATTGCGGCGACTGATTTGTCACTTGTAGTGAGTTTTAATTTTTCGCTTGTCCAACCATCTTGTCCCTTGCTTCAAAGTCATTTTGTCCATTTCATATAGCTCCACAATATCCTGACTCAGAACATTATTCACTTTCTTGAATATATCTAGGCATGTTCTGGTTTTTCTAAATTATAACAATAGTCTATAGTACAAAACGTCACAAACTTTGTAGACAAAGCTTTTTCCAAGAGACGACCATTAGCATATCAACACAGTAGTTACATCCAAATTCAAAAAAAAAAACAGTAGTTACATCCGCTTCATTTTTCAGTTGTGCTCTTAACTACCTCAGACCGGCCTTCATGTCTATGAACTAGATTCGAACGGCGCGGCTCGCCGCGCGGCACTTGTGGGTTCTGTTAATTTTTTGCCCGTGGCTGACACATTTTATACAGATTATTACAAAATGATTATATCCAAAAGTATAATATAAATAGAATGATAACAGTAGTCATGTTAATACTTTGTTACTCAAACTATAGCATATTTGGCATGTGTACAGAGATCAGAGGGTTGATCAGAAGTCTAAACAATTGAAAGCATGTTTGTAGGAAACGAACAGATGATATATAGGAACTTTGAGATAGAAGGGTAACAACATAGTAGTTTACACCATACTACCCTTCTTAGTAGTTTACACCATACTAAGAAGGGTACATTATACCTTAGCAGTTTTTCAAACTCGACAAGAAGCACACATATATTTCACAAATTGGAAAAACATATTATCTGCATAGGTACTACGGAAAATATACGTAAGCATTGGCTGCCCAAGACGACGATAGACCCAAATTAACATCATTCTTGGGAGGCTGGAAGCAAGCACATTTGGGCCACCTGTATAGAGAAAATAAGGAAGTCAGTAAAACAAAAATTCAGAGTTAGCGGGCAGGTTTTGTTCTTCTAACTTAAAACAGAATTAGACACAATGTACCCATATATAAAAAAGACGTGATTTGAATATAAAACTGTACTTGGGTGATGAAGAAACTAAAAGGCATGACAATACCTTCTTTGTAAGCTGTTCAAGTTCTTGGTCAGTCTTGGTCATTTGGAGATAGAGACATGCATCAAATTCTTGTTTTTTCTGCAGTCTAAAATAATTAGTCTTTGGGTATCTTTTTCTCAACACACTCCATGTATTGTATTGCTTCATGCACTGCTTCATTCTCTGGATCACGTGCATTGCTTCGTGGATTGCTCTCGCATCAGTACTATCCATTGCTCTGATGCATACTCCTTGTTGTTGGAAAGAACATCAGAGTGACAATGACAGTGCCGTCTGTATTGGCAACATCTGAGAAGTAGATCTTGGGTGGGCAGCTACAACTCATCCAGCATGGCACCAAATATAACTCGGTGCCGAGTTTCAATGACTTCCATGCTGCACACCAAGTAAAAAGGATGTAAAGTAACTAAGAATTGATACATAGCTAAACTAATCGTAGAACGAACAACCCAGGTGTTGGAGAATGAATCTCAATGTATAATGACTATGGCAAGATCATCTAGGCGATACTCAATAAAACAAATGATTTGATAATTCCATAAAGCATATGATGCAGCTAAAAATCAAAGGTAGAATGGACTATGGCATGAGATGGTGAGACATACCTTGTAGGCGATAACAATCAAAATCGTGCCATACCTTCAACATTCAAGAAATCCACATATTCTGAGTTGAAAGGTGTCATTTATTTGGTTTCAAATGCGGAAAAAGAAGTACAAAAGGTTGATGCTCACTTTGGGAAGAGTATGGAGCCGATACCAAGAACACTGCAGCGTGCGTGTGACAGCAACAAAATTTCCGTCCAGAGATTTTCTGGCAAAAATGGATATTCATGAAAAAACGTAATGGACAAAATCCAATATTCATAACTTTATTTAGATGGAGATTATGAACTATATCAATGCAAATGCCGAGATACAAATTTTTTTACCATGAATCAATAATTCAAAGCATGCATGAAGAAATATCAACCAACACAGGTCATGCAAATTTTGACGCAAGATTCAAGAAAGAAGTCGAGCCTTGTGGTACATGTACCTCGTCTGGCCGGTCGTGTCTCGATCTAGTCACGTCGGCATTGTCAAGATGGCCTTTTATCCCCCACAAGGATGGTCATAGTACTGTCCGTTGAAGGAATAATGGGATCTCAGTTCACACACCCACACAAATGAAAACATAGAGAGAGAGAGAGAGAGAGAGAGAGAGAGAGAGAACCCAAGAAGTAAGGGCTGCAGACATCATTTAGAGATTTAAATTATATACTCTGAATGATGGACATAGGAGTTGAGAAATCTTTAATCATGCTTTTATTGTCAGGTCATATAACTCCTTTTTTTAACGCAGGTTTACAGATTCCTTACAGGGATACAATGTATGGTTTCCTCGCAAAGAGCACTCGATTATTATGAGTATAAGGGTGAAAAGCCAGTACTGGTAGAATGTTATTGTTCCTCATCAGTTCTTCTACCGGCTTCCGTTAGAATTGAGATAATATAGCATCAAGCAACCTGCACAATTAAGGGAAGATAGTTAGATCAAAGACAAGAAAAAACGGTTCCACATCTATTGTAGCTACTATTTAGCAGTATCTCCTGAATATGACATGTCAAAGCCTAAAGCAAGTTCGATATATGTTGGATTCCATTTGGGCATGCATGAATAAGTAATTGGCTATGTGCATGTGACAACTCTACAAAGAATGCCGGTTTTCATATGTAAAAAAATTCCTGAGACTCCAGACACACTTTCTATTAATACTTCAGGCCACAAATGAAACTTCAAAGCGGCAGAACATGGCACCAATCAATGAGTCAAAATAATATATGGGGTTAAATTACAACATGTAAGCTATCTGTTATCCTGATTGTTACTTATAATTATTTGTGAGTATAATTTACCAGAAGGGGTGCATCAATGATCTACTCAATAGCTAAGCTTTAGCGTGCAATGCAAAAAAACGCAATAATAATTCACTGAGGTATATCATGTAACTGAATAAACTATGTGATCAAAACACCACCTAATTACCGACAAAGATGACAGTAACACTTGTGGGACAACTGTCATTGGTAAGTGCAATAATAGGGGATCTCAACAAATAAAAATCTTATTATTCCACCCTTGTGTGTAATCTAAACTGGCAAAATAAGTTAAGCCTCAACGAACAAAATGCATAATTAGCTGAGAGCTAACTTGTGTGTAGTCTAAACTAAGCATGGCGTGTCCTGACCTTAAACACTTCAGTTTCTGGAGGGTGGCCTAGTTCTTGTTTTTCTTCGCTAGAGCATTAGCCGCACCTTTCAGCAATGGTGAGGTACGACTGGAGCAAAGAGCGAAAAATTTATCGCAATTTATTATGGATAAAAAAGGATACTCAAAATATCAATAAGCTTATACGACGCTTCTAACGCAAATTGATTCAAGGCCTAAGCCACAAACTATTGAACGGCAAGAAAAAAATTCTAACACTACGACGATGTTTAAGCACCTGTCCAGTTTGACCCTAGTGCCCAGTTTCCTAAAACAAAGGCTTACGAAACATTCCTGCCAAATATTACAGGTGTCATTTCATGGCAAAAGTTGAAACTTGTAATAAAGGAATGGCAAGGAAATATGTAGAGGTCAAAAACTCTAAATAAAATAACCAATGAGTATAAAGAGCACATATAATTCAACCTCAAAATTTCAAACAAAATATAGCTCATAAACACCACCATGGTCATAAGACCTGGTATTCCAAACATTAATTAGGTGCAGACACTCCCTTCTGGTATGTCGTATCCATCCTAGTAGGTTCTAGAAACTCATAGGAGACAGTACAATGGAACTTACAGCCTCCTATATCAACCAGTCAAGAAAGGAATCATAATTCCCAAATCCAAGCATTAGACACAGCAAAAGTAGCACATGAACCATTTTCCTAAAGATTTATGAGAATAATTGGCTCTTTGTTTCTTTGCCTAAACAGAGCAAGAGAGACAACGAAGAAAATGCATTATTCCATATCTGACATGAGACGATACCCATTAGCCATGCAAGTATCTACGTTTGCATCTTTTTTTTATGGTGGGGACCGTCAGATATGAGACGATACCCATTAGCCATGCAAGTGTAAAAAACAATACCTACAAACTAACACAACAGCAACGCATTCTTCTCTAAATGGACCAAAATGTTTTAGATTATTTTGAGGATACTACTTGTGGTTGATTCGCCGACTACCAAGCGCACCGACAGCACAGAGCAATATACTGTAAATGCAGTTTCAAATAATGTAAATGAAGATATCATGCTCTGAAATGTTTATTACCTGCATCAAGTCACTGAACCTTTTGCACGGTCATCTACCTAGAGTTGTTCAAAATAAAAGCTTCTATTGTAACAAATAGTAGTACTCTGTGATGAGGTGAAGAGCACTAAAACCTGTAGTGATCATCTGGAACTAATCTGATGTGCATAAACAATTAGCTCCAATAAATCCTGCAATTTAAATATTGGTATGCATTAATGATCACAAAAGAATCTGATAATATTCTGCACATAAATTAATTCCTAGCCAACTAAGAGAAGAAAATAACCCAGTGCATCGCTTTTGGGGTATAATATAGTTGATTAGTACAATTTTTTTTATAGGAACACTATTAATCCTAGACCAAGCCGACATGCTGTTGCTGCCACTTCCAGCCATTCATCTCTTCTGCAAGCTGCCAAGCACCTCCTAAGCACTTGAGCAAAGCAATAACAAACTAAGAAATTTAGTAAACATTGTGGGTGTGGGTGTGAGTGAAGATCCAATAGAACATCCGCATGGATTGGCATGGTAAGATAAACAATGGCAAGCAAGCATGACCTTCATTAAAAACATCAAGGAAAGAAAATAGGCTCTAAAATTTCACCATAAATGCAAACAGTGAGAGGAGGATGCCAAGCTGCAGGTTCAGTAAAATACCTTTGTTTTAAGCCGGTTCTGTAAAATACCATGGTACATATAACAATATATTATATTGCATCATGTTACATGGTATTTTATCTAGAAGAAATAGAATGGCCTTTAGAATATCGCTGATCTGGCTCGTGGCACCTTTTGCTATTCGGCACCTCTACGTCGATGCCTCCCATCTCTCCACTGTACAGAGCAGCAGAAAAAGGGGATCAAAGGCGAGCGCCTGAGAGAGAGAGAGAGAGATAGAGAGAGAGGAACCTGGGTCCTGCAACCGAGAGCACAAGCATCCCGGAGATGGTGTAGCTCGAATAACTGTCATCATCGTCCTGCTTTTGTCATTGTGAGCCACTGAGGATCAGATAACCTTGTCGCTCTCTTGGGTGAATCTGTACGAAATTCATAACACATAATTTAATTCTTACAAATTATTTCAGAATGCTAGATCAACACAAGAGCTATAAGTTGATTATAGAAATGATACATCCAAAATATAAATCTGTACAAAACAGACAACAACATGAACTTGAAACCCGAGAACTTGAAACCTGATAATCTGATGCATCTGTCTCAACTCTCAAACAACCAAAGACAAATATATTTTCCCATGAATCACTCAATCTATCTAGCAATTAATAGCTGGCACATAGAAGTCACATAACCAAGCTGCTATATACTGTAAGTGCTAGTCATATAATTCAGAAAGGTAATATATGAAAAGCGATTTTGATTCTAAAAAACTAACACCATATAATTTACATGCAAGCCAAGCTATAATTGAGAAAGCTTGTCTCACGGTTAGTGGGCGTCCTGCACAGGGAATCCGACGCACTATGAATGGAGGTGGCTGAGCAGTAATTTGAGTAGAAATACCAAACACACATGAAAAAATCAGACATATATCGCATCAGCATCAAATGATTTAAAACTAACACCAATGTTTAAAGATATTGATTGAATGAAAACAGAAAACACCTGCAATTTCAACCCCCTTTTGAAATATCATATAGATATGAAGAATTAATTAGCTCAGCAGTGGCATGACTATTAGTGGGCTGGAAAAAAATGAAACTTGTAATGGGAGATGATTACCGATCTAGAGATGTCGAAACCAAAAATAAGAAGAAGCACACGTGGGGGTTAGTACCTTCATCTGGTCAAGCTGCCGAGGATACAATCCTTGGTCTCTAGCACTGCCTGCGCCCTTTCCCCCATGTCGGTGGCCACGACGCTGAGCTTTAGTGCTGCCTCGACAACTCCATTCCCAGTCTCATGGTTGTTGGGCACCCTGCACAGCAATTGAAGGCAGTATGAATAGTGGTGTTGGTAGATATACCGACACACACTTGAAAAAAGGAAAATTCAGAAACATGTATTGCACCAGCAGCAAATTTATTTGAAACCAACATCATTGTTCTCAACGAAAAACAGAATTGCTACAATTTCAATCTCATTTATATATGAAACTCATGACTATGCAAGGAAAACACATGACAACAAATAACCAAGCATGAGACATTAGACCTTTAAATCATTAACTTAATTGAACAGAAGAATTTGGCACAGAACAACAAATTTCTATATGGAACAATTCATAGCAACAATCAAGAGTTTCATGCTCGTTTAATTTACGGACCGAACAGATGACAAGGAGCAGAAACTCAATTAAATAACTAAATTGGATTATGACGTGTACATAAGAAATTGAGGCAAAAATTTAACTGGCAAACTGAGGGGACTGCGAGGTGATATTGCCTCCCTTTTATGTAGCAGCCTTCAAATCAGCATGAACGAAAATCCCCAGATCCAACCGAAGAGCGGATCACATCAACACCTGCAGAAAAAACACAGTGCTATCACGGTCCAATCGAACAAAATCACAAACAAAGATGAAAAGGGGAGAAAAGGCAAGCCCCTCCATGAGCCAATTGATAATTTGTGAACACTAAATCTATGATTTGTTTTTTGCAAAATGCTCAATCTAAGATCTGATATCAGGAAATTAGTTGAGCACATGACAAAGTTTCAATACAGGTAGCCCAAACATTGCCCGGCTCGATGAACCAATGATGCTTTCAGGCATAAAATAATAAAATTAACAATCTTAGAGTTTGCATGGTGCAAAATACGATGTAAAAATGCCTCAGAAATCAAGAATACCATCTAACTTTGTGTTGCTTAATGGAAGATTTAGCTTTAAACATCTGTCAAATTATTTGTGCACAAGTGGATCTAAAGACCTAGAATCAACCTCTACCTCTACGCATGGGGAAACAATTCCTGTGCAGCAACTTCTGTGCAGCAAAGGATCCAGATGCACTCACCTCCAACCAGCAACTCTTGTGCAGCAAAGGATCCAACAGAAGAACACATCAGGTCAGCAGCAACTGCACAAAAGAAAAATGTCAGACAAGATCAAATCAAAGAACATCATGTACACGGAAATAAAAAGGGAGGTATCCAGATGCAGCCTACCTCAACCAGGGTCGGATGCCTATGGCGCCATCCCTCCAGACCGGGACGGACGGATGCGTTATGGCGGGCATGGCGACGGAGCTGTCGGCTGCCCAATAGGCTTTGGGAGCGACGGAGACGGAAGACTCCTCGTCTCCATCCTCGAGGCCGGAAAGGCGACGCACCATTGGAGCGACCGGCTGCACGGGGGAGAACGCTGGTGGCTTCGCGAGGCGGCGGCCGACGGCGCAGAGGCGGGCGAGGAAGAGGACGACGCTGCCGTGCCGCGGAGGAGACGGTGCGGACTGCAGCGACGGGATGAGCTCGGCGACGGGCGGAGGAGTGCATGGCGTGGAGGCTGAACCCCCGTCGCTCCTCATCTTCCCCGCCTGCTCCCACATGTCGAGCTCCACCTGCTCCTGTCATGGCGCCCTTCTGTCCTTCGCCTCTCCCTGCTCGAGCCCTTTCCGCCCTGGTGCGACGGTGGCGGCGGCGGCCATGGGAGAAGGGGATTGGAGGAGGAGAGACGCGCGTGGGGATAGGGCGAGGAGAACGCGTGCGCGGATTGGCGCTGGCGGCTAGGGTTTTTTCACCCGGCGGGCGCGGCTTATATACCGCGTGCGGGTAAGAAACGGACGACCACGATTTCATCAAGTTCTATAAGACGGCTGAGGTGCTCTGAGCTCTGAGAAGCGCCGTGTGGGGGGGGGGGGGGGGGGGCAAGGATGTTATCTTTAGATGTATGACATCTCTCCATCTCCGCCAACATAAGCTCAAAATGTCGCTAACAATTTGAATCCGCCAAACTGACCTTATGGTTCTCAATTTTGACATCTAGTCATCTACCCTAACAAACTTATTATTATAGCAACATAAAAAACTGTCCACCTGAAGTAAAATCTAACAGGAAGAAACCGAGCGGGTCCACAGTAACTGCATAGCCAAACGCATATATCAGTACATATGCACAAAACGTAGTAAAACATCCATCAACGTCAACTAGCCACAAGTAACCACAAAAATTCTGATTGCCTCCCGAGCTAATAAGCTTCTGGTGGAATAAAACAAATTCAAAAAATAGTAGAACATCTCAAACAATTTTGCAAAACAATTGGAGACAAATATATAAAATGTTCTACGTACATGCCAAGTTTCGTGTGGCGAAATAACATATGGACGGTTCTGTATAAAAAGACAAATTAGTGGACAAAATGGGGATTACAAAAATAAGTTTTTAGAGTACTGATTTTGTTATTTTTGCACAGAGCACCACGCATATCATTTCATCATGAAACTTGGCACGTATTTATAAAACACATGTATGTTCGTCATCAATCGTTTTCACAAATTTTGGATTTTTTTTACTATTTTTTGAATTTGTTTCATGCAACTAGTAGCATATGAGATCGGGAGCCAAAACGCCTTCCTCAAGTAACTTCTGCTAAAAGAACTCCAATTCGTGTACTTGTTTAATTCAACGTCTACAGTCAACTAGTAGCAAGTAATCAAACCTTCTCCTAACAAATTACTACTCAATAATCAGAGTATATTATATGATCGAAAACTCTACTTGTAACTAGTGTAGCGCTACTAGCCTACTAGTAACCGGAGTTGCTTCCCAGCAGTAAAAGGTAGCGGCACGAACCTTCGGCGAAATGCACCGATCGAGTCTCCTTCGATCTTAGACGTGGTAAGAGCATGTCTAGTAGAACCCTCAAACCCTCAAACCCTCATAGCAGTTTTAAGGGTTGGAAATAGTTGTTTTTGTGCACTTTTACGGGTTGAAAAACATGGGCAAAGACTAGAACCCTTAAACCCAACCCTTATAACGGAATATTCCGTTATAAGGGTTGGGTTTAAGGGTTCTAGTCTTTGCCTCAACCCCAACCTGTAAACCTGTCACATATTCATCACAATATGCCACAAAAACACAATGAACCATCAAACATACTACAAAATAACAATCATGGATGCATGGTTTAATAGTTTTTACATCACAGAATCATCATCTTGCCCATCTCATTGGCACCATCACCAAAAACTTACACCTCAGCGCCATCTGCTAGGCCACTCCATCACCATCAAACCCCACCATCATGTGAGTTGACGACGCCGCCATCGCTCATGGGAGTGTCAACTCGAAAGGTAGAGGAGGACTGTCGGAACATCCTCTTCCTCTCCGCGATGTCATCCTTGCACTCCTTCCACCACTGCAGCTGATCTTCATCCATGTCCTTCTTGGACATCATCATGTGCTCCTTCTCTTCCATCATGAGCTCTTTCCATACCTTGGCTTCTTTCACCTTGACCATCCTCTCCTCCAAGTCGGCCTTGCGCTTTGCCTCCTCACGCTTTGCTTCAATGTGTGCAAGCTTGACCACCTTCTTTTGCTCGGTGATGAGAAGCTTTGTCTCCAACGTCTTGGTTGTCAAAGCCTCTCTTGCCTTCATCATGTGCTCCATCTTCTCCCTTAGGCTAGACGCCTCTCCTTCCATCTTCACCCTAAGCTTGGCCTTCTTGGTTCCCTCGGGCTTGTTCAAGTTCCTCTCCTCAACATCCGGATCATCCATGTCAAGCATATTCTTCTTCTTCGGTGCGGTTTCTTGATCCCTCAACTTCCACTTGCCATATGTTTGAAGAATTGACCAAACATGCTTGAATGGGAATGGTTTGCCCTTGGAAGCGGCCATCTCCTTGTACCTCAAGCCGGCAATGGTCTCCTACAAACCAAACAACACACATGAGAAACAAATTGAAAGTGAGGTTTGCAAACTTACATAGTCACTCTCCACGGTGCCACTCGGCGGCGCATCCATCACTTGGTCCATGGCCGCACTCCAACGCGAACATGCCGGCTTCATCAAGTCCCACCGGCCTTGAAGCGACCGGAATGAGCGAGAGGCAAACCCACTCCTCTTCGGCTTCATCCTTAGATAGGCGTCCTCGATGCGCTGCCAATACCGTTTAGCGGTTTGGTCGTTACCGGTGCCCGCATCCATCCCCACCGACGCCCAAGCTCGAACCAAGAGCACATCTTCCGCTTCGGTGTAGTTCGACGAGCGGACGACGGGGCGAGCAACGGCGGCGAACGCCTCCTCCTCTATCTCGGTGATGTCCTCCTCATCATCATCATCCTCCCCTTCCTCCTCCGCATCATCTCCTCCCTCTAGATCATCATCAACCCTGTAGGGATCGAGCGGTGGAGCGCCAATGTTCACCTCCGCTTCATTGAGCATATCCATGAACGATGTGGACGGGGTGGCCATTTCATCGAGCACCTCCGGGGCGGCGGCGACGGGCGTGGCGGCGGCGGCCACATCCTTCTTCTTCGGGGCCCTAGGCTTGGCCACGGCCTTCCTCGGGGCCGGGGAGGACGCCTTGGCCTTGGCGGCAGCAGCACGTGGCCCACCCGAGGCCACCTTGCCCCGCCGACCAGGTGCGGCCGGTGCGGGCGGTGCGGGCGGACACTACTACAGAAACGGCTATTAGTGGCGCACCAAATTCCAATTCTGTGGCGCACCCCCAGGTTTGCCTGGTGCGCCACAGAATTCTCGCCACAAAAAATATTTCTGTGGCGCACCCAGCGTGGTGCGCCACAGAAATAGCTCGGCAGGACCCCTATGCAGAGGAATTCTGTGGCGCATCTTTCCCTGGTGCGCCACAGAAAGTGGTGCGCCACAAAAACAAAAAGCGTGCGCCACAGAAATATGAAACAAAAATACCTGTATTTTTTCATTTTGCTGTACAAATACAGGTATATACAGGATTTATACAGGTTTATACAGAAATACAGGTATATTTGACAGGTATATAAACAGACAAACACATTAATCAATATGTCATCACACATATTACTTAGTGCCCGATCGAGATACATATATACACATAGTCACAAAAGTGCCGAATGTTTACACTATTAGTCATGCATGATCAAATGTACACATTACAAATCAAGTGTTCACCGCCTAACTAGGATCAAATGTAGTACACATCGGCGATGATGGTGAGAAAGAGCACGCGGGAGCATGCATGCATCATGGAGTCCTCTTCTTGAGCGGCGCCGGGAACGGTTGATAGCCTTCTTTTGTCCTCCACTCCCTGGTGTCATTTTGCGCCTCTAGTCGTTCTTGGATAGCCCTCTGAGAGAATCCTGAAGATGGATTGAGATATATATTGGTTAGTGATATACATAGAGTATAATTTATTCATCTAAGTAGAGAGGCAAGACAATCAATCAATTGTCATGGTTGGAAATCATATGGCTATCCTATTTGGGTTTCATAGCATATAGCATATATATATATATAACCCTACACATGCACTTCTACAAAAAAGTACACTAGTAATGCTTAGCAAGGCTTTCTTTTATAATACATCCTACCTCTGGGGTAGTGGAAGGACCCTGATTTGTGAATGACATCTTCGAGGATGATCGTTGATAGGTGCAGCTGGATGCGATGGAAGTCTGTTCTATAATCAGCATCGGTGAGACCATCCACCATTTTGGTGTATTCTGCGAGACCAGATGGAATCTTCGCTTTCTCGCAATCCCGGACAATCCCTTTAAGGTGATGGAGGGCGTAGTAGGCCTCCTTCACGCTGCCATCCAGTTGCTTGACGCAATGGAATCCGGTCCCATGCTGGAACTTGTGTGTGTTTTCATCCGTGAAGAATTCCGCCTTCTTATGGAAGGGGCCTCCCTTTTGGGCATAGGCCTCGAGAGCGTCATCGAGAACACCCTTTATTCTGGTGTATCGTCTCGGCGTGGATTTATTCCCCGAGTCCAAATAAGTGGCAATGGACCACCTCGGGGCTACGGCGATGAGTGCGCAGTACTTGTCCCTGCTCAACACAATTGAAACGGAATGTTGGACAAAGGATCAGCGATGGAAGAAATGTACAAGAAGGCATAAGATATGACGGTGGCGAGCGGATGTGTACTTACTCGAAAAAGAAAGGCAGAAGAAGGGTGGTCTTCCTCTTGTTGGCCAGCATGACCCTTACGAGGTACTCCGTGGCCGTTTCCCGTGTCTTTGATCCTTCCACCAGATGGCTGTCGCGCATGTAGTAGGGATCCACTACCGCGACGTACGGGGTATCATCTCTCCTGATCTTCATCGCCTCAGAAAGCGCATATAGGCGTACCATGTTATAGTCCAGCCGTTTAGTGTGAAACAGGTTGAAGATGTCCTCGTACGCTATGAAGAACACATCCGCGGGGTCTTCCTGGACGAAGTCCACCAGCTCGTTTGGCACCTTGACCGCGAACGCCGGGTAACTGGGGTACTTCTCTTTAAGAAGGCTCTCCTCTAGATACAAGATATTATTCTGCAAAGAAATCATGGGTCCTTCTGCAAGGCGGAGCAAGTCCCCAGACAAGATAGGTTTACCAGCTTCATGAACTCGGGTTAAGCCATCCTCACGAGGTGGAATCGTGTCTTCAAGACCCCGGATCTTAGGAGCTGGCTGGCTCGCAGAGGTGGAGGATCCTTTTCTCTTCCTGTGCTTCTTCTTGTCCTTCATCTCTGGGGATTGTGGGGGTGGTGAAGTGAACCCCGCTTTAACAGTGTTTTTCAGTGTGTTAGGGCTGAAAATGTTACCCGGTTGAGCTTGATGATCGCCGGCATCTGGAGGCGTGTCGGTGAAGGCCAGGCGCTGTGTGCATGAAGTGGGACGAGCAGGTTGACCGCGGTGGTCGCGGAAGGGTTCTTCATCCACAAGAGGCATGTACATATCATCCCTGCAGGCGCCAGTGTTGATGTAGTCATCGACGTCGACATCATTCTCCTCCTCCTCATTGTCGTCGTTGCCACCAAGTTGAGGTGCAACGGCTTTGTCCTAAACATAAACAATAGCACATCCGTTAGTCGGGAAAGTCGAAAAGTCGGGGAATTCGGAAAGTCAGAACTAACCTTGGACGGTTGCGGTGAAGACGTTCCCAACAACTGTTTGTGGCGGTTGGTGGCGGCGATGACCGGCGGCGGTAGCTTCCGGCCGGTGGTGGGGCGACCGGCGGTAGCTTCCGGCCGGCGGTGGCGGCGACCGGCGGTTCCGTCTGGGTGGTGGTGATGGCTGCTTGTGGCGCCGGTTCATCCGCAACAGCTTTTTGTGGCCGCCTCGACGGGGGCCGAATGACCGGGGGCCGGGGCCTCGAGGTGGCGCCGCCGGTGCGCCTGACCCCATGAAGAACATCCCCAAGACGAATCTGGGTCTTCGGCCATTCCATCATCCACTTCCCGCATTCGCCAAGCTTCATGTGTTTCTCGGCTCCCGGAGGTTGCGTGGGGGGGTCGATGTCACGGAACTCAGGCAGTACCTCCCTCACATTCACTTTCATCACGAGCTCGCTCATTCGGGTGTTGTGCATATCTCGGGTCAAAGGTTGTATGACCTTGGCCCTTGCGACCTCCTTCAACTCACCGCCGACCCCCACCGTATGCAGGAGTATGCAAGGCATGTCCTGGGAGAACACATGTTGGGCACCATGCATGCATGAGATATGGCAGTCATCAAAGGCATATATAGTCATAGAAGATGTCGCGGACTAACTAATTAGTTACCTTGGTGATGGCGTCGAGCTCGGCTAATGTCGAGACAAGGGCGCCGGTGCCGGCGGCCGGCCTATCATTGTCCGGGCGCTCGTGCGCATTGTCATTATTCTCCGGCCGGGGGGCACCGATGGGGTCACCATGACCGGCGACACGACAGGGAGCACCGGAGGGGTCACCAGGACCGGCGACACGTTATTGCTGGAGGTGCTGCCGGCGAAGCTGGGCACGTGTATCGGCCCCTGTTGACCTCCCGCTTGCCAAGCAGCTAATCCCTCCATCAATCCAGGGGGTAACAAATTCCGGAGCTTCTCGTCCAGCTTCTCGGCCACTAGCTTGTCCACCATGCTCGAGTCCACCTTTTCTTTCTCTAGTGTCGCCACCTTCTTCCTTAGCTCGAGAACCTCGGCTCTATCTTTAGCCGGCTTCCTCCTCTCCTTTTTCTTGTCGGTGTCCGTGCTGTAGTACTCGATGAACTTCATCGCCGTACCAAAGCCGGTCACACGGCCAGCTGACGTCGGCGGCTTTGACTTGTCCCTCCCCTTGTGAACATTCATCGCCCGGTTGAAAGTCGTGTCCCACGGGCCGGCCGGAGCCTCCTGGGACGACGGGCCGACCTCAGCCTCAGCCTTCAACTCAGCCTCCTGCGGACAAAGGAAATAAACGTGAACCCATGTAGAAATCAACGCAAATGGACTTTGAGATATCCGCGGTAATTAAGTTCCTTACCAGCGTTTTCTCGAACTCCAGCACATCTTCATAGTCGGTAACGAATTCCCCCGTCCCCGGCTTCAGATAGTAGCGGGACCGAACAAAGTTCCTAACTTGCTCGTCCGTGATTTTATGCCACGGGTTCTCTTTCCCAAGTCTCGCAACCTCGGCATCCTCCTTGTCCCAAACGGGTTTTTTCCTGCGTAACCGCCGCTTCCCAAATGGTGGTTACCTAAGTTCAGTGCCCGCATTTCTTCCCCCACTCGGTCCATTTTTCAGCCTCCGGAGATGCCAAGGACAACTTCAATGCCTCGAACTCTTCTATGTCGATGTACGGCTCTTTGGCACTGATCTCTTCCCAGCTAAGACCCTTTTCAATCTTCGCCTTCACCCGGCCTCTCCAGCTGGTCAAGGCGGTGTTCATCTTCGTGATGGCGAAGTTGTCCACCTTTTTGTTTCCATCATCCGGGAAAATGTATCGTTCGTGAAGCTTCTTGAGGAGTTGTGTGCGCAAAGCCTCATTCTCCGCGCTCCTGAGGTCATACGTGTTGATCGACACCGTTTCCCGGAGGATGCACCCTAGTTGCATGCTGTACCCTTTTGCGATGTGCCTAGGCTCCTGGGGTTGGCCACTTAAGGAGACCTTAGTGAACGTGTCGGTGATGGTGCCGACCGCTTGCGGTGTCCGGTCCTTCCTCTGCTTCTTAAGCCTCTTAGCGGGCGGGTTACCACCACCACCGCCATCCGTGTGGTCGTCACCCCCGACATCCGTGTGGTCGCCGCCCTCGGTGGTGGTGGTTGCGTCCCCATCTCCGTCGGTG
Organism: Poa pratensis; assembly: GCA_947311845.1. Lineage (NCBI taxonomy): Eukaryota > Viridiplantae > Streptophyta > Magnoliopsida > Poales > Poaceae > Poa > Poa pratensis. Next base: position 22,865,558 of record CAMZMU010000111.1, read on the forward strand.
TCCTCCGCATCCTCTATCTCCATCTCTAACTGGAAGTCACCATCGCCGGCACGAGCCAGTTCGGCGGCCTCCGCATCCTCCATCTCCGGGTTCACTTCCCAGAACGACATGTTCTTTTCTCGTGCTTGTTCTTCGACGCTCATGTGCTTAGAAGGGCCGGGCGCGTCAGCCGACATGTTTGCACTGCATTGAAAAGAGGCAAAAGTTAGTACAACAAAAATAAGAAAAACATCACTTAATTTGGTACTAAGATACCCCGGCCCATGCATTAGTCGCAATACCCCATATGTCCCTTTTTTAGCAAAGTCATGCCAAAATTCACGAAAAATTTCGGCATGACCTTTGCTAAAAAAGGGACATATGGAGTACCCGAATTTGCCGGAACGGAAGTTAATCGACGTTCCGGCAATCTCAAGGGCCTCACGGGGTACCTGCACAAGCATTTCACAAAAAATATGCACAACTCCGGCCGGCATCTCCGGCCGGCATCTCCACGACACGAGGGTCGGAGCACAAACACGACGCGATGGTCGTGGACACATATATATCCATCAAATATCACAAATAATATCCACATCTCGGCGGGCCGGCATCTCCACGACACGATGGTCGGAGCACAAACAACCACGACACATATCCTCATGCACATACATCACCACATCCACATCCACATCGAGCACAAGCAAGTTAAAAAATCCAAGCAGTGCAAGCAAGCTACTGTGTGTTCTTATTTGTGTTGTGTCATGGAGTATATGAACTTGTTGTGTGCATTTCGAAATTAAAAAAAAGAAGCAACCTGCAAGAATGTTTGTGCAAATGAAATTAGAGAAGCAGCTAATGCACTGCTACTGCAAACATGAATACACAATCAAAGTACTCCTACTGCCAAGAAATTTTCAGTTAAAAAGCTTCAGTTAACTTTTAATTAAATGGAAAAGTTTCAGTTAATTTAAACTGCAAGCAAGCAACACTACAAGCACAAGCAACACTACAGGCAGCAAGTGCAAGTAATCCAGTGCTTCACAAATGCACAAGCTACTATTACCAGGAGAAGCTATCATGTCCAGTAATCAAACCGAATCAAGCTAATACACTTGCTGCAGTATTTCAATTACTGCTACACTAAATTTCTTGTCCAGAACTAAATCAAACCGAACTTGTTGTGTGCATTAGAGAAGCAGTATCATGTCCAGCAAGTACAAGCAACACTACATCTTGCAAGATTCAGAGGCAAACACCTTGGGAATTTCTTGCAGGTGTTTATACTAAGATCACCACTTGTAAAAAGGTGGCTCTAGATTGGGACCAATCCATCCAGTCTCATCTGGGCATTGGACGGTGGAAATGGAGAAGTCCATGAACAATCAAACACGCCCTTACACTCCTCTTTAGTCACACTTTTTCCTTTCTCATGTCCACTGTGGCCTCCTCCCCAAACAAATTTCAGCCAGTTCTGGCCCGATGGCCGTAGAATCAAATTTTTATCTATGAACTCCCCCCGCACCACAGGTTACCAATGCTCGATGAATGAGAGGGGAATTTCTACAAACACCTTGGGTGCAGCAGTTCGGTAGGGAGGGAGGAGGGGGAAAGTGGAAGCACCTGGGGGAGGGAAGGGAGGGGAGGTCGTCGAGCGCGGTGTAGAGGTCGTCGCCGGTGCGGAGGGAAGGGAGGTGCGAGGGCGGGAGGTCTTCGTCGGCGGCGCCACGCGGGGGCCGAGCGTGCGGTTAGGGCAGGGGCGTTGCGGGGGTGGCGGTGGAGGTGCTCCTGGCCGTCGGTGGCGGGGGTGGCGGTGGAGGTGCTCGTCGAGCGCGCGGGCGGGAGCTGCCGGCGGCGAGGACGCGGTGGTGGTCGTCGAGCGCGCGAGAGAGAACGTCGAGGAAGCGCGCGCGGTTCTGTGACACTTAGCGAAATTTCGGATGGAGAAGAGAGGCAGCGCGGGGTGGCCCACATGTAATTGGGTCGAAGGATTTCTGTGGCGCACCCTTTAATCGGTGCGCCACAGAATTATGAGATTCTGTGGCGCACCCGTTCCGCGGTGCGCCACAGAATTGTAACGCCAGATTTAGTTCAAAATGAACTGATACTGTTATGGTACAAAATCCTGGCTGTCCCATTTTTTTCTTTTTTTTTTCTTAAAATTTTTTTGGTTAAATTTGGTTACAAAATTCACACAATGTCTCACACATATTCAATTCATTTAATACACACAATGTCTCATACATATTTAGTTCATTGAATACATAACTCTTGCATTGTCTCACACCAAATGTCTCATACATCAAAAAAGTCTCTTCTTCGTCTCGGTTCCGCGAGTTAGCTTCTCTTCTTTCCCTTCTTCACGGTTGAAAACTTTAGGCCGGCGACCTTGAGATTTCTTCGCGTGAACGGACAACCTTTAGTAGGTAGGGAGGTCTTCCTTCTTTGTGTACTAGTAGTAGGCATGTCGAAGAACTTGTCGAATTCCTCCTCGATCTTTGGCTCGTTGTCCAAGTCTTGCTCGGTGGCGCCTCCTTCCATTCCGATGATGCTCCTCTTGCCCCTCCTCACGACAACACGGCTAGGCTTTGACGGGTCGGTAATGAAGAAGCATTGCTCAACTTGGCTAGCGAGTACCCATGGCTCATTTTTCGCGGAGGCGTTCTTCGATTTGGCATCGGGTATTACCATGGTGGTGAAATACCGGCCTTCTTTGACGACGTCCTTGGCCCATCTTACACGGAACATTGGCACCAACTCTCCACAGTAGTTGAGCTCCCATATGTCCTCAATCCTTCCGAAGTATCTTTGCTTGACAGTAGCCTCCTCATCGCCGTAGGATAGCATAGTTACTCCTGAGTTTTGATATTCCGACTTCTTGTCCTTTTCCTCGGTGTAGAATCTGTAGCCGTTGATGTCGTACGCCTGATAGGTCTTTACGTTGTGCGAGGGACCCCGTGATAAGGAGAATATGAGTCTTTCATCTTCCGTAGATGGTGCTTTCTTCTTTGCTAGCTCCAGTTGCTTTTGCTTGAACCAACGCGTGAAGCTAGAGTTGTGCGCTCTGGTTACGTCTCCCTTCTTCCTCGGCCGGCCCAGTTTGATGTAATGTTGCTCGAGTAAGCATTTGTGCTTTCCACCCAAGTTTCGATCAATTGTAAGTGTTGTAGCGCGACCCGGTGAGCCCTGTCGAAGTCGTCCTTTCGACCCTGCATGCTGACAAAGGTTGAGCTGGTGCCCTCTCGGTGACCATATCCATTGAGCCTGCCGAAGTGTTTCCTCGTGGGAGACCAACATCCTGGTTCTCGGTGCTTAGATAATTCTGGCAGAAGGAGATGCACTCGTAGGTTAGAAAGCCCTTGGCCATGCTTGCGTCTGGATGGGACCTGTTGCGGACATATCCTTTCATGACACCGTTCATCCTTTCGAACGGCATCATGTAGTGCATGAACGTTGGCCCGAGCTGCCTGATGTCATCAACGACATGGAGAAGGAGATGCACGCAGATATCAAAGAATGCTGGCGGGAAGTAAATCTCGAGCTCGCATAGTATCAGCACGATCTCTTCCTGTAGCCTGTCGAGCTGCTTCACGCCGATCGACTTCCTGTTGATGACGTCGAAAAAGTTGCAAAGGGCAAGCAGCGTATCACGGACGTGCTCGTCCATTATCCCTCGAATCGCAACGGGAAGTATCTGCGTCAACAGCACGTGACAGTCGTGAGACTTCATCCCGCTAAACCTCTTCTTCGTTCCGTCCAGATATCTGCTTATCTGCCCCGCGTAACCATGAGGAAATTTGACTCCTAGGAGACACATGTAGAATTGCTCGAGCTCCTCCGGACTCATAGTGAAGCACGTAGCGGGAAGCACCACAGTGTTCTTCTTTACCCTTTTGCGGCGACCTTGAGTCCCTTCCGTCTGATCATCATCATCATCGTCATCGCTATCGGGGCCTGAAGATCTTTCCTGACACCAAGCCATTTCAGATCGTATCTTGCTTTCGTCCCATCCTTGGACTTTTCCGGCATGTTGGAAAGAGTGCCAAGCAGAGCCTCGGTGACATTCTTCGTAATGTGCATCATATCGAGGCTATGTGGCGTCTTGAGGACCTTCCAGTACTCCAAGTCGTGGAAAACAGACCTCGCTTTCCATACACCCAGCAGCGGATCTACCTTCGGTCGTTTCTTTCCCGGCGCGGGGCACTCCTCCCAATTTTTCAACAGCTCGTCGATTTCTGTGCCGCTCCTCGGGCTCGGGGTCTTCGATCTCGTCCTTACCATTGAACAGTCACCGCGTTTTCTCCACGGGTGATCCATGCGAAGCCACCTTCGAGCCCCTGGGTACACGGTTTTCGAAGACCCGGGATTCCTTGGTAGCTGGAGATGCGGGGTCTTATCCATGCACCTGACACATGCGCAGAATCCGTGGCCTACCTGGGCCGATACATATGAGCAACCAGGATAGTCCTGCACCGTCGTGAGCAACGCGGCTCTCATGTCGAAATAATCTCCAGTGTAGGCATCCCACGTACGGGCTGGCGTCTCCCACAACGTGGCTAACTCCTCTTTCAACAGCGCGAGATACAGATGTATGTGGACACCTGCTTGTTTCCCCCTGAATGAGAATACTCATGTGTATGTACCTTTGCTTCGTGCACAACCACGGGGGAAGGTTGTAAGGCCATACAAACACGGGCCAGGTGCTATGCGTGCTACTCTGGTTGCCGAACGGATTGAGTCCATCGGTGCTCATACCGAGCCTGACGTTCCTTGCGTCGCCTCCGAAATTTGACGGCGTCCAACTCTTGCCACTGGCTAGCGTCTGAAGGGTGTGTAAGGATCCTGCCCTTCTCCGGATCTTCTTCGGGCTTCTCCCTTTCCGCGTGCCATTGCATGAGCTTTGCTTCCTTAGGGTCCACGAAGTACCGCTGCAGACGGGGAGTGATAGGAAAGTACCATACCACTTTTCGAGGAACTTTCTTCCCACGGCTCTTGTACCGTCCTTGGCCGCACACCGGACATGTGGTTCTGTCCTCGTACTCGCCCCGATAAATTGCGCAATCATTGATGCAGGCGTGGTATTTAACGTGCGGTAGGTCAAGAGGGCAAACGACTTTCTTGGCCTCCTCGATACTAGTTGGCAATGTGTTCCCCTCGGGAAGACGCTCGTGGAAGAATTGCATGTTCTTGTTGAAGCTCGCGTCGGTCCATTTGTTTCCCGACTTCATCTCCAGAGCATCAAGCGTTACTTGCAAGCGCGTATCCTGTGGCCGGCACCCAGGATACAACGGAGTCTTCCCGTCTATCTCCATTTGCGCCAGCTTGGCTTTCTCTCTAACGGTGCTCGCGTTCTTGAGGAGCAGTTCTTGAACATGAGACTCCATCAAGGCCGACATTAGCGAGCTCTGCGGCGTGTTCGCGTCTTCTCCACCACCATCATGACCATGTATGTCGGCATCTCCTTCGTCACGATCATCTTGCCCGCCCTCGTCTTCAGGCGCAACATTTGCTGTCGGCGCTTGGTTGAAGCCTTCCATGAAACCGCGCCTGAGCAGGTGTTCCTCCAATTGTCCGGAATCAGGGTCGATCCATCTCACAAGTTTGCAACTTCGACACGGACATCGTATCTGGCGCCCGTTGCACCGACTCATTTCCGCCTTCGCTTCTTCCTTGTAGTTGTTGATTCGACTGGAGCTCATCTTGATGACCATGGTCGCCTACGCGGTATACATATAGAGTATGTGTTATTAATTAGAATTAATTAACCGCAACATGCACACACACATACAAGCTTCTCATGCGGGAAGTCGGAAAGTCGGAAATGTTCGACGAAAAAATTCGGCATGACTTCCCCTAAAAGTAGGACATATGTGGTGCAAAAATTTACCGAAATGGAAATGAATCAACATTTCGGCAAACATCCATGCACCACGCCGGCGCAAGCAACAACATGCAAAGATTCATGCAAACCACACACACAAGTTTCATGCATAAACATCGATCGCCGCGCCATGTACCAAATCGCCCGCCGACAAGTTTCTCATGCCTTTAACAAACACCATCCAACAATACCCACCTAGTAGATCTAGATCCGTTGCCGAGACGTGACCGTGATCGATGAGAGAGAGTGTGTGGTGATGGAGAGAAAATAGTGGACAAAAAGAGAGGAGGAGAATATATATGGAGGCTCTCCCCAAGCCTCACCAATTATATATAAAATAAAGTAGGTTTAATAACAAATAATGGAGAATAGGATGGTCAAAATGGCATGGGAGAGAGGAGGAGCTCGAGCTAGATGGGAGGATGAAGAAGGTCACATGGGGGAAAGGGTGCTGCCACCTTTTTGTAGATCTGGGCCAACATTCTGTGGCGCATGGTGATGATGCGCCACAGAAATTGAACATTCTGTGGCGCACCGTGTAAGTGCGCCACAGAAACCCAACTTTCTGTGGCGCATCCTACACCATGCGCCACAGAATGTTGAGTTTCTGTGGCGCACCAGACAAAGTGCGCCACAGAATTTCCCCAGATGGACTTTGGCTCAATGATTGCACGTGGGACCCACAGAATTCTGTGGCGCATGTTCTCTGGTGCGCCACAGAAGTGTGGCTTTTTGTGGCGCATTGGAGGCCATGCGCCACAGAATGTGGGCTTTCTGTGGCGCATGTAACAAATATGCGCCACAGAAAGGTGAAAATTTCTGTGGCGCACGAGTATGCATGCGCCACCGAAATAATTCTGTGGCGCACCAATTAGGGGTGCGCCACAGAGTGGCAACCTTCCTATAACCCTTTCTGGCGTAGTGGGAGGCTGGGCGGCCGGGCGAGGGCGGCGGCCGCGGTCGCGACGAGGTGCGTCCCCGCACGCCGGCGCTTCGAGCCAAGGACGTGCATCGCCGCCACCACGGCCGCGACTTGCGGGGAGGCGGAGGCGGAAGGGGCGGTCATGGCGGGCGCGGCCGGTGTCTCTCTCTCAGTTCCAATCTCTTTACTTTGTTTTTTGTCTTGTTTTATTTTTGTTTTGCTTGCTGTTAAAAATCAAAACCCCAAAAAAAAATTAAATTCCTGCATCTAGTTTTTAATTTCGAGTTGCCCTGTTGCTTGTTTTAGTCTTGCTAAAATGAGTAATCCTGATAATACTGAGTGGTCTGACTTTAACAAATTCGAGTTCACAGCTTTACCTATCTTGAAACCTGAATTTTCTATGATAAGCATACAAGTAGGTAGTGGCTCTGTCATAGGGGAAAACAACATTGAGCAATTTCTGAACTTTGTGAGAAAGTCTGATGACTTTAAAAAGAAATCTATAGCTGAACTTGCTCCTAATTATGAAACTGCCATAGCTTCCCTTGTTCAAATGCTAGAAGCTAGGTTTGTTAATATGCATCCTATAATGCAACACATGTTTTTAGCACTTCATGATATGAAAAATGGTGAAAAGGAAGACTTTGTGTTAGAAACTTTGCATGAAGAATTGGGAGATGTTGCTAAGGAAGCTAGAATGATCTTTGCTAAATATAAAATGTTTGATTGCTACACTGATGTTATGAAAATTCTTAGAACAAGAAGGGAAAATAGAGCTAAATATTCTAATCAACCTTTTGCTAAGAATAGTCTGAAAATTCCAATCCCCTATAAAATGATGGCATTGCATGACACTTTAGAAAATAATTTTGGATGGATTGTGCCTGAAAATCTTTTTGATGAAGAGAGTGTACCTAAGAGAAAAGAAAAAGAGAACTCTGAAACTAGCATAAGTAGCATACAATGCATTGTTGATAAGACTTTTAAGCTTTCATTGTATGATCTGGATCTTGACAATACTTGATGCATCTCTTCATGCCTAGCTCAAAGGCATTAAAGAAAAGCACTTCTGGGAGATAACCCATGTTTTTATTTGCTGTTTATTTTTGTTTTCTTGAGTCAAGGATGCTTGTTTACCTCTGTAGCAACTCCTTTGTATCTTTTATTTGCTGTTTTGTTGTGCCAAGGAGAGTTACTAATGCAAAGTTGGTTTTTATGTTCGGGACTGCATTGGGACAGATTTCTGTTCGTCACCGTTTAATTCAGTAGAAAATCAGAAAAAATCGAAAAATGCTGAAAATTTTTGTGCATGTTCCTGATGATGTTACGCAACTTTCATTATTTCAAAGGTTCTTCATCTGAGCATCGTAAGTGCCTCGAAAAAATTCGTCATTACAGACTGTTCTTTTTTGACAGATTCTGTCTTTATTTTGCATTCTCTCTTTTACAAGTTTTTAAGTGGTTTCTTTTCGTGTAAAAGTGCCCACTTGAGCCTAGTAACAGTGGCTAATGTTTAAAATAGTTGGCTTGTGAGTTTTGTCTTTGCTAGAACTTTGAAGTATTATCTTTTAGTGCACTAACCTGCTAATGAGAAAAGCTGTTAAGTTTTGGTGTGAAGGAAGTTTTCAAGTGTTGATAGAGGAGAATGATATTACATGATCAAGAAGAGTGAAGAGCTTAAGCTTGGGGAGGCTTACCTCCCCAGCATATTTCAAGAAGACTCAAGCATCTAAGCTTGGGGATGCCCAAGGCATCCCCTTCTTCATCTACAAATTATCAGGTCATCTCTAATGGTGCTATATTTTTATTGCTTCATACTAGTGTACTCTTCCTTGGAGCGTCAGTGTGTTTTTGTTTTCAGTTTGTTTAGTTTTGTTTGCTGTGCTATACTTGTTGGATCCTAGTATTCATGTTTGGGAGAGAGACACGCTCCACTTTTTCATTAGAATACTCTTGTGCTTCACTTATACTTGTTGAGTATTCCTGTCTAGCTGCTGTTATTGCTGTTAGCTCTCAGTTTTTCATGCATCTCTTGTTAGAGCTTTCAGTTTCTTTTGAAGAAAGTACTCTCTTGCTTCACTTATATCTGTTTGGAGAGTTGTCAAATAAGTTGATTGGTGTTTGGTTGGACCAGAAAAATGCTATGCATGTGGTAGTGGTATAAAATGCTTACATGAATCTTTTTAGATCGTTGTCTTGAGTAATTTGCTGCTTGCCAATTGTTTTGAGCTGTCAAGTAATTAATGTTTAAGCTTGTGCATCATGTAAGTAATGGCTATTAATGAAGAACTACTATAGGATTTTCTGCTACAATAATCTGTTGCATGATAGGGAGTCCATAGTAGTCAAGATAATTTTTGGATGAAGGCTATGTGTTAACAAGGAAGACAGTGGGAGTCTATGGTTCGTCAAACCTTGTGTTTTATGTACACTCTTTCTATTCCAGTTGATAATGATGTTTGCTTATAATAACTTTGCTAGCCTAAATTCTGTACTAAGAGGGAATGCTTCTTGTACATCCAAAACCTTGAGCCAAATCCATGCCACCTTTGTCCACCATATCTACCTATTATGTGGTGTTTTCACCATTCCAAGTAAATTTCTTCATGTGCTATCTACTAACTACTCAAAACTGTTACATTTCCTTTTTGTGTCACTACTTGAAAAGCTCATAAGGACGTAGATAGGTGGTCTTTATTTCCTGGTTGAACAAATTTTACACACCTGGACTAGTGGCATATACATCCGCTTATCCAATAATTTTGCAAAAAGAGCTGGCAACGGGGTGCCCAGCCCCAATTAATTACAACTTTCATTAATAATTCTCTTCACATGTTTTGCCCTGATTTATCAGTAAGCAACTTAAATTGCAAATAGACACTCCTCCATGGTATGTGAATGTTGGAAGGCACCCGAGGATTCGGTTAGCCATGGCTTGTGTAAGCAAAAGGTTGGGAGGAGTGTCAACTATAAAGAAACTAAAATACATGTGTAAACAAAAGAGAAGAGGGATGATCTACCTTGCTGGTAGAAATAACGTCCTTCATGGGAGCCGCTCTTGTAAAGTTTGATCAACTAGTGAAGTAGAGTATTGCCTATTTGCTGATTTGTTGACACCTGTATACACCATTACCTTACAAAACAATATTTTATGCTCTCTATATGCCTTCGGGAACTACAGCTCTAGCACATGATGTTAATCCCTGCTTCCCTCTGCGAAGGGCCATTCTTTTACTTTTATGTTGAGTCAGTTTTCCCACTTCTTTCTGTCTACTTAAGCAAACATCATTGTCAACTCCAGTATAACAGTTTTTACATAACTTTGTGTTTGGTTGATCATATTCTTTGCATTGACATTATCTATATGATATACATGTTGAAAGTTGAAGCAAAAGCTGAAGCTATTATCTTCCTTTGTGTTGATACAAACACTTTTATGTTGAGAATTATTGCTGCTGTGAACTAACTATTATGTTAGACTATTATATCTCTAAATGTTTTATAGTGTTATTCATGAAAGTTTGCACTTGTGTGATCACTTATGTTTACTCTTTATTTACTTGCTTGCAAACTATAGACCATTGGCTTGGATCACTTCATTCAGATCATGTGCATTACATTGTTATTTGATCAAAGATTGTGTTGGTAGCATGTCGCTTCAAAAATTATCTGTTTTTATCGTTTACCTACTCGAGGACGAGCAGGAACTAAGCTTGGGGATGCTTGATACGTCTCAAACGTATCTATAATTTTTGATGTTCCATGCTGATATTATATCAATTGCTACATGTTTTGGCTATACTTTATATCATTTTTATGCATTTTCTGGGACTAACCTATTAACAAGATGCCACAGTGCCAGTTCCCTGTTTTCTGCTGTTTTTGGTTTCAGAAAATCTATTAAGGAAATATTCTCGGAATTGGATGAAACAAAAGACATCGTCAATAATATCACGAGGAGATCACGGAGTCCAAAGGGGAGTCGGAGCAGACCCACCAGGGGGCCACGCCACACTAGGGCGCGGCCCAGGGTGGGCCCGCGCCCCCTATGGCGTGGTGGCCCCCCTCGGCCACCGACGCCGCCTCTTCGCCTATATATTCACCGCGACGCGAAAACCCTATTACGGTCGATCATATTCCACGAAAAGTTCCGTCGCGGCCGTCATCGTCAATCTCAGATCGGAGGAGTTCTGAAGCTCTTCCCGGCACCCTGCCGGAGGGGAGATCATCACCGGAGGGCTCTACATCACCATGCCTGCCTCCGGAGTGATGCGTGAGTAGTCCACCCCTGGACTACGGGTCCATAGCAGTAGCTAGATGGTTGTCTCTCTACCTTGTGCCTCCATGTTTAGATCTTGTGAGCTGCCTAACATCATCAAGATCATCTTATTGTAATGCTAGATGTTGTGTTTGCTGGGATCCGATGAATATTGATACCATGTTTATTCAAGTTGTTTATCTATGTGCTCTTGATCTTGCATGCTCTCCGTTGCTAGTAGATGCTTTGGCCAAGTAGATGCTTGTAACTCCAAGAGGGGGTATTTATGCTCGATAGTGGGTTCAGTCTCTAGATATCTGGATAAGTGACAGAAAGGTCTAAGATGGTAGATGTGCTGTTGCTACTAGGGATAAAACATTGGTGCAGTGTCCAAGGGCACTTGTATTGATTACATTACACACTTTACTTCATGCAATAATCTGTTGTTAGCAACTTAATACTGAACAGGATGCGGATGCTACCTTGAAGGTGGATTATTTAGGCATAGATGCGGTTGGAATAACGGTCTATGTACTTTGTTGTAATGCCCAACTAGATTTCATAGTAGACATCTTGGCATGTATTGCATTGTTATGCCCTCTCTATTTGTCAATTGCCCAGCTGTAATTTGTTTACCCAACATGCTAGTTATCTGTTCTGAGAGAGACACCACTAGTGAACTGTGGACCCTGGTCCAATTTCCTCATACTGTTTACACAACCTGCTGCAATCACCTGTTTCCTGTTACTTGCTGCGTTTCCTGCTGTTTTCCACACCATACGTTTAACTCTTTGTTTCTGCAAGACCGTAGAGATTGACAACCTCTCTGTTTCATGTTGGGCAAAGTTCTGGTTTGTGTCTGTGCAGATTCCACGTTGGTGCAAGCTCCCTAGCGCCAGGGGGAGTCAACATCAACAACCTTCCGATAGATCGTCAAGTCCTACAGGATTGATAACCTTGGGTAGATTTCTCAAGGGAAAACTTCTGCTGTCTACATCATAACCTTCCTGTTGGGGTTCACCAACACGTAGCCATCAAAGCCAAGGTATGGAAAGAGCTCATGATGGAAGAGAAGGAGCACATGATGATGTCCAAGAAGGACATGGATGAAGATCAGCTGCAGTGGTGGAAGGAGTGCAAGGATGACATCGCGGAGAGGAAGAGGATGTTCCGACAGTCCTCCTCTACCTTTCGAGTTGACACTCCCATGAGCGATGGCGGCGTCGTCAACTCGCATGATGGTGGGGTTTGATGGTGATGGAGTGGCCTAGCAGATGGCGCCGAGGTGTAAGTTTTTGGTGATGGTGCCAATGAGATGGGCAAGATGATGATTCTGTGATGTAAAAACTATTAAACCATGCATCCATGATTGTTATTTTGTAGTATGTTTGATGGTTCATTGTGTTTTTGTGGCATATTGTGATGAATATGTGACAGGTTTACAGGTTGGGGTTGAGGCACCAACCCTTATAACGGAATATTCCGTTATAAGGGTTGGGTTTAAGGGTTCTAGTCTTTGCCCCTATTTTTCAACCCGTAAAAGTGCACAAAAACAGCTATTTCCAACCCTTAAAACTGCTATGAGGGTTTGAGGGTTCTACTAGACATGCTCTAAGGCACGCGCACCCACGTGAACGCATGCATTGATGTGCGCCACTGTCAGCAAGTTCATGGCACTCCAAACCTATCTGCACTTCTGCAGCCGTTTACTTCCGCGCATGGCAGGCTCCATCTGTTCATCCTTTGACCTGCAGGCTGCAGCCACCGTCGGTCGATTTCATTCCCCAAGCGTACTGTCTCAAACCGACCACTAACAAAATGGTAAAACAAATCTTGAATGTACTTATTAAACCCAGCTAAACTATTCTAGGTCAAACAAGAAACGGGGCTTTCCTGCCTCCGTCCCACAGCACCCTGAATGTACGTGCCCCATCACATGAAATGATTCCATCTCTGCAGTATCGCGCGATCGGCAAGCAGATCTGCTAGCTACTGTGTCCGCACAAGTCGTCGTCGATCTGATAAACTAACCGCAGGTTAAATTTCGTTAATTGTCAACCGCGTCGTGTAATTGAGCTTGAGTTGCTGTATATATAGCAACCTTGAAGCTCCCAGTTGAACCAACCCTTGCGGCCTTGAGTTTACTACTAGGGTACTATAGCACATAGCTACTTGCTAGCTAGGGACGACACTGGTCTTGGCAATGGAGTACACTTCAAGCAGGAGCAGCAGGCTCTCGAGCCGGCTCGCTGCGCTCGCCGCCCTCGTCTTGCTCTCGTGCTCCCCCAGCTCAACGGCGGCGCAGCCAGGCGGCGGTCGGAAGCTTCTCCAGATCAGCCTGGCGCAGCAGTTCGTGGTGCCGCAGAGCCACCTGCGCGCCATCCACGGCCTGCACCCGCTCAAGTGGAGCAGCGACCTGGCGGGCCAGGCGGCTCGGTGGGCGGCCGGCTTCAAGGGCGACTGCGCGGCCGCGTCGTCTTCTGGCGTCAACGTGTTCCGCGGCGGCGGGGACGGCGGGAGGAGCTGGCAGCCGAGCGACGCCGTGGCGGCGTGGGCGGAGCAGGCGGACCACTTCGACTTCGGGGCGCGCGTGCGCCGTCGGGAACATGTGCGCGCAGTTCGAGCAGCTGATGTGGCGCATGAGCACGCAGGTCGGCTGCGCTGCCGTGCAGTGCGCCTCCGGGGAGACGCTCATGACCTGCCACTACTGGCCGCGGGGCAACATCATGGGGCAGAGGCCCTTCTGATCCACGTCGAGCCGGCCGTAGCGTGCCGTGCCGCGTGGAGAACTTGCCGTTCTGATCTGGTTGCCTCGTGGTATCGTCGTGTGTTTTGCATTTTCATTATCGAGTCATTTTCTGTACTCCCTCCGATCCATATTAATGGACTCAACATTGTCTAGATACGGATGCATCTAGTCTAAACACTTAACTAGATACATCCGTATCTAGATAAAGTTGATGCCATTAATATGGATCGGAGGTTGTACTACTTTTGGAGTTCGCTTAGCCATCTAGATGACGTTTTGATGACGATGACGAGGTTATGCATGGCCTCATGCATGCTAATATGCTATTGTGAATGGCATTAGAATGGAATCTGTCTTACCTCTTACTCACACAATTTTAACAAAATTTTAAGTACTCGCTATGTTCTGAATTATAAATATTTTAGATATTTTAATTTGGTCAACATATCGGAGTGAAATGGGTGAACAAACACACCGAAATTCGTCTAGCTACATGCGATTCACCAAAAAAATTGAACATCTTATAATTCGGAATGGAGGGAGTTAATTCACTTCTACTTATTTTGTTTCGGGGTGCCTAGATTTCTCATTGTGAAGATCTCATTCACATTTGGTTTTTCAAATGGTCACCGGGTTGGGTGGGGGATTCCCCACTAAGAATTTTTATTCAAGAGGCTACAAAAGCAAACAAAGGAGCAGCTTCATACATCTTTTAAAAATAGCAGCATCCGAAGTGCAAAGTCGGGAGAGAGCAGGTGGGGGAAGAATGCACAAGGATGGTTAGACGCTCTCTGGATATTAGATAAATGAGAAGATTTAAGAACATTATGGAAAACTCTAATACGCACTAATATCTAAGAATCATGTTGTAGCGCCCCGACCCGACTGCTATACAGTGATGCTGTGTGTCACCGGTTAAGCGATACAACCGGAGGTTACGGGTTTACCAATCCCCGGCCAAAACCTTTGGCAGGTGTTGCTCGGAATGGATCATCGGCAACACAACACCCCGATTGATGCCTTAACACAGGCACAGCCCTCAATGCATAATAGAGAGATCAAGACTTGTGGAACAACTGGCACATCACAGACTCTACGACACAAATCCTAATAGTTCAACTCTTATAGTAGAGAAAGATAGCAAATGACAACCAGAGGTCACAGACCCAACATTACATCAAGCGGAAGCGAATTAAGTTGTCTAACAACAAGATCCAGATAAGGGCCTAAGTGGCCTACAAATAAACATCACAGCGCCAGCTGTCCCGAGATGTCCCAAGCTGCCACCTGGGAACCCCAGACTACTCGTCAAAGTCCACAAAGAACCCACCTTCGAGGTCGGTGAAGTCCTCTCCTGAAAATAAGCAAACGACGTTGAGTTCGACGAACTCACAAGATTAAGAGCTAATATATGCTCGATGATTGGCTTTCAAGGTTTTATGGCTCTTTTGCATAAAGCTGATTTTATTTATGAAAGACATAACTCAAAGGCATCGACTAATCAGATTATTTTGAAAAGGGGTAAGAAGTAACTCTTTTTCTTTTGACCACCTTCTCATCATCAACCACCATCCTCAACCACAGTACCTGTTCATCAAAGGCACCTCCCCGAATCACCCTCGAGGAAGCTCACCTTGCATTTGTGAGTGGTACTTCTAGTACCCAAGTTTTAATCATTCCGTTCAAGTTATTCTATGATCTTACCTTCACTTCCCAAGTTCGTCCATAACCGCGGACACGGCTTTTCGAAAAGATTTAACCCTGCAGGGATGTACAAATGTTTGCCACGCGTACCGTCCGGCCCATTACCTAGCTTTTAGCTCTCTTCCTTGGAGAGCCGGCTGGGTGGGAGCGGTGTCGACTTCTCCCCCGTTAAGGACTTTCCAGGATCATCAGTGCCGGTAGGACAGGTTTGGTGACTCCTCCAACACCCTGTCCCGCGGACACTTATTTTCCTAATACCATCATCCTCATCTCAGTTCATCCCACCATCATCACGCACGCGCAAATGGAAGCCCGAACTAGAAGACCCTGGCTAGCCCCGCTCGAGTTATTTAGTCTATGAGGGTTCCTGCAATTGCATAGGCCTCACGCATGGTTGCACGCTCAGTCTTGGTTCAAGAGGTATAGAACTCGCACCTAGGCGGCGAGAACGAGACAAAGCACCACAACCACAGTGGCCTCTCATCCCCACCTTTAAGCATTTTATTATCCATCACCACATTTCTCCACCATCATTCTCATCTCAAACACCTGTTTCCAACATGAAGTAACCATCGCACCGCTATGCAATTACTAAGCATGGCTAAGCATCAACATAGCATAGTAGATATCTCGGGCCAACAATACCAACCTATGGATATAGGAGGGAAAACAGGTAATGGCATCGGAATCTTAATGCAACTATGGGATACTCTAATCCAGCAAAAATTGACATTTAGAACCGCATGCAATATTATAGTGGAGAAAATATTTGCGGAAACATAGGATAAGATATGCTCAGAGGGGGGTTACGCTTGCCTGGATCAAGGTGCTGGTAGTACGGCTCTTCGGGGTATTGTGGAGTAACCCCGGCTGCTTGATCTATCGAAGCACAACACGGAAGAGCAATGCGCAAGCACATGATGGCATGACATTTTAAAATGCACACTAAAAGCATTGATCATGATCAATAAGTTAAATGGGGTCCCCGTTATATTTAGGGCATTATTTGGGGATAAACCCCATATTTAAACTTAGTGATTCTAGTGCTATTAAAAGTACATTAATGTAGTTGTGATCAATTATGCATGATGATGATGATTCTAGGTGATTCCTATTTTCTGAACATTTTGGTATCTCGAACACATTTTTCTGAGGTCCAGAGAAAAAGTTATTAATTTTATAATTTCCTCCTTTTTAATTACTTATTTTTAATAAATTATTTTCAACAACAACCAAAAATTTAATTTGTTCGGATTCGGGAGGGAGGGCTGGAGTAATCGAATCATCGAATCGATGTTCCTAACGCGCGAGGGAGTAGCCGGAAACATGCGCGAAAGGGAGAGGAAATAGAAAAAGGGACAACTAAAAAAACAGGTAACCCGGCCTCCAGGCCGGTCTGGGCCGGCTGGCAGGCCGGCCTGCTAACAGAGGGGTCCGGCCCCCAGCCCAGGGCTGGCTCCGAGGCCGGCCATGTAACCGAGGCCACCGGCCGTCCGCCCGGTCTGGGCCGGCGAAAAGGCCGCCCATAGCCCAGAGAGGAACGGCCCCCAGCCCGGCTTAGGCCGTCTCCACGGCCGGCGTGCGAGCGACGAGAATCACGGCGACGGGCGTCGACGGCGTTGATGGCTACGGCGAGGCGAGCTAGCGCGAGGGGGAAGGGAGAAAGTGGCAGCAAGGCCAGGGCTCACCCTCGAGCACCGTGGAGAGGTCGGGGACGGCGGGGGGTGGACCGCAGCGGCGACGAACTGGTGCGGCGGAGCTCGGGCGGCCGCGGCGAAGTTGAGGACGGCGACGTCGATTGGCAGCCTCTCCGGTCGATTCCTCTGGCGGGGATGGAGCAGGCGACGCGGCGGTCCTGATGGACTGCTTCGATTTGCTCCGGGAACCCTCAAACAGCGGCGACGAGCACGGCTAGCTCGAGCGGTGCTTCGTCCATGGCGCGCATCGCGGGAACAGAGAGGGGAAACGGGGAGCAGGGGGCAGGTGAGTGAGCTGGGGGTCCTCGTGTGCGTGCTCTCCTCGCAGGGTCAACGACAGCGCAGAGGAGGGGGCAGCGACGCGCGGGTGCGGCGCAAGCAGTGTGCTCCGGTCGCTACAGGAGAGAGGAAGAAGAAACAGAGTTCACAAATTGCCCCTGGAAAACTTGTTGCTATCACAGATAGGTCCCTCTCCCCTTTTTTTTTGAAAAACCAGCAGCAAATCAGAATGATTTTATTAGGGCACTCAACAATTTATTAAATTCTGAGAAAAATCCAGTAGCCTCCTACCAACAAGTAGAAGCACCACAAAATTTGGCAACTCCAAATAAAATGTTTTTGGCAACATTTGTTCATAGTGTTGGATTACGGCATTTTGCTCAATTTCCAAATGTTGCTACTTTAATATTTTGGGAGCAAGTGCAAAATTAATATTGTGAACTCTTGGAACTTCCTTGACAAATATAAGATGTCCAGAAACTTTGTTTTGCAACCTTGAGTGCCATCATTGTGTGGAAGTTTGATAGAGCACTTTGGGCATTTTGTTGTAGCAACTCAATATCATTTCGATACCAATGTTGTGTTAACTCAAAAGAGACATGTTTATGCATGGATGCCATGATGTAATTAACACAAAAGTGGAAAAATTACACAGGTTGTTAGGTTTTCCGCTTTGGGCTGTTACAACTCTACCCTCCTTACAGGAATCTCGTCCCGAGATTCTAAGACTGCGAAAAGAAGTCGGGATACTCCTCACGTAGACTAGACTCTCGTTCCCAAGTAGCTTCTTCCTCGGAATGATGAGACCACTGAATTTTGAGAAACTTGGTGTCTTGTTACGAGTCTTCCTTTCAGCTTCATCCAGGACACGGATAGGATGCTCGCGATAAGTGAGATCTTCCTGGAGATCTAGCTCTTCATGATTGACTCCATGGATAGGATCCTTGAAGCACCGGCGAAGTTGGGATACATGAAACACATCATGCACATGGTAACTCCAACTTATAAGAAAGATCTCCTCGCTTAGCCAGAACGGTGAAAGGGCCAACATAGCGAGGGGCCAATTTCCCTTTTTATACCGAAGCGGCGAACGCCACGAAGGGGAGAGACACGGAGATAAGCTTTATCACCAATTTCATAGTGAACCTCCTGATGATGCTTGTCATAGTAGCTCTTCTGCCTAGACTGAGCAATCTTCAGATTCTCTCTTATGATTCTGACCTTCTCCTCAGCTTCATTGATAATATCTGGACCAAAGAGTGCTCTCTCTCCGGTCTCGGACCAATTGAGAGGAGTGCGGCATTTTCTTCCATATAGAGCCTCGAATGGAGCCATGCCCAGACTAGCTTGATAGCTATTGTTGTAGGAGAACTCCGCGAAAGGGAGATACTTTTCCCAATCCTTGCCGAAGGAGATTACACATGCCCAAGCATGTCTTCCAGAACTTGGTTCACTCTTTCGGTCTGACCATCAGTTTGAGGATGGAACGCGGTGCTGAAGTTGAGACGGGTGCCCATAGCAGTTTGGAAACTAGTCCAAAACTTGGAGGTGAATAGGCTTCCACGATCAGAAATTATCTTCTTGGGAATGCCGTGAAGGACGACGATACGAGAGGTATACAGGTCTGCCAACTTGGCAGCTGTAATGTCCACACGAACGGGGAGGAAGTGAGCCACTTTTGATAGTCGATCAATGATGACCCAAATGGCATCATGTCCCTTTGGAGACTTCGGCAGACCAGTAATGAAGTCCATACCAATTTCATCCCATTTCCACTCGGGAATAGCAATAGGGTGAAGAGTGCCGGCAGGCCTTTGATGTTCAGCCTTTACCCGTCGACAGGTGTCGCATTCAGCAACATACTTGGCAATTTCTCGTTTCATCCGAGTCCACCAGAATTGTGGTCGAAGGTCTTGGTACATTTTGGTACTACCGGGATGAATAGAGAGAGGAGATTCATGAGCTTCTTGGAGGATCAGCTCCCTCAATTTTCTTTTCTTTGGCACTACCAAGCGGTCACCAAAATAAACAACTCCGGATTCATTGACAGAAAACATTTGGCCTTCCCGCTAGCAATGTTCTCCTTGATTTTAGAATACCCTTGTCACGTTTGAGCATCCTTAATCTGGTCTACAAGAGTAGATTTGATCTCCAGATTTGCAAGGTAGCCGGAGGGAACAATTTCCAGGTTCAAACGAGAGAACTCTTCATGGAGGGCAGGTTGGGCCTTTTCAATCATCAGATTGTTGCAATAGGACTTCCGACTTAGCGCGTCAGCCACGACGTTTGCTTTGCCGGGTTGATAGTTCAGACTCACATCATAGTCCTTGATTAACTCCAACCAACGCCTTTGCCTGAGATTTAAATCCGGCTGGGTGAAGAGGTACTTCAGACTCTTGTGATCCGAGAAGATCTCGCAACGGTTACCAAACAGGTATGGTCTCCATTGCTTCAAAGCATAACCACCGCGGCAAGCTCTAGATCATGAGTTGGGTAGTTGTGCTCATGCGGCTTAAGTTGGCGAGAAGCATATGCCACCACATGGCCATCTTGCATTAGCACACAGCCCAAGCCTTGAAGAGGCGTCACAGAAGACGACGAAATCCTTGCTTGTGTCCGGCAGGACAAGCACAGGAGCGGACGTGAGCTTGGCTTTCATGTTTTGAAGCTCTCTTCAGCTTCGGCCGTCCATACAAACTTTTATCCTTCTTGAGAAGGTCAGTCAGGCCTTGGCTATCTTGGAGAAACCTTCGATGAATCGGCGGTAGTAACCCGCCAATCCGAGAAAGCTACGGATGTCCTTGACTGACATTGGAGTTTTCCAATCCAGAATGGACTGAATCTTGTCGGGAATGACAGCCACACCATTAGCGGATATCACATGACCAAGGAAGACAAGATTATCCAACCAAAACTCACACTTGGAGAACTTGGCATAGAGGCGGTGTTCTCGAAGTCGTGTCAGAACCAACGAAGATGTTCTCATGCTCTTCGGTTTTGGAATAGATGAGGATGTCATCGATGTAAATGACGACAAACTTGTCAAGATAATCCATGAAGATGGAGTTCATGAGCCTCATGAAAGTAGCTGGAGCATTGTGAGACCAAAGGACATGACGGTATACTCATATGAGCCATAACGAGTAACAAATGCCGTCTTTGGATATCCTCCTTTCTGATTTTTATCTGATGGTATCCTGACCTCAGATCCATCTTGGAGAATACGTTGCACCAGCTAACTGATCCAACAGATCATTGATGCGAGGAATAGGATACTTGTTCTTGATTGTCACCGCATTCAACGGTATAGTCAGAGACTAGACGAGGCACGGTAGAATCCCTCTTCTTGACAAAGAGTACCGGACAACCCCAAGGTGAACTGCTAGGCTGGATGAAATCCTTCGCTAACAGCTGATCAATTTGCTCTTTCAACAGAGCCAACTCTTCCACCGGCATACGGTAGGGCTTCTTGGAAATTGGAGCGGTACCGGGAAGTAGATCTATGACAAACTCCACACTTCGGTCAGGAGGCATGCCAGGCAATTCTTCCGGGAACACATCCGGGAAGTCACACACCACGTGTATGTCCTGGATTTCAGGAGGGATTCGCCTTCCATAAAGCAAAGGAGGATCTCAGGTGAGGGGAATACTGGAGGACGGAGGTCTTGAGAGTGCAGACCAATACTCACACTGTCGCCGGAAGAATTGGTCACGGTAACGGTCTTGGCAGCACAGTCGAGATTAGCCTGGTATTTGGCTAGCCAGTTCATGCCCAGTATGACATCAATGCCACTTGACCTCAGAGCTACCAAAGCGAAAGGAAAAGAGTAGTAACCGATAGTAATCTGAACTTCAGGAGTAACCCCATCGGTTTGCCATTTGGAGCCAGGAGTGGAGATCACAAGGGTCGGCTCATTTTCTCAAACGGTATTTTGTGGTCTTTTGCAAAAGCTATGGATATGAATGAATGCGATGCTCCAGAATCAAACAAAACTGTAGCAAGATTGTTGTTGATTCGTAACTCACCCATGAGAACGCCGGGGTCCTCTTCAGCTTCTTCAGCAGAGATGTGGTTCAGGCGACCACGCACAATAGGTCCAGCCTTGCCAGCTGGAGTGGCAGGGGCTCGTGCAGGAGTTATCGCGAGAGGTGCCTTCTGGGGGCACTCCCTGGAGTAGTGGCCAGCCTGGCCACAGGTGTAGCAAGTGACTCCAGGTGGAGCAGGTAGCATAGGACGGTACCCACTTCCGCCTACCCCAAGTGTCGAAGTAGTGGGGCGCGGAGGTGGTGGCCTGTATCCTGCGGCTCTTGGCATGAATGGAGCACGCGGCACAGCGCTGTAGGGAACAAACACCCTGCGCTTCTTGCTCTCAGAACCCGAGGAACTCTGGTGGTCCCCGTGTGCGGGCCTCTTGGAAGCTTCAAGTTCCTTTCTTCCTTGCTCGAGAGTGAAAGCCTGGTTGAACAGCTCCTGATAGGTCTGGAACCTGAAGGGAGCAACTCATAGCGAAGCTGCGGAGTCAGACCCTTGCGGAACAGCTCTTGCTTGTCAGCATCATTGGTCACGTCCCTTGGGGCGTAACGAGAGAGATGGTTGAACTCACGACCATAGTGCGGAGGTCCATCCGTCCCTGTTGCAAATCCAGGAACTCCCTCCTCTTCAATCCATGATCGGCTGGGAATGTACTCCGCACGGAAGGCAGTGCGAAAATCAGCCCAGTGAAGACATGGTTGGCTGGAAACAAAGCCACATGGCTTTCCCACCAACAGCCAGCAGCACCAACCAAGAGATAGGTGGCAAAGTTGACTTGCTCAGCCACTGGGACATGAAGCGCGGAGAACTTGCGCTCCAAAGCACGAAGCCAATCATCAGCTTCCAGTGGCTCCTTAGCATCAGCAAAGGTGGTGGCTGCGAGCGCAGGAACTCGTGAGAGTGTTGCACTCGTTCCTCCGTGCATTCTGCTGCACCAACTGCTCAAGCAAGCGCTCATTGCGCCCACGGTTCTCCTCAATGGCCATCAAGACTTGAGCCATCGAGGGTGGTGGCGGCAGATCATCCTCATCATTGTGGTTACCGCGACCACCACGGCCTCCTCGAGCCATTCTGGAGATTTGACAATGACACGTTAGTATCTTTCTCCGAATGGTCGAACAATAGCATTAGCGTCTACACAAGTACACAGACTAGGGACGATAATACTTGTACAAGGAAATCAACAAGATAGAACTTGGGTCAAAGATCAGCATCATGTGCTACTAGTGAGAGTTAAGAAATCACAACTTAACACACTCTAGTTGACACAATCCGGGACCTTATGTTCAAGTCCGTGGGTTAAAACCCAAAGAAAGGATCAAAAGATTAACTCGGTAGAAACATCTGAGTTGATTTGGATTGCAACGCAGCGGGAGCAACGTGACACATAACACTAAAGGTCGAACCCACCCCGTTTCTAATCATTTTGAAGTAACAGACGAGGAGTAAAACCTTTAAACTCAAATCGAGGTAAGATTGCTCCGAGATTAGAGGGTAACCAGATAAGGAGTAAAAAGAATCCTAAGATGGTTTTCACAACTCATTTTTAGGTTAAAAATATTTTCACAAACACTAGACTCAACATCGACCAGTAGAAGGGTTTCCTACAGGCAGTACTGCTCTGATACCAACTTGTGGCGCCCCGACCCGACTGTATACAGTGATGCTGTGTGTCACCGGTTAAGCGATACAACCGGAGGTTACGGGTTTACCAATCCCCGGCCAAAACCTTTGGCAGGTGTTGCTCGGAATGGATCATCGGCAACACAACACCCCGATTGATGCCTTAACACAGGCACAACCCTCAATGCATAATAGAGAGATCAAGACTTGTGGAACAACTGGCACATCACAGACTCTACGACACAAATCATATAGTTCAACTCTTATATAGAGAAAGATAGCAAATGACAACCAGAGGTCACAGACCCAACATTACATCAAGCGGAAGCGAATTAAGTTGTTCTAAACAACAAGATCCAGATGGCCTAAGAGGCCTACAATAAACATCACAGCGCCAGCTGTCCGAGATGTCCCAAGCTGCCACCTGGGAACCCCAGACTACTCGTCGACGTCCACAAAGAACCCACCTTCGAGGTCGGTGAAGTCCTCTCTGAAAAAACAAACGACGTTGAGTTCGACGAACTCGCAAGATTAAGAGCTAATATATGCTCGATGAGGCTTTCAAGGTTTTATGGCTCTTTTGCATAAAGCTGATTTTATTTATGAAAACATAACTCAAAGGCATCGACTAATCAGATATTTTAAAAGGGTAAGAAGTAACTCTTTTCTTTTGATCACCTTCTCATCATCAACCACCATCCTCAACCACTACCTGTTCATCAAAGGCACCTCCCCGAATCACCCTCGAGGAAGCTCACCTTGCATTTGTGAGTGGTACCTCTAGTACCCAGTTTTTAATCATTCCGTTCAAGTTATTCTATGATCTTACCTTCACTTCCCAAGTTCGTCCATAACCGCGGACACGGCTTTTCGAAAAGATTTAACCCTGCAGGGGTGTACAAATGTTTGCCACGCGTACCGTCCGGCCCATTACCTAGCTTTTAGCTCTCTTCCTTGGAGAGCCGGCTGGGTGGGAGCGGTGTCGACTTCTCCCCGTTAAGGACTTTCCAGGATCATCAGTGCCGGTAGGACAGGTTTGGTGACTCCTCCAACACCCTGTCCCGCGGCACTTATTTTCCTAACACCACATCCTCATCTCAGTTCATCCCACCATCATCACGCACGCGCAAATGGAAGCCCGAACTAGAGGACCCTGGCTAGCCCCGCTCGAGTTATTTAGTCTATGAGGGTTCCTGCAATTGCATAGGCCTCACGCATGGTTGCACGCTCAGTCTTGGTTCAAGAGGTATAGAACTCGCACCTAGGCGGCGAGAACGAGACAAAGCACCACAACCACAGTGGCCTCTCATCCCCACCTTTAAGCATTTTATTATCCATCACCACATTTCTCCACCATCATTCTCATCTCAAACACCTGTTTCCAACATGAATAACCATCGCACCGCTATGCAATTACTAAGCATGGCTAAGCATCAACATAGCATAGTAGATATCTCGGGCCAACAATACCAACCTATGGATATAGGAGGGAAAACAGGTAATGACATCGGAATCTTAATGCAACTATGGATACTCTAATCCAGCAAAAATTGACATTTAGAACCGCATGCAATATTATAGTGGAGAAAATATTTGCGGAAACATAGGATAAGATATGCTCAGAGGGGGGTTACGCTTGCCTGGATCAAGGTGCTGGTAGTACGGCTCTTCGGGGTATTGTGGAGTAACCCCGGCTGCTTGATCTATCGAAGCACAACACGGAAGAACAATCAATCACCACACATGTTTCAACAAATGCAATGCGCAAGCACATGATGGCATGACATTTTAAAATGCACACTAAAAGCATTGATCATGATCAATAAGTTAAATGGGGTCCCCGTTATATTTAGGGCATTATTTGGGGATAAACCCCATATTTAAACTTAGTGATTCTAGTGCTATTAAAAGTACATTAATGTAGTTGTGATCAATTATGCATGATGATGATGATTCTAGGTGATTCCTATTTTTCTGAACATTTTGGTATCTCGAACACATTTTTCTGAGGTCCAGAGAAAAGTTATTAATTTTATAATTTCCTCCTTTTTAATTACTTACTTTTAATAAATTATTTTCAACAACAACCAAAAATTTAATTTGTTCGGATTCGGGAGGGAGGGCTGGAGTAATCGAATCATCGAATCGATGTTCCTAACGCGCGAGGGAGTAGCCGGAAACATGCGCGAAAGGGAGAGGAAATAGAAAAAGGGACAACTAAAAAAAAACAGGTAACCCGGCCTCCAGGCCGGTCTGGGCCGGCTGGCAGGCCGGCCTGCTAACAGAGGGGTCCGGCCCCCAGCCCAGCTTGGGCTGGC
The DNA here is from genome assembly GCA_947311845.1 of Poa pratensis. Classification (NCBI taxonomy): domain Eukaryota; kingdom Viridiplantae; phylum Streptophyta; class Magnoliopsida; order Poales; family Poaceae; genus Poa; species Poa pratensis. The sequence continues at coordinate 22,891,001 of CAMZMU010000111.1, forward strand.
TCCGAGGCCGGCCATGTAACCGAGGCCACCGGCCGTCCGCCCGGTCTGGGCCGGCGAAAAGGCCGCCCATAGCCCAGAGAGGAACGGCCCCCAGCCCGGCTTAGGCCGTCTCCACGGCCGGGCGTGCGAGCGACGAGAATCACGGCGATGGGCGTCGACGGCGTTGATGGCTACGGCGAGGCGAGCTAGAGCGAGGGGGAAGGGAGAAAGGGGCAGCAAGGCCAGGGCTCACCCTCGAGCACCGTGGAGAGGTCGGGGACGGCGGGGGTGGACCGCAGCGGCGACGAACTGGTGCGGTGGAGCTCGGGCGGCCGCGGCGAAGTTGAGGACGGCGACGTCGATTGGCAGCCTCTCCGGTCGATTCCTCTGGCGGGGATGGAGCAGGCGACGCGGCGGTCCTGATGGACTGCTTCGATTTGCTCCGGGAACCCTCAAACAGCGGCGACGAGCACGGCTAGCTCGAGCGGTGCTTCGTCCATGGCGCACATCGCGGGAACAGAGAGGGGAAACGGGAGCAGGGGGCAGGTGAGTGAGCTGGGGGTCCTCATGTGCGTGCTCTCCTCGCAGGGTCAACGACAGCGCAGAGGAGGGGGCAGCGACGCGCGGGTGCGGCGCAAGCAGTGTGCTCCGGTCGCTACAGGAGAGAGGAAGAAGAAACAGAGTTCACAAATTGCCCCCTGGAAAACTTGTTGCTATCACAGATAGGTCCCTCTCCCCTTTTCTTTTTGAAAAACCAGCAGCAAATCAGAATGATTTTATTAGGGCACTCAACAATTTATTAAATTCTGAGAAAAATCCAGTAGCCTCCTACCAACAAGTAGAAGCACCACAAAATTTGGCAACTCCAAATAAAATGTTTTTGGCAACATTTGTTCATAGTGTTGGATTACGGCATTTTGCTCAATTTCCAAATGTTGCTACTTTAATATTTTGGGAGCAAGTGCAAAATTAATATTGTGAACTCTTGGAACTTCCTTGACAAATATAAGATGTCCAGAAACTTTGTTTTGCAACCTTGAGTGCCATCATTGTGTGGAAGTTTGTTAGAGCACTTTGGGCATTTTGTTGTAGCAACTCAATATCATTTCGATACCAATGTTGTGTTAACTCAAAAGAGACATGTTTATGCATGGATGCCATGATGTAATTAACACAAAAGTGGAAAAATTACACAGGTTTTTAGGTTTTCCGCTTTGGGCTGTTACACATGTAGAGACGTGTGTTTCGACAATGGCGGAGCTAGGTACAATCTGTGCAGTCAATTGAGTACACAGTTTCTTGGTGATATTTGGGGAGAATAATAACTTGTATTGATAGTTACGGTATTACAATGTTTATATAGTACAAAAGCCCAACCGACTTAGGCTAGGGTTTGGAGTCCTAAGCCGTATCTAATCATGTCTCTAACACCCCCCCCCCCCCCCCCCCCCCCGCAGTGTCAACGTCGGATGACACGATGTTGAGACTGGAGCGTATGTCGATGAAGGGACCTGTGGGAAGGCCCTTGGTGAAAATGTCTGCAAATTCGGCGCTGGTTGGAACATGAAGAACTCGAACTTCGCCAAGCGCCACATTCTCACGAACAAAATGGATGTCAATCTCAATGTGCTTCGTACGTCGATGATGAACAGGATTAGACGCCATGTAGACTGCAGATATGTTGTCACAGTAGACAATGGTAGCGCGGTCAAGCGGCCGATGCAGCTCGGCAAGAAGCTGTCGAAGCCAAATTGATTCAGCAACAGCGTGTGCAACAGACCTGTACTCGGCTTCAGCGGACGACCTGGATACAGTAACCTGCCTTTTGGAAGACCATGAAACAAGATTATCACCCAAATAAACACAATAGCCGGATGTGGATCGTCGAGTATCTGGACAACCTGCCCAGTCTGCATCAGAATAAGCTGTCAAACTTGTTGAAGAAGAAGAGTTTATGAGTAAGCCATGGTCAAGAGTACCTTTGAGATAGTGAAGTATGCGTTTGACATGATGAAAGTAAGGGAGTCGAGGATCATGCATATAAAGACATGCTTGTTGGACAGAATAGGATATGTCAGGACGTGTGAGAGTGGCATACTGAAGTGCAACAGTGAGACTACGATAAAGACAAGGATCAGAAACAGGTGCACCATCAGCCGAGAGTTTGGATCCTACATCAGCCGGCATGCGAGAAGGTTGACAGTCAGACATGCCTGCTCTAGCTAATAAATCGATAATATATTGACGTTGGGATAGAAAAAGACTGGTAGACGAGCGAGAAACGGTGACACCAAGAAAATGATGAAGGGAACCAAGATCAGTCATAGAGAATTCCTTATTAAGGGAGGAGATAACAAAATTTAAGAAAGAATCAGAAGATGCGGTAAGGATTATATCATCAACATACAAAAGAAGATAGGCAGTGTGCTCGGAAGAACGAAATATGAATAAGGAGGAATCAGATTTGGATGGTATGAAACCTTGAGTTTGAATAAAGGTAGCAAATCGTTGAAACCATGCCCAAGGCGCTTGTTTAAGACCGTACAAGGATTTGTGAAGAAGACACACAAGATCAGGAGAGGAGGTATGCTCAAAACCAGACGGTTGCTGACAGTAGACAGTTTCAGTTAGAGTGCCATTGAGAAAAGCTTTTTTGACATCAAGTTGATGAATAGGCCAAGAAGAGGAGACAACAAGACTGAGAACAACACGAATTGTACTAGGTTTAACAACTGGAGAGAACATCTCATCAAAATCAACACCGGGTTGTTGAGAAAACCCCCGACAGACCCAACGAGCTTTTTAACGTGCGAGAGACCCGTCAGCGTGAAATTTGTGGCGAAAGTGTGAGGACCCCGGATTAATTATCCGAGATACTCGTTATGTTTCCTGCAACAGTCCCATGATCAGTGTGCTGTTGCACATAACTTGAGTTGGTATCACAGAACACCCTTAAATACCGAATAAATATACTTACGTGATTGAAGTGATCAGCTTCAACAGGTACTTGCAGCGGAAATCACCAAACAACGTGGAGCCCAAGTCATTCGCCTTTACCCTACAGGCAGCTGACTGGGAAGCGCCCTAGTTCGCAAAGACGTCAGTGAACTCCTCCTCGTCGAACTGCTCTTCTCTGGAATCTGGCTAAGACAATAGCCAGGGACGAAACCAATATGAGTACATTTGATTGTACTCGCAAACTACCCCAACGGAACATGCACTAGTTTTCATTTTCAAAGACTTTTATTTTTAGGAAAAACCACACTAAATCATGATTTAAAAGGAGAAGAATAGATTTTTAAATCCTGTTGAAGACAAGACATTTTGGAAAGTAGTTTTCTCACTATCTTGGTTAAAAAGGTAAGAAGTCTTTTTTAAATCTTTCCCGAAAATACACCTTCTTTTAAAAGGGAAGAAATCTCTTTTAAAACTTTTTCCTCGAAAAACAACTTCTTGCCCTGATTCCAAGCCCGTCGCTACCTCGAACCAACTCATTGGTACAGGTACGAAATAACCTTTCCAGCCAACTTCCTTCCAAAACTCAACACCTTTCTCAAAACTTGCACATGGTCTTAGGACAGCCTTCCAACTGTCCATATCCGTGGACTCGGCTATTCGAATAGTTTTACACTCTGCAGAGGTAGTACGCTTTTCCCACACCCATCCGGTCACTCATCGTGTCAGCCACGTCCCGCCATACCAGAGGTATGCGAAGTTGAGTCCCGGCCATAGCCTGTCCTTTGCTCATGCTAGTATAGGACCCTGCCGCTACGACACTTTCCATCGACACTCAAATCCTCAGAAACTAAGTGTGAGGACTCGTAGTTCTGCCCGGCGGACCCAAGGGAGCCCTTCAATCCTCTTCCTCCAAATACGTCCATACCGGCTTCCGGTAGACCAACATTGAAGAGGACCCAGGTCAGGGGGTAGGTCCTCAGACCATCCCCTCATGGAACGAGGTTATCCTCGTTGTTGAGGCATCCAGTACTAACACGAGCAAATTATATGACTACGCCCTTGCCCATATGTGGGTAAGTGTCGCACAGGATAATGGTTGGTCGTCATAGTACTAGGACACAATGTGCATTTTTCTCAAAAACAACACCAACCTTTTCAACTGAGCACCGACCTTCCGGCAGGTCTATCCAAGTATTTTCAAAAGAGTTTTGAAAACATTGTTTTTCCCATCCTATAGTTTTAATAAACAAACTGATTTCTACATAGGTGGCAAAATAGTTTTTCATAAACCCTTTTAAAAAGGTTTTCACAATCATTTCTAATTTTCATAGCAAAAATACTTTTAATCAAAACTTGGGTGGTTTGTAATCCCACCAAAAGATTTTCATAGAAGGCTTTGAGTAAAACAAGTTCATTTAGAAATCATTGTATACCATTGACACCTCTATATCGGGTGCCTCAATAATATACTTGCGTTTTGGAAAAAGGGTTTTCAAATCATCGCTTTCGTGGCAACACCACATAAAACATTTATGCTCTTAATAAGTAAAACAGATGAATCAAAATAGATGTATATAGATGCAAGCTCAGTGAAGTAGCTTGCCTGGCTTCGGCATAATGTCATTGGTCTTCTTCTTCTGATTAAAGAAATAAACTCCGATTCTCCTCCAATAAATCCTCTCCAGAGACCACTCCGGTAACGTGTATCTCTAGCGTCGCAAACATGGGGATAGAACAGCAATCAATGAGCAACCAACCCTCAAGGGTACACAAACAAGTAACATACCACTAGCACCAAACTAAATCAGTGGTGGAGTCACCCAGAAGTCCTAGGGTAGAATCGATTACTTCTATACGGGAAAAAATTATAACTTCCCTTTTTACTTAAGGGTTTCCTTAGTTTCCCAAAAAGTGCAGCACTGTGATTGCGTCCACAGATGCAGGAAAATGAGGGTACTGGATACCTCCTCATTTCTGAGCATTTTGATGTATTAAACACATTTTTCTGAAGTACCAAACAAAAGTTATTGCATTTTCAAAATTTGATTTAGTGCTGCCATTTTAGCCTACCTTTTTAAACATCGCTAAAACTAATTCACCATGTTTGGAAACAAGGTGAAACATGAAGTAGATTAAGTGCTCAACATTTTGGTAGTTCATACTTAATTTTTGGATCAATAATCTTAAAGATATGAATTTTCCAATAATATGTTTTTGCTGCCCTTTTTGTTATTTTAATAAAACAACATCTAAACTAACTTTGTTGGAAGAGTGAGTGATACAAAAAGGCGGGTTTTATTTTCTGAACACGTTGATATCTTATTTGATATTTTTGGACTAGTATTTGAAAAGTTGTGGATTTTACAAGTTTAAATTCGGATCTGGCTAATTATTCTGTTTTTCCAAATAAACTACCGAAACGTTTTGCACCGAAAGTGAGCTAGCCACAGCGGCTGACGCCTGGGGTCCACAGCCACGTAGACGTCCACGTCAGCGCGCAGGCCCACGGCCAGTTTGACCATGGGAAGGGCACAGACCGGCGCGGGCGGCGGCGGTGACCACCGGCGGCGTCGCGCACGGATCCTTCGATCCGATGCACGCGAGGAAGCTCCACTGGAGGCTTTGGACGCGCCCAAGGACGGCGAGCCTAGCTACGGTGTCTCCGCCAGCTAATGGTCGCCGGAGCGATGAGTAAAACGACGGCAAGCGGCGGCCGTCGGCGGGCTACGGCGAGCTACTGCTATACTACGATCTAGAGCGAGTGGAGGGAGAGGGAGGTGTCCAGGAGGACGGAGCGCTCACCCTCGATGCATGGGATCAACCAGCTGCAGAAGAGGAGGGCCAGAACGGCGGCGAGCTTGCTCGGTGGCTGGCGGCCGGAGGTGGAGAAGAAGATGCCGATCTCCGCAACGACGGCGCCCCGGCTCGATTCCCTTGGCAGGGAGGAAGAATACGACGCGGTGAACCTCCTGGTGCACTTGGATTCGGAAGGGGTGCTCTCTAGTGACGGCGAGGTGCGACGGCGGCTCGGCCTTGGTTCGGCTTCGGGGAGAGCTTAGTGAGAGGGAGAGGGAGGGAAATAAGCGAGCAGTGAAGGAGCAGGGGAGGGTGTGGCGTGCTTTTATCGTCTCCTCCGCAGCAAGGAGGGAGGGGCCACGGCATTGACGACGGGAGAGCACGGCAACGAGACGAACACGGCGACGGGGAGCACGGCAGCGTGCGGGAGGTGTCACGGCGTCCAGGGCGCAGAGATGAGGTGATGGGGGAGAGCAGAGGGGTCAGAAGCCCGGCTTCGCGAGGGAGAGGTGCGCGGCAAGCGACGACCACGGCAGCGCCGGCGTGGGGAGCACGGCGCCGTGCCGGCAGCGTGCTGCTACAGAGGTCAACGAAGGTTTTGCAGAACGCCCCCTGAACCTTTCTCTCCTCTCACGGATAGGTCCTCGCCTAAAAGAAAACCTTTATTTCTATTTTGAAACCAGTAGGGTTTCCAGGATTTATTTGAGGGGTTTAAACATTTTACAAAAATCATAGAAAATTCATGTAGCCTCCCCTATATATGAGGAAGCTCCACAAAAATTGGTTTTACAAAATAAAATGTTTTGCTCCATTTTTGTTCATAGGTTTTGAATAAACAATTTTTGGAAATTAAAATTTGATACTCCTTTAATAATTCAAAACCAGTGGTAAAAGAGTTTGTAGAACCTTTGGAGCCTTCTTGACAAATATGGTACTTCAAATAAGTTTTATTTTCATAAAGAAAACATTTGTTTTGAAGAAACAAAGAAATTGGGAGGGAAATTATTTATGAAGATCATTTTAACATGACCTTCATTTCTTTTTAATAAAAGAGAGGAGGGGTTTGTTTTAAATCAACAAGTAGGGTTACTAGAGGAGGGAGTGATATGAAATGGAGAGAATTATCATTTCATCCCCTTCTCTAGAATTTTGATAAAGAAAGAATAAGGGTTTTCATAAAACAGAGGAATAGATAAGGAGGGAGTGTTATTGAAACCATCTCCCTAAATTTTAGGATTTTAACTTGGGGTGCCTAATTGTAGAGGATTTATTCCTCTTCAAGTCACCCTCCAAGTTTGGTGGCCAAGGGTGTCCTAAAGTGGTAACAACTCCACTGAGGAATTATACTCACAAGAGAATCACACACAGCAGCAAATTCACAGCAGTAGCAACAGCACCAAAATACCAATCAACACAACAATATCCACAATTCAATCAAGCCACACACTTCAAACTACCAGAATAAATCACACACCTTTTTCCATAACTAACAATGCTATTTATAAAAGTGGCCACACCCAATCATGACAAGATGGTGTTTAAGGGATATATCAACCCATAACTTAATAGTTTCCAAAATGGTTTGATAAAGGGAAAATATGTGAGGTGATATATTCCCCACTAGTATTTCTTTTGAAAAGGAGTTGAAACTTAGGAGTTTCTAAAATAGGAGTTGTATAAATATCAAGGTTGAAGAAGGAACAGGAGATCACAGATAGTTCTCCACATTTTATAAACAGGAAACTTTTGAAAATACTTTCACTGTCTCAAATTAAAGAGTATTTTGTTTGTTGCTAAAACCAAATCATTTGTTGAAATAAACTTCTGGCCAACATAAGAATGGAAAGACATATGGAATATTCTTGTCATAACATGGTCACCAGTGTTGTAAATATATTTTTACCTAGGTGGATGTCTTGAGTTGACATCTACTATCAACAATCACAACAACAAGTTACACAAGTCAACAGAACAAATTAAAGGAAAACACAATCACTTGTGAAATAATTCAAAAAGTTTTTGTTGGTTCTGAAATTTGGGTCTTGTTTACCCTTGTTATAAATTTGGGATGTTACAGATCCTTCCCCCCTTAAAATAAATCTCGTCCTCGAGATTTGCCCGGGGGTACAGGAGAGATACGAGGCAAAATAATTTATTTTAGAAAGGTCGTATATTCACTTTCGTGTATACACGGGTTTTGAAAAACAACAGGGTTTTTCTTCAAAATACCCCTAGCTGTGCCACCAATAATTGGCTCATGGACACAGTGGGTCTGATTTATACGAGGAATTATTTTTGCCGGGGTTTTTACAGAAAAAGCGAGGGATAAAGGATAGAGGAACACGGGGGGTTAACTGCTGACTCACTGACATGTGGGCCCGGGGCCCACTTGGCGGTCTCTCCTCCTTTTCTCCTCCTCTTCTTCATCCTTGCTCGCCCTTGCTCGTACTTGCTCCATTTTCAGTGCGCAGGGCACTCACCCGCGGTACTGCTGCGCGTGCTGTCCGTCGATGCAGCGGCAGACACGGCTTTGGGGACACGATGCCTAGGTGGTTTCGCGCCATTAAGGCGAGTACAGCTCGCGATTCCTCCACTTTCCCGCGCAGTGCGGTGTCGAGGAGCGGCGTCCGAGCTCGGCTTATAAACTAGCGACCTCAGAAAAACATTTCTTCCATCGCGTCGTCACCATGGGCTTCATTACCGATTTCTTCAGAGCCTATGTTGATGCGATGGAGGATGCGGGCTTCCTCGAGGGCTGCTTCGTCTTCGTGCTCTTCGTGTTCTCGATTTTGACGGTGTTCAGCCTGCTGTTCGCGGCAGTGGTGCTCCTAGCCGTGGCCTTGTGCCATTGGTGGTCTAGCGCGGGGGCTGGTGCTGCGACAGTGGCGCCTGCTGCGCTAGAGGAGCCAGATGCGGCGGAGGAGCGCACGGTGGAGGAGCTTGCGGCGGTGGAGGAGGTGGTAGACCTTCCGGCTGGAGGTGAGCAGGCTGCTCGAGCTGTCTGCCGCCGTCGGGCGGCGCGTGACTCGGCTCTGAGTGAGCCAGGCTCATCCTCTGGTGGCATCGGGGAGTTCGAGAGAGATTAGGAATCTCTAGGTGCCGTTGCATCCGTGCTGGCAGTGTTGTTTGTAGGAGTAGAACTTGTATCCTCTGTTCCTTTCTGAATTTCTCGCTTCTGTACTGCAATCCGTGATTGTATTGATCTTGCCTTTGCTGATAACCCGGGACAAGTGTGCCTTGTCGAAATCTTCTTGGTTGTCACAACTCTGGTCTTGCAGCACAGATAGGATGCAGAAGTACTAGAATAAACTTGTTTTGGCGAGAAAATATATTTTTAGAGAAATAACTGCAGTATATGGTCTCAACCATTTGCAGTGGTAGCACACATTCAACCATATAGGTTGAACACACAATAAGAACACCCTACAAGATGTCCTTCTGTGTTCCAGCGAGCATTTACGCTTCGCAAGCATTTTAAGGCTTGCGAGGCTCACATCTCGTGGAGGGCTCGGGCCCCTTTCTTTAACATGCAGAAAGCACAAGGTTCATATTGGGTGAGGAACCTTGGGGAGATTGCATGTAGGAGAACACACACAAAAATAATTTGCATACTACAAAATAGTCCCATTCAAAGTTTGCATTAATTCCCAGGGGTATGCGTCTGGGGTCACATACGGTTCCTGGTTTAAGTGATCTGTGGTTTCTTTTTAAAACTTTTAACTGAAAAAAAGCATGACATTCCATCAGATGTCAACCAAGTGGTTAACAAGATGATAAGAACACCAAGTTTTTATTTGGGCTGATCTATCAGCCGGGAACAGACAACAACCTTGCATTACAAGAACACGAGAAAAACAGCAACAAACCAACAACAGACTAACAACGTTGATCCACACACACAAACACACAAGCGCTGGTCAGGCTAACTAAACCTGGGTTCTACTCTGCCTGAGAGGTTCTAGGAGTCGGTGAAGCGTGACCGAGACAAAGAGTGGTGTCCACATCTCTGTCTTCCAAGGGGTGGGGATCTACAGGCACGCCTTCGAGGACTACGCCTGGTTCTTGGGGTGGCTGCTGAACTCGGGCGAGAGCTTGTGTCACCGAAGCATCCAGCAAATCATCTAGGATCGACTGTCTTGCATCCTGAGCTTGCCCACGGTGAGAAGTGGGTTGGTTCCTTGCTCGACCCAGTTCCCGGCGGGCACGAGCAAGGTGGCGCCTTGTGGTCATGAGTTCCTCCATCAGGGTGTGACTGAATCTTGTCATTGCAGCTCCATAGGTGACCAGGGTGATTACGGCAGGGTCAGCTTCCTGTCCCATGGAAGCTTGGAAAGCCTCCGCAACATGCTCAGGTATGGCTGGGAGGAAGTGGAAAGCTCGGCTTACCGCCATTGCCGGTTCTGAGTACCGGAGACGGACGAGTCCTTCCCAGGCTGCTACCTGGAGGGCTAGATCTAGGGTAGGCATGCTCTTACCCTGGATCAAGTAAGTCGGACTGATGCCCAATGGCACGAGCCGATATGCACTCGACTTGGAATTCACTCCCGGCGAGCGGAGAGAGTTCTCGAACACCACATATCGAGGACGGGCAGGCCGACCAAGAATGTGGCAGACGGCCTTCCAAAGCATCAGCGGAAACCCACTATGCTCCTCGGCAGTGGTTTCCATGAAACTCTGAGGTTTGCCATGGGTTCTTTGGATCTGGATGAAGGATAAGAACACGGGATTCTTGCCTCAGGAGATTTGGGTCGCTAAGGGTGGTGAGTGGGGATAGATGGCAGATGGAACGGGGCCTTTTATAAGCTAGGTGTGTCGGCTCCTTTCTGGGGAAGAACCCGGGGAGCGTCACTCGTGTGGGGACAAGCCCTACTGCACTCTACTGTGAACCGACGCCTGGCCATGCCGGTTAGGCAGGGAGGGTCAGATCCGGACTCACTGTAAGGGAGCGTCACAAACAAACAACAACACACAGGGTACATTTAGTACCAATGGACGCCTAATACTCGTAGTATCGGGTAGTATGGCTAAAGTTCCTATCATAAGCTGTTCCTATGGGTCTTGGTTAGACAGGGGTGCTGAAATCTTCAGTTCGTCGCCTTAGTCTTCAACTGGAGACACTGAGATTGTCGAAGTAGCCACTTGAGTAGAATTGCTGAGGTTGAGCTGAGGTCTTCAGAGATCTCTTGATTTGGTTGATGTCGATGATCTTGACATTTGTAGACCAATGAACTTGATGTTGAATGTTGAGATGGTTGCTTCTTCTTTGTAGGTGCTAGCTAATTAGGTCTCTTTTGGGTTCATCGTCAAGTATTTTGAACAGGTAAGAAGGTAGAGAAACCTTGGTAAAATTTAAAATAGAAAGGTAAGATCAGAAATAATTTGAGAAGACGAAAGAGCGGGAGCCATTTTTGGACTTCCCTAGATAAGGATATATTTTTGGTGTTAACATATTTTTAACAAAATATTCTCTCCTAACTAACGTCCATGCTAACTAAGGTCTGTTACAGTCAGGATGGCTCTGATACCAAGTCTGTGAGGACCCCGGATTAATTATCCGAGATACTCGTTATGTTTCCTGCAACAGTCCCATGATCAGTGTGCTGTTGCACATAACTTGAGTTGGTATCACAGAACACCCTTAAATACCGAATAAATATACTTACGTGATTGAAGTGATCAGCTTCAACAGGTACTTGCAGCGGAAATCACCAAACAACGTGGAGCCCAAGTCATTCGCCTTTACCCTACAGGCAGCTGACTGGGAAGCGCCCTAGTTCGCAAAGACGTCAGTGAACTCCTCCTCGTCGAACTGCTCTTCTCTGGAATCTGGCTAAGACAATAGCCAGGGACGAAACCAATATGAGTACATTTGATTGTACTCGCAAACTACCCCAACAGGAACATGCACTAGTTTTAATTTTCAAAGACTTTTATTTTTAGGAAAAACCACACTAAATCTGATTTAAAAGGAGAAGAATAGATTTTTAATCCTGTTGAAGACAAACATTTTGGAAAGTAGTTTTCTCACTATCTTGTTAAAAAGGTAAGAAGTCTTTTTAAATCTTTTCCCGAAAATACACCTTCTTTTAAAAGGGTAAGAAATCTCTTTTAAAACTTTTTCCTCGAAAAACAACTTCTTGCCCTGATTCCAAGCCCGTCGCTACCTCGAACCAACTCATTGGTACAGGTACGAAATAACCTTTCCAGCCAACTTCCTTCCAAAACTCAACACCTTTCTCAAAACTTGCACATGGTCTTAGGACAGCCTTCCAACTGTCCATATCCGTGGACTCGGCTATTCGAATAGTTTTACACTCTGCAGAGGTAGTACGCTTTTCCCACACCCATCCGGTCACTCATCGTGTCAGCCACGTCCCGCCATACCAGAGGTATGCGAAGTTGAGTTCCCGGCCATAGCCTGTCCTTTGCTCATGCTAGTATAGGACCCTGCCGCTACGACACTTTCCATCGACACTCAAATCCTCAGAAACTAAGTGTGAGGACTCGTAGTTCTGCCCGGCGGACCCAAGGGAGCCCTTCAATCCTCTTCCTCCAAATACGTCCATACCGGCTTCCGGTAGACCAACATTGAAGAGGACCCAGGTCAGGGGGTAGGTCCTCAGACCATCCCCTCATGGAACGAGGTTATCCTCGTTGTTGAGGCATCCAGTACTAACACGAGCAAATTATATGACTACGCCCTTGCCCATATGTGGGTAAGTGTGGTCGCACAGGATAATGGTTGGTCGTCATAGTACTAGGACACAATGTGCATTTTTCTCAAAACAACACCAACCTTCTTCAACTGAGCACCGACCTTCCGGCAGGTCTATCCAAGTATTTTTAAAAGAGTTTGAGAAACATTGTTTTTCCCATCCTATAGTTTTATAAACAAACTATATTCTACATAAGTGGCAAAATAGTTTTTCATAAACCCTTTTAAAAAGGTTTTCACAATCATTTCTAATTTTCAGAGCAAAAATACTTTTAATCAAAACTTGGGTGGTTTGTAATCCCACCAAAAGATTTTCATAGAAGGCTTTGGAGTAAAACAAGTTCATTTAGAAATCATGTATACCATACACCTCTATATCGGGTGCCTCAATAATATACTTGTTTTGGAAAAGGGTTTTCAAATCATCGCTTTCGTGGCAACACCACAGAAATCATTATGCTCTTTATAAGTAAAACAGATAAATCAAAATAGAGGTATATAGATGCAAGCTCAGTGAAGTAGCTTGCCTGGCTTCGGCATAATGTCATTGGTCTTCTTCTTCTGATTAAAGAAATAAACTCCGATTCTCCTCCAATAAATCCTCTCCAGAGACCACTCCGGTAACGTGTATCTCTAGCGTCGCAAACATGGGGATAGAACAGCAATCAATGAGCAACCAACCCTCAAGGGTACACAAACAAGTAACATACCACTAGCACCAAACTAAATCAGTGGTGGAGTCACCCAGAAGTCCTAGGGTAGAATCGATTACTTCTATACGGGAAAAAATTATAACTTCCCTTTTTACTTAAGGGTTTCCTTAGTTTCCCAAAAAGTGCAGCACTGTGATTGCGTCCACAGATGCAGGAAAATGAGGGTACTGGATACCTCCTCATTTTCTGAGCATTTTGATGTATTAAACACATTTTTCTGAAGTACCAAACAAAAGTTATTGCATTTTCAAAATTTGATTTAGTGCTGCCATTTTAGCCTACCTTTTTAAACATCGCTAAAACTAATTCACCATGTTTGGAAACAAGGTGAAACATGAAGTAGATTAAGTGCTCAACATTTTGGTAGTTCATACTTAATTTTTGGATCAATAATCTTAAAGATATGAATTTTCCAATAATATGTTTTTGCTGCCCTTTTTGTTATTTTAATAAAACAACATCTAAACTAACTTTGTTGGAAGAGTGAGTGATACAAAAAGGCGGGTTTTATTTTTCTGAACACGTTGATATCTTATTTGATATTTTTGGACTAGTATTTGAAAAGTTGTGGATTTTACAAGTTTAAATTCGGATCTGGCTAATTATTCTGTTTTTCCAAATAAACTACCGAAACGTTTTGCACCGAAAGTGAGCTAGCCACAGCGGCTGACGCCTGGGGTCCACAGCCACGTAGACGTCCACGTCAGCGCGCAGGCCCACGGCCAGTTTGACCATGGGAAGGGCACAGACCGGCGCGGGCGGCGGCGGTGACCACCGGCGGCGTCGCGCACGGATCCTTCGATCCGATGCACGCGAGGAAGCTCCACTGGAGGCTTTGGACGCGCCCAAGGACGGCGAGCCTAGCTACGGTGTCTCCGCCAGCTAATGGTCGCCGGAGCGATGAGTAAAACGACGGCAAGCGGCGGCCGTCGGCGGGCTACGGCGAGCTACTGCTATACTACGATCTAGAGCGAGTGGAGGGAGAGGGAGGTGTCCAGGAGGACGGAGCGCTCACCCTCGATGCATGGGATCAACCAGCTGCAGAAGAGGAGGGCCAGAACGGCGGCGAGCTTGCTCGGTGGCTGGCGGCCGGAGGTGGAGAAGAAGATGCCGATCTCCGCAACGACGGCGCCCCGGCTCGATTCCCTTGGCAGGGAGGAAGAATACGACGCGGTGAACCTCCTGGTGCACTTGGATTCGGAAGGGGTGCTCTCTAGTGACGGCGAGGTGCGACGGCGGCTCGGCCTTGGTTCGGCTTCGGGGAGAGCTTAGTGAGAGGGAGAGGGAGGGAAATAAGCGAGCAGTGAAGGAGCAGGGGAGGGTGTGGCGTGCTTTTATCGTCTCCTCCGCAGCAAGGAGGGAGGGGCCACGGCATTGACGACGGGAGAGCACGGCAACGAGACGAACACGGCGACGGGGAGCACGGCAGCGTGCGGGAGGTGTCACGGCGTCCAGGGCGCAGAGATGAGGTGATGGGGGAGAGCAGAGGGGTCAGAAGCCCGGCTTCGCGAGGGAGAGGTGCGCGGCAAGCGACGACCACGGCAGCGCCGGCGTGGGGAGCACGGCGCCGTGCCGGCAGCGTGCTGCTACAGAGGTCAACGAAGGTTTTGCAGAACGCCCCCTGAACCTTTCTCTCCTCTCACGGATAGGTCCTCGCCTAAAAGAAAACCTTTATTTCTATTTTGAAACCAGTAGGGTTTCCAGGATTTATTTGAGGGGTTTAAACATTTTACAAAAATCATAGAAAATTCATGTAGCCTCCCCTATATATGAGGAAGCTCCACAAAAATTGGTTTTACAAAATAAAATGTTTTGCTCCATTTTTGTTCATAGGTTTTGAATAAACAATTTTTGGAAATTAAAATTTGATACTCCTTTAATAATTCAAAACCAGTGGTAAAAGAGTTTGTAGAACCTTTGGAGCCTTCTTGACAAATATGGTACTTCAAATAAGTTTTATTTTCATAAAGAAAACATTTGTTTTGAAGAAACAAAGAAATTGGGAGGGAAATTATTTATGAAGATCATTTTAACCCATGACCTTCATTTCTTTTTAATAAAAGAGAGGAGGGGTTTGTTTTAAATCAACAAGTAGGGTTACTAGAGGAGGGAGTGATATGAAATGGAGAGAATTATCATTTCATCCCCTTCTCTAGAATTTTGATAAAGAAAGAATAAGGGTTTTCATAAAACAGAGGAATAGATAAGGAGGGAGTGTTATTGAAACCATCTCCCTAAATTTTAGGATTTTAACTTGGGGTGCCTAATTGTAGAGGATTTATTCCTCTTCAAGTCACCCTCCAAGTTTGGTGGCCAAGGGTGTCCTAAAGTGGTAACAACTCCACTGAGGAATTATACTCACAAGAGAATCACACACAGCAGCAAATTCACAGCAGTAGCAACAGCACCAAAATACCAATCACACAACAATATCCACAATTCAATCAAGCCACACACTTCAAACTACCAGAATAAATCACACACCTTTTTCCATAACTAACAATGCTACTTTATAAAAGTGGCCACACCCAATCATGACAAGATGGTGTTTAAGGGATATATCAACCCATAACTTAATAGTTTCCAAAATGGTTTGATAAAGGGAAAATATGTGAGGTGATATATTCCCCACTAGTATTTCTTTTGAAAAGGAGTTGAAACTTAGGAGTTTCTAAAATAGGAGTTGTATAAATATCAAGGTTGAAGAAGGAACAGGAGATCACAGATAGTTCTCCACATTTTATAAACAGGAAACTTTTGAAAATACTTTCACTGTCTCAAATTAAAGAGTATTTTGTTTGTTGCTAAAACCAAATCATTTGTTGAAATAAACTTCTGGCCAACATAAGAATGGAAAGACATATGGAATATTTTCTTGTCATAACATGGTCACCAGTGTTGTAAATATATTTTTACCTAGGTGGTTTCTTGAGTTGACATCACTAGTCAACAATCAAAACAACAAGTTACACAAGATTGACAGAACAATTAAAGGAAAACACAATCACTTGTGAAATAATTCAAAAAGTTTTTGTTGGTTCTGAAATTTGGGTCTTGTTTACCCTTGTTATAAATTTGGGATGTTACAGAAAGACCCATTTACCAGTGACAATATTTGCATTAGACGGTTTGGGGACAAGAGTCCAAGTTTTGTTTTGAGTGAACTCTTCGCGCATGGCTGCATGCCACAGCGGATCAAGAAGGGCATGTTTGTAAGAAGATGGAACAGGAGAAATTACAGGTGTAGCAGACAAGTTTAGTTTGCGGATGGGAAGATGAAAACCACGTTTGGCGCGAGTGCGCATGACATGGTCGTTTTGGGGAATAGGAACAGAGATAGCATGAGGAGGAATAGGTGGTTCAGGTTGGTCGGAAGCTGGAGATGTATCGAGGCTGGCCGAAGCAGTTGACGACGGGGTGGAAGGAATGGCTGTCCCGGCAGAAATATCTGAAAAGTCTGCCGCGGCCGGGGAAGCTGCCCCGACAGAGGATGGCGGTGGTGTTTGAGGTATGGGGAGATCGCGGTATCGGGATTGGGTGGAGATGTAGGTGAAAGTGCATGTGTTGCCCCATGCGTGGTTTTGGTAATTAATGACAATCCTTATGGACTAATGTTTGCTTTGAGATATTCTTATAGATCTTGTCCATAGGAAAGATTGGAGTTCATGTGTTGGACTCTAGAAGCTTATAAGATGACCAAGATCTTATTCAAGGGTTTATATGAAGAATGGTCTTATATTGAGTTGAGCATATCGCAAGTATGTCTTGAAGAATAGAATACCGTGGATATTCATGCTCATCTTCAAGACATCATCATTGATCAAGAAAGAAGAAAAGATACAAAGTTGATCAAGGCTAAGTGGAAAGGATGGATTCAAGTGATCAACACACAAAGCTACATGTTGTACCATGTGGGATCTTGTGATCTAATGGTATGATAAGCAATCGTCTATATAGCTTTGTGAACTAACCCATATATGTGTGTAGAGTATCTATGCGGGGTTAGGTTTCTTCCCATGGGCGTGCATCAAAAGGAAGTTCCATATAGCTCATGACGGATGACGTCAAGCGGTGGTCGTCATCAAGATAATGGCCAAGTGAAGGTGTTCCTAAAAGTGGCTCTCCCATATTGTGTATGGGGGAGCATTTCACAAGACTTCACCAAGCGGAGCGCAATCAAGAAAGGTGATCCAACTTGAGGTGATCAAGATCGTCATCATCTAGCTCAAGTGGATTGCGTAAGGCAAATGTATGGTCTTGATAGGGTTTCTATTTTACCGGTCTCATGGTGTTAGTGAGAGATCGGATTATAGGATAGATGCCACACTTTCAAGAGGGGCTCTCGAATGAGTAACTTGATCGTATCGTTCGGAGAGAGCTCAAACCTTTGCATTCTTGGCATCATCTTTCTTGGTTCTTATTTAGCTTTTATCTTTGTGAGGTTTTGGTGCTTGTCGTGTTTGTCATGACAAGACCAAGTTGTTCGAAAACGGTTTTACTATAGAAAACTTGTTGCGTTTTCGTGTTGGAAATATTATCGGTTTATCCGTGAGGAAAGTTCCACACCTTCCCATGTGTGTCAACTTACCTCTATTTATGGTTCTTAATATTTCTTGGCCTTCTCCTTGTCGTTACCTTTCATTCAAAATTGGTTTCACCTAATTTGGAGCTTCCATGCAAAAGTTGTTGCCGTTTTGGTGTTTGCCTTTTTAGCTGTTTTTGCCTGGCAGCGGTAGTACCGCTGGCTCTGGCAGTACTACCGCCAGTTCCCCTACGGCGAGCTGCTGAAGCGGTACCGCTGCGGGTACCGCTGTTTTGTCGTTCGGAGCCTTCTTCCGGTACCACCAGCGGTACCGCCGGCGGTACCAACTGGTACCGTGGGCGTGGGATCGGTGAACCTTTGACCAGTCGTTGACTGGCCCGGCGGCTGCGTTGTAGAACCCAGCGGTAGTACTGCCTATCCCAGCGGTACTACCGCTGGGCTCGAAAACTGCAGCCAACGGTTGGATTCGTGGGGAGCCTTTTTAAGGGGTCTTCTTCCCCAATGGTTCCCCAACCATTCTTGCAAGTTTTGCACTCCATTGTTGACCTCCAAAAGCTTGCTTTCTCTCAATCCCTCCAATGATTCTTGCTCATTCTTGAGGGAAACAAGAGAGGAGATCTAGATCTACATCTCCACCAATCAATCTCTCCTCTAAGTGAGGGGAGCATATTGGATCTTGATCTTGGGATTCATTTGTTGCTTCCTTGCTCTTCCTCTCATCTTCCTCCATAGCATTAGTTGCTTTGGTGGGATTTGAGAGTGAATTGCTTTGAGCACTTTGTGTGTTCTTGCCATTGCATTAGGTGCATCGGTTTGAGTTCTCCACGGTGATTCGTGGAGTGGAAGTTTGAGAAGCTCATTACTCTTTGTGGTTTTCCTTGCATCTTGGGTTGCTTGTAACCCTAGGTGCCTTTGTGAGTCTCGGAGGAAGTCCGAGGCATTGTTGGGAGGCTCCAACTCTTTGTGGAGTTCCCCGACCTTTGTGTATCGGTTTGGTCAACGCCTTCAAGTCGACCTCATAGTGGAACGAGCCAATCCTTCACGGGTGAAGCTCACGGAGAATAGGGTGAGCACATCCGTGCTATTGGAGCGCCTAGGTGGCTCCACACCCCTCCAACGTAGACGTACTTCCATTAGGAAGGAACTACGGGAAACATCTCCTCGTGTCCACTTTGCGGTTACTTCTATACCCAAACCTTTACTTATGCATTTACCTTTGTGATAGCCATCGAGCTTGATGTTATCTATATTGCTATCACTTAGTTGTTATTCTTGCTTAGCATAAGTTGTTGGTGCACATAGGTGAACCTAGCTTGTTTAGGTTTTGTGCTTGATAAATTAAACGCTAGTTTTATTCCGCATTTATTCAAGCCTAAACCGTAATTATTTTAAAACGCCTATTCACCCCCCCCCCCCCCCCTCTAGGCGACATCCTCGTTCTTTCAGTAGGTAAGATGTGTGTGGGTACAAGAGGGTTGCGTGTATGAGGTGGTGGTAGCGAGATAGTGGTAGGTGGTTCAGGAGAAGATACAACAGAATAGGGAAAAGTGTTTTCATAAAAAATGACATGGCGAGAGAGGAGAACTCGTCCTGAGGAGGGATCATAGCAGCGAGAACCTTTGTGATCGTCTGATGGGCCAAGGTAGATACATGGGAAAGAGCGAGGGTCGAGTTTGTGGTTGGTAGTAGCGGTGGTGTTGGGGTAACAGAGACATCCAAAAACACGAAGAGAAGAGTAGTCGGGATGGTGGAGAAAAAGGGATTGAAAGGGTGTGTATAGAGGTTATGTTTTTGTAGGTCGAATATTTAGAAGAAAGGTGGCGGTGCGTAAAGCTTCAGCCCAAAAGCGAGAGGGTAAAGAGGCTTGGATGAGGAGAGTGCGTAGAATGTCATTGATGGAGTGAAGAGAGCGTTCGGCCTTACCATTTTGAGGGGAAGTGTATGGGAAGGAAAAGCGAAGGAGGGCTCCGATGGTTAGAAAGAAATCGCGGTTTTTAGTGTTGTTAAATTCACAACCATTATCACATTGTATAAAACGAATGGGTAGACCGAAGTGTACTAGGGCATATTGACGAAAATTGATGAAAATAGTGTGGGCATCCGATTTGGCACGTAGAGGAAAAGTCCATATATAGTGTGAGTAATCATCAAGAATAACCAAATAATATTTAAAACCAGATACACTAGAAATAGGAGATGTCCAGATATCACAATGAAGTAGCTCAAAAGGAAACGAACTAAACGTAGTAGACGCACTAAAGGGGAGACGAACATGTTTGCCACATTGACAGGCATTACACACTGAAGATTCATGGGATATGCTAGAGCTAGGGATACAAAATTCTTGAAGCATGGATGAAAGTGTAGCTTTATTGGGATGTCCGAGACGGCGATGCGACAAAACAACTGAGGCAAGCATAGCATGTGGTGTCGAAGAGGGCGCGCCGGGAAGAGGATAAAGATCACTTGAACTATTGTAGCGCGCCAGAACCGTCCCGGTGCTCAGGTCCTTCACAGATAAACCAAAGGGATCAAATTCCAAGGAGACAGAATTGTCAGTGGTAAATTGTCGAACAGATATGAGATTTTTGATTAAGGAGGGAGCAACAAGAATGTCACGGAGAAGAATTTTTTTAGTGTGATTAGGGATATAAGAGTGTCCAGTGCATGAAATAGGAATAGAGGAACCATTACCAACAGTGATGGAGGAAAATTGTGAAGGAAAACAAGATGACAGCAAATTCATATTTGAAGACATATGCGAGGATGCACCAGAATCGAAAATCCAATCCGTACCTTGGTTGTTTAGGGTGAAATTGTTCATTGCGGCGATGAAGGCCGCTTGATCCCAGCTTGGCGTTGAAGGCGAGGTGGAGGACGCAGTCGGAGGAGCCGTTGGTGCAGATTGGTACGGGAGGGCCGGCAAACCATGCATGTACGGCGTGGATGATGATGGAGCCGCATAGTGGGGCGCGAGAGCGCCGTAGTAGGGTGCCGGAGCAGGAGCGGAGTACATGGGCGTTGCTGTGTAGACGTGGGAGGGTGGTCGAACGCCAAGGAGTCCAGGAGCTCCTGTTGCGGGGCGAAGACCAGGGCTCCAAGTACCAGAGTAAGCTGGTGGGGCACCGTGAGGGGACGGCGACGTCCATGGCATCGGCCACGCCTGTACGAGGCTAGTCCAGGGGTCATGAGCGGGGCGCCATGTAGAGGGATCCACGGGCGGCGATGGTGTTGATGACGAGGCGCCTGTCGATGATGAAGAACCGTCACGAGGTTGCGGCAGCCGGTACACTGGGTTTTTGCCGCGGTAGTTAGGGCTCGGGCGCCAGCCCGGAGGGGGCTGCATGGATGAAGATGTCGCGGGCGCTGGGGGCGCAGGTGGTGCGGGAGGAGCGGGGGCTGGAGGTCGGGTGCCGGTGCTGGTGTGAAAGACTTGAGGCGGACGAGCGGTCTTGCGACTTTGCGTCATGGACTCGAGCTGTAACATGGAGCGCACATCGGCGAAGGAGGGACGAGGCCGCATCATTGGTATAAAGGCGACCTGTTTGTCGAATTGCTCGCCGAGACCAACAAGGAGAGCATTGATCAGGGTGCGATCGTCCACACGGTCACCGAGCTCTCGAAGTTCATCGCCGATGGCCTTGATCCGTTGACAGAAGACATAAACCGGCGAGTCTCCCTGGACGAGAGTACGGAGCTCGGTGTGGAGAGAGTTGATGCAAGCGTCGCTGTTGTCTTGAAAGAGTTGACGGAGAGCAGCCCATAGCTCGGCCGCCGTGGCATCATCGTTGGAGACGAGGTTGAACAGCTCGGTGGAGATCCACGTGTAGATCCATTGGATGATCGCGAGATCGTCCTTAACCCAGCGTGGATCGGCTGGCAGCGGAACGGACGTGGACTCGATGTGATGCCGGAGGCCGCAGCGGCCTAGATGGATATGAAACAGGTGGCGCCAATGATAATAGTTGTGGCAAGCAAGGTCTAGACACACGGGGATGAAAGGAGAAACATCGGCAATAGAATCAGCGAGGGAGATTGCAGCTGGTTGCATTGGGAATTAGGGGGCAGGAGGAGCAGCGGCGGAAGCAAGAGGGAGGCCGGCGGCCCGGAACTCCGCCACCATGAAGAGAGGTTGCGGCGGCGGTGGTGGTGGTTTGGGCGGCGGCGCCATGCTAGGTGCGGAAAACCTAGGCGTCTGATACCATGATATTTGGGGAGAATAATAACTTGTATTGATAGTTGCGGTATTACAATGTTTATATAGTACAAAAGCCCAACCGACTTAGGCTAGGGTTTGGAGTCCTAAGCCGTATCTAATCATGTCTCTAACACTTGGCAATCCGTGCCTCTCCATCTAAATGGAAATAATTAAAATCCATATAAATAGTTGTATTTAAGTACACAATTTCAAATTGACTTACACAAGGTTGAAGTCCTAGCTCCGCCAATCCAAGCGTATCTTGGCATGCAACAACACCCACATGGCCATCCTAGGTGAGCCTCATGCATGACCTAGTATATTGCCGTCCTATGATATATACTCTAATACTTGGAGGCTTCGAGGTTCTTATCGAAAATGCCTAGCTCATCTTTGAAGGGGATAAAATCGTTCATCATTCTAATTACTTGGAAAATATGGAAGGAAAGAAACAAGAGGATTTTCAACAACAAAACATCCATATCTATTTCTTTGTTGAAATGATAGAAGGCAAACTGAAGGAGTGGATTCTTGCCAGCGTAAATGCCTAACGCGGATACAATTATTTAGCTTCTCCCACATAATTTAGGGTTTTCCCTTACTCCTTCGGCCACTCTATGTTTTCTCAGCCTATATCAATATAAAAGCCAAAGCTTTTATCTTAAAATATATAGCATCACTCACAATTGTACAATATAAAATCCCTTAACAATCTTTACCGTGGTTTTCTCATCATGGACTTTAATATGAAGTCTTTGTACTACATCCAGAACAAGGCCACCTGTAAAAACAAAATCAGAAGTCAAACTACACAAAGTTTGATCAACCTTTTATAGAAAACTATTTACATCTACAATACAGAAACAACATCATTAGATACATTGTGGAATACATGTTCATATGATATTCTCACTGTACCATAGTTGTTAATAGATTTTTCTTAAAAAAATTCAAAGTTTGTCTTGTTTGAATTTTGGAAAAAAAGTTATATGCCTTGTTTTGAGAAACATAGGGATTATGATGAAAATAATAACATAGATTATATTTTGGGTGGTAATAATTAATACCTTTTTGCACAAAGATGCCCTCTTGGCTAAGGCACAAGAACTAAGAAAATACCATAATCTGGTTAGAATGAGACCCAATGATTTAAAAGAGCCACTAGTTCCCCTCACATGTTTTTCTATTAATTAGAGGTTAGTTCATTTCCATGTAAAGGTGTATGTTATTATGGTTTTTCATAGGTTTTAAAACATAACCGAATGAAAAGAATTGTGTTGACTAATATTTTCTTGACACGACTTCTTTTTTAGAAGAACGAGCCAAGTTCCTAAATTAATTCGGAGATCAATAGTTAATTAAGGTGAACAATTTACAAATACACGTGACATCTGAAAATAAGAATACTTCACAACCTGAAACTTAAAAGAAACTTAAAGTTATCTTTAAGCTTCAAAACATGTTTGAAATAAAATAAACGACTAGTGCATATACTCCAACTTTAATTGGAAGTCATGCATCTAGACTTGTCGGACGTGCCGATTAAACCATGTCTAAGTTCTTACAAAGCTATTGTTAGGCTGGTCACTAACCAAGATTTCTTCATAATGTTTATCCAATACCTAGGAATGTTCTCCGATGTTAGTTGTTCTCTTATTTATTTTTAGCTTTTTACAGTTGTCGAGTTTGTTTCCATGCTATTTTTGTTTATATTAAGTTGATTCTATGTTAGATGGAGAGACAATGGCGTGATTATTTTATTGTTGTTCTAGATTCATACCAAATACAATTAAAACTATTTTTCCCTAACAGAAAATTTCGTGGAAGTATAAATAGAGTGAACACTTGGCCAACTTTCTCGGATTAAGATCTACATCCACCGTGTCAAACTTCTCGAATGCTCTATGAGATGGACCGCATGCCTGGAGTGTACCATGGGCTGACGAGAGGCCATGGACCTGGCAAGAGGCAGGCATGTGCTTTAGGTCGTTAGGGGCGGGCAAGACGCTTCCAGAACTCGGCCCAAAATTCAATCTTGGCATGATTGTTTGAAAATGTCTGTAGCTGGTCCATCTAGGAGTGTATGTGTACCTCCTTTCATGTGGATACAGACGCAGAATCTGCAGTGTGCCACACCAGAAGTAAAAATAAAATCTGCCGGAGTATTTTTGGTTGAAGAATCTGCTCAGCTCAACAGGGGTATATGCAACCCGGCCCGGTCAACAGAACGACCCGCTTGAAGTGCAATGCCAACAAGTGTGTCCTAGTCACCAGTACACACGAGATACAAACTTCTTAGTTCCGTCAGTCACACGAATGGGCGGTCCAGAACTCTCCACTTTCAAGGTATTGCGTTGCGCCCATGTGAGTGAATTGCCACGCAACTTCAGCACGTACGTACGTATAGCTTAATCGCACGAACCTCACTTAGATTCATGTCATTTTTTCTTCAAAATGTGGAGTAAAACCAGCCTCTGCATCGAGTGATGCACATAGTTTTTAAATGCCAAGTTATTGACATATTAAACGTCAATGATCACATAAGTTTAAGACATGTATCAATCAACGAAAAAACAACATAATACAATTACTGTA
Organism: Poa pratensis; assembly: GCA_947311845.1. Classification (NCBI taxonomy): domain Eukaryota; kingdom Viridiplantae; phylum Streptophyta; class Magnoliopsida; order Poales; family Poaceae; genus Poa; species Poa pratensis. The sequence continues at coordinate 22,915,498 of CAMZMU010000111.1, forward strand.
GTCGACTAATGTTGCCACGTATGCCGGAAGAAAATATCATGTGCCACCAACAGGAGTCGAGTGCAGCCTATAGCCCTAAGTTCCCGCTGGTCCGAAGGAAGCAGAAAAACCCACAACTGGATCCAATATGCACGGTCAATCATGCAAATTTCTTGTCCTGTTAAAACGAGATTATTATGACAATTCCATGTAGACTAACAAATAGTTGAAACGCTAAAACAAATTCTAGTCTTGGTCTTTTTATCTATTTCATTCAGCCAATTCCCAAACATATAAGAAATATTGTATGGTGGAGTAATATTATAAGAACAAAAAAACAAACATGCCAAACCAGTGTAGCAAAAAGGTAGGAGATAAACAAATGTTTTACCATTTACTCATAGCGACAAAAAGAGCATTTAGTACGTCCCTGCCAATTCCTTTTAGCTAGGTTATCTTTTGTGAGCAAGAATTTTTTGTTAAGGAACCACATGAACAACTTTATTTGAGCTGTATTTTTAATTTTGTTTTTTATAATATAGTGGAGGTACCAATTGCACCCACCCTCTGCAACAACGAAATGTTTTAAAGACATTAACGATTCACACAGCTCTACAAGAAGAAGAAGAAGAAGAAGAAGAAGAAGAAGAAGAAGAAGAAGAAGAAGAAGAAGAAGAAGAAGAAGAAGAAGAAGAAGAAGAGAGATCCCGCTATGGTGATCCACTCCTAGTAGCTGCAACCGAAACCACCACCAAAACAACACCTAGAGTTTAAATTCTCCAAAAACGACGCCTACGAGAAGGAAACAATGCATATTTATAACGCGTTTCTATCTTTTCTTACCAGTAGCGTCGTTTTAAGGATGTTGAGCTAGTGTCTTAGGAAAGGTCCATATTTTTTTTGTCAAGATACATACACGCATGAGCTACAAAGCAGCCTAACAAGCCGTCACAATACTAACTAATTTTTACCCTGCACGTCTCTTTCATGCAACTAAGTGGACGTTTCGCTGGAACGGGAAAAGAAATATTACCAATTATGCTTAGTGAGCAAGATTCAACCCACCGGACCAAGTTGACATTCTTGATTCCTCACAAAAAAAATTAAGGGTTGACATTCTCGAGTTAGACTGACGTGCACACAACTAGAGGATTTCGAATGCAGAAATGTATACTAGTAACATTCCGTGTAACGTAACACAGTTCGACCTAATAATTAAACGAGTTGTCATAAGCAAAGAGATTTTGTTATCTCATTGGGAAAGAGGCTCAAGAGCCAATACAACACACGGAAACGAGTAGCTACAGGCGTCCTTTCCACTCCCTAACTAGTATTGGTTTAGACTATTTCATTGTGCTATGCTAAACTTACTCTACAAGCAAGACGCAACTGTATAAACATCTTGAGGAATTTAGCCATTTTTTGTTAAAATCCCAACCCTTATGAATACATTATGCATTTACTGATGCAATGTCAATGTACTAGATTCATCCGGTTAGATCCTCAGAATTCTCCATGCCAAGCTAATGGTGCAACATCTGAAATTTGACTTACTTAGCGTATCTACGGTTCATCACGCAAGTAGCAGTAATGATAAACATTCCGTACGGTACAGTTCTTCTTTTTAAGCAAAGGTACAGTTTGATTTCACAATGAAAGCAGCAACAATGATTTAACCTATTTAGGAAAAAAGACACTTTGCATTGTTATTGGGTTCATGTCTTCTGATCATCGTGTTAGTTGAATTCTTTGCGTGGTTAAATCAACGTCAAACTTTCTCCATCGGTGACCGTGGCTCAGGTTGCAGCGGACAACTCGAGCAACCGCGTCCATTTGTACAGGGAGAATCTAGTGCTATTTGACAAATGAAGTGAAGCTTATTGACTTGGTAAAAAAATGAGAGAAAAGGAGATAAAATGTCCACATCAGTACTTTAAATATGAGTACAACGCCACAGAATCAGTATCTCCTATAGGCTAGAGGGGCAGAGGTGAACTTCATACTCCTTGTTGCTATAGTATTGTTAACCAACAAGGCCGGCCAATTAAACGAAGTAGCTGCTAGTACCATCCAAACCTTTCTAATAAACAAAGCAAGCACACTTGGCACAATATTCTCTCTGCACTTCGGACTTGTGCATCTTGTTCGGGGCAGGAACGCAATCCTGGTCGTGTCCACGGTCCGGTTCCTCCGTACTGTACACTGGAGTACGGTTCCTGACCAAACATCATCATCAGAGAAAAAAAATTAGGAGCACACTGTTTCAAACAAGAGATGAGTGGAAGCGCATTTCTCGATGGCCATAGATAGCGAGAGCGGATTTTACACAAGTAGGTTGGCCCCCGGGACTATCTTTGACGTCCATTTTTGTTAGAGATTCATGCGGGTCAAATAGTCAAAGCACAGGATGTTTTGCATTTTAGCCCCTGCGAAAGAGTAGATTCAACCCGCAATCCACCACCCCATATAAAAGCTACCAAAACCCTAACCCTATCCCATTTTTCCCACTAGCTCTCCCGTGCGCCGCCTCCTCCTGGAAACCCGTCGTGGATTCCCCACCAGCTCCGCCGCCAGATCCGTGCGCTCCGGCCGCCCGATCCTTGCGCTCCGGCCGCGGTCGTCCCTGCGCGGCCGAGGCCAGGTGCTGCGGTCGCCCATGGTGCGAGGCGTCCGTGCCCTGCACCTGCTCCCGTGTGCCCCGGCCTCCGACGCCATGGCCCCGGCCATGGCGAGGAGCTCCGGCCAGCGGCGGCCCCGGCCATGGCGAGGAGCTTCGGCCAGGGGCGTCCCCGAGGCCATGTCGTGCTGGGCCCCGGCCAGCGGCGTCCCCGAGGCCATGTCGTGTTGGGCCCCGGCCATGGCGAGGAGCTCCGTCAGCAGCGTCTCCGATCCACTGCCAGGCGCGTGCTGGGCTGCCCAGGTTTTGGGCATTGATCTTTGATCTGAGCACGGGCAGTTGCCCCGATCTGGTGATTTTTTTCCTTTGTTTATTTCTTTATTTTTCTAGTTTGTTTATTTTCTGTGGTGATTTGCGAGGGATGCATCATGCATGGTCTTGAATTATGCAGCTTACATGTAAGTAGCTCGTGACGTTTAATCTTGTTTAGATCTCATCTTTTTCACCATTTAGTTCAGAAAATTTTGATCCGTGGGCATACACTATGATTCATCAATCTGGTCCTAGGCCTGCCATCCAGTATGGCCGTTATACATTTGTTGCAAGTGGCCCGGATTTATTTCTCGTTTTAGTGTATGATGAATTATCAATGACTTGCCTGGATTCAGTCAAAGTGCCACAACTCTTTCCTTTCTTGTCTCTTGATTTTTGTTAGTTCCTTATTTTTAAATTCTAGAGATGAACAAAATGCTTCTTTCAAGTTTCCTTAAATTTCTCTCTAGATTTTATCGTATGTTCTTTTGTTCGAATTTGATATGGGCAACAAGATCGAAATATAAAAAATCATTTGTGCAACTTTTTTGGTTTTAGTATTGAATCTTTTCGGGTCCTTACATTCTCAGTGGATTTTGTTGTTGAGATCCCTTGTTTGTTTTTGTATTTCGTCAACATAAATGTTTCTTTTTGTATTTTGTCAACCGAAATTGTTCATACATGTAGGATCATTCCATGTACTTGTTCATGTATTTCTCTTGTGTGAATTATCTGTGATTGTTCTTTGAATTTTCTGTGAATAATCTGTGGTGTTAGATCGGGTTTATTCATCTAGCCTCTAATGATGCTGTATGGATCTGATAAAATGGTAGAATTAATGAGTAATGGATATTTTAAACAGTCACTGCATGAAGCTTGACAAATGTATATGAAATAAAAAAGATTCTATTTTGGTTTCCTGAATCTTGTGTGACTTGGAAATTAAAATTGTAACAAATCATGATCCTTATTTTTATTTTGTTATTTTCTACGTATCAATCTGTGGAGTAATGAATTAATGGATTCCATCTTTGTTTTGGTCGATCTTGGATGAATTTTTATTTCTTCTCTATTTTTTCATGTCCATCACCAGCGCCGGCACGGAGTTGAGCGAGGAGGTGGCCTTCATGGATTCAGTCATGGAACAGGAGCTCCGGTCGGCCTATTCGAATTCTGGGCTGGCAATTTTCTATTCCGGCTTCTTTGGTTATTATCGTTAGGGTAGGGATCACCAAAAGTAGATATTCTATTTCTTAGTTTATTTTTTTGATTTGGCCTGCACGTTGGACCTTGTTTCATTTTTCCTGGTGTTTTCTAGTATGGATCTGGCCGAGGAGAGGTTGGATCTGGGCATGCAAGCAAACGATCTTGCCTGTTCTAATTTTCTTGATTTTCATTGGTGATTGGATCTCATTGCAGTGAAGATTCATTGATTTTCCTCGTGTTTTCTAGTATGGATCTGGCCGAGGAAAGGTTGGATCTGGGCATGCAAGCAAATGATCTTTTCTGTTCTATTTTTCTCAATTTTCATTGGTGATTGGATCTCATTTCAGTGAAGATTAATGGATTTTTTCTTACAGGTTCTTGTAAATATAGATTGCAGAAATTCCTATTTGAATGAGTATCAGAAAATCCTGTATAAATTTGTATGCACTACGTTGGGCACTTTGTAACTATTGCTCAATCATTTTTTGAAACATTTTGTTGTTAAAGGACATCAACTTTGCTGAAGATTCATTGTAACTATGCTTGAAAAACAAATGCATGAACCTATGAAAATGAATTAAAATTTTGTTGGACCTATGAGTAATGGATATTTTAAACAGTCACTGCATGAAGCTTGACAAATGTATATGAAATAAAAAGATTCTATTTTGGTTTCCTGAATCTTGTGTGACTTGGAAATTAAAATTGTAACGAATCATGATCCTTATTTTTATTTTGTTATTTTCTACGTATCAATCTGTGGAGCAATGAATTAATAGATTCCTTCTTTGTTTTGGTCGATCTTTGATGAATTTTTATTTCTTCTCTATTTTTTCATGTCCATCACAAGCGCCGGCACGGAGTTGTGCGAGGAGGTGGCCTTCATGGCTTCAGTCATGGAACAGGAGCTCCGGTCGGCCTATTCGAATTCTGGGCTGGCAATTTTCTATTCCCGCTTCTTTAGTTATTATCGTTAGGGTAGGGATCACCAAAAGTAGATATTCTATTTCTTAGTTTATTTTTTTGATTTGGCCTGCACCTTGGACCTTGTTTCCTTTTTCCTGGTGTTTGCTAGTATGGATCTAGCCGAGGAGAGGTTGGATCTGGGCATGCAAGCAAACGATCTTGCCTGTTCTAATTTTCTTGATTTTCATTGGTGATTGGATCTCATTTCAGTAAAGATTCATTGATTTTCCTCGTGTTTTCTAGTATGGATCTGGCCGAGGAAAGGTTGGATCTGGGCATGCAAGCAAATGAACTTTTCTGTTCTATTTTTCTCGATTTTCATTGGTGATTGGATCTCATTTCAGCGAAGATTCATTGATTTTCCTGGTATTTTCTAGTATGGATCTGGCCGAGGAGAGGTTGGATCTGGGCATTTGATGGCCCTTCACGTAGTTACCCCACAACGGCGCCAGAAAACACTTTACTGACCCTTCGCGTGGTTAACTGCGTGAAAAGTAAATGGGTTAGGTTGAGACTCCAAGTGCAGAGTGTGTAGTAAGTGGAAGACGTGTTTTCCCCACGAGGGTGACTCGAGGGTTTAATATCGAACTCTCGGGGAATCAGTAGTGAAGTTTTATCTTTCCTATCCTTCTTTTGGTTACCTAGAAAACAAAGTAAATGTTTTGGTCCTCAAACTCACCTAGTGGTTGTCAGGCACAAGGTGTAAGAATGATATCAAGATAATATGCAATGCAAACAAGAAATAAATATGCAATGGTGGTAAATAAATATGCAAGGATGGTGGTAGCAATGATAAATGATATTTTTGGGTTTTTTTTGTGATGAATGCAAGATATAAAAGTGTTTTTGTATTTTCGGATTTAATAATGGCAGAAAATGGTAAAGGGGTAAAAGTTGTTGGAAAGGTGTTTCTTATGATTAAAAATGGACCGGGGTTCATGGTTTCACAAATGTACTCTCTCTTTAATAACGTGGCAGACAATGGAATACTAGAGTTGACATATGAGATTGCAACACAACAGTTTAATGACAAGTTATAATTATATGGGCATCACGTCCTAACATAGAGACCTTTTGGTTATTAGTCTCTCTTATACTCCACCAAGATGCGAACTAAATCATAACACCTCAGTAATTAAGATAACTCAGAGTATATCAATAAGTATCATGACATGAAGTTAAAATAAGAACATGCTAGATCTAGTCATGGAGGAAGTGGCAATGGTCACACCACATCTCCGGTAGCATGGTATTTCTTTTTATCCCTAGTGAGGCAACAAAGTAAGGTAAAACACCCAAGTGGATCGCAGAACTTTCTCTCACGTTCACTGCACTAGCCACCCCCTGTTACTCCAACTAACGCACACGTTCCCCCTCACACGCTCTCATAAACATGCTTGATCATAACAAGTAAATAAGAACGGGGTACATAATATGCATCTACTTTCATAACTGAAACAAAACCATTGCAATCTCAAACATATATTAACTCATAAAAAGATCCACCACAAAGGTATTACATAGATGACCGTAATCATGTTCAGCAGCTCATACGGTACTAATTAGTGAAGCTCGAGAGAGAGAGATACATAAGTTACTTCCACAAACCCATAGTCCAGAGGTGGACTACTCCCTCTTCATCATGGAGACGGTGGAGATGTCGTTGGAGAAGATGGAGACCACGCCGGCAGCGCCCCGCCGGAGTTTTCCCCCTCCAATCTGCAACTCCAGATCTCTGTTTCGGTGTTTCTGTGTTTCTGCCGCGCTCCCTCCAGAGAACGACGGGAGACTATTTTTATAGGCGTTTTTAGGTCAAAACGGAGTCGGTGGAGGAAAGATCGACGGCAACGGAGCCTCGAGGGCCAAAGTGGGGGGTCCCACGCGGCCAGGTACTTGGGCCGCGTGGGCCCACTCATCTGGGCCCTCGGGCCTCCTCTTGTTTGCTTCTTTCGCTCCCAGGTCTTGTTCCTTCCAAAAAATGATGCTCGTAAATTTCCAGGTCATTTGGACGTCGTTTGGGTCCCTGAAACATAAAAATAAAGAAATAGGGTTTTCTGCCTACGCAGGGTTAATTCCATTAAAAATAGGAAACATATTAAATATTCCCAAAATCATTATAAAACAGTGATATAACCCTTATATGATGCAAATATGACTGGAATATAAGTGAAAATAATGCAAAGTTCATGTATGCATTTTACATGCATCATCATGGAAGACAACGATCTTTTCTGTTCTATTTTTCTCGATTTTCATTGGTGATTGGATCTCATTTCAGTGAAGATTCATGGATTTTCCTGGTATTTTCTAGTATGGATCTCACCGAGGAGAGGTTGGATCTGGGCATGCAAGCAAATGATCTTTTCTGTTCTATTTTTCTCAATTTTCATTGGTGATTGAATCTCATTTCAGTGAAGATTCATGGATTTTTTTCTTACAGGTTCTTGTAAATATAGATTGCAGAAATTCCTATTTGAATGAGTATCAGAAAATCCTGTATAAATTTGTATGCACTACGTTGGGCACTTTGTAACTATTGCTCAATCTTTTTTTGAAACATTTTGTTGTTAAAGGACATCAATTTTGCTGAAGATTCATTGTAACTATGCTTGAAAAACAAATGCATGAACCTATGAAAATGAATTAAAATTTTGTTGGACCCATATCTTTGTTGGAATCGTGCTCATCCTGTGAATTTTGAGTGACATGGAAATGAAATTGTAATGAATCATGTTCCTAATTTTTATTTTGGTATTAATCTGTGGAGGAATGAACATTCAACTAATCTCTCTGATTTTTAATTAAGAGATAAACTTATGCAAGTTGGATATTTTAATCTCAAATGTGGGGAGAAAAACTTGATTCTATAATTGGAAAATTATTTCCAGTTTCATGAAATGTTTACCTATATTATGATGATTTACTTGAAAAATGATGAGCCGAGATGAAAAACTACAAGAAAGAAGATGTGATGTGACGCTTTATCTTTTTTGAACAATCTGTGAATATTTTTATGAATTTACTTTGTTGAATATTTATATTTTTAGCGTGAAAAAATGTTTGTACAGTCCAAAATTCGAAATCTCGGTAGGAATCACCGGAAATATCAGACACCTTGAGTTATTTATTTATAATTCTTTTAAATTGTTATTCCAAAGTGTGAAATAAACGTTCGTCCTGAATCTATGATCTTGTAAATTTATATTCCGAAGTGTGCAAAAAAAAGTTCGTCCTATCCAGAAAACGAAATCTGGGTAAAAAATGTTTGAAATGAAAAACGAGGTTGAAAATGTTATAAATCATTTTTCTAGTATTAATAATCTTTTATTTATTTTTTCTTACAATTTGCTGAGACAAAGAATATTTGAAATGAAAAACGAGGTGGAAAATATTATGAATCATTTTCCAGTAATATAATCTTTTATTTATTTTCTTTGTATAATATTTTGAGACCAAAAATGTTTGAAATAAAAAATGAGGTTGTAAAAGGAAATAAAATGGGGAAATATAAATTGTTGAGAAAGGAAATACAAAGTTTTATTAATTTTTTTGGGAAAGAAAATTGTTAATATTATATGATTTGAAAGTTTGACAATATGAAAAATTGAAAAAACTGCGAATAAATGTTGAATATAATTTGTACGTAATATCGTATGAACATCTATGAAAAATATTGTACGGGTTCTGTTCAAAAACTGCAATCTGTGAGGAGAGAGAGAAAACTAGAAACTTGTCAAAGGCTCGAAGTTAAGGGTTGTTTCTATAAAATTCGTGTGAAATCTTGACCAACAACCTACCGTTGGATCTCACCAAACTGGACGGTAGAGATAGGCAGGGGGGGCCAACTTACTACGGTAGTTGCATTTCCCAAAGATAGCGCGCGGAAGTCAAGTCAAGAGAAGAGCAATCACCATGCGGGCAATAGTTTCCCAAGGGCAACGTCGGAATCACGACAAAATCAAACTCAACTCGAGGTTCCGAGTGTGATCGATATAATGCGCGAGCCAAGCGATCAGATCACAAGCAGCACAACGCACCTTGCAAAGCAGTAGTGAGAGATCATGGTGCGCTCGTCTTCTTCTTCCTCCCTCGCCCTCTCGTCCTTCTACGCTTTGCTGCTCGTGGCCGCGCTGTTGCGGGAGCATGTGGCGACGGCGCAGGGCGTGCCGGCAGCGGCGCCAGTGCCGGTGCGCGTGGGAGTGATCCTGGACTGGTCGTCGGCGGTGTCGCTGAGGCGGCGGACCGGCATTGAGATGGCCGTGGAGGACTACTACGCGGTGCACCCTGGCTCGGCCACCAGAGTTGAGCTCCACTTCAGGGACTCCGCCGGCGACGTAGTCGGCGCCGCTTCCGCCGGTAACAACCTTAGCTATCACCGGTCGTTTTTCATGAACCTTAGCTATCTTGGTCAGTAACTAGTAGTATGTTTAGGTTTTTTTTGGTATATTTAGGTATTCTGTACATGTAGATTAGGGGTTAGTTTTTTTTTGGAGGGTGCAGTTTTTCTCTTTTTGATTAGGGATTAGTGGACTAGAGCAGTAGATTGTCCTGGTTTGGGCTCCTTAACAACAAGGACTTTATTGTGTCTAATAGCCCACTTCTCTAACGGGCCAAATGAATTCTGATCTGAACAGTTATGTGCCGTTTATGTTGTCGTTACATTCTGCTCAAAAACAAATGTTGTCGTTACAGCGGTGGACCTGATCAACAACGTGCAAGTACATGCCATCATCGGGCCTCAGAGCTCGTCGCAGGCAGAGTTCGTGGCCCATCTCGGCAACCGCTCCCACGTCCCCGTACTCTCCTACTCCGCCACTTCCCCGTCCGTCTCTCCGGCGCAGACGCCCTACTTCGTGCGTACAGCCGCCAACGACTCCTTCCAGGCCGCCCCCATCGCCTCTGTCCTCGACGCCTTCGGCTGGCGCGCCGCCGCTGTCGTGCACGAGGACTCCCCCTACGGCGCCGGAATCCTCCCGGCGCTCGCCGACGCGCTCCAGAACGTCGGCGTCGGCGGCGCGGCTATGGTGGAACGCGTGGCCGTGCCAAGCGACTCGTCTGACGAATACCTCGACGCGATGCTTTACCGCCTTATGGCGATGCCGACACGCGTGTTCGTCGTACACGCGACCTACGGCCTCGCCACGCGGCTCTTCCGGCGGGCGAGGAAAGCCGGGATGATGTCTGAGGGATACGTCTGGGTCGCCACGGACGGCGTCGGCAACGTCGTCGACAGGCTCGGCCCCGAGGACGTCGACGCCATGCAGGGCGTTGTCAGCCTCCGGCCTCATGTGGAGCTCACGGTAGAAGTGAGAAACTTCACGGCAAGGTTTAGGGCGAGGTTCCGGCGGGATAACCCGGGCGTTGACGACGACGTCATCAGTGACCCGAATGTGATGAGGCTCTGGGCGTACGACACGGCATGGGCGATCGCTGCGGCGGCCGAAGCGGCTGGCGCCGTCAGCAGCCCGGGGTTCCAGCCGCCGCCGCAAAGGACCACAGACCTGGACCGTATCGGCGTCTCGGCTACCGGAGCAACGCTTCTCAGGGCAGTGCTCAACACGACGTTCGACGGCATGGCCGGGAAATTCAGGATGGTCGATGGGCAGATGCAGGTGGCGGCTTACGAGGTAGTGAACATTATCGGGACAGGCGCCAGGATGGTGGGTTTCTGGACGCCGGAGTTCGGCCTCTCGCAGGAGCTGAACGGTAGCGGTGGCAAGGCGCCTCCGCTGAAACACATCCTCTGGCCCGGGGAGACGCCGTCCACGCCGAAAGGATGGACGCCGTCGCAGAACGGGCGGGTGCTGAATGTCGCCGTGCCTGTGAAGCGCGGGTTCAAGCAGTTCGTGGACGTAGTCGTCTCTCCGAACTCCACGACTACGGTCACCGGCTACTGCATCGACGTGTTCGACAAGGTGATGAAAAACCTGGCTTACCCGGTTGCCTACCGGTATGTGCCGTTTCATGACAGTTCGGACTCCTACGACAAGCTGGTGGACCTGGTACGCGACGGGAAGGCGGACATGGCAGTGGGGGACGTGACGATCACGGCGAACAGGCTGGACGAGGTGGACTTCACGATGCCGTTCACAGAATCTGGGTGGTCGATGGTTGTGGCGGCGCGGCAGGATACGACAGCCAGCATGTGGATCTTCCTGAAGCCGCTCACCGCTAGCCTCTGGCTTGCCAGCCTCGCCTTCTTCTGCTTCACCGGCTTCGTAGTCTGGGCTATCGAGCACCGCATCAACGAGGAGTTCCGGGGCACGCCGTTGCAGCAGTTCGGCACAATCTTCTACTTCGCCTTCTCCACCCTCGTCTTCGCACAGAGTAAGTTGGCAAATGATCTCAATTTTCTGGCTTACAAACACATCTTTAGATTTCTTGAACGATGGGTTATTAATCAGCTTGGCGAATTATTTTCAGAGGAGAAGCTGCAGAGCAACCTGTCGAAGCTGGTGGTGATCATATGGGTGTTCGTGGTGCTCATCTTGACGTCCAGCTATACGGCGAGCCTGACGTCAATGCTAACGGTGCAAAAACTGCAGCCGACGGTGGCCGACGTGACGGAGCTCCAGAGGCACGGCCACTGCATCGGTACCAGGAGGGCAGCTTCCTCCAACCGTTTCTGAAGAAGATGGGCTTTGACGAGCGCAAGATGAGGGAGTACAGCACGATGGAACAGTACGCCGATGCGCTGTCCAAGGGGTCAGCGAAAGGTGGCGTTGACGCCATGTTCGACGAGATGCCGTACCTGAAGTTGTTCCTGTCGCATTACTGTGACGGATACATGAGGGTGGGGCCCGTGTACAAGACAGACGGCTTTGGGTTCGTGTTCCCAAGAGGGTCGCCGATGGTGCCGGACGTGTCGCGGGGGATAGTGAGGCTGGCGGAGGGGGAAGAGATGGCGCGGATTGAGAAGGCGTGGTTCAGCGAGCCGGGAACGTGCCGGACCGGCCCCGCCATCGGCTCGACGAACCTCGACTTTCAGAGGTTCGGCGGGTTGTTCCTTATCACCGGAGTGGCGTCCACCCTCATGCTACTTCTCTTCCTCGCTATCTTTGCCTACCGCGAGCGTGACGAGCTCCGAACCGCGGACGCCCAGGGCTCCGGCACAGTCAGCAGATCGGTGCGTAGGTTTAAAGCATGGCTCCAGCACTATGATAGTAGGGACCTCAAGTCTCCGACGTTCAAGATGTCGAACGAGGAGTCCTTGAGAAACGGCGACCCGAGCCGGACGCCTAGATGGAACGGCGAAGCGAGCCAGACGCTGGCTGCCGGGGAGGAGGAACATGCTATGGGCGGGGCGAGCCCGTTGAGCGTGTACATGGGCTCCGAGATGAACGCTGGTTCTTCGCCGGAGGGGACGCCGGCGTGTGAGATCAATGAGTCATTCGAGCAGGGGATCGAGGGGGCAGTAGCCACCGTGGAGATGGGAAGACCCCCAACATCTGAACTGCAGTAGATTATTTTACTTGTTTTGGAGTAGAAGGCAGTTCCATGAAAAATGGTAGTATATGAGTTCCCTAATAGTCTACTTGTAATTCGAAAAAATCGGTTGTATTCGCATTCGAGTGGACAATAGCAGATTCAAAGGAAATCTGTTCACCGGTATTCTAATTGAGTAATTGTACAAAGTTAATAACTGTTTCCCCTCCCACCCCGTGTCGTGTTGTAAAAAACTCTATACGGCCGTTTTGGGTCACATAGATTTTTTTTTTTTGAGGACAAGGTGGTCGTACCACCGCTCGAATAGATAGATAAGAATTGACCCAGTTTATAAGGGAAACCGGGTTCAAAAACCATACAAACTGTACAAAAGAATCACACAGACGAAGCGACCCGCCGCCCACACGGCACAAGTCGAACAAACGCCACAACACACACCACCCGCTCCGGAGCCGCCGCCCCGGCGTAGCAACCAGATCGACCTTCGCATTGCCCGAAAGCGATCCAGTCATGGTCGACGAACCCTCTTCCCGCGCAGTCTGTATCTAGGTTGCCACCAAAACCACCATGTTCCGGGGCCGCCGCCCCGGCGTAGCAACCAGATCGACCTTCGCATTGCCCGAAGGTGATCCAGTCAAGTCGACGAACCCTCTGCCCACGCAGTCTTCATTCAGGTTGCCACCCAGATCCCTGCTAGACAACGGCTCTGCCTCATAGAACCGTCATAGCGTGGGAGACCGAGACCGTCGTCTCGACGTACCGCCACCGTCTGGGGCCGCCGCCCCGGTCATCCGCTCCCCTGACAACAGAACCGCCCTCCCCGAGCGCCGCGAGCCCATCACACCGTGAGCAGTGGCGGAGCTACTGAGTTGAAGATAGGGGTGCACGGTGGTACCCAGCTGCAAAATTCCTTGTTTTGCGGGTGGCACATGTGGTGAAAATTAGCAATTTTACAAAGAAATCAACTTTTTCCCGGTGTCCTGTGCACCCGGGAGGCTCCACATGGATCCGCCGGTGACCGTGAGGGCTAAGAACTTCCAAGGCGGCGCCTCCAACACGGAAACGACGCGTCCGTCGTCGCCGCCCGCTCCCGATGGAGCTTAGGCTTTCACCCGGAAATCTTAGCACCACCCACGTCGGGCGGGAACGAGCACTCCACAGCGACGCCCCCAAGAGGGAAAACGACGCCAAAAGCGCCGCCGGCGACAAGGTTTTCGCCCGGAGGTCATCCCGACCGCAAAGCAAGGTAGCGACGCCACTGGCAGTGCTGCCCTACCGCCGCCCACCGAGCACGACCACCGGCCATGTCGGCCACCGCGCCCATGGCCGCGGCCTCCATGCCGCACCGCAGAGGTCTCCGTTCCGGGGCCGCCGCCCCGGCTTCCAGGCCACCTGGGCGCTGTAGCACGTCGGCAGGAGAGGCTCCTGCGTCCGCGCCCTTGCCTCCGACATCGCCACTGCGCCTCACCCGAGCAGGCGCCCAGCAAGCGCGCCCCCGAGCCCGGCATGGCGGGCCCAGATCGGGCCCGCCAAGCCCATCAGAAGCGTCTCCACCTCCGCTGCAGGCGACGGCAGCATCGCGTCCCGCACCGCCGCCCGCAGCCTGCGCCGACTCCCCCCGCACCTCCGTCGCCTCCGCCCGGGCCCACCGGCCCGGCGTCCTCCGCCCTGGCCGCCGTCGCCCCCACGGGGCGGCCACCCTCCGACCTGAGCAGAAGAAACCTCCCCACCCCCCCCCGACCGCCCTTTTGGCAGCGGAGGGGTGCCGCCACCACCGCGGCCGAGGCCGGCGACGGCAGCGGCAGGGCTGGCGGCTGTGTGGAGGAACTGGCGGCGGCAGGAATGGTCGCCCCTGGCGCCGCCTGGGGGGGCGACGCGAGGGGATGAGGCGAGTTGGGGATGGCCACATAGATCATATATATGAAAATTCAGGTGGGGTTTATCCCCCCGGTGACAGTTCTAAAAAAAAGTTAAAATTCTAACTGTACATAACTAACAACAAAAGATTCAAATGACATCACACTTGGAATATCCTAGAGGGGAAGGAATGTTGAATTGAACAAAAAAAAGTTACAATTCACACGGGGTTTTTCTCGAGGTTGTTTTCAAGACAGAAAGGGTTTCGATACAATGCAAGTTAAAAAATATCTCGAAAGAGAACTAGGGTACAACATAGTTTACATGATACACTGTGTCACATTTGTTTCTGCTAGGATCATGGATTTGGGGTACCAGTAAGAGTTAGGGGCGGATCCAGAATATTTTGTAAGTGGGGGCAAAAATTTAGAGTGGGGACATTTTCTACATACAATTTGATTTTGAATTATTTTGTTCCAAGAAATGAACTAAATCTATTGAACTTTCCAAATTTGAGTGGGGGCCTAGGCCCCTACTAGGCTCTACTTGGGTCCGCCCCTGGTAAGAGTCCTGGAGGAACCAAGATTTCTATAGCCGTGGTTACTGAAAATTATCGGTCGAACACCGGACAAGATTATCAAACCAGTTTTGAATATCAAACTTCCATAGCATCTAGAAGGAGGAGGAATCGAAAGTTTGGGACAAATGAGTTGGGACATGGGGTCACATCCTGTTGGAAAAACTGCGCACACCAATTAACTCTTGATGGAGATTACCACAAACTTAATCGTGGACTCAAAATACGCAGCGGAATAAGATGTAAACTTCAGCACCACTGATGTACTAACTCACGGATCGTTGCTCGTGTCAGATGGAAGAATGCATCAAACATATATGGAGATACTAGGTTCAGCATGAACCTAGGACTTGTCCTAGTTGCAAACAGCAGCTAGGTAGTACAAGTACTAGCAGATTTCAGCAAGCAGCTAGTACAAGTACTGGTTGTTCTCAGCCCAAGACTGCAGCAGCAAGCATCAACACAGAGACATCAGATTTAACGTGGAAACCTCTCAACTTGAGATGAAAACCACGGGCCGAAGCCACCCAAATCTTCTTCCACTATTATCAGAGCGGGATACAACAGGTTCTTCCCTAGAGAGCACTAGGGGATCTCATACAACAAGATTTGGGGCACAAGAGATGGGGATTGGAACAATCTCACTGTCGAGGTGTGCCCTCGGCAATTCCCATGGTTGCTATACCTAGGGTTGATTGTGTGGTAGAGAACGCGTAGTATTGGTGGAATCGACGGCTGACAAGCTGGATTTACCCAGGTTCAGGGCCCTCGAGTGAGGTAAAACCCCTACTTCCTGCCTGTCTGTGTTTATGGTATGAATATGAGGATTACAAGAGTTCGTCGAGTTGCTGATCTCGTCGAGGTTCTGGGGGCTATGGATTCCTTGTCCTTGATCGATCACCCTCCCAGCCTTTATATAGGAGGCTAGGTCTCGGGAAACACAACCGACCAAGGTTACATGTATGGAAAGTCTTAACCGACTATTATTTGATCTAACTTGGAAAACACTCTTCGTCTTGGGCCTTTCTTCGTGGGCTTCGATTAATCCTTGGGCTTCTTTGATCATCACGTGCACCAGGTACCCTTATGCTGGGGTACCCGCAGAGTATAACCTCGTCATTAGCCCCCGAGTACTTGCTTGCCTCGAAGAGTCGAGCATGTGCTCCCTTCATCGTGCACGTCATAGTTTTCTTAGCTTGTTCTTCTGACCCGATGTAATTCTTCAAGCTCTAATTTGTTTCAATTGTACGTGTATGCTAACCGAGGGATACTGACTTAGTAGGCCTGATTCACTCGAATATCGAGCTCAGTTAACCGCACATTTGGCGAAACCATACTAGCCTTCAGTCAGACTCGAGTCCCTGGGCTCGAGCCTGGAATGCAGTCGAAAGATTTTGCCTAGGGATATTGACATAGTAGGCCTGATTCACTCGAAAATCGAGCTCAGTTAACCGCACATTTGGGCGAAACCATACTAGCCTTCAATCAGGTTCGAGTCCCCGGACTCGAAGCTGGAACACTTTTGAAACTTTTGCCTAGGGATATTGACATAGTAGGCCTGATTCACTCGAAAATCGAGCTCAGTTAACCGCACATTTGGGCGAAACCATACTAGCCTTCAATCAGGTTCGAGTCCCCGGACTCGAAGCTGGAACATACTGGACAGACTCGACTCAGGCCGTTGTAGGTCTTACTGATTCGTTCTGCAGTTTAACTTTTGATACCTAACGCGTCCGTCAGGATTTTCATCATGTCTGTTGACACGGAAAATTTCAAGGGAAAACACTGTTGGAGCGTCCCTCGGCCCATCTCGATTGCTCGGCGGGTCTTACCTTTGCATTTGCGTATGCAGCATCCGAAACATCTGCGATTGGCATAGTTCGGGAATTTATGAAGTTTGATTCTTTGTTTGTGAAGTACTTAATGCTTTCAATCGAGTCTGTATTGAGTGAATTTTCTTACCTTGTTTGGAAATCTATGGGAGCGCGACAGCGCTCCCATGGGAGTAGCCCCCGAGATTGTGGTTTATTGTCTTGCAATAGAGGACAATCTCAAATCATCCTTTATACTGCTTTTTGTCAATCGAAATATTTTGTCTTTGAAATCTATGGGAGCGCGTCAGCGCTCCCATGGGAGTAGCCCCCGAGATTATGCTTTATTTCGTTTGAAGTAGAGGATAATCTCAATAATTTTGCTCCTTTTTGATCAATCGCAAGAAATTTTTGATATGCTCCCATGGGAGTACCTTTGCTAGTCGAATCCTTGTGTCGATTGTAGTCTCGAACCCACCACTCGAATGTGGACGTTGTCACTGCCCCTGACGTCATTCGTGACGTCTTAGGCGTGCGCCCGCCGTTTTGACAAGACGTGTCTGTGTGGGCCCAATGTTCAGAGTTTTGACCGCAGAAGACGCCGTTTCAGCTTTGATTTGACCGGACGTGGCGTATTTTTCGCCGCGCCATCATAACCTCCTAGGGTTTTGTGCGTAGTGGGCGACGTGGGATGCGACGGTTGCTCTCTGCGCTCGCCACGTGTACGGCCAGATGCTATGCATTTGGACGGACGGTTATGATGGGTTTTGCGTTGTGCGGTAAGTAGCAGTATTTGCGCAAGATTTTGATTTACTTGCCATTCACTTCCTCTGTTCCTCTTCTTCCTGCGCACCGCACACCATTGCTCTGCCTCCCAAGCTCCTTGCTGCTTGCTCCTTGCGCAATGGCGCCAAAGAAGATCAAGCGTGCCGCTGCAACTGTCTCCGCCACCGATCCATCGGACAAGGGGAAGGATGCGGCCATGGCGAGTGAGCCTGCCGATGCGCTTTTGAAGATCCCCGGTGACTGGACGAGATCCAGTGTAACCGAGGATACCCTTTCTGAGTACCGTCAGAAGGGTTGGCTGCCGCCAGCTGACCAGCTGGCCGCGCGTGCTCCAGGTCTGGAGGTACGCCCTGACCCTCGCAACGGCGAACGCGTCTGCTTCGCTGAATTCCTTCCCCGCGGGTTCTCTCTCCCTTTGCATGATTTTGTGCGAGGGCTACTGTACGCCTATGGCCTACAGATTCATGATCTTACTCCCAACAGCATTATGCATATCGCCTGTTTCATGGTGCTTTGCGAGTGTTTCTTGGGGTGTCCCCCAGCTGGGCATTGTGGAAGCATATCTTCAAGGTGCGCCACAATTGCCGGGGTAAACGCCCTTGCCCGGTGGGTGGATTTCAAGTCCAAGTGCGAAGCGATTCGCATTACTTTAGCTTGAAGACAGTCGATTCTGCCCAAGGCTGGCGGACCAAATGGTTCTATGTGCCAGTCGACCAGGTGGTGCTCCCGGCTTTTTCGATTGAGAATCTCCGAAGAAGACGGTGGCCTGGGATCACCCTATCTCTCCTGCTGAAGCCAAAGAAGCCACCCCTTTGCTGAATGAGATTGGAAGTTGCTGAAGACTGTTTCTGGTATTCAGTTGATCAGCACTTATTTGAAGATGCGAGTGTGGCCCATGCGCCTTCGTGCCCACCCGATGTGGCAGTATGAGGGTCCACTCGACAGCATCAGGATGAGTAGCACCGAGTTGACGCCGAAGGAGCTCAGTGCTCAGGTGAAGAAGATCACGAGCATCAAAGCTTCCGCAAAAATCGACTTCAACTTCCCACGTCCCCTACGGGCCAGAGAAGGCCTTACCCGCAGTGAGTGATTCTTTTTGCCGTTTTTATGCCTCACCATCTGCCTTTGCATCCTTTTTGCTTTGTTCTTATGATTATGAATTGTGCTTGTTACATAGGGTCACTCGACTGCCACCTCTCTCCCTCCTCTACCCGAAGCCGGGCCTACTGTGGAGACGGCAGTACAGGAGGAAACCAAGCTGCCCATTGCTGACCCTGCTTCTGCCCACTCGACCCCTCAGGATAATCCCGAAGAAGAAACAGGGGAAGAGGTGGAACAGGTTGTAGCGGATGCTTCGGATGAATCAGATGCTGAGCAGGGTCCTCGCAAGCCTAAACGCCAGCGTTTGGTTCTTCCGGAGTCTTCGAGTACAGAGGATGAGCAAGGGGACACCGGTAATTCGGGTATCCCTTCTCCTGCTAAAAGCCATCCCTGACTGTCTCCCCTCTGGCTTCTCGTCCTCCTGCCACTTCGAGTAACACCTCTCGACTGGGTGTTTTCTCTCTTGGTGACGAACCTGATTCCGATGAAGAAGATGAGCCAAGGTTTGCTTAATGTTCTATTCCTTTATTTGTAGCCGCGCCTTTATGGTTTTTGTTTTTTGATTGCATGTATTTTTGCTTTTGATACCAGTGGCAAATCGCCATCTCCACCTCCAGTCGCGGACACGTCGATTGTGGCGCAGCCATCCACCCTTCCAGAGGCAGCACAAGGCACTATTCTTGAAGCGGCCAAGGACGCAACTGAGCTGATGGTTGCTGATTTGAACAAGGAGAAGGCTGCCCCAACCGCGGATGCCGTGGCTTCCTCCTCCAAGCCTGCCTCTTGGACTGATCACGTGAGTGCTTCTGTTCTTACTTATACTTGAAAATTTTGTTTCTTCTGCACTCGACGATAACATGCGTATTCTGTTTCAGCCTATGTATGCCGCCATGGCCCCTTGGGTCCAGGCCTTTGTTCGGGTGGAGCAAGAGAGGGACTCCCTGCAGTCAACTTCGACTGAGCTTGCGCGTAAGCGTTTTTTGCTAAAACTCTTCCCTTCTTTTGAAGTTATGATATTAATCGAGAATGTTTGTGAACTCCGCAGAAAACAAGAAGTCAGCTGAGGAGCAAGTGGAAGGCCTGGAGAAACAAGTGCAGGACTTGCAGACCAAGCTCTCCACCCAGCAGTCTGAATCGAAGAAAGCACTTGCTGATGCTCAGGACGCAACCACTCGCCGCGATAAGGAGCTTGCTGCACGTCTGTTGGGCATGGCCCGTGCTGCCAAAGGTGAATGAACTGTTTTTGTGAGTAGCTCTTTGGTTATTTTAGCAGCTTTTGCTCATAACTTCTGCTTTCTGAATTTTGAAGGTTCCGAAGGCACCTCGGCTTCCACTAAGCCATCGAGTGACTCACTGTCACTCGATGATGCAATAACGGAACTCGAGTCTGTGTTGTCCAAGACCAAAGGCGATCTGGCTACCATGACCAGTACCCTTAGCAATTTGCACGCGGGGATGTGTCCTACAGCCGCCGCTCCCTCGACTGCAGAAGGACTTGCTGCAGCTTTTGGCGAAAGATCGTCGATTGTGGCGGATTTTGCCCGCGAACTCACGGTACGCGGCTCGGAGTACACCCTCAGGCTTTTGTTAGGCAATGGTGTAGAGGCCGATTTCGACAGTGCTTTATCGGACTACCCGAAAAAGCCTGATGGAAGGCCGCTATCATTCAGGGGTGTAACCGAGCCAGCTACGCGTCTGAGCGAAATCTGCGTCCAGACTATGGAGCGCCGGGCTGAAGCTGTTAGGGCTCAGTCGCGTAAAAGTAGGGCAGAATCCATCTCGCAGGCCTAGGAACTTTTTACTCTGTAATTTGATTACTCGAACCTGGCATGTATGCTTTTGCTACTTATGTTTATGCTAGTATATACTTTTGGGTGCTTTTGTTTGAATGAAATTTGCTGAATCATCTGAATTTTGCAACTTCGTGTGTCTGGGCTTCTGAATGTTGCGTTTTATGAACCAGCCACAAGAATGCGAGTCTGGTGGACCTTCTCCTTCTCTACTCGAACATCTGGTCGAGCAAGGAATGACGAGGGCACTCGCTCTTGCGAAGAATCGAGTGAGTGAACTAGAGCAAGAACTCAAAACACTCGATCTGAGTTGGAGCTGCTGCGTTCCAAGCCAAGTTTTGCTACCCAACGCGAGGAATATGTTCTTGGCGAGATGGACAACATAAACAGGCAACTCGAGTGTGAGTTTATGACACCATTTTTGCTTAAAAGTTTTCATTTGTTTGCATTATGCTTTGGACCAGTAACTTTGGCCTTTTGCAGGTTTTGTGCCTGATGCCCAGCAGGAAGATAGGAGGGTCAATCGACTCCTCGATAATGTTGTTGATGTACCAACTACTGGCAGGCAGCATTTTTATTTGGACAAGGTGCACGCTCGCACACTTGCTACTTTGAAGGATCGAGTATGGCGAAACGCCCAAGTGCTCGAGATGTGCAGGCGTATCTTCACTCGCCTAAATTGCGCGCTCTTCCCGTCAGGGCCTCAACCTCAAGGGTTGTTTCCTTTGATTGATATCTTTCGAGTGACGGACTCAGTCAAAGAGTCTTTGATGCAGCTTGCTATTCTTGGGTCCAACGCCACTATGGCTTACATCCGCAGCCGTAAGCCAAATTTTGCGATTCGACCTCCTGCAATTGGCACACTTGTATCCCAATCACATTTGATCGAGACACGCTCTCTGCTGAGGAACTCATCGATTGCTGCAAGGAGCAGCTTTTTGGTCCTGTACTGGATATAAAGGATGAGCCAGATTCTTAACTTGTAAACTTTTTGAATAATCGGGCATTCTCCGAATGTAAATATGTACTTGTATTTGTGGCGAAATATTTATATGCGTATATTTGTGACAGCCCCCGAGTCTATCGAGTGGGATTTTTGAGTTTTCTTTTTAACCCAGCCCTCGAGTATATCGAGTGGGGTTTTTAGTTTTTATGCTTGACCCAGCCCCCGAGTATATCGAGTGGGTTTTTTGAGTTTTATGCTTGACCCAGCCCCCGAGTATATCGAGCAGGGCTTGGGTTTTATGCTCGAGCCCCCGAGTGTTTGAGTGGGAAAACAATAAAAGGCATATATGAGAATATGGAGGAAAATGTATTTTATTCGAAATATGTTTCGACCAGCAAGCCGCCTCATTAAAAACCTTCCAGTCCCCTTAGGTACCCTGGTAAGGGAAAAGAGTGCGTCTGAAACCTGCTGGTTCTTCCGACATTATGCGCTTATTACATATCTATGCATAGAACTGACGCAGATGCGCCCCTCTATGTACTAGTGTGACTTGACGACATGTTGACCGTCTCTGAAACTTCACTCGCCTGCCCCTTGTGCTTCATCGCGTCGTTGATGACCTTGAGCCCTCTGTCGATTGCCATTTTCTTGCTTTCTGGTAGAGGTGTACGGTCATTGGAGACCTCAAGCTCGGCGAGTGATTGCTCCATCCCGTACATCTCTGAGATTTTGCTGAAGTCACGGTCACATGAATCTGACCTTTGAAAGTTCCCGTTGATCGTGATGACTCCTTTTGGTCCTGGCATTTTGAGCTTGAGGTAGGCGTAGTGTGGGACGGCCATGAATCGAGCGAAAGTGGGGCGCCCAAGTATTGCATGGTATTGTGACTTCCAATCGACCACTTCGAACTCAATCGACTCGGTTCTGAAGTGGGTAGGATCTCCAAACGTAACATCGAGTTGTATGGTGCCTTCTGGGAGCACTGCTTTGCCTGGGACGATACCGTGGAAGGTACTTGTGGACTTTGGCAGATTTTCGACTGATTTGTTCATTCTACGTAGCGTATCTCAAAGATTATGTTAAGGCCGCTACCTCCGTCCATGAAGACCTTGGTCATGGCGTAGCCTCCGATTTGGGCGTCGAGTACCAAGGCTGTGTGCCCTGGTCGATATACTGCGGGTGGATGGTCATCTCGATTGAAGACAATCGGAGTTTCTGATCCTTTCAAAAAATTGTGATAGCTGGGGGTGCCATGACCGCCATATTGACATGTCGAGTGTGTAATTTTTGCTCTCTATTGGAGGGACGTCCTCGCTGGATCATGTTCATCTGCCCGCGAGTTACGGGATATTTTTGTTCATCTGCAAAGAGATGGACGGGTTGTGCTGGCACCATGTATACTGGCGTCGGTTGCACTGGTGTTGGTGCAGGATACACCTGAGTAGGCTGTGTTTGCCGTGGTATGGGATATACCTGTGCTTGTTGTACTTGTTGCGGCGCTGGATATGCCTGAACAGGCTGTGCTTGTGACGCAGTCGACGGAGTCTGCACTTGTTGAGAAGGTGCACGTCCATCTCTTTGCAGTCGCAGTATATGCTCAGTCGCAAGTTGATCGAATTCCCTGCAATTTCTTAGCGAGTGGTTAGAGCAAAGCTTACCATCGTCCCCTTTATAAAGATGGAACCTGCAATAATCATCCATCTTTTCTTTGATTGAACGCTCGGGATCTTTGTCTGCTCGCCTGCGCCACTCCGGCCTTCTGTAGTTGTCGCGGTCGTCGCGTCTATGGTCTCGACTGTCACGTCGATCGTCTGTGCGATGGTCTCGATTACCTCGGCGGTCGTCCGTACGATGATCCCGATTATCACGGTGATCGTCAGGTCGTCTATCAGTTTGGTCGCGGCTATCCCTTGGCTGGACAAAGCCTGCTGCGATGAAGTTTGGATGGTCATCGTCATGGTAACGATGCTTGCGTTTGCGCCTTCGATCATCTCTGTAGCTATCTCTGCGGTCTCGACTGCCATTCTCGTGATTTTCATGTGATGCTACGGGTCGAGTGCCTCGTACGGAGTCTTCTCCGTCTGCCCACTTTGTTGCGAGTACCATGAGTGCTGCCATTGTCTTTGGATCTTCTCGGCCAAGTGTTTCTTTGAAGTCTTCTCTCCAGAGTCCGTTTTTGAAGGCGTCGATTGCCCTATCTTCTGATACGTTACCTACTGAGTTACGGATGGTGGTCCACCGTCGTATGTACGATCTCAGAGATTCGTCTGACTTTTGCTTGCAGGTCCGGAGCTCCTCGAAGGTTTTGGGACGCTCACATAGAGGCTCGAAGTATTTGATGAAATCACCTTTGAAATGTTCCCACGAGTCGTAGTATGATTCGGGTAGTGATTTGAGCCAATCGCGAGCTGTTCCTTCCATCATAAGTTGTATCTACTGCATAGCTGTAGTTGTGGTGCCGCGCTGGCATCCGACTGCCAGCCTGTAATCTTCTAGCCAGCCTGATGGCTCTTGTTTGCAGTTGAACTTAGGCGTGGTAGCTAGCGAAAATTTCTTTGGCATACGAGCCTCCCGGATCCTTCGAGTGAAGCATAGCGCTCCACATGGCCCGATTTCTGCTTCCGAGTCTGAGCTGCTGCTGTATGACCTCCTCGAGTGGCTTCTGCTGGATCGATGATGACGTGAGCTTTTTCGACTGCTCTTTCCCCGAGGACTTCGACTGCGACGGTCCCGATCTGCATCTCTCCTTGGAGTTTCTTGTGGATGTTGTATGGCTTTTGCTGCTATCGCCAGTTGTTTGTACAGTTGAAGGTGCTGATCCCTCTTTGGGTCTCCTCAGGAGGTTCGATTGTTCTGAGATAGGTGCCTAGCGTCATCAGCGCTCCGGCTGGCTCAGTAGGTATGGGGACTCCTTCCGCGTCGACTGCCATAAAGGCTGGGTTTAGGTTTCGAGTGACCGCTGCACGATCTGCGTCTCGAGGTTTATGAATCGTGACTTATTCGCGGGGTCGTTTCTGCCTGTTGAACTCATAGATAATGCTCTTCGCCGAGCACTCGATATGCTGGCTTGCTTTTTGCGCTCTTCGAGTACTGCTCGGTAATTCTTTAACCGTATCGATTCTTGCCATTGGAAATATTGTAAGGTCAATACTTCCTCCGGAGTTGCGTTTGCTGACAGCATTGTGCAGCTTTCGATTACTTTGCTCACTTTTTCCGCCATCTCTGCGGTGATGGTCAGCGTGGTTGTTCCGTCTGGCATGGTGACTGTGCAAGGGTATTTTGTAGGTCGACGGCATGTTGCGGCTGCTGATGTTTCTGCTGTACTCGCGGTATACCTGATACGGTACCACCCGATCCTCCATCCATGTGTTGCTGCTGCGTTTTATGGATTCGGCGTCGTCGTCCAGGCTCATGTTGGAGCTGCTTTGCTTGTTGGGGTTTCCGCCACAATCGAGTATATCTTCGAGTGCTTTGTCCAGGCTGTCTGCGTCGCAGGTGAATATCTCGTGGCTAGCACGGATTTCTGGGCCGTTTAGATCGGCGAGATATATGTTGTCGTCTATGTTCTCTTCGTTCCCCGCGACGTCATTGCAGTTGACGATGTCATCGAGCGACTCGATTGAGTTGTTTGGGCGGTACGCAGATTCGATCTCGCTTCTTCCAAATCTTTTTGCCACCTCGTTACGGAACTCTTGCGAGGTCATGGACGTGCAGAGTCGCTTGGCGATTGGATCGGGACGATCTGTGACGATGTTGCGCCCAAGATGGATAGTGTTGCAGTCGAAGCATTGTCGATTGTCTCCATGTCGAGTGTCTCCACGTCGAGTGGATCTAACAGGTCCTGCACACCATCTTTATCGACAAAGAAGTTAAATTTTCCAACCGTAATATCCAAACCTGATTCGAGTCCGGCGAAGGCTTGCTGGGCTTCCATCGAGTGCGGCGTGAGCCTCCTTGGAGATTTTGGCGAGTGATCGCTTTTTGAATTGATGCTAGTGGATCTTACCGGCGAGTTGCTGTTTGCAACGGTGGTTGGTGATTTGCTTTTTGATGATGCAGTAGGTGAGTTACCTTGTGTAGATGCGATCATCGGGTGGCCGCTTGATGATGAAACCGGCGAAACCGTGAGCCCAATACTACCTGTTCCCACAGACGGCGCCAATTGTCGAGGTGTGCCCTCGGCAATTCCCATGGTTGCTATACCTAGGGTTGATTGTGTGGTAGAGAACGCGTAGTATTGGTGGAATCGACGGCTGACAAGCTGGATTTACCCAGGTTCAGGGCCCTCGAGTGAGGTAAAACCCCTACTTCCTGCCTGTCTGTGTTTATGGTATGAATATGAGGATTACAAGAGTTCGTCGAGTTGCTGATCTCGTCGAGGTTCTGGGGGCTATGGATTCCTTGTCCTTGATCGATCACCCTCCCAGCCTTTATATAGGAGGCTAGGTCTCGGGAAACACAACCGACCAAGGTTACATGTATGAAAAGTCTTAACCGACTATTATTTGATCTAACTTGGAAAACACTCTTCGTCTTGGGCCTTTCTTCGTGGGCTTCGATTAATCCCTGGGCTTCTTTGATCATCACGTGCACCAGGTACCCTTATGCTGGGGTACCCGCAGAGTATAACCTCGTCACTCACCAAAGATGGTGGAATCACAGCTTGAAGGAGACAAGGTAGTGGATCTGAGCTTCACAACCTTGTGGGCAGGGCTCGTGCTTGATCTCAAGCTTCTTCCTTCAACTTCTTATTCTTCCCTTTTCTCTCTTGGTTTTCTTATCCAATGGAGGCTATCCTCGATTTTCGTCACACCTTCTGGTGGTGGCTGGCTGGGAAGGTTAACATCCCCATCCATCTTGTGCAATGTCCAAAATGACCCTGGGTCATAACCCTAATGGGTAGTGGGCTTCTGCACCGGTTTGGGCCGCCTGAAAGGCTTCGAATGGTTATCTCCTCACAGCCCACATGAGTAGGATACCCAACACATCCGAAGAGAAATACATAGTCTTTAGGTTGAACAGACCAACCAGTCCAAATTCAAACGGACTGGGATTGTCTGCCCAAAAAACTCCTTTACAAGTAAAGTGAGGCTGGGATTTCAGAGGCCGGTAACCGAGTTATTTCACCTGGTAATCAAATCCCTAGCCATGATTTGACCACGACTTGATAAAATGCAATAAACTTGCATCCTGGCAGCCGAGCCATCTCTATGAATTGGCTATCCAAAATTGTACGTAGCCTAATGATTTAGAATATAACTATCTATATGAGATGGTAATTGAGAGGGGGCTATATATCAGAATGCAACAGCGGAAGTAAATGTCCACAAAGAACGAGAAAATGGACTTTGTCGAATGTTACCTGATTTTTTTTTGAAAGGGGCAAAAAGTTTTCCCATTCATTGATTGAGAAAGAAGAAGAGATACCTTGTTCACAAAGAAAATCTCAGTGTTCATATTTATCATCTGCGAATGCTAAGGAACTTTAAGTATTTCCATTTGTGGTTTATTGGTCCTCGGTATATGATTTGGAATAGGAAGTTCGTTACTGGGGAAGAAAACGAGGCGTGTGGAAACAACTCAAGAACATAGCGGTTCCTAAACGGTGCAGAAATATTAAGTTTTTTTACTTAGTGCCCCACTTCGCTTAGCATTACTCCGTTGTGCCATACTCGCTTAGTTTTTCTCAGTTTTGCCCATTTCGCTCTTTCGATGCTCACATGGCTAAACAGGGTGTTTTCGTCGGGTCAACCCCTTTGACCGTTAATGAAGCTTGTGACGTGTGGACCCAGCCGAGTGCATGCACCCTGCGCACCCATGCTGCTCTCTATCCCACTTAAATCTTACAAGTGGGACCAGTGGAGGAGGAGTGCTTGCATGCAACCGTGCGCATCCATGTTGCTCGTCGTTCATGAATTTGCGCGCATTCAATGGCGTTGCCGCCTGGCCGGCAAAAAACTGCATCACCGCCTACGTTGCCGGCCTACCCGCGCATCTACTCCGTTGTCTTTCCATCTCTCTTGCCTAGTCTGTCCCATCGCACGCTGAGTCTGGCGAGCCGAATAATTGCACCGGTAACCATTACTACCGATCCAGACGCAGATGCCTAGAAAGGAGCCATTTTCCTCTCCCATTACACCCACGTCATCCTTGCCACCGATGCCCCGATCCTTTGATCTTTGTGTTGATCTTTCCATGGCTCATGCTGGTGGCTGCTCCCTCCCCGGTCGCGGCGGCAGCTCGAGCCGTCGCCTCCATGCTATCTATCCTTGGTTTCTTGAGTCGAGCGAGGGCGGCGAAAGGAGAAGGACCTCTCGGCGCTCGAGAAGCACTCCTCTGAGCTCGAGCAGGGGAAGCTTTGCCGTCTGCCGGGCCATTGCACCTGATCCCATTCCATTCATCGATCTTGTGTTTGATGAGGTGGAAGAGGAGGTGGTGGACCCGTGTATTGCCTGGGCCAGGGCCGACTATCAAGCCAGGGAGCAGGCCAGACAGTGAACTGAGTAGCAACAACTCATGAATACTCTGATCGTTTCTGTGGTCGGTAAGGGAAAGGCTCTGAACAACTCGGTGGAGCGCAATGGCAAGACCAAAATGGAGGTGGAGGGCAAGGGCAAGGCCCCGATGGCGGTGTCCTCCGACGACGAGTGGTAGTTCATTTTAGGACCCTTGATTTTATGTATCAAGCCCCAATGAATATTAGTTGTTGATCTTGTATAACTTTGTTAGTTTGAATTATGTCAAACTGAACATTCACAATGTTTTTACCCTGATTCTACAAAATTGCAAAGAAAAAAGTCATAAAATGCACCCCTTAGCCATGAATCGTCACACAGACAAATTTCGCCATGTTTTGAAAAAAAATCTTAAACTGCGAGAAAAATGGAAACCCTAGGGGAATCTTCCCTTTTAGTGCACTAGTATGAAGGAAAAATAACAAACTTGCAATACCATAATATTTGACAACCTAGTATTGTATGGAGATTCATGGCTTTCATGTAAAAGCCCAAGGTCATGGCCATATCCATTTGGCGAGCTTCTTGCTATGATGACACAACTCGGCATTGTAAACAACATTGCCAAACAGAGATTCCATGATTTTATCATTTGTTTTTTTATTTTTTTAGTGCAAAAATCCCTATTTTGTGTGAAGTAGATAACAGAAATAAGACTGCAAATTGACATATTACAATTTTCACACAAAGTATATCATATGGGAGGCATAATCGCCGAATATATTGAATTTTTTAGCTTCGTAACAATACTCCACTTATTAAATGAGTTTACAATATTTACCAACGAAAAATGAAATTTGAACTACAAGTGTGTTATAGTTTGGCTCCAAAATATAGAGAAATCATAAAAATGTAGTCTCCCATGATTCTATGCAATTGCACATAATTTTTTTTTGGAAAATGCACCTTTTAGCTATGAATGTTGACAGCGACGATTTTTGTCTTGTTTTGAAAAAAAACTCACATAAATGCAGATAAAATCAAAACAATGGAAAATGTGGGGGAATCTTCCTTTTCAGTGTACTACTAGCACTGAAAAATCATAAACTTGCAATAGCACATTTTAATTAAAAAAGTGTTCAAAAAATTAAAAATCTTGTCTAGAGATTCATGGTTTCAAGCCAAAAACCAAGGTCATGGCCATATCTGTAATACCCCACAGTTATTGGACTCGAGAGGGTAGAACTTAGGAACTGCATGTGTGCATTCATGCATCTTTTGGTGAAATCTGGAAAAATTTCGCGCTTTTGTGTTAAAAAAGGATCTAGGGTCGATACCAGACGAGTGTTGAGGGGCTGGGAGTCGGTCATCAACAGTTAGTCTACAGGTGTCGATAATCCTAAGTCATATTTTCAAGAACCAATAAGATTATTTCTTAACTTTACTAAATAAATTTCAAACAGGAATCTTATAAGATTTCAAATTCAAATCAAATCTATACCTTATCTATTCTATTACAAACACATATATGAATTCTCTTCAAAACACAATGAACAAATTATATTTCAATATCACAACACCAATTCTTATACAATCCATCTTCTCAAATTTAAATACGAATCTTTACTAAAATCACTTACACAATTCACATTACAATTCTTCTCATATTTGAGTATAGATCTTTATTGAAAGGAATACAAAATCATTCTTATAACATTGGGAAAGTACATAAAGTAATAAGAAAATTTCCTAAAACTAATTCTTCATTAATTCCTTGGAGATCTTCAAACCTGCCAAAACAAACAACAAAGACAAAAGAAAATATTAGGATTAAAATGTTGCCAACACCATTTGGTGCTGGCATATCAATATATGAAAAACTGGTAAAAGACTGATTGGAACCAAGGTCCAATTAGACTAAAATGTTGGAGTATGCAAATTTAATCAAAGGCAACTTTAGGTCTGATCATAGCCTGATCATAAGAGTAATCCGCAGGCAATCTTTGGGGCAAAGGCATTCTTTAGTAAAGGCAAGCATCCATTCGAGGCAACCATGTTGTCAAAGGCAGCAGCAAGTGTTCCTTGAACACATTCCATCTTTTATTCAAGTAAAGGCAACAAGGTTTGCACACTCCAAAATTCTACCAGAAATTCAAATTAAAAAGAAAAGCCAAATAGTGGTACTCATGTGACAACTGTCAGTCATATGGATCCATTCCTTAAGCCCACAAGTAGTAAATTAATTTAAGCCCATAGCAAACTTAGCCCAATAAGAATTCCAACACAAGTCCAACACCAGCAGTAGATATTTAGCTTAGCCGCAACCATGGATAGGAAGAGTGAGTCAGTGATCATCTCCTAGAAGGAGGAGCTCTGCATAAAGCAGCAGCCGCAGCAGGAGTTCATCCACAAGGGGTGATGCTCTGCTTGGAACTGCAGGTGCTCATCCACAAGGGGAGGAGCACTGCCTAAAAGCAGTCAAAGAGGGCAGCTCGAGGTAGAAGAGGGCCACTGCAAGGTGGTGATGTTGGATGTATGCCCAAAAGGCAATAAAGTTTAACTCTGATTCGTAATTATGCTTCATGATTCTATGCTATAACTGCGGTGACTCCTGAATATGTGATTCAGAGGAAAACTCACACGCACGTGTAAAGATATGAACAGAATAAAGTATACCCTAGTCTTGCCTTTAGACTAATTTATTGATTGCTAGAGACCACGTTTTCCTGGTCTGGGACATTGTTTATGTCAGCATCAATGTGTCATTTTGTTGGTGGAAACAGTATGGCTGGGTAGACCCAAATCGTTGATATGCTAAGAAGATTCCAAAGTGTCTTTTTGTCCTTAGTGCAATATCGTAGATGGTTATTATATGACATGTCCTTAGACCATGAGGCTATTAGGGTTATGCATACTGGAAGAATTACTTTGGTACTGTCAACACCATTGACGTAACTGGGTGGTAAAACGACAGTCAGTGGGTGATTCCCAAGGTGTGCATAATACCTAATGTTTCAAGATGGGAAATTACTCCTCTGTCAAAAGAGAGATACTTCCAGGCCCCACTCGGTATGTATGATATCGAATATGTTCTGCAGACAATGCATGATGAAGTTACATCATGTGGGATATCGGATTACGGGAACGAGAAAAGGAAACTTACCGGTAAGGAGATAGACATAGATATAGTGAATCTGGGATTGATTCATGGAAATATCAGGAATACTTTATCTCGGGTAATTTCAGTATCGTGAGTAATGGGAATGACAAATTAATAATCAACAGGTTCAACAGAGTATCATTCACATAACGGTAGCAGTTATTCAGGTAGCCTATGTACCTGATCCTGGCCGGTGATAAGATGGAAACATCTATTATAGCTACACGTTATCGAACCTGTAGGGTAATGATGACCCACAAGTATAGGGGATCGCAACAGTCTTCGAGGGAAGTAAAACCCAAATTTATTGATTCGACACAAGGGGAGCCAAAGAATATTTATAAGCCTTAACAGATGAATTGTCAGTTCAGCTGCACCTGGAAATAGACTTGCTCGACACAGTTTATCAGTAGCAACAGTTTTATAGCAGTAGCAGTAGTGAAATAATAGCAGCAGTAAAATAAAAGCAGCAGTAATAATTGAAGTAGACAGCAGGATTAAAATACTGTAGGCATAGGGATGGATGAACGGGCGTTGCATGGATAAGATAATTCATATAATAGTCAAGCGTAGGGCATTTGCAGATAGATAATAATAAAGTATCCAGGTAATAATCAATCATAGGCATGTGTTCCGTATTTAGTCGTACGTGCTCGCAATGAGAAACTTGCACAACATCTTCTGTCCTACCAGCCCGTTTGCAGCGGGGCCTCAAGGGAAACTACTGGTAATTAAGGTGCTCCTTTTAATAAAGCACCGGAGCAAAGCATTAACACTCCGTGAACACATGTGATCCTCACATTACAGCCATCCCCTCCGTTATCCCAATTGTTGTCACTTTGGGGCCTCGGGTTCCGGACAATTATATGTGTAAACAACTTGCAGATATGATCTAAAACAATAATTATCCTCATGATTCAATAACATGTTCAGATCTGAAATCATGGCACTCGGGCCCTAAGTGTCAAGCATTAAGCATAACAAGTTGCAACAATGACATAAAGTACTAACAACGGATACTAGGCACCATGCCCTAACAATCTGATATCTATTACATGAATGATCTCATCCAATCCCTACCATCCCCTTCAGCCTACAGCGGGGATTACTCACACATGGATGGGGGAATCATGGATGGTTGATGGAGAGGCGTCGGTGATGATGATGGCGATGATCTCCTCCAATTCCCCGTCCCGGCAGGGTGCCAGAACGGAGTTTCTGATCCCCGAAATAGGGTTTTCGGTGGCGGCGGAGCTCTGGAGTGTTTCTGGAAAAAGCGTCGATCCCCTCGGGTTTTTAGGTCAAGGGGATTAAGTAGTCGAAAGGGGGACGCGAGGTGGTGACCGAGGCGGCCACACCACCCCCGGCGCGGCCCACCTCTGCCGCGCGGGCCCATGGTGTGGGGCCCTGTGGCCCACCTCCGTCTCGTCTTCTGGCTCCGTGTGTCTTCTGGAAAAATAGGAACTCAGGATATTTTTCGGGAATTTTCCCGAAACTTGACTTTCTGCACAAAAACAAGACACCAGGGCAATTCTGCTGAAAACAGCGTTAGTCCGTGTTAGTTGCATTCAAAACACACAAATTAGAGGTAAAACAACAGCAAAAGTGTTCGGGAAAGTAGATACGTTTTGGACGTATCAACTCCCCCCAAGCTTAGCTTATTGCTTGTCCTCAAGCAATTCAGTTAACAACTGAGTGCGATAAAAGAAACTTTTACGAACACATTTGCTTCATATGATGTAAATATTCTCACTATATGATCAAGTACTTAGGCAATTCATAATAAGGAATGTAGATAATGCCACCTAGTAGCTATGTGAACTATGAAAAGATACCAACACACTAAGAATAAATAACATGAAATAAATCTATCTGCAGGATTGCAATGTTCATAATAAGATATGATAAAGTGGTATCTCGCTTGCCTTTATTTGTAGAGCAAAACATAAATGCCAAGGCACCTCTGAAGTTCAAGTGAAGACTAGAAGTAAAAATATCAAAGATAAGAGCATCAAAGTTATACCACAGTTAACCGTATTCTGGGACAAGCACATTACACTAAGAATGACAGTTATGCTCTCGAGAAGGTGCTCAAAGAAAGGATGGTGACTCAACATAAAAATAAAAGATTGGCCCTTCGCAGAGGGAAGCAGGGATTAACATGTGCTAGAGCTTTTTATTTATAAAACAGAGGTAAAAATTGTTTTGGGAGGTGGTTGTTCCTGTCAACGAATCAGAAAATGGAAAGTACAATATGACCCCTGCCAACCAGACTTTTAAGAGCGGCTCCCATGAAGGACGTTATTTCTACCAGCAAGGCAGATCATCCCTCTTTTCTCTTTTGTTTACACATGCAGATATTTCACTGGTATCATTGCTTGTCTGATAAATCAGGGCAAAAATGTGAAGAGAATTAAGCGGTTAAAGTTGTAATTAATTGGGACTGGGCACCCCATTTGCCAGCTCTTTTTGCAAAATTAATGGATAAGCGGATGTATATGCCGCTAGTCCGGTGGTAAAGTCTGTTTGACAAGTGACATAAAGACATCCACCCCGTCCTCATGAGCTAAAAACAGTGTCACAAAATGAGAAGTTTTGAAGGTTTTAAAGGTAGCACATGAAAATTTACTTGGAATGGTTCGAAATACCATGCATAGGAATTTTTGGTGGACTCTTTGGAATAACTTGGTTTTTAAGGATTTGGAAGCACGAGCAGCATTCCCGCTCAGTACAAGTGAAGGCTAGCAATAGACTGGGAAGCGACAATCAAGAGAGCATAACCGTCATAATCATGCTTGCGACAGAATAAAATTAACGGAGGCATAAAAGTGATACTAGAACTCTGAGGCAAAATAAATCATCAAGGCTTAATTGACTTTTTGTTTTTCAGTCATGAGCATGCGTGAGCATGTGCCAAGTCAATTCAAGTGAATCATTCAGAGGAGGATACCACCATGTCATACCCTTTTATGAATAGAACAATGCAAGCAAATATCTATATGACATGTTATATACTATTAGTGAATTGGAACTGATCATATGAAAACATGAACTACTAAGCATCCATTAAATAACATTGCCCCTCATACGAATCAGCTAAGCATGTCCACATGAGCGAGTATATGTACAAAAATGAAAACAAATAGAGTTCATACCAGCCTCTCACCACAACTCGAGTTGTCATAAATCGTCATTATTGCTTTTCACTTGTGTGGCTTGAATGATATGAAATGATAACCAAGCTCCAATGGAGTCACGGAAGACTGTTGAACTCTGCAACAACTATACAAAACCGAAGAAGAACAACAAATATTTTTGGGTTTTCGATTTGAAACGAACAAAGAAAGGAACAAACAAATAAAGCAAAATCTTTTTGGATTTTTGAATACTAAACCGAAGCTAAAAGATAAAGCAAACCAGTACTAAAAGTACACAAGAGGTAAACAAAGAGAAATAACAGAAATATTTTTGGTCTTTTTGGGTTTTGGAAAATAAAATCAAAACAAGAAACAACAACGAAAAAGAAAGAAACTGAAACATGGATATACAAAGTACCGACCGAATATGATATAAAGTGAGTGAGATGTCGGTGTACCTCCCCCCAAGCTTAGGCTTTTGGCCTAAGTGGAGATCAATCATCGGCGTGGGTGTACGCTCCACCCCGGTGAATCATCCCTAGCATGATCGTAATCAGGCTCCCGTGAAGAAGAAGGGGCAGAAGTCCCATAATCAAAGTGCTGGTACGGGAAGCCCGCGATGTCGGAAGGCTGAGTGAAACCCCATCGGGCTCCTCTCCATCATCCTCTGGGCGAGGGCCATGCTCCTCTAAGTATGCCTCAAGATCATCCTCAGATAGTGACCACCTTTCCCTGGCATCAAGGTTAAACAAAAGAGGTGCAGGCAAACAAACTAATCGTTCGGACTTAATTAATCTCCACCTGCGTTTCTGGAAAAAGGTTATTTCGTAGACTAAGTTATTCAAGGTAGCCCAGTTAGAAACAAATTTATGACTTATCATGGAATTAATATCAAGCCTTTCTATAGGAAACTGAATGTCTAAATGATGCGGCCCTACACCATGCATAGCTAATAAACGAGAAGCAATAAGACCTCCACAGATTCCCCCTTTCTCGCGGTTAGCTGAAAGACGGAAAGCTATCAAAGCACCTAGATTATAAGTCCTATCACACCTCAAAGCAGCTGAAATGAAAGCCAAATCATAAACAGATAATTTGCTTGCAGTTTTCCTAGCTAGAACACACTTGCCAATGTAATAGGCAAAATATCGAATAGATGGGAGTTGAATGCTTCGAATTTTACCACTCTCCTCTTCTAAACTTCTCCCTTGGCAGATTTCCTTATACAGGTCCATTAGAGGCTTAGGTTGCCCTCTAATCTTCTCGCGCGATCCCCAATGCGGTACCTTAATAGCTGTGCAAAAATCATCAAAGGGCAAATCCACAGCTATATTGTAGATGTTATAGTGAACCATGGGGTTAGGTGAAGACCAACTGAATCTAAAGTTTTGCACTACCGACATAGTCAGTTTTGCATATTGATATGGTTCATCAACAACAAAATCTTCCAACCCTGCATTAGAGATTAGAGTGTTGAAATCTTGCAAGATTCCTGCAGCAGTCATGAAGTTAGAGCATGGATAGATTGAGGGGAACACGGCATCTTCGCGGTTGACCCCCATGACTTCATGCACCTCCAATTCATTGTAATCAAGTTGATGTTCATTCATCCTTCTTTTCTGAAATTTTAAACAAACCTCATAAAACATGATTTTGGAGCAACTAAATCAAAGAAACTACTATAGAACTTGCAAGAGGGCTACACATGCATCAAAACTAATTAATCTAAGCATAGAACAAGCATGCAAACACATCTAACATGTCACCTACAGTACCAAAATACTCAAGACATACACAACTAAACAAAATTCTACTTGGATAAACGGAGGAGTCACATACCGGAGAGCAAATGGTCCAAATCTCAGCAACAAAGATGGGCTGAGCAAGGAGATCGAAAAACTCGAGCAAGAGCAGCAAGAACACGGGTTTGAACAATGGTGGTGTGTGGTCGGGAGAGAGAAAGAAATGAGAGGAAGATGGTGAGTGGAGGGCCAGGTGGGACCCACACCATGCCACGGCGCGGCCACACCCCTGCCGCGCGGTGGGGTGGTGTGGAGGCATGGTGGGTCCCCCTGGTCAGCCCAGGCACTCCCACATTCCTCTTTAAAAACTAAGATTTATGGTATAATTTTCAGAAATTTTTGAAAACTTTCATTTTGCACATTTTCTGGTATTTAAATAATAAACTTAAGGCAGAAATAAAATTTTATAAAGACCAATTTCAACTAAAACTTTGCAAGTTCAGTAACACAACAGTAGGTAAAACAAGGTTGAGAAATAAAATGTTGTTTAGTGCTTCTATGCATTTAAAACATATTTGTTAACAAGGTTGATCAAGTCTTGTCACCAAATAAATTTTATATGACATAAAAGAATTAAACCACATGAGACAATCATGTTACCTTGAATTGTATAGCAATAGATCCAATCATAATACTTTGAAATCCTTCTTGAGGTTCATAAATAGGGCAATCAATACTTCCCACTTTGATAGTTCTAAGATTGGCTATTGTATTTACTCCATATATCTTGTCCGGCTTTTTGGGAAAATAAACAGTATGCTCTTTGTCATTAACATTGAAGGTTACTTTTCCTTTGTTGCAATCAATAACAGCCCCTGCAGTGTTAAGAAAAGGTCTCCCAAGAATAATAGACATATTATCATCTTCAGGCATTTCCAACACAACAAAGTCAGTTAATATTAAACAATTATTAGCCACTTGAACAGGAACATCCTCACATATGCCAACAGGAACAGCAGTAGATTTATCAGCCATTTGCAAAGATATATCAGTTGGTATCAATTTTTCTAAATAGAGTCTCTTATAAAGAGAGAAAGGCATAACACTAACTCCTGCTCCTAAATCACATAGAGCAGTTCTAACATAATTATTCTTAATAGAGCATGGGATAGTTGGTATACCTGGATCTCCAAGTTTCTTTGGAACCTTACCATTGAAAGAGTAATTAGCAAGCATAGTAGAAATTTCCTCATTAGGAATTTTCCTTTTGTTAGAGACAATATCTTTCATATATTTTGAATAAGGAGGCAATTTAATAGCATCAGTCAAAGGAATTTGCAAAAACAAGGGTTTCATCCATTCACAAAATTTATTATAGTGTTCCTCTTCCTTTGATTTATGTTTCTTATTAGGAAAAGGCATTTGCTTTTGCACCCAAGGTTCTCTCTCATTACCATGCTTTTAGCAATGAAATCTTCTTTAGTATACTTTTTATTCTTAGTATGCTTTTCAGGTTCATCTTCACTCTCCTCTTTATCAGAAGCATCATTTTTATCCTTATCATTGTTATGTTCATTACCACTTTCAGTTTCAGCATCAGAGATAGATATACTATTTGGATCATTAACATGCTCATTTTCTTTAATTGATTCAGGAGATTCTTCAACATGTTTATGTTTCTTCTTCTTCTTTTTCTTAGAAGGAGTACTAGTTTCATTAGCTAGTTGAGAATCTTGCTCAATTCTTTTAGGATGTCCTTCAGGATACAAGGGATCCTGAGTAGAAGCACCACCTCTAGTTCCTACTCCATAAGCATGTTTTTCATTTTCTCTAGAAGCATTAACTAGCAGATCTTTTTGTACCTTAGTGAGTTGATCTATTTGAGTTTGAACCATATGGAAATGTTTAATAAGCATTTTAACATCATTAGAAGTTCTTTCCACAATATCATGCAATTTACTCATAGCTCTAGAATTTTCCATCAGATGATTCTGCACTCTCATATTAAAGTTATCCTGCTTAACAATATAATTATCAAATTCATCTAAGCATTGATCAGGAGTTTTAGAATAAGGAATATCCCTATCATCAAAATGTTGGAGAGAGTGTACCTCAACTACTGATGGGTGAGGAATTGGCTTACATAATTCTTCTATTGGTGGTAGATTCTTCACATCTTCAGATTTAATACCCTTCTCTTTAAGAGATTTCTTGGCTTCTCTCATTTCTTCATCACTTAGTTCAAGAATTCCTCTCTTCTTTGGTGTGGGTATCGGGGTCGGCTCAGGTATAGTCCAATCATCATGATTTTGGCTTATTTTATCCATTAATTCCTCAGCTTCATCTGGAGTTCTTTTCCTGAAAACACAACCAGCACAACTATCTAGGTATGTCCTAGATTCAACAGTTAGTCCATTATAGAATATATCAAGAAGTTCATTTTTAGCTAATTGATGTCCAGGCCGAGCTCTGAGTAAAGAACAAAACCTTGCCCAAGATTTAGGCAATTTCTCGGCTTCCAATTGTTTGAAATTAAAGATTCTCTGTAAAGCAGCATGTTGAGCACTAGCAGGAAAATATTTCTGGAAGAAAGCATTAACCAAATCCATAGGACTTTTAATGGATCCAGGAGATAAACTATTAAACCAAGTTTTAGCTTCATCTTTTAATGAGAAAGGAAATATTTTAGTAACGAAGTAACTGCGTTTCTTAATGTCATCAGAAAACACACTACTTAAAGTAGAAAGAGTGTTCATATGTTCTACAGCACTTTCATTTTCAGTTCCTCGAAAAGGTTCTTTCTCAACAATAGATATATGTGACAAGTCCATAGAGAAATCATAATCTTTATCTTTTATATCAATGGGAGATGTAGCAAACTTAGCATCAGGAGACAGTTTGTAATTAACAGCACGTCTTGCAAGAAGATTTTTAATAGCACTAGCATCTTTAGAAGCATTGCATTCTTCAATAAATTCATCATCAAGTTCAACATAAGTTTCCTCGAAATCATCACTAGTATGATCTCTTAATTCAGGTGAACTAACAGGTGTAATGGGACTTTCATTAGGTGTTTCAGCATTTTCAGTTTGTTTTGACTTAGCAATTGTAGCATCTAGAAAAGGACCTAATGAACCACTCTCATCAAGCACAGTAGAAGCATCATCAAAACTTTCAGAAGTATTTTCAGATTCAGCAGAAGTAGCAGCACGTGAAGCATGTGTATGTGGTGGTGTGACAAGTTGACTTATAACAGACGGTGAATCAAGAGCAGAAGTACTCAGAGTTGTACCTCTCCTTGTAGTGGATGGCAGTATATGCGAACCTTCATCACGAGGTTTACCCATGATGAATAATTGCAGCGAACAATATCACTCTCAGGTGAGCTTATAAATAGAGCTATGCTCCCCGGCAACGGCGCCAGAAAATAGTCTTGATGACCCACAAGTATAGGGGATCGCAACAGTCTTCGAGGGAAGTAAAACCCAAATTTATTGATTCGACACAAGGGGAGCCAAAGAATATTTATAAGCCTTAACAGATGAATTGTCAGTTCAGCTGCACCTGGAAATAGACTTGCTCGACACAGTTTATCAGTAGCAACAGTTTTATAGCAGTAGCAGTAGTGAAATAATAGCAGCAGTAAAATAAAAGCAGCAGTAATAATTGAAGTAGACAGCAGGATTAAAATACTGTAGGCATAGGGATGGATGAACGGGCGTTGCATGGATAAGATAATTCATATAATAGTCAAGCGTAGGGCATTTGCAGATAGATAATAATAAAGTATCCAGGTAATAATCAATCATAGGCATGTGTTCCGTATTTAGTCGTACGTGCTCGCAATGAGAAACTTGCACAACATCTTCTGTCCTACCAGCCCGTTTGCAGCGGGGCCTCAAGGGAAACTACTGGTAATTAAGGTGCTCCTTTTAATAAAGCACCGGAGCAAAGCATTAACACTCCGTGAACACATGTGATCCTCACATTACAGCCATCCCCTCCGGTTATCCCAATTGTTGTCACTTTGGGGCCTCGGGTTCCGGACAATTATATGTGTAAACAACTTGCAGATATGATCTAAAACAATAATTATCCTCATGATTCAATAACATGTTCAGATCTGAAATCATGGCACTCGGGCCCTAAGTGTCAAGCATTAAGCATAACAAGTTGCAACAATGACATAAAGTACTAACAACGGATACTAGGCACCATGCCCTAACAATCTGATATCTATTACATGAATGATCTCATCCAATCCCTACCATCCCCTTCAGCCTACAGCGGGGATTACTCACACATGGATGGGGGAATCATGGATGGTTGATGGAGAGGCGTCGGTGATGATGATGGCGATGATCTCCTCCAATTCCCCGTCCCGGCAGGGTGCCAGAACGGAGTTTCTGATCCCCGAAATAGGGTTTTCGGTGGCGGCGGAGCTCTGGAGTGTTTCTGGAAAAAGCGTCGATCCCCTCGGGTTTTTAGGTCAAGGGGATTAAGTAGTCGAAAGGGGGACGCGAGGTGGTGACCGAGGCGGCCACACCACCCCCGGCGCGGCCCACCTCTGCCCGCGGGCCCATGGTGTGGGGCCCTGTGGCCCACCTCCGTCTCGTCTTCTGGCTCCGTGTGTCTTCTGGAAAAATAGGAACTCAGGATATTTTTCGGGAATTTTCCCGAAACTTGACTTTCTGCACAAAAACAAGACACCAGGGCAATTCTGCTGAAAACAGCGTTAGTCCGTGTTAGTTGCATTCAAAACACACAAATTAGAGGTAAAACAACAGCAAAAGTGTTCGGGAAAGTAGATACGTTTTAGACGTATCAGGTAACACGCTTAAGTCAGTTCTAGTTTGTTGTGTATATGGTTGATATGGATACCGAGAGAGTATCACCGGAATGGTTTCTGTGTCGTAGATAATATCTTTATCTGAGAGATTGGATTATGCAGTCACTAGGTGTCTCGGAGTAATAGATATAGTTTCTATCACTAGTCGGATTTATTCCGAGGGTTTATATAAGAGGGAAATATTTAACCGGAGTATTTTGTCAGTGAACACTAGGTGTCCCGGATCATGTAAAAGTGTTTTATATGATAAGTAATTAATTCGAGGAATATTTTGTAAAATGAAATATTCAAATAAGAATTAATTAGACAAAATATTCATTAAATATTAATTCATTTAATTAATTAATAATTATTGGAAAAATATTAAATAAATTGGTGCTCACCAAAGGAGGCTACCAAGTGGGCCCATGGGCCCACTAGGCAGCCGCACCCCCACAAGGGGCGGGTGGGCCAGGCGCACCAACGGGGGGAAGTTCCCCCCCTTGGCAAAACCCTAGTTGGGCCTTGGGCCCAATAGGAAGAGGCGGTTTGGGGGGGACCTTGTTGGACAAGGACTCCTTCCCCCAAACCGAATTGGGATAGAGGAGTTGGAGTCCAATTCCAACTCCCCTATGGGAGGCGCACCAAGGGCAAGGGCTTGCCCCTTGCCTAAGCCTCCCTACCCCTTGGCCTCTTATATAAACCCCCACCCCCTCTCCTTTGGAGAGACACAAGTTTAGATCTCTTATAGTTGGATTAGAGGGTTCCTCTCTCCAATTAGATCTAGATCTCTAATCTCTCTCTCCCTCCTCCTCATGTGTTGAGATCTCCACCTTCATATACACCAGCGGTGAGTGCTTCAAGTGTGGACGGCGAAGCCCTACTGGATGTATGCGTGCGAAACTCAGAGGGGTGATCCGTTGAGAAACGGTTGACTCTATCTCACTCTGTTGGATCAAGGCGGGATGCGAGGAGTCTACGATATTCTCTCGGCTAGGCTTAGCCGAGGGAGTTTTTCCACAAGCTTCATCAACGTCGTAATCGACATCTCTTCCGCTTCAACGGTGTCAGTAACGATTTACAGTTAGATCAAATATGCATGTCTTGTCACTTGTATCTTCATAGTAGATCTTGGCT
Organism: Poa pratensis; assembly: GCA_947311845.1. Taxonomy (NCBI): domain Eukaryota; kingdom Viridiplantae; phylum Streptophyta; class Magnoliopsida; order Poales; family Poaceae; genus Poa; species Poa pratensis. Next base: position 22,957,351 of record CAMZMU010000111.1, read on the forward strand.
GTTGCGCTGTAGTGGCGAAATTTTTGTTTTCCATGCACGTAACCCAATACGTGAATCACCACAGCCAGTTATCCGGGTGTCACAAGCAGAGAAATCACCAAATCTGTATAAATACTTGGCCACACCTCAGCCAGCAGCACACACAACTCCCAGCAACCATAATACCACGTTTCACAACCACCAGACCAGCCAACACATCCATTTTCATCTGTTCTTCACCAAGAACAACCAGAAACCGCAAGCACATCATGGAAGTAACCAAAACCATCCACCACAAGCCGTTTCAGCTAGTTAAATACACTCTAGGAACTCTGAAGCAGCGAGGAGGAGGAGGCAAAACCACAAGACACATCTTATCATCAATTTCCAGAAGCACAAGCTGCTCAACAACAGCAGGTTGTCCTGTGTGCTAGAGAGAGACCAAGCATGTTCTGTAAATGACAGAACCATGCAAGAGAGGTGTTTACAACATCTGTTCTTAACAGAACCTTGTTAAGCAAGGTAGGTGCTGCGGGAAAGAGGAGTAAGGGCAGTGAAATATCTGTTCTTAGCAGTAATTAGAAAAGAGAGAGGAAAGGGAGTGCAGTTGCTGTGCTTTAGCATTTGTTTGAGAAGAAAAAGGCAACGGAGGATAGATAACAGTGTAGTATATGTTCTTATTTTTGATTTACCTACACAAGGCAGTGAACAAGCAGAGCTGGATTAGCTGTGCTATGCACATATGTACACAGGAAGAAGCACAGGAAAACATACAAAGGCAGTTTAATCAAGCTAGCTAATGTGTAACTCTCAAGGAGGCATCACAACAAGCAAAACCAGTTAAAACACATGCCTAAAATATTATACATCATTACTAGATAAAGTTCTAGTTCAGTTTGAGCTGAATCAACACAAATTCAGTCTAAAATTAATTTTACATCATCTGTGAGCAAGTTATGCTCCAGCATCTTGTCCTGAGGTAATGGATTGATCTAATTACATGCTAGATCTACACCATTCATCTCATTTCCAAGTGCACTTGAATTAATCAGTGCATATCTGAGAGGAGTTCATCGAGAAATCATCTCCATAACCTAATAAAGTCAAGTAATCGATTCTCAATCGAGGCCAATAGTACCAGAGCTAGTAGAGGAACTAAGAGAGGAAGAAGAGGAAGCTCTTACCGTGCGTCCATGGTCGTAGCTCCATGGCGGCGAGGCAGTGCTCACGTTACCGTTGGAGGGGGGCACACGGAGGTCGTGGAACAGCACCACCGCACCACGGCGGCACAGAGGGCGAAGCTATGCACCAGCCATGGTGAGCACGCCGGAGAAGAAGACAACGGAGGACGGCGGGCGACGCCGGCACCAAAACCCTAACCCTAGGATTGGGTTGCGTGTGGCCGCTAGAGGAAGAGAGGCACGAATCGCTCGGGCAGGGAGAAGGAGCAGAGCAAGGGGATCGTTTTGCCCCAAGCCACGGCGGCGGAGATGGTCGGAGTTGGCCGGAGCAAGGCGGCGACGGTGCAGGCGACTCGGTTGCCAGAGGAGGTCAGGCACGGGCTCAAGCTCGTGCGAGAGAGAGAAGAGGAGAGTGGCTCGGTCAGTTGACCGGACCCGAGCCAACTCCTTGACCTGGTTCAACCAAGTGTTGACCAGGGACCTTTTGGTAATTTTACCAAATTATGAAATTTTCAAATTTCAAAACTCATTATAAATTCAAATAAAATCCTACAAATACTTTAAAAACATTCACATACATCAGGAGAAAATAAGCTATTCAAATAAAATATCAAATGGAAATTTTGAAAATTATTTCATTTATGAAAAATTCAAAGATCCTTACGTGGAATATTCTTTGAAATATTTTCAAAACTATTTTCTCAAGAAAATAGTCTGGGAAAATTAAATACTAAGTTCAAAGTATAATTTGAACTATATCATCACTGTCATGTCACACATCCTAAATAAAAATAAAACCCAAGGAAGCATTTCAAAAGAAATCATTAATAAATTTTGGGGAATTTTGGGAAAGAACAAAATCATTTCATTCTATGCATAATGGCATACATTTGGATCTTTAAACATTGGCTCATATAGACAATGATGTTGATTTTTCAGAACACGAGGGTCCCAATTCGTCGGAAGCTTTAGACTGCACTACCTATCAGTCTCAAGGCAAGTTCCAACTTGCATGTCCTCGTTTGATTATTTTTATCAAAGTAATTGCAAAGTATTTTGTTTTACATTGCATGAAAAGGAAAAAACTATTTTCGAATGATGTGAATTGCTATATATATATTGTTGGCTGGCAATAGAACCACGGTTTGATGTTGTGTTGGAAGTTCCATTGTACGGGAAAGTATTACCTAGGATTAATTACCCATGTCCCAGTGATCGATCCTTGCGCCGTATTGAAGCATCAGCCAACAGATTCACTATGGATGGGCTCGTCAGAGGTTTCTTCCCTCGTTCGCATATCCTCGGCAGACTATTACCTGGTTGTGTCCGTTGCGGCGGCCAACAGTGTGGGAGCGCATACCTTCCCCACCCGACGGGGTGATTTGGAATCGGAGCTCGGGAGTGGTGACGAGCTATGGGTCTTTGTACCAGGCTGGGTCATAACGGGCGGATATGCGTTGTGCGGGGAAGCGACTCCACATGACTTGTTGCCCAGAGTTCTGGCTATAACACACATGGTGTGCTGAGAAAGCATAAGGAGCCAGGCTGCTGTTGGGTAAAGTGATGCAGCTCTGTAGAGTTAAACAAAGAAATTGTGACTGTCACATCCTTGTTCCAGGAGGGAACTACAGAACGCTACGGGATAGGCATCCCAAGTGATGACTAAAAACCCGTGGAGGCCGGGGGCATAGTTTCCTGAAAATAAAATGGACCTTTTCCTAAAAATGTTTTTACAAAACTTGCATAATCATCTATGAATTTTTTGGTCTAGATGGTAGATAGTGCATTCCACTTATTTAAGCATTTAGCTGAACTTGCTGAGTAACGCTGTTACTCATTCGTTCCCGTTTAACCTCATGCTTAGACTCTGAGGAGGCCATTGAGGAGAGCTACGGAGCTTACCATGCTGACGAGGTGTACTTCGAAGCACCTGATCTGTCTGGAGGAGTAGAAGGCGTCGACTACATCATTGCCTATGGAGCCTACGGCACTGAAGAAGAGGAGGTGTACACTTAGAATCTTCATAGTAGGAACCTGGCCGAGCAAGACTAGACTAGTACTACTTAGACTGCTGAGCCACTATGGTTCTTAGTTTGTTGTTTTCTATCCTTGTAGGTTGACTCCTGTCAACATCGCAATAATAGTCATTCCTTCCATGTCGGAGGAAGACGTTGACGTTTTTATGCATTTCTGGCTTGTAATCTTTAGCAGTGTGTAATAAAGTGGACCCGCAATGTTTCTGTTGTACTACTCTGAGAGATGTAATATTTATGGATTAGTCCTTCCGTGGATGTTATGTCAACGACTTGTGCACTATAATATGCAGTGGTGTACTAGGGTGTCACCGCAATATCCATGGCTAGCTTCTTGATATGATGACCAAAATCGGCACAAACATGTGCATTGACATTGTAAACAACATTGCCAAAACAAAATTCTAAGATTTTCTGAATTGTAATTTGTTTTATTTTTTAGTTTCAGTATCCCCATTTTGTGTGAAGTATATACCACAAATAGGGTTGCAAATTGACCTCTCACAATTCTCACGCAAATTGAATATTTTTAATTTTGAAGCTTTTTAACTATATTTCACACATTAAATGAGTTCAATAGCATTTGCCGATGAAAAATTCACATAAATAGAGAAAAAAAATGAAAACCTGGGAAATCTTCCTTTTTAGTGTACTACTATCAGGAAAACTCATAAGCTGGCAATACATTTATTTTTATTTTTTGTGTCCCAGAGTGCGCACTGTGGGTGCGAGTTCGGGTGCAGTTCACATCCAAAACGAGCTTGGTGGCATGTCACGAATGCACGTACGTAGTATGCACGTAAACATAAAATTATTGCGTTAGTCCTCGTACAACATGGTTGTGACATGTCTCGATGGATCACACCGTTTCTAATTGCAGTCAATTTGACCCAAACGTCTATGAACGTCAATGTTCGACAGATGTACGATATGCGTCAAGATCCTTAATTATGACGCGTCAGGATGGTCTAAATGACGTGGTGAACATTTTTTTACTGTCCTGTCATATCAACTGAATTAGTAGTAGTCACATTAAGCCATTACTACGAATAAGCCGTAATGTCATGTCTTGTCAAGTGCAGGTTTTGGCAAAATACGAAGCGATCTCATTATGTTCTACTTTCACTGGCGGTTAATTGCTATCAATTTACACGCTGCATTAAAATGTTCACACAGATAAAACCCCATTGTGGTTCCCATTGCTGTTGTTCCTAGTTCTCTCCCCAGTACAGCCGAGAAAAAACCCCAACTTATCCGCGAGCAAGCAATGGCAGACGATGGCTCCGACTGGTGGCGCACCAAGGAAGTCCCTAGCGAAAGCGCTAGCGACGAAGACCAGGAGGGCCATGTCCCCTGGTTCGAGGCAGAGACTCCGTGGAGGAGGAGGAGAAGGAGGAGGAGGAGGAGGATGAGGAGAAGCATGTTGACGTCGCGATGATGACTCTTCCTCCTCCTTCGACGACGACGCCAATGATTACGAGGATGAGGAGGAGGATGAGGAGGAGGAGGCACCGGCGGACAACGACGACGACGAGGACGTGGGCCCAACACCGCCGACGAAGAGGCATAAGAAGTAGGATTATCATTAGTAGTAGTAGCAAGTTGTACGAGTAGTTGTAGTACTAATAAATTAGTACTAGAATATCTTTTTTAATGAAATCTTTTGTACTGAAGAAGAAGTAGTAATGTGCATAGTCAGATTTCCTAATTTCAGTTTCAAACATTAGTTTCAGTCTTAATCCTCCAAATTAAATGTGTCTAATCATAAGAACCTAGTTCGGACCAAACCTGCATTAGGCATGAAAGTGCACAGCCGAAAGAACGCCGTATTAATCAATAAATTATCTCTGAACAGAAAATTAAACATTTATTGGAATATTCACAATTAAATTTAAAACTAATCAATGTTTAATCTTGGAGCCACTCTGAAATCAAGTAGGCTTTCTGGGATATCTATTTGACTTTAGAAAGTCTCAAGATAAACATTTATTTGGAATACTCGCGTGAAGTCATGCTTATAAACCAATTGTTCACCCTTCAAACTAGCGACTAAACATCGCAACCCCACATGCTTGTCAGCATCTTAATTAAGCGGTCCTACTCTTCAACTCAGCCAACTAACGGTCAAACGAAGTTGAACCGATGAAAACGGCCGCTTGGCCATGTGCGAGTCTCGAAAGAGCGAAGTGGGGCAAAAATAAGAAAAGCTAACCGGGTAGGGAAACTGAGAATAACTAAGCGATGTGGGGCACGAAAATAAAAAGCCCAAATATTAAAGCACTAATTACGGGAAGTAACTTCAGTACGACAAAGCTTCGAAACCAGGCTTGACCGCTCAAAGTGGATTCGAAATTTTGAGGGTAGAACTCTCTCTGAAGGCGTGGAAAATCCTAAAAAGTGGCATATGCTTAAAGATAAATAGAAGGGTAGACATATAAGCATATGTTGGATTTTGGGTCGAATGTGTATAGACTACAATTGGGTTTGGATACACGGCAGGCATAGTGTTGAAGTCGGACACTTATACTGTCCTATTACATAAGGGCACTCGTGAAAGGGCATTTCCTCACTAAATGAGTTTGTTGTTGATGAAAGAACAATTAGTGATCTAAATGTGTGCTAAGTTATTTTAAGTTGTGTCAATATTTTGCACGAGAGCGGTTGACGAACCCTCAAAAGTGAAGAGATCAAACAAGGTGTCCCAAAGTTTTTCCGTGTTTTTTTCCATCCTAGGGGGCCATACTATCAAGAGGGGTTGCACGTTGAAAAATGTGGTTAATAAATTTGCATGTGCACAAGAACATATTGCACCCACTAGTCATCGACGGTACTATGCCACCCGTTAAGCATGCGGATGTAGATGTTTATTGCTAAACCACGTTATCAAATATCGTATCTCCGTCTACTTTTCTACAATGATATAGTTTTTTTTCGAAATGGGAGTATAACCCCAGACTTTGCATCATAATGATGCACACAACCGTTTTATATTAAAAAGGAAGTAGTTTCGATGATATAGTGCTAACAGCACATAAACTATTATTATGTTCAAGGCATATCCATTGGTCGAGCGAACTTGTTATAGCAACAATGAACATGATTCTGTCATGCTCATCACTGAGCAAGAGTTTCGTCACTGGTCAACAAAACGACCCACTCGACATGCCAATGCCATGCCTAGTCACAAGTACACACACGAGACACGAACTTCTTCGGTCAGTCGTTGGTCGTGTTCTGACGTTCAAACTAAGAGCCAAATTAAGGTCCATTGTCCCCCCGACAAAGTGTTTTGTCCGCGCGCGCAAACGCTCTCGCCACGTTGAAGGTTGTTACGTGGCGTCCATGTGAGTGAATTGCCGCGAAACTTCAGCAGGTGCGTACGGCTTGATCGCACAATCCTCACTCAGATTCATGACATGGAAAAGACAGTGAGAGACCTAGTACGTACTAGATTCCGACTTCGGGGACCGGCGAGATGAAATCCACGCACGAATTCATGAACGTGATGTAGAAGGAAATGCTACGGAATTTTTTTTTTTTTTGCGAAACACAGTACAACGCAAGCGCTCATATACACGCGCACACACTCACCCCTATGAACGCACGCACGCACACCCTACCCCTATGAGCACCTCCGAGAGACTGAGCCGGCGGGTCGAGTCTTGAGATTGACGAAGTCACCACGGGCGCCTCGCTGTCGACGGGAACGTCGCCTCCCACTGAAGAATATTCCGCCTTAAATGAGAAACACCAGCGTCAAACCTGGGGTTTGAACTCTGGTGGGCTGGGGGTACAACCACCCACCTAACCATCTTGCCACAGGCAAGTTCTCAATGCTACGGAAATTGCCGGACCCAGGACAGCAAAATCAAGAATGTTTCTGCATTTCTCCCTTGAGTTGTTTCGTTTTCATCGATTTTCGCGGCACTAATTCCTGTTGCGTATGCACAAGTGACAGGTGATGACCGAGACCCGGATTGCTTTGGCTGATTCAGGTCTACCATAGCTAGCTATGTGGCTCTCTCTGTATGTCTAAACTATGTGGCTCTCTCTGTCTGGTTTTCAGAACGTTAAAAAGGTATATTATCCTCTCGAGTTGACTTTGCACTTATGCTTTACCTATCAGTATACGTGGCATCATTTTTGATAACTGTAACGAGTTTATATCCGAAAATTCGTAGCAGCACCCGAGCAGCAGTGCACGTGATGTTTGAAATTTTTGAAAACCGTAATTCTAGGTTTCAGAAAAATCTGTACCTTGGTACACAAACACATATACATATTAGGTAAGTACGCCAGAAGTTTTGTACAAAATAAACTTATATTTTGGGCTACACAAATACGCTCTATTTTCACTTTTTCCTGACCAGATTTCTGTTATTTTTATATACCTTTGAATACGATTTTTTTCTGCACCCATAATTGGCATATACATACAAAACATGCATATGTGTCACAGGAAAAAATGGATTTTTTTCATACTTAAATTTAATATTTTCAAAAAAATTAGATACTAGGTGCTCGGGTGCCACAAATCTGCATCCATTTATATCTTCCTTTTTTACCAGTAGCATCGTCAGTACTGACGTTGAGCTAGTGTCTTAGGAGATTTGTGTCAAGGTATATACACGCATTAGCTAGAGACAAAGTAACCTAACAAGCCGTCACACTAAACAAGTTTTACCTTGCACGTCTGTTTCATGCACTACGGGATTGGCCCAAGACGCCGACGGCCGGGAGTGAAGCCGACGGCCAGATATCGGGCCCGTCGGCCTATGGGCCATATGATCTACGCCGACGTCTTCTTATTCTGGCCGTCGGCGTAATTGCTCTGGCTGGTTCACACACGGCGGAATCCTAACGGCGGCAGTATTTGAATTTTTTTTGATGATTTCAAAAAATCCAAAAAAATACTAGCTGATGTATATGCATGTCCTCTACGCACGGTACAAATAATTTGAGGAAAACAAATCGTATTACGAGCTACATAAAAATAACAAATTTCTGACAGACAATAGTATGGATTTTCTGTCAGAAATTTATCTTTTTTCTGTAGGCCACAAATTTTATTATTTTCGTACGAAATTTCTTGCGCACCTTCAGAACATGTATATCTTGCTGTGTAAATAATTTCAGATTTTTTTGAAGCAAAAAAGTATGATTTTCAAAAAATTAAAAAAAAGGGCAGCAGTGTGCCCGAGAGCCAAACGTCCGCGCGTTGAACTGAAGTGTGTCCTTTCATGGCAGTATTAATAATTTTTAATGACAACAAATTATCATTTTGAATTATTTTTGCATACATAATTATTTATTTCTTGCAACATTTATCAGTACAAAATATTGTGCTCAAATATACTTTGCATGCATAATAATTTATTTATGAACTAATTTATAAGGAAAAAATATATTCTGCTCAAATATATTTGCGTACATAATTATGTATTGTGCTCTAGTATATTTGCATACATAATCTTTTATTGTGCTCATATATTTGTGCTCATATATTTGTATATTTGCATATCAACAATGTGTGATCAGTGATTTGGCTGTTGAAATACTTTTAGACCTACACACATTTCAACAATATTTAAATGACTTTATACCAATTTTACGAAAATAATTCAAACATAAACTACAATTGTGTGATAGTTCCAGTGTTCAAAAAATAATTTTAAGATAGACAAGTAGTGATTATATCACGTAACCGTCGATATTTTTGAAAAATGCGACCTCTTTCAATCAAAACCAACGGTGGTCATTTTGCCCATTTTTTACGAAAACCTCAAAGACAGTGAAGAAAACCTTAAATAATATGATTAAATTTGTATTCATAATTTTTATTTGCAACTGTTACACAAATAGGCTACCCAAGGCGCAAGTTTCACATCTTTTCAATTTATTTATATTTAGTTACGCTGCTTTGAAAATGCCAAAGAAACACAAATGGAGGTACTATTTTCTGATTGGTTGGGAGAAATATGGTGTGGATCGCTGACATGGCATCTTTTGATTGGTCAAAACACCTCACCACACCCGCACCATCTCCTCTCCTCTCTCTCCTTATCCTCTCACGCGGTCAAAACACGCACCTTATCCTCTCCTCTCACGCACCATGCATCTCTCTCCTTATTTTCTCGCGTCCGTCTCCGGCGTCTGCGCCATCCTGGAGCTCTTCGTCGCCGTCGCGTGTTCCGCCACGGTGGCTCTGCTTCATCTCCTCGTCGAGTTGGAGGAGGACATGGAGCTCTGCCTCGAGCTCCTCGCCTGCGGCGGCGGGTGGGACGGAGCTGACTCGACGGTGAGCGCCAGCAAGGCCGTGGTCAGCAGCGCGAGGGCGGCATCCGGCGGCGCTGAGTCCACACGCCAAGATGTACGCGTCCGCCGGTTGCAGCGCCGCTGTCCTCCCCCCGTCGGACACCGGGGCGTGCTCGTGGCACGCCGCAGGCCCAGCCCGTCCTCGTCGGCGGCTTCCTCTCCGACGCGGAGCGCCGTCCTCGTCGGCGGCTTCCTTCCTCGACGCGGAGCTGTCCGCCGCCTCCATCTCCTCAACGCCGCCGTCCGAGCTGTACGCCGCCGTCCGACCTCGAGCCGCCGACCACCCGCACCGGCGTCTGCGCCATCCTTCCGCCACGGTGGCTCTGCCTCCTCATCTCCTCACCGAGTTGGAGGAGGACATGGAGTTCTGCCTCAAGCCCGCCATGGTTGCAGCGCCGCTGTCCTCCCCCCGTCGGACGCCGCCGCCTCCAGCCCGTCCCGAGCTCGTCCCCACCGCGGGGCGGCCGGGTTTTTTTTGTGACAGGAGGCCGCTCTACGCCGACGGCAATGCCGTCGGCGTCTGGAGGGCTGACGGAGACGGACGGGAGGCGTCTTGTGGGTCCCACGAAGCGTACGCCGACGGCCGGAGGATACGCCGACGGCATGTTTGCTACGCCGACGGACCTCTACGCCGACGGGGATACGCCGACGGCATGCGAGCGTACGCCGACGGCTGCCGGCCGTCGGCGTTTTGGGCCTTTCCCGTAGTGATGCAACTAAGTAGTCCTTCTGCGAACACGTCAAAATAAATATTACTTCCAAATTCCAATTAACCAGTTTGTGAAGAATAATCGTGGGACCAAGTTTGACAGTCTTCTAATTCATCATTTTTTTTGTGTGCACTAACTCGAGAAATTTCAAATGCAAAATGTATTCTACTTAACAAATGTAGTAAATCTTATTGGCATGGTAAAAATAGAGATAAAAGAAGATAAAATACCCACATCACTTCCACGACCCTTTCGGACGTACGGTTTTCTTATAAGCTCTCTAGTTCGTTAAAAAAATTATGCCACAGAATCATATCTCCAAGACTTCTTTTGGACTGGTAGCTAGGTACCGTTAAGCAACAAGATCGGATAGACAGAACTAACTACTACCATCTGAACCTGTCCGAGTCTTGATACACAAAGCAAGAAAAGATGTTACTACGTGGCAGAGGATTATCTCTGCTCTTTTGACTTGTGTGCAAACAAAACATACGCATATCGTCTTCGGGGCAGGAAGGCAATCCTGGTCTATTTATTTTCTTTTGCGATCGGTCCACTGTCCAGTGCGCGCATGTGAACACCGCAGAGATACACTACAGACGATTCCTTGACTGATCATCATCAAACAAGAAAAATCTGGGGCGCAAGAGTTTCAAACAAGAGAGGAGAGGAGTCGAAATTCCCAGAGTACACATGTTAGTTTGTACTCACTCCGTTTATAAATATAATATGTTTTAAGTGTTTCACATATTATTTAAATGCGGGCTAAAATGAGTGAAGATACAGACTAAAACATGTCTAAATACATTTGTATACATGTGTATATGTGGACAATGGCTGAAACATCTTATATTAATATAAACAGAGGGAGTATCTCACTACAACTCCACTTGTAAACCAACTTGAGTACCTTGTAACTCTGTCGTGCCCGTGTATATAACGTGGGGTAACGTGGGGGTAGGGAGCACCCAAAAGGCACGTCCCAGACTGCCATTATTTCGGCACATTTGTTGAGGAAAAATTAAATAATATGTTGGACTATAAAAATAAAATAAAGGATGTCTAATTTGGTTATACTATATTAGAGAAAAGATAATGGGTCATTCCGAGGAGTTAAAAAAAATCACTTGCAAATAGACCCGTTCTAGCTATGTTTGGCATTAATGTAATGTTATTTTGCATTTTGGCAATCTTATTCCGAGATGACCTTTGTTTTCTCTCCGGGCTAGCTAGACCAAATTTAACTAGGCATTAATGTAATGTTATTTTGCATTTTGGCAATATTTTTATACTTTTTTTCATTTTTCAATACAAACATGTTGATAATAAGGACAAACTGATAATTTTGTGAATTTAAAGACTGGACAGTGTCTCCTCAACTTCATGGCACACCTATATTGGAATACTACGCCCAAGTCCACCTTTTCAAGTGGTCCCAACGCATACTATCACAGATTTATGATGAACCCTGATGATCAGTCTGTCGTGTGTTATCTACCCGTTGGGCCGATGTCGAATGGGGTAGACCAATTGGGTTTGCTCATTGACTGTGTACGGGTAGGTCATACAAGAGCATGTGAGAACCTAAAATAGAGATTCAGTTGTCGAAATATTTGCTGCACGTGCCAAAATGCTCTTTTTGGACACATTTGTTGAGAATTTTTTTTAATAATATGTTGAACTTGTCAAAAAATAATAATACTTGTCATGTATGACTAATTTGATCATACTATACTAGGAAAAAATAATGGATCATTTCGAGTGGGTCAAAAAATCACTTGCTCTAATTATCAACTTTTTTATAAAAATGGGTTCATTTGTATTTCAATTTCATGTTGTTAATTTCTTAGAATTAGTTTTGAATTATTTGGTGCTTAATTTTAATGATTAGTGAGTGAAAGAACGATGGAATCTTACTAGTGTCATGTGGGTTCTTTATGCTCAGGTTCGACCCAGACGGTTTAGCTAGTGGGTTCTGTACACTCAGGTTTGCATCTAGTTCAAGTTTAACTTAGCATTGTAGATAGTTTATATAGTAGTAATAAGATGGGTAATGCATCATAGAGACATAGTTAGTACAGTGGCTTTGCTCCATGTGTGTGCTGCGCCTGGGAGAGCCAGGATCGAGTACCCCCACCAATTTGCTTACTTTTTCCACCGGCTGGGCTAGGGCCGAGTCTACAGGTAGAGCTGACTTGGTGCTCTCCAGGTCCGGCTCAATCTTTGTCGGGCTCAGCTCGAGCCGTATCAGTGAGCTATATTGAACATATTATATGTTTAGCGAAGGATATTATACGTTTAGCGAAGGGGTATTGTGCAATCTCAGCCCTTGATGTATCTAAGGGGGGAGGACCGAAGCAGAAGTGTACAAAGTCATGAAAGTACATTTAGAAGTTTGTATATTTGCTTTGCCTATCAGTGTACCTGGCATCATCTTCGAGATTTGTCACGCGCCTTCATTTTTTTTACCAGTAGCGTCGCCGTCAGTGATGTTGAGGTCCATACATGTTTTTCCTATCTCTCGGAAGGGTCTATACCTTGCACGTCTCTTTCATGCAATTAAGATCTTCCGCGGGCTTGGCAAAATAAATAATATCGATTGAACATTTTGTGAAGAAATAAGTGAGCAAGATTCAACTTGAAATTCAAGAGTTGGACATTCTAGAGTTGGACTGATGTTGGGAAACTCGGTGAACATTCGCATGTTATTCCACTCATTTATGAAGGTGTACTATTCAAATCAACAAACCACTTCAAGCTACAAACCTAGTAAGAGATAAATGAACTGATTTTTTTTTGTACAAGAAATGAACTGATAAAGGAAGATAAAATGTCCACATCAGTAGGACATTGGAGTATTGTGCTCTAGAATAAAGATCTCCAGAGTCCTAGAGGGTAGGTAATTTCCAGAGTATAATGTTATGCAACAAGATCGGCCAAATGTGATTAGCTACCCCTCTTGAAAAACAAAACAAAACTAGCTGCTACCTCCAAATCTGTCTGCATAACAAGCAAGCAAAATATTACTACGTGGCACAAGATTCTCTGTTCTTTTGACTTTTCCGCAAACAAACATCTTCTCTCAGGGAATTAAGTAAAAAAATCTTCCTCAGGGAATTAAGTTAAAAAAACATCTTCCTCAGGGAAAGGCAACAACCCATGTCTTATTTTAACACCGTGGCCAACTAACGCAGAGCAAGCAAAATATTACTACGTGGCACAAGATTCTCTGTTCTTTTGACTTTTCCGCAAACAAACATCTTCTCTCAGGGAATTAAGTAAAAAAATCTTCCTCAGGGAATTAAGTTAAAAAAACATCTTCCTCAGGGAAAGGCAACAACCCATGTCTTATTTTAACACCGTGGCCAACTAACGCAGAGCAAGCAAAATATTACTACGTGGCACAAGATTCTCTGTTCTTTTGACTTTTCCGCAAACAAACATCTTCTCTCAGGGAATTAAGTAAAAAAATCTTCCTCAGGGAATTAAGTTAAAAAAACATCTTCCTCAGGGAAAGGCAACAACCCATGTCTTATTTTAACACCGTGGCCAACTAACGCAGAAGCAAGAAGCACTTCTCTGTAGCACGTAGACGTGCAGAGTCAACTAAGGAAATGTTAAAGATTGCTTGTGACTTCTTCAAAAAACTTTGTTACAAAATAAAGTCCAATGTTCTTCTCCCATTCGGGCTGACCAGAAATTTGACAATTAGGAAGAGAATAAATTTTATACAAAAAACCATCTGAGAGGAGGAGGTCAAAGGTGTTGTTTTTTGGTCCTTGGCCAACAGTGCACTCGGGCCTCATGGCATTTCCTTATTGTCTTTACAGAAAAAAGATGAACTAATAAGATAGACATTATAAACTTAGTGCATGGTTTCTTCTCAGGCTGGATGTTCTTAGATTGAAATTTACCCTTCTCGTCTTGATTCCTAAAGGACTCCGATGTGAGGGACGTGAAGAAATGCACACACGTGCAATAGCGGACTCAAGAATATTTCAAAACCTGGGAAAACTATAAATCAAAGGCTTAACATGCTACTTTTTTGTCAAATTGTCATGAATAAGCGCCGGCAAGATGGAAGGCCAGGCAAGTGTCCAGGCTACAGGAACGTTGGGTCCAGTCCTCCACCGCGCACGTAGCTTGGGTTGTTGCTTTCTCAAAATCTTACCAATGTGGTAACATATACGACGAGTAACAAATTTCATCGCAAAAAATGACATATAGGTAGGTATGTAATCGGAACGGATCTGATTTTTCCCTTACCATATCATTCACCATATTTTTTCATCGGATTCGGAACGGAGCGGATAATGACCGGTTATGGATTCGAATACGGATATATCGGACCGCGGATTCGGAACGGAAATGGACAGATTCGAGGCGGAAATAATATTAATCAGACAGATACACGCATAAGTAGATCCGCCAAACCATCCAACAAAAACTAATTGATAAACGAAATCAACAAAACACTATAGAATAAATAATGATAACATGATAAAGTGAATAAATATAACATGATCACATGAACAACATAGGTACATATGGATACAATAACGTAAACACAAGGGCTAAGTTACCCTCCACACAAGGTTAAATAGCTTAATAGTATAACAACATTGTAACCCATAGTTGATGCAATTACTACCTAAGTGAGTTGGTAATTAACGGACAACTCGAAATATCACTAACTACTAACTATGATATATTAGATTGGTTTTCTGGTAAAAGAATCGGATTATTCGGTTAAAATCCATCGGATTATCCAAACTATTTTTTGGATAATTCATATCCGGATGCTATTTTACATACCATATCCGGGTGTTAATTCGGAATCAGATATCCTTACCGTCCGATTTCTTAAAACCGGATATGGATTCTTCAAAACAGATCCGGCAGCGGACTTGGTCGGATTCTATATGAAAGTCACATGTGCCCACGCATGTACCCGTAATATATCGGCGCCCCATTATCACAATGTTTTACCTTGGATGAGCCATGAACCTTTATTGCCTCTGCCAAGTGTGTATATTCTTACTTCGTAGTGGCAATGGTACAAAGGCCCCCCTTTGAAAAAACCACTATCGGCTATCGCACAAATTTTCAACCACGAAAATTATAATGCCTCCGTTTTAAAATATAAAATGTTATGGTATGCTATTTTAGCCTACCAAAACATTACAGCAAATTCACCCCAAAGCTTGTAAAAAAATGGGTTAAAAATACGATAGATCGAGCTTCTCAGCAATCAGCATGGCGTGCATCCTGTCCTATCGACCGACGTGTACACTCGTGGACCGTTTCCCGCGCTACCGTCCACAGAGCCACGTACGCGTACCTTTCGATCGTACGTACGTGGCCCTACACTGACACATCCAAGCTAGCGCGCGGAAGTCAAGTCAACCGCCTTGCTGAAATAGTTTTTCAAGAGCAACGTCGCGATACGCCTCCCCTGCAAAAATAAAATCGATCGAGTCGAGGTCAAGTGGCAACAACTGCGATCGATCGAGACTCCCTATCGATCGAACCCCCGCATATAAAGCGCGGACGAATGCGGCGCTAGAGCGAGCGAGCCAAGCTCAGATCACAACAAGCACAATTAAGGCACCTCGCAAAGCAGCGAGAGATCGTTCATGGCGGGGAGGCACACGGCGCGCGCGACGTCGTCCTCCTCTTCTTATTTCGTCGCCGTCTCCTTCTTCACTCTGCTCGTGGCCGCGCCCTTGGGACAGCACGCGGCGACCGCGCAGGGCGTGCCGGCGGCACCGTCGCCGGTGCCGGTCCGCGTGGGAGTGATCCTGGACCTGGCGTCGGCCGTGTCGCTGAGGCGGCGGACCGGCATTAAGATGGCGGTGGAGGACTACTACGCGGCGCACCCGGACTCGGCCACCAGGGTCGAGCTCCACTTCAGGGACTCCACCGGCGACGTTGTCCGCGCCGCCTCCGCCGGTAAGCGACCTCTCTTGAGTCTTTTTTTATTTTGGACGAAAAGGCAGGGGCCTGCTTTTCTTGAGTCTTGCCACCTGATATCTCGCGCATCAAACCCAATCGCGCGTGGTAGAGTCCTCCACACGTAAGCTGCATGAACTAGATCGATAGAGCATGTGGCTTGATATGCAAGAATTATGTTGCTTAATTGATCAATTACTACATGGATGCTCAAACACTTCCGTCGTTCGAGATTAACTAGCTTAATTTGTTCGTGCATGTTTGCTCGTTAAGTTAGTTCATTCATTGGTAGATGCCCCGAGGCAAGCAAGGGTGCTCGTGGTGGATCGGACAGGGACATAGGAACCACAGATATGAGATATTCGTGGTGCTCCTGCGCGCGGCGGCTTTCGTTGACGTTGCTGCCGACTACAGTAGATTTTTAGAGGTGTTGCAGTCTTGCCGATCCATACTATACGTGGAACTGTCTCGGTAAAACTCCATTTTGTCTCCTCGGCGAGACAAGAAATAGCCAGGGACAATCGTTAGTTAACCGCATCCATCGTCTCTTCAGTCGTGGCTAATAAACTACAGTTTTAACCAATACGCATGAATGGGTGCATAGAGGCTAAAATACCAAATTGTAAAAATGGGGCCATACTCGCAAAAAGATAATCTTTCGTCTTCTTGGTTCTTGCACCTTACTCATTGTTTGGTTACATACTAGAGGAGGCAAAGATTACCTCACACCTCACATGCTCCTCTCACACTCCATGCAATACGCAGCCAAACCAAACACCACCACATGCTTTTCTACCAATCTCACCTATTTTCATGCAAATCATTACTTCCCTGTATGGCCATAAATCCCATACAGGGGACCACGGGAACCAAACGCGCCCTCAGTTATTTGGACACCTGCTCCCAGTACATAGTACACAGCTCCACGTCTCAATGCATGTCATGTCGTCTTCTTTGCCCCGGCCGAGTTCATTAGCTTGGACTAGGGTTGATGTACATGTGTATGGTTCAACTCTGACTAGTCTTCTTCAAGGTGGCACGTGCTAGGCCGCGACTTGGTCAACATGGCGATCCTAATCTTAGCTTAGCTCACTGCGATTGGCTCGATCGACAGAGAACACATAGGTCCAAAATTTACATCCGTTAATCAATCGATTCTCCTCGCAAACATGTCATGCTTCCATGCGCGAGCTTCTGTCACTGAAAAGCTTGCCAAAGTGACGTTCAGATTTTGTCTCGAGCAGCACATCATCCCCGCGTAGAAGATGACGAACCACAACAGCAAAAGGGATATTATGAGCTGAGATTTTTCGGGAGCTGCTGGATCATATCATTATCATATGCATGCGTCCGCGTCAATCGCTCAGCCGTGGAACGGTCAATCGAGTTCTTAATGCTGCTTCCTCTATGTGCAGTTGTCACCGGTCGGTCATTATTCATCAAGCTAGCTACCTTGGTCAGTCAAGCGTATAGTAGCAGCAGTCTTGGTCTGGGTGGTAATTTTTTTTTAGATAAAAAGGGATATACCCCCAGCCTCATATAAAGAAACTTAGGCGGACGCTAGGCGTCAGTCGGCTGTACCGACGTCTCGCTACAGTCGCCTTCTGTACCGTCCGATACGTCACGATCGTTCGTCGCGTGTGCTGCGCGGGACGTAGCTGGTGCCCGAGACGTCGCTTTCGGTCGCACTGAGACGCGCTAACAAGTCACGCACCTTACTTGCTCCACGTGGTGGAGCCTAGCAGCATTGTTTTCTTTCCATAGGTGCTGCTGCTGCCGAATCTAGCTAGTTTCTTTTGGATCAAAATCTCTAGCCCTCGACCGTGGACCTGGTGCCATTGTAGTAAAAATATGGTGCATCACTTTAAACAGTCATGTAGCAAAAGAAAAAAAACGAGAGTTAACATTTTTGTATCGTGTATGTAGCATTTTTTATAAAATGCGGCATTGTTTTGCAATAGTACCGTGTGAATTTGTATAAACTGAGTCATGTAGCAAAAAAACAACGAGCGTAACAATTTTTGTATTGTGTATGTAGCATTTTTGAAAAAATGCGGCATCGTTTTGCAATAGTACCGTGTGAATAACTCAGTCATGTAGCAAAAAAATAACGAGCGTAAACATTTTTGTATTGTGTATGTAGCATTTTTGAAAACATTTATTTGTGCGCATGTACCATGTGTAGCAAAATGATTTCAGAAAAATTTGCGGTCCATGCATGCTCGTGTAGACATGCGTACCCAAATGTTGGTCTATTAAATCAAATGTAGCATTTTGGACATGACCATGTAGCAAAAACTAACAATATATGTAACAAAATGCGAAATTATTTTGCAGCATTTTTCTACAAAATACGTAAAAACTTGCGACGTGCCAAAAATCAAATGTAGCATTTTGGACATGACCATGTAGCAAAAACTAACAATATATGTAACAAAATACGAAATTATTTTGCAGCATTTTTCTACAAATACGTAAAAACTTGCGACGTGCCAAAAATCAAATGTAGCATTTTGGACATGACCATGTAGCAAAAACTAACAATATATGTAACAAAATGCGAAATTATTTTGCAACATTTTTCTACAAAATACGTAAAAACTTGCGACGTGCCAAAAATCAAATGTAGCATTTTGGACATGACCATGTAGCAAAAACTAACAATATATGTAACAAATCTCAATTTGCACCATTTTAGGAAGACAGTTTGCTAAAACAAAAATGGAGTTGTATACCATCTCGTGTGCAAGCTACGCACTACAGTAGCATCATGTAATCAATGGATGTAGTGTTCATATCTCCTCGCACTACATGTAGCAAAAGTATAGTAGGATGTGATCGTAAAAAGGTTGGTGGGACATGCACTGTCGCTTGTACTGTAGCAACAGTAGGCTGCATGTCGCATGAGCTGTGGTCCTTTGTTCACTTGGGTGAGAAAAAAATTTAGGAGAGGACGGCAGCGCACGGATGTATGGTGGGGACAAAAGAAAAAGCAGCGAGACGAGGGAAGGCAGTGGGAACGCTCGAAACTTTGGTCGAAGGAAAGTGCGCGCTGCGACCGCAGGACCGTGGTGGACGGAGAGTCACGGACGCACGCGTCGCCCAGACCGGCTGTAGCTACAGCCGGTTGTAGATTAGCATTTTCCAGAAACTTAAGAGTTTTACATCATCCAGTTTTTCGGTGCAAACCAACAGGGAGAAATAATGATAAAGTTAGGGGAAACCCTAGCTAATTGCAGTCCATGCTTGGGCGTCTCTCTGATTTGAGAGACAAGTCCCTTTCTTGTTCCTTAATTTGTCAAAGTCTACGAAAATATGCTATATGGTCAATGATATGCACTGCGGTGCCAGAGCTTTCTTTCCTTCATCTTGTGGCGTGCAACGTCGGTGCTGTCCTTGTTTGTTAGTACTTCCTGCCAAACATTCGATTGATATTTTCATAATATTATGATGATATCCCACAAAACTGAATTGATCTTGTTCAGGGAAGATAGTCTTTTTTTCCTGGTTTGTGACTCGTTAACATCATAGGATTTCGTTTTCTTACGACCCCAATTTTTGAACGGGCCGAAATGATGTATAGGCCTATCAATCTTCTCATTTCTCTTTACGTTGCAGCGTTGGACCTGATCAACAACGCAAAGGTGCAGGCCATCATCGGCCCGCAGACCTCCTCGCAGGCCGGGTTTGTGGCCCATCTCGGCAACAGCTCGCACGTCCCCGTGCTTTCCTACTCCGCCACTTCCCCGTCAGTATCGCCGGCGCAGACGCCCTACTTCGTGCGCACCGCCGCCAACGACTCCTTTCAGGCCGCCCCCGTCGCCTCCATACTCGCCGACTTCGGCTGGCGCGCGGCGGCTGTCCTGCACGAGGACTCCCCCTACGGCGCCGGCATCCTCCCGGCGCTCGCCGACGCGCTCCAGAGCGTCCCAGTCGGCGGCGCAGCGATCGTGGACCGCGTGGCCGTACCGAGCTACGCGGCCGACAACCACCTCGACGCTCTACTGAAACGCCTCATGGCGATGCCGACGCGGGTGTTCGTCGTGCACGCGACGGACGCCCTCGCCACGCGGCTCTTCCGGCGGGCGAGCGAGGCCGGGATGATGTCCGAGGGATACGTCTGGGTCGCCACAGACGGCGTCGGCAGCTTCGTGGACAATTTCAGCGCCGAGGACATCGACGCCATGCAGGGCGTCGTCAGCCTCCGGCCTCACGTTGAGCTCACGGACCAAGTGAGGAACTTCTCAGCCCGATTCAGGGCGAGATTCCGGCGTGACAACCCAGGCGTCGACGACGACGCCATCAGTGACCCGGCCGTGATGAGGCTCTGGGCGTACGACACGGCGTGGGCGATAGCCGCGGCGGCCGAAGCGGCCGGTGCCGTCACTGGCCCGGCGTTCCAGATGCCGCCGCAAAGGGCGTCCAAGCCACAGACCACAGACCTGGACCGTCTCGGCGTCTCGGCAACCGGTGCCGCGCTTCTCAGTGCGGTGCTCGACACGACGTTCGACGGGTTGGCCGGGAAGTTCAGGCTGGTCGACGGGCAGCTTCAGGTGGCGGCTTACGAGGTGGTGAACATCATCGGGAAAGGCGCCAGGACTGTGGGGTTTTGGACACCGGAGTCTGGCCTCTCGCGGGAGCTGAACGGCGGTGGTGGCAAGTTGCCGCAGCTGAAACACATCCTCTGGCCCGGGGAGCCGCTGTCCACGCCGAAAGGCTGGACGCCGTCGCAGAATGGGCGGGACCTCACCGTCGCCGTGCCTGTGAAGCACGGGTTCAAGCAGTTCGTGGACGTCGATGTCTACCCGAACTCCACGACCAAGATCACCGGCTACTGCATCGAAATGTTCGACAAGGTGATGAAGAATTTGGCCTACCCGGTGCCCTACCGGTACGTGCCGTTTCCCAATAGCTCGGACTCGTACGACAAGCTGGCGGACCTGGTGCGCGACGGGAAGGCGGACATTGCTGTCGGTGACGTGACGATCACTGCGAGCAGGCTGAACGATGTCGACTTTACGATGCCGTTCACGGAGTCCGGGTGGTCGATGGTGGTGGCGGCGCGGCAGGACACGCCCGCCAGCATGTGGATCTTCCTGCGGCCGCTCACCACTAGCCTCTGGCTCGCCAGCCTCGCATTCTTCTGTTTCACCGGCTTCGTGGTGTGGGTCATCGAGCACCGCGTCAACCCCGAGTTCCGGGGCACGCCGTCGCAGCAGTTCGGCCTCATCTTTTACTTCGCCTTCTCCACCCTCGTCTTCTCACACAGTACGTATGCTCTTAATCATCTTTCAATTTTCTGGTTCCTGAATGATTTATCACTAATCAGTTTGACGATGAAATTTCAGAGGAGAAGCTGGAGAGCAACCTGTCAAGGCTCGTGGTGATCATCTGGGTGTTCGTGGTGCTGATCCTGACGTCGAGCTACACGGCGAGCCTGACGTCGATGCTGACGGTGCAGCAGCTGAAGCCGTCGGTGACGGACGTGACGGAGCTGCTGAGGCGCGGCCACTACATTGGGTATCAGGAGGGCTCGTTCATCAAGCCTTTTCTGATGAAGATGGGCTTCGAGGAGCGGAAAATGAGGAAGTATAGCACGGCGGAGCAGTACGCCGACGCACTGTCGAAGGGGTCGGCGAACGGCGGCGTCGACGCGATGTTCGACGAGATGCCATACCTGAAAGTCTTCCTCTCACAGTACTGCGACGGGTACATGATGCAGGGGCCCGTGTACAAGACGGACGGCTTTGGGTTCGTGTTTCCAAGAGGGTCACCCATGGTGCCGGACGTGTCGCGGGAGATAATGAGGCTGGCGGAGGGGGACGAGATGACGCGGATCGAGAAGGAGTGGTTCGGCGAGCCGGGCACGTGCCGCAACGCCCCCGCCGTCGGCTCCTCGAACCTCAGCTTCCAGAGCTTCGGCGGGCTGTTCCTCATCACCGGAGTCGTGTCCACCGTCACATTGCTGCTCTACTTCGCCATTTTCGCCTACCGCGAGCGCAACGAGCTCCGGGCAGCAGAGGCAGAGGCGGCCGCCACGGCCTCCGGATCCGGATCAGTGCGGAGGATGAAAGCCTGGCTCCAGCACTACGATAGGAAGGACCTCAAGTCTCCGACGTTCAAGACATGGAACGAGGACTCCCTCAGAAATGGTGGCGCCTTCTCGAACCGGACGCCTAGATCATGGAACGGCGACGCGATCCAGACACCGACTGCCAGGCAGGAGGAACATGCCATGGACGGGACGAGCCCGCTGAGCGTGTACATCAGCTCCGAGATGAACGCCGGTTCTTCGCCAGAGGGGACGCCGGCGTCGGAAATCAGCGAGTCCTTCGAGCAGAGGATCGAGAGGGCAGCAGCCACCGTGGAGATGGGAACGCCGCCAGCCACTGAACTGCGGTAGATTATTTTTCTAGTCTTTGGAGTAGAACGCAGTTCCATGAGGAATGGCCCTATAGGAGTTCTCTACAATCTTGTTAATTACTACTTGTAATTTGGCTAGAAAATCGTTTGTATTCGCATTCTGAGTGGACAGTAGCAAATTCGAAGGAAAGCAGTTCACCAAATATTCTAATTGTACAGAGTTTGACCATTACATATCTAGCAACAAAAGCATCCCAGAGCGAATATTCCGCAACTGGTTGCGCCCACACCCCATTACCGGATGTCATATTTTAGAGTTTTCAGAAAACAAACTTCAAAACAGCTAATAGTCTTATGACAAGACAGCAGACATATTAGAAACTCGACCAACAAACAAAAGAGATGCTCTTGTTACTTTGTATATTGGTCTTCTGTGTGATAGTTTATAACAATTAGATACAATATACTACTATATATGAAAGCTGAGCGATTCTGCGAGCTGAGAGCGATCGACGCACTGTTCATCACTGTTCCTAGCTACAGTGTTGAACAGTACTTCGATCTACTCCGTCGCTTCCCGATCGAACGGCCCCCGTGACGTTCACCGCGGCATTTTTACGAAAAAGAATCTGGACTTTCTGGGAATTGCTCCGCCGTCCGCATCCTCTACGTACAAATGACCCCTTTGCAAATTCTACGAAACCGAAGTACCTCTTTGGAAAATGCGCGCACAGCCCCCCTCCCTCTCCTTCTTCCTCCCACGCGAACCCGTCGCCACTGCCGACGCCGACGCGCATCGCCGCCGCTACGCTCCTCCTCCGGCGAATCTGCGTATACGGAGCTCTCCGCCGTACTTTCCTCTCCATCATCGCGCAGCCTCGCTTGCTGGGACACTCGATGCGCTCCGGAATCGGCGCCGCCGTGGCCGCAGGTCGCCGCCGAGGATTTGGTCGCCGTCGGCGGCTCCGGCGACCATACGGTTCGACGCGCCGCCCATTCGACTCCCCGTGTCGCCCTCGCGCGGATCCACACGGTCCCAGCCCTGCGCGCGTCCGTCCCTGCTCGAGCGCGAGCTCGGCCGCGGCGCCCACCGCCAACGAGCGACGTCAGTGTCGACGTAGACGCGGGCCCACTGTCAGATTTTTTCCCCTAAACCATTTTCCATATTTAATAGAATCCTGACATGTGGGACCGAACTGACAGATATTTAATAAATACACAAAAAAATTGTTAAAATTTGAAAAATTCATATCTTCTAATCTGTAATTCAAAAAAATACAAACAATATATCAAAAAATGCAGAAAAATGAAGACTTTACAAATATTGCATGTACATGCATGATTAATCAATCTGCAATTCCCGATTAATAAGAAGAACTTATGTAACTTTCACATTGACTGAGAAATATCCATTTTGCTAAATCCGTTATTCAAGAAAATGCAAAAAATAAAAAAAAATACATTTAACAAAATTTTAAATTCTTTACACAAATAAAATTGCATCACAAATACATTACACACAAAATAATGCAAAACAATATATCAAAATTTCCTGAATTTAACAAATTCTCAAACTTTCCACATAAAAAAAATACAACAAGAAAACCATTGCGCACATTTTACAACTTATTTTTTAAAAATTTAAAAGATACTTTCAAACTATTTTTTGTTCAACAAATTCATAACTTCAAACCCATTAATCAGGAAAATACAAATATAATGTATCGAAATTTTCCGAAATTAACAAATTTTCATCATTCACCCGTAAAAAAAATGAATGCAACAAAAATCCGTTGTACATCTTACTAAAATTTAACATATTTTTAAACTTAAGATATTTTTAAACTTTCCACATTAACTAACAAGTATCCTTTTTTACTTAATCCATTAATCTAGAAAAGCAAATAATATATCAAAAAAATACAATTAACAAAATTTTAACTTTCCATGTAATAAAATTGCATCACAAATACATTACACACAAAATAATGCAAAACAATGTATCAAAATTTCCTGAATTTAACAAATTCTCAAACTTTTCACGTAAAAAAAATACAACCAAAAAACCATTGCGCACATTTCACAACTTAAGAAATTTTTAAATTTAAGATACTTTCAAACTTTCCACACAAAGTAATAAATATCCATTTTCGTTCAACAAATTCATAACTTCTAATCCACTAATCAAGAAAATACAAATATAATATATCAAAATTTCCTGAAATTAACAAATTCTCAACACTCCCACATAAAAACATACAACAAAAAAAACCGTTGTACATATTTCAAAGTTTAACAAAATTTTGAACTTAAGAATTTTTTTTAAAAAAATGTCTAAAAACAATATGTTCAAATTAAAAACATACAAAACATTAAATTTATCACGAAGGGCACAGCGTGTCGTTTTAAATATTGATTAAAAATAAAAACATTTTTTGCACATTCCATTTGCTTAAGAATTTTGAGGCACTCTAAAATATATGAACATGCTCACAAAATTAAATGCCAACTATTTTTGCCAAAATACAAACATATTTCAATATTCCAAATTGCTTAATATTTGAAAAAACATCCAAATGCACTTCTTCAAATTACATGGAGTTCAATTTAATAAATGCTCATACCATGCATTCTCTAACTACGGAGTTAAAATGAAAATTTATGGCAAAATACAAAAATATTCAAACAATTTAAATCGCTGCGTATTTGGAGATACTCTACATATCAAATTTCAACGGATTTCGGCATTTCGAACTACAACAAAATACATATTCTTTAACTATGGAGTCATTTTAAAAATTTAAGAAAAAATACAAACTAACAGATGCCTACAAAATTCAGCAAGGGCACGCCGTGCCGACGCGACAAAATTCTACACTATATGAACAAAAACAATTTAATTTGTCCAAAATTTTAAAATACGAAAAAAAGCACTTGCTCCAATTATATGGACAATTAGATGGAGTTGAATTTCACAAAACAAACTCCCTAGTTATGAAATTCAGTTCGACAAATGATCTTTCGCACTCACTATGGACTTATATTACAAATTGATAAACAAACATAAACATTTTTAAACCTTCCAACTTGCGTAAAGATTGGACATACTCTAAAATATATCAGTTTTTTTTTCAGAAACAATTTAAGAAACTGTTAAACTTCCAACATGTGGGCCTACCCTATTTAAGCAGATTAGAAACAAAAATTGTAAACATAAACTTCTTCTTCCAAATATCAAAACATTTAAATATAAACAACTTTTGAACATGCACATTTCCAAAATTAAAGTTTCTTCCCCAAGTATTCACAAATATGACAAATATATGAACACTAACACAAAGAAGAAAAAAACCACAGACTATTTTGCATTTGATCAAATTTCAAGTTTAAAAATTTTAAAGTTTCCAATGCCTTTCGAATCTGAGCATTCAAAAACCACAAAAAAAATTATTACATACGAACAGCTTTTAACAATTCTTTAATTTAAACAATTGTAAATGTAATAAACGTGTACTATTTTTATACCGTATGACCAAATTTCAAAATCGAAACCTTCAAAATTTTCAATGTCTTCTAAATCTGAGCATTTGAAAAACAGAAAAAAAAAACATACGAATAGCTTCCCACTTTCACCAATTTTAGAAATTCAAACAAATTATAAATCAATATCCCTAAATATATCCACTAGAAAAATACGAGTAAAATATCAATACAATCAGAATCATACATACAAACTACTTATGCTAAAAAACAAAAGATTGGAATATTCAAATTTTGCCACCATTTCGAAGTAATTCATATGCATTTTTCTCTAATTTCAATTAAATATTGACAACGAAATACAAACATGTTCGAACATTTCGTACTACTAAATATTTGAATACTCTAAAAAAATATATCAAAAAAGCTCAGAAATATTACTACCTATTCATAACAAAATAAAAAACATGTTTGCAAATTGCGATTTGGCCAACATTTGAGCGAATATTCCGATGTTCCATAAAATATAACAAAAATGCTCACAAAAAAAACCCAATATACTCATAGCAAATTACAAATATATTTTAACATTTCAATTTGGCCAATATTTCGACACCATACGAACAAACTTTCCGCAAATGTGGAATCAAATTCAAATGGATTTCCTGAATTCAGTTAAATATTGACTTCCAAATACAAACATGTTTGAACATTTCAAACCACTCAATATTTGAATATTATACACAATATATAAAAAATGCACACAAAAAAATGCTACCTATTCATAACAAAATAAAATAATGTTCAAACATTCAAATTTAGCCAACATTTTAGTGAACAAAGAATATATATTGTACAAACAAAATCACCAAGGGCGTGGCGTGACGCCACGCTAAATTCAACTAGTATACAACAACATTCTTTCGACTGTAAATAACTATTCTGTTATGTAGATAAAGGAAGGTGAATGCACATGAAAAGGGAATACAACAACTAACGGTCATGGGTGACATGTCTTTTTCATGTCAAAAGTACTAACGAAGCACACAACCATGGTGTATTGAGTCAGATATACGAGAACTGTTTATTTGAGAGCCATAAGGACAGATACAGAACTTAGTACGGTAGAACTGCTTCTGATAAACTAACTCTCCAATAGCTCTATTAATTCGATTATTGCTGATCTACAACTAATATAATTGATCTACGCAATTCTTCTAGAAATTTTGGTGATGGTAAACAAATATTTTTATACTTCACATTTATCTCACTGTAACATGGCATTACAAACTTCATTTGACCCTATATGAAATGGTTCTGCCGGTAAGAACAAAACAATTGTTTGGAGTTCGAATGCTCACTTCATCTTCATGCAAAGATAATGCTGTACGTGATTGGACAATTTTGTGTGGTTTAATTAGTAGGATGTATTAAATGATGGTAGTATACTAGGCCTAACTGCATATATATCTCATTCTCCTGGAGCCACGGTATCAAGATTCACATTCCATACCTTCAGATATCTTACTTCTACTTTTGTTCAACCAATGCTACCACAACTATTTAAAAGTAATCCTGGTTTCACTCCTGTACAAGTCAAGTGTCTTGATATAAATGTACTGAACAGCAAATCTATACTGCGTACAGAAGATAACCGAATGTTCTTCAGTTCAGAGGATGGAGGGGAACATATGAGAAGATATCTAGTGCTCCCAGCGTTTAGGGTGCTACCCGTCCTACCGCAAAAAAAGTCAAATTTAAATGTTTCGAAAAATTGTAGATGTTTACAATGTATGTCTGTACAATCTGCAAACATTTCAGCTCTAAATTCGAAACAAATATTGAGAAATAAAAAAGACAAATCTGCCATGAATAGTGTCATTCCTTGGTTTTTGTCTTTTTTAACACCCATGACACTATTCATGTCGGATTTGTCTTTTTTGTTTCTCAATGTTCATTTCGAATTTTGAGCTGAAATTTCTGGAGGTTGTACAAACGTACCTTGTGAACATCCATAATTTTTCTTAGAATGTTTTGACACGTTTAAAAATGTTTTTCTTAGTGGTAGCATAGGGAGCACACTAAGGGGTGGGAGCACTAGATATTTCCTCGGGACATATGTACCTAACTGCCTCAGGCGAGATTGCGCTGGCCTGCCGGTCTAGAAGACGATTCAAGGCGGAGGAACGAGGCGGTCTCCGCGTCCGAAATGTCGGCGGCGGTGACGTGTTCGGGCGTGTGCGAGCTGGAGGCCGAGAGGTGGCGTCGGCGTGCTCGGGCGAGTGCGAATTGGAGGCGGCCGCGGGTTAGGTGGACGCGGCGGCGTCGTCTGGAGGCGAGTGCCAGGTGGGCGCGGCCGTGGGTCAGGTGGAGGCGGCGGCGGTGTCGTAGCATGTCACGTCGATATGCTTCCGGAGGCCTTTCCTACTTTTTTTTTCATCATTATTTTTTAGCTTACTGGGCTGGCTGGGCCAAATCTCCGGCTCTTCATCTCAGCCGTCCATATGAAATTATACTAGTAACCGGAGGACCCTAGTGAAAGGTACCGTAAAACACTAAAACTAGCCTAAAAAGGACAAGAAAAAAAATCAGGTGATCTACGTTATGAAATAGGATTCGGAAACCGTCGTTGGGTAGGCTACAACGGTACAACCTACAGGCTACAACCCAAGCGGCGACAATTGTATCATCGATTCATCGCAAC
This sequence comes from Poa pratensis, assembly GCA_947311845.1. Classification (NCBI taxonomy): domain Eukaryota; kingdom Viridiplantae; phylum Streptophyta; class Magnoliopsida; order Poales; family Poaceae; genus Poa; species Poa pratensis. Next base: position 22,986,068 of record CAMZMU010000111.1, read on the forward strand.
TGGAAGGAGCATCGATCTAGACAACTTCCAACGATACCTTTTTCTCGCTATCTTCGCTGTCCAAGTTTCGGAAATCGGATCGCCATGAACCTCGAAAGGGTTAGCGGCCGCCGCCCTGATCTAAGTCGTCATTGCCTCTGTTCTGTTCGATCTTGTTAATTATTCTTTGATGCAATCCAGCTAATCTATTGATCTATCATCATTGGGCACTAATTTCGGATTGGGAAGTTAAATACCCAATGATCTCAGTACGGGCCCTCGAACGTATAGAGGCATTTTCAGATCATGCACCCATACTTTTAACCACGGAAACACCTAACCCATCTTGGACGTCATAAGAGTGATACGCCCGCTCAAGTGTTGGTAGATAACACTCCAACGGTGGCGTTCAAAAGAGATCTTGTTGGTCCCAAACTGTAGCTTGACACGAGTTGCTACAGCGTCTAGCTCATGTCAATTTGACACAAGGGTCCGATTAGTTTTGGTGAAATTTACACAATAATGGTAAATTCTCTGTGGACTCCATGTATACAGCATTAATCCAGCCAGTAGTGTCGGTAGATAATAATAAGAAAATTTGAAGATGAAGATTCCACTAAAAAACAAATTTTTTGCGTGGTATCTTCGTCGAGCAGTTATTCTTACTAAAGACAACCTTGCAAAACGCAATTGGCATGAAAGCAAAAAGTGTGTCTTCTGTCATAAGAACGAGACGATCAAACACTTATTTTTCGAGTGCAAATTTGCTAGTTCTATATGGTCCATCACCCACATAGGTTCTACTATATACCCTCCAAAAGCGTTGCCAATATTTTTGGCAACTGGCTGAATGGGTGGATAATAGGTTTAAACAACTTATTAACTTATTAGGGTGGCAGCGCTTGCCGTAATATGGTCGTTTTGGCTATGTAGAAATGACAAGGTTTTTAATGATAAAAATTGCTCTCTCATGCAGGTTATCTACAGGACTACTGCTACTCTCCGTTTGTGGTCTCAGTTGCAACGTGTGGAGCATCAAGACCTGTTTATGAAAATGTGTACCAGACTGGAGGATACGGCAAGAGACTTTTTATCCCAACATGGATGGCAGCATAATTTGTGGATTGGCCCTCCACCACCATAGGCGTTCTTACAATTTCTCATTATGATATGTAATTCGCTTTTTATGTTTCGAACTACAAACTTGTTTCGGCTGTGTGCATCTTAGTTATGCAGAGACTGGTTGTAATACTTAAATCTTTTAAGTAATAAAGCTCTTTATCTAAAAAAAATTCCCCTCCTGGCGGAATGCAGCTGATGAATGACGACAGGCAAATAGAGCTGCCCGACGACGTGCTGCTCAACATCCTGGACAGGGTGGACATGCCAGACGCCGTCAGAACCTGCATCGCCTCCAAGCAAACGCTCAAGCTCCTCACCAAGCTCCCGCAGATCGCCATCGTCTTCGCCGCCCACAAACTCGTCCGGAAGAACAGGATCGTTGCCCATGTGACCGACAGGATCCTTAACGCGAGGTCTCCGCAGGTCCCCATCCGGAACCTGAAGCTCAAGTTCATCATGAGAGGCGACGACCATCTCAAGATCGGCAGATCCGTCACCCTTGCCATGGCGACACAGAAGGTTAAAGCGGCGGAGTTCGAGATCCTGACGCACAAGTGTTTTCATGCATGCACTCGAGCTGCCGTCGATACACGCTACCACGCTCAGCGTTCAATGGTTTTATTGGCGAGTGTCCTGATGCATTTGGTGGTCTCACGCGGTTACATCTGCAAAACATGAGGTTAGCTGAGTCAGGCATACCCAACATCCTGAGCACCTGCAAACGGCTAGAGTCGTTGCGTTTCAGCTTGTGTGATTCAGGAAACCATTCGGTGCTGCAAGTAGAACACGCTCGACTCGTCGAGCTTGACATCACCGATGGGTATTTCAGTAGAGTAGAGCTCATCTATCTACCAAAGCTCCAACGGATGAGCTACGGTAGGTGGCATTATACTTGGAATCCGTTGGTTCTTGGTTTTGTCCCTCGTCTTTCGAATCTAAGGCTCGCTAACGCATATGATGCTTCATACACCATCAAGATGAGCAAACTGCTTGTTAATGTCCCCTCGATAAGCAATTTGCATCTGGATTTTCAACGTGAAAAGGTACTCACTCCATCCATCTTGGTCTATTCTCACTCTATGATGGTTATATAGTACAGTAGAACCGACTGTAACTGGTTTATATTAATCTTTGTGAAATCCTTAATTAAAAGATTCGGGGAAATCGTTTGCATCCGTTTCAATTAAAAAAATCCTATATTTCAAGATGAAATTTATGCAACTGCACTCATGTTAGTTGTTTTTTCTGATCCAGGTTTGGCTTACCAAGAATCTAGGGAGTTGCTTGCACCTCTGCTTGACAAACTGCGGTTTGTGAATCTGGACAATATTCCCAGAAAAAGTGGTATCGCTTGGACATTATCCTTTCTTGAAGCTGCACCCTCCCTAGAGGAGCTTTCCATCACAATATCGGATCATAAGTGCCACACGATTCACGACAAGATTACTCCATGAAAAAAGATGTGAAGTGGGAGCCATCTGTTGCTGATTTCGAGCACAGAATCTGGCCAAGCTAACCATCCATGGCTTTGAGTCTGATGACAACTTCACGACGTATGTCAGGCCCGTCATGAAAGTTGCGGTGAACATCCGGGAAGTAGCTCTACATGACAGGAAGGTGTGCAAGCTCTGCAGTAACATATGCAGATCTTCGAGATATCCACGAACCAGCGAGGAGGAGGATTGTTAATAAAAGATCACGGAGGCATTGGTGACTCCTGCTGTGATTCAATTCCGGCCCTCCTCCTATTATTCACATCTGGAAATAGAGTACTATCCGTAAATCATTCATGGCATCGCCATGGTTATCCCATATTCCCCTATATATGTGGTTAATTAGAAGAAGTTCTCGTACTTCAGAATTTTTTAAATATTGTGTGTATCCTCTTGTTTTGCCGTTGAACTGAAGCTTGTATTATTTGCCTAACTGACCGACTCGTACAAATGTATATGTGTCGGCTAGCCCTTGTTGGAAAAAAATTGTTTGGTCAGAATGAAACACTTACAATGAGAATGTCTTTGCTTGTTCATCTATTTTACTGGAAGTGTATTTCTCCTTTGTGCTCGTATATATTTTTATGTTGAAGGGAACTGCTAAAACACAAGTGCTTGAATTGTTTGGAATTTTTGGCCACTAGTTTGTTCAGTGATGTTCCAGTCATCATATATCTAATTTATTTCTTTACCTCACATACTCACGTGTCAGCTGTTACTGAAAATTGCACTAGAGGAAACGCCGACGATTGATCTATGATCACTGCTTGAAATGGGCTAACTGACCCTCCCGGGTAGCTGCTGAGTTGCTGACCATTGCCCGAAGTTGACGACCACCCAAGCACCCTCCCAACGCTGGTGCCGCCGTGGAACAGCATCCACAGGCCAGCCATCGCCGTCGTTCTCCATGGGCACGGTGGCTAGCTTTGGCCAGGTCGCTTGAACCACCTCCGCACCGGGTGCTGACATTCGAGCTAGATGGAGCGAGCCCAAGAGTGGTGCCAATTTCGTTCTGTGTTTTCGGATTCGAAGTTAAAAATGAGAAACCTGACATTTCAGGGAAATGACTTGTTCCCCAAAAAAATTCCGATATGACTGTTTAACTCAAGGACACTACATCAGAGAGTTGAGCTTGCACTGGTCAACGCCCCGAATATGACGATGGTGTGCCGACGTGGATAGGCTCAACGCAACGAACCTCAGCGTTATGGTGGCCGTTGCGCTTGATCACCATGGATCTTGGACGCCCGAGCCTTAACCAGGACGTTGAGTGGTACCTCGATGTAAGGTGTTGATCAAAAGGGTCAGATCCTAATTTAGTTTTCAGAACGGGTTATTTTTGCTGAACTTTTTAAAAATAGTCAGATTTGCCAAAAAAAATGTCTTTGTATTAAAAACGGAGTTGTTTTTTTATTTATAACAGCACATCAGGCTGTTTATTCAGTGTAAACCAGCTTAGCAGCTAAAGCATTCCACATGACATCACAAGAAGGATACATGAAGAATTGTTGGATTGAACAGAACATCTTACATGGTGTTTTCTGTAAGGTTGTTTCCCACAGACAAAAACAAAACAGCACAATCAAGTTTCATTTGTTTCCTCCCAAAGCAACTACGATACAACATAACTTACACGATACAAGTATACAACAGTACATTGTTCTCCTGCCATGATTCGACCATGGCATGATATAAAGCCCATAAACATGCACCTGGCTGCAGCCGAGCCACCTCTAAGAATCTGGCTCCTGCTGCTCCTAAACTGTACATAGTCTAACGATCTACAATTTAACCCTGGTATGAAGTGGTAATTGAATGATTAGGGAGCTATCAGAATGCGAGAGCAGAAGTAAATGTCCACGAACAACGAGAAAATGGACTTTCTCGAAAGTTACCTGGTTAACATACGGAGATCTCAACTATCCCCATTTATCATCAGGGAATGATAAGGAACTTTACTTATTTCCACAGTGGTTGACTGGTCCTGGATGAGTGGTTGTTTCCATGGCTCTCCGTCCATTTGAACATATGCTCGGTCCCACTCGCCACCCCTCATTTCAAACTTGATTGCTGCAGCCTGATAGAAGGCAATGGTTTTGGAATAGGAAGTTTAATACTATTAGGGAAGAAAACAAGGCATCTGAAAAGAACTCAAGAACATAGCGGTGCCCAAACGGTGCACAAATATTAAAGTAACTTCAAGTGCGACAAAGCTTCTAAAACATGTATCTCATACAATTTTGAGGCTAACAATATAGTTATTTTCAAGGCTCAATATAGTTATCTCATACCCTTTGGATAAAACATCAATGCAAAAATAGGGCAATAGGAAAATGCAATACCTGAGCAATGTGTTTTGCTTTAATGAGCTCAGCCATAACGAATGAAGCATGCCAACCTTCTTTTAAACCAAAGATTTCAACCAAACCATCGTCCGAATGAGCTTCAACAAAACCTCTCTGGGATGAGGAAAAAAAAGATACATTATTTGCATAGAAGTAACAGAACCACTTGTGTAACCCCACCCAATGCTGAACTTCAACTAGTAGTACACTTGTTCTTAAAGGATACAACAACAATACTAGAACAAACTTGCACATAATGGTCAGTTGCTGTCAATTAATCAAATTTGGCATCTTCGAAGTCAGCTACAAATTAATCCCATATCCTGGACTAGAAACTAAAACTAAAGATATATATATGCAATGTGCACGAACGAGCTCAACCACCAACCTTTTCAAGATAATCCGGTTTAAGATCACCCCATGGATGCCTTCCACTGCCATAGTTGTACAGATTTAAGACCACTAGGGACCTAACACTGCAGTATGAACAAATATGAGCTCATTTGCTGCAATAACCAACACAAGAATTTGGTACAGCACATTTGAACGAAAATAATCAAGAGTGGTTGTGTAAGTTCCACACTTATCCAATAACATATTCGATGCAACATGCACTTCAGTCATTGTCTCCAAAAAGTATAGCTTTGTTTATATTAATGAGGTTGCAAAATGATACAGAGAATCACATATGTAGTTTCTGTGCCTACTGAATTAATAATACCAAGCTTCCTCGCACAAAAAGAAGTAATACCAACTTAAATATGTTTATATCAAAATTATGTTATCAGTCATGTCAGACATTTTGTATCAGCATTTTATAGTATTTAGTGTTCACAGGTAAGCATAGGTCGTACATTGCCCAGTGTTGAACACTAGTCCCTACACCAATAACAATGGTTACTGGGCAGAAGTTTTAGCTACTCGATTTTTTTAACATTCCCAGGAATCATAGATGTTTAAATGCCTTCTTAATGTAACAGAAATCTATGACTTGCCTTGAAGGCATTTGAACTGGCTCCCATTCGAACAATTGGCCCTTTTAATGTAAAGCCGCAAAATGTTCCTTAGTCCCCTGCATCAACAAAACATTCTGTCAACCTCGAACATATCATACAAATAAATGTCACAAAAAAAAGGAAGAACAAGAAGATCTTTTCATGATTGTAGATGATTTTGAACCATCAAAATATGAAGATAAGAGGTAAGAAAACATGGCTCGTTGGCAATGGATCATACTCAGCATACTAGGAACTTGAATCCAAATCCTCAGAAGTTACTAAGCATAATATTATAATAAACTGTAGACGATGTTATGTGGTAGATGTTCCATGGGTCAAAGACTCAAATCCCATAATTAACTTGAAACCATGATGTCCCTAGAGGATGGATCAATATTCAATCAATTATTTGATACTTTAAAAGTCCAACGCCATTCTAGAATACATGGGGCAGGTTATTTACCTTAGCTGAGGACTGGCTGTACAAGGTGTACAGAACCATCCCTGTGTGCAGCTATATCCAGCATAAATCAACTGCATAGGGCCAAAACCAAATATTGTTAGCACAATGAGTCAATGATCTCTAAGTCGCACAACGGCATGACACAGAATTCTAGGGTACCAACATGCTACAGAAAATAAAAATGGGTCCTTCGAAGTGATTTTTTCCTTTTACATATTCTAGAAGAACTTGCAGAAATAATATCCAGCATATCTATCAAGTATACCGCAGGAACCACATAGTAATATTGTTACACGAGAACTTGAGGTGCATGGGTTCCTTTGCATGTGTCGACATCATGTGACAGTCTCTACACGAGAACTTGAGGTGCATGAGTTCTTTTGCATGTGTCGACATCATGTGACAGTCTACCATAGCTATGAGCTACTGATGGTAGAGACAGCTAATGAATATATTGCTGACAGCTAATGAAGATATTGCTAACCAACAGATTCGGATGCAGGATATATGCTAGTCACTTACCAAAGAATTCAGCTTCAGTAAATTACTACGAGCTTCGGAAAACACACACACTTCACTATGACAAGTATATGAAAAATTTAAGCCACTATGCATTACACCATTAAAGAAGTTCTTTCAGCACCTTATTTGCAACTGGCCCTTGAGCAAGATATGGCTTGTCATCTCGTAGATGGTGGAAGCCATATGCAACTTGAGCATCCATTCCTATCCAAAACAAATGGTACACTTAATAGTGACTCAAGGCTCTTAAGAATTGCAACAACCATAGAATTTAGCAATAAATCATTGATCCAATTTAGATATATGATGAAAACTACACAAATAGTACATATTTCACAGTTTCAGTATATTCGTACAGCTTTATATGGTGACAGAGACAGCACGAACAGTTTTAGATTATGTATTTCACTGACTCAATATCCACTTATGCAGCCTTTCAAAAAAAATCAAATAACTATTTACTGCAAAAAAAATTGTCACTATCAGGAAAGCCTAACCACCTATTATGAACTGGAGAAAAAAAATATTACATGTACTATCAATGATACAGTTGGTCTGCATATAAAAAATCCCTCAAGTAGACAAGAGTTACTAGTGTGATTATAACCTATATTGAGTACTGTTCCAATGTAAAGTTCATGAGAAATAATGCTAATGAAGAAGATTGATGAAGTATCAAAGGAATACCGATGCTAAGGTAGTTGTAGAATACTCCTTTATAGCAAGAAGCTTTTTCAGATAACTCGCTGCCATTCTCCTGCGCCATATTAGTATATTGCATTAGCTCGTGCGCAAAATTGGCAATTGCCAGAAGAAAATAAAATGCAAGAAAAATCTACGAAAACTATTTAAGGAAGAGATATTGTAGCATGCATTCTGAAATAATAAGTGTGAAGAGCTTCCGTTAAAAAATACAAATAACCACAGAGTAGCACAACAGAAGAAGTTACTGGGCTACCGTTTAAAAATACAAACAACCACAGAGTAGCACAACAGACGACATCACTATGCAAACTTAGTAGTAACTACTTTTTTCCTAGGCAAAAGACTTCGTGCAAGCAACCTTTTCTTTTAGAATCGGATTGAATATTTTGTGAAGTTTAGACTAACTTGGATCATTTATGCCCATACAACCCTAGCCGCCGCCACCACCGACCCCCTCGCCGCGCCCTCTCCTCCTCTCGCCGCCCTCCGCTCCCGTGCGGCCGCGCCTGGGCCGCACCGTAGCGCCCAACGCCGACGAGCACAGCCCTCCGCACTCCCTCCCCTTCCACTCGCCGCCGCCAAAGGCGTCCCCGGGCAAAGGCCCGTGCGGCGCGGCGGCGGCGGCGGCGGGGATCCTTGGCGCGGCGGCAGCGGCGATCTGGAACGCGGCGGCGGCGCTCGTCGTCTTCCAAATCGGCGCGGTGACCCGGTCGCAGCGAGGCGCGCCCGCGGCTGCAGGCGGCGGCGGCGGCAACGTCGCAGCCGGGTCGGCTCCGGCGGCCCTTGGTTCCGGAGTAGCCTGCTGTTCGTGGAGGGCTTCTCCAGGCAGATCGGCGGAAGACGGCGCGATGACCTCCTTTTCCGACGGCTCGGCCATGGCTGTGGCCCATCTGAGATGTGGAGGTCGGCCGGTGTAAGCCGGGCTCGTCTGAGCCGACGACAGCGGCACCAGTGAGTGTCGTTACCTTGTTGAAGGTGTCGTCGCCGTGAATCACCCGTCTCCCAGAGTTCCGGGGGAAACCCTAGATCTAGTATCAGATCGGACGATGGCGACATCCTCGGTGTGGCACTCCCTCTTGGGGCATCGTCCTGGAACACGGGAGCGGTCTTTCGGTGGAGCGGAGTTTCATCTACGACGACAACGACGATGGGTCATGGCGGCGTGGTGCAGCGAGGACTCGACGACGATCGTTTCATGGTGGACTCGTGCAGGGTGGGGGCGCGGTCTGGTGCCATGGTGGCATCGACAGCAGGCATGGCTGGAGCTTTCTCTTCGATCTACATAATGGAGTTGGGTTGGCGGAAGATGGTGGAGGCGACTTCCGGAGACGTGTGCACAAGGCACTACCTCTGGAGTTGGGCAGGGAGCCGACGATAGCTGTGGTCGGGGCACAAGGCCCCGTTTTTACTCTTTCGTTTGTGCTAGTTGTGGTGTTTCACTGTTTTGGTTGGCTTCGACTTGTATGATCGTTTGTTGTAAGGCTTTTAGCCACGTATTGTTGAATAAAAGAAATAAAGTGGCCGTATGCATCATTTTGATGCAGAGGCTGGGTGACCCTTTTCTAAAAAAAAATATGCCCATACAACAAACAATATAATGCAAAATTTATCTTACGACTTGCTTTTTAAAAAAAATCCCCACTGCCTTTAAATTAGTTTTTCCAGTTATCATACAGTCTTAACAGGCATCTAAAATAGGTTTGGGCTAAAGTATGTTTTTTATTTGAGAGTGTAATTTCCAGGTGAAGTCCTAAGTCAAAACCTTGCTGAACTCCACCCGATCTGCAGATTCCACTTTCTTAAGTGCATGTGGCAACTCTTTTATTTCTCCTTCTGGCATTGTAATTACGGCCTGCCAACTGCAAGTAAATTGACAGAGGTTATCAGTGTAAGAAGAGGATGACGGTCTGACGGAGGTTATCAGTGTATGCGCAGTTATTAGAAGAAGCATCTAGAGCAGATAACAGAACTTGGAACTGCAAAACAGTTGTCCAAAAATAACGACTAATTTGGTAGAGTGCCAGCCTTTTTCGCTACAAAAATGACAACTAATATTTCGATACATATTCATCCTATTCATTAGGTATACATGGTATGGATTGAGACAATAAAATATGGCATACAGGTGTTGAACTTATATGGATTGACATTTTTTTCCAGATATATAGTATATAGGTATGTTAGCAGGGGGAGATGCAGCCTAAAACTTAAACACCAGTAATTAACAAAATGGAGTTGAATGTGAATGGGTGAATAAACATAGATATAAAAAACGAATAATGATCTCAAATTCTCACCTATCAAGATGGACTATAGGAGCACTCACTGCCTTGTTGAGATACCGCTTTACAGCTGAACGCCAACCAAAGGGAAAAGAACCACCCTGTGCTTGTGTTGATTAGTATTTTGAAATGAGATCAAACAATTTAGATCCAATAGTGGAATCACATATAGGCCCTTACCCATCCAAATGATCTAGCGAGGTCGTTTCCTGTACCAAGTGGGATGATTCCTGTGGGAGGAACTGGTTCCCTTTTCGACTTATTCAAATCTTGGAGACATCCAAGTACCCAGCCAACAGTGCCATCACCCCCAGCAACCTGTCAGAAAGAACTAGTGCGATGATCTTATGCAAAGTAGTTGGAAGACTGAAAAACAAAGAGAGCATGTGGAAATGTAAACAGTAGAGCAGAAACCTTTAATGAGCGGAGTAGAAGATTTTAAACCTCACTTCTTCGATAAATTTCAACAAAAAATAAAGAATAGAGCATGCACAGAACTCTTAAAAGCTTCTAACAGATGCAATATCCTTACTAAAGCATATGAAGCACGTACCATAATCCTCAATTTTCCACGGATGTCCTTTGCACAATCATCACCTTGGTCAGCCAACCTCTCCAAACAACTCAAACCATATTTAATAAAATCAGAAGGCTTCACAACAGAAAGATCGAAGACCTGAAAATAAGATGTTCCATCAGTAAGTACTACATAATGTTCAGGGTTTTCCAGAACAATCAATAGAAGAAAGAAAGCCTTGCAGAAAAACATGCTGTGGATTATGAGTGCACAAAATACTTCATAGGTGACGTTACAAACAAGTCTCAAACGATAGCATCAAATTGCACAGAATTACTCCATATATGCAGTTCTTCATGACCCTAGCTTCTATCAGTTCTGACCCTTTTTACTACACATACTGACATCAGCAACAAATCATCATAAGCCAACACCAACATCCAGTTTCAGATGTTGATCCACAGCTAGCTAACTCAGATAGAATCCAGTACTTCCATGTTGATTATTAATCAGCAACATCAAAACGACAGTAGCACCAAATGACTCTGTGCTCTGTTACAAGAACTGTCAGGCAAAAAATTACAGGCAGATTCATTACATTACTCTCACTACTGTCACCAACACAATCTCTGCTCGGAACTTCAGATCCCCACCTAACACCTACCTTCCTAGATCTTTTTCTTCACCTCCTCGTCTCTTCCACGGCCATATGTGGAAGCGAGACACTCTGCTGGAGCCTTCGCACCAGCCTACGGTATGGGTATTTATTATGCATTTATCATCCACCATAATGTTCAGATATCCGTCCTCATCTCGACACCCTACTCCCAACCCCTCGTGGTACCAAACCAATAAACGGAATACCCATCAATTAAGTGCATAGCTATCTAGATAATTCAACCTTTGCAGTATCATCAGAACCCAGAGTCAGATATGGGGGGAAAGGTTAGTACAATGCGTGGTACTAGGAAGCATGACGATCTTCTGAAAACATAGGCAATAGAGAGATTCTGATCACGTCACACTATCTTCCTCAGATCACAGGAGTACAGGACGCAGAGCTGCTCGTCCTTGGTTTTAGGATTGTACCATGAAAGTACCAACGAGGCAAGAAATCCGTTGATCCCAGCAGGGGGGAAAAGGGGCACGTTAATCCCAGCTAAATGAAATCCCTTAAGCCGAAAAAGCTGCCGAATTCCAGTGGAGTCTAAGAGACAATCTAGAGCGAGCAACAAGTACAGTAACAACCAACACGGAAGCAAACCGGGAGGAGAAAAACGTGAAAACTGGGAAGCAGGGCCGCACGAGCGGGAAGGAATCAACGATGTCGTCACATCACCTGCTCCTTGCTGATGAGCTCGTGCAGGCGCAGCTTGAGCTCGGGCCCGTGCCGCCCGCCGCTCTTGGAGTTGACGAACACCACCATCGGCGTCACCACCGCCAGCCCCTCCTCCAAGTCCTCCCCCTCAACCTGCTCCTCTTCCCTCGCCGCCGCCGCCGCCGCGACGCCGGCGGCCTCGTCCTTGGCCGCGACGGCCGCGGCCACCGCCCGGCGCGCGTAGAGCGGCATGACGACCTGCCGCCGCAGCTCGGCCTTGTCCACCTCCTTGCCCCACACCCCGCAGTTGCGCACCGACTCCCAGATCGACACCCTCGCCGACGGCGCCGTGGGCGGCGCCGAGTGGGGCGTGTCGACGCCGCCGGCGGCCATCTCCACCTCCGCCTCCGCCCGCTCCATCGCCGCGCCTCCGGGGAAGGAAGGAAAAGGCTGCAGTATCACAGCTCAGCAGCTTCCGAATTGGCTGCTCCGGTGAGCTAGACGAATTGGGGAAAAATGAGCAGCGCCGACTTTATTATTGTTAACGGGTATATATACAGCGGAATAAAGTTTTTGTTAATGGAGATGCCTAATTAGGTGGACTTGGACCCGTACCGTTGGCCCGTTGCCCTTTTCTGTTCTCTCGCAACCGCGTCCTTGGACTGTGCTCTTTGCGTCTCCTCTGCCGCTATGGGTACGCGGAGCATGAGCATGACGTCTTTCCTTTCTGACGTGGAATTGCTCTTATTATATTTTTCCTCGAAAATGGACTTTTTCTTGGGTGGTGGAAAATGGCGGATATGTTTTGTTTTGAATTTTCTTATGTAACAATAATCTAAGACGACTATACATAGTGTGACTCGGACTAGCGGGTGTTTTTACCCTTCTATCCTCCACCACCGCAAGTGCATATCGTTGACACCGTCCACTATCTGCCTCCGTCGCCTACCATGCTACCACATTCTCGACCTCACTCTGCAACGTGATGAGATTGTGCATGGGACAAAAAGAAGAGTGAAATGGGGTACAACAAATGTCGGTGGTTGGTGGTGGTTTGCGGAAGGTGGAGGCGGGAGCTATCTGCGTGACTAAAACCAAGGCTACAAAAATAATATCATCGTGCAAAGAAAGCAATGCCAGAATGCAAATTCAATTGGTTATTTTTTTTTCCAATTCAATAGTTCTAAATATTCTTCCCGTTCAGTGGCCAACGAGACGAGCCTAAGCCGGTGACGACATGGTGAGACAACGCTAGGAGGAGGTGAGTCAAGGGCCGATCCAAAAGCAATGTACACACAGACATGGTGCCATAGTGAAGGCGGAGATGGGATGACGAGTTAGGAGTTAGGGTCGGCTAGAGTGGAAGGGTTGAGATAAGGCGCAACTCCGAGGTTGTCTTAAGTCATGAAAAAATGATGAGCATGATACATCATTCGCTAACGACATGATTGGGTTGGGTTGGGGGGAGAGAGATGGATGGATTTTGTATAATTATTTTTCCAACCGCTATCTAATTAAAAAAATCTACTCCAAATGGATGCTTCCAATCTACATAATTTATACACACATGTCGCACGCGTCAACAGATTCTGCAATATACTTCTAGTGTTTCAAACTTTCAACTCTAAGTTGACAAATGGACAAATCATGCGCCATTCATCAGAGGCATGTACTACATGAATAATAACATAAAAATGATCGCTTACGAGCGATGTGAGCGTGGCGCTTTAATTAACCGTGTTTTTTTGCTCTATCGTCCACCGGCCGGACACGCCAGCAAGTCCATTTGCACGCCACAGACCACAGAAACAGAAGTAAACGCTAGCTCGTTCGTTCGTCAGCCGGTGACCTGACTTCACGGAGGGGTTATTACGTGCAGAGACATTGTCTTACAGAAGTTTCCGAAGAAAAAGGGGTTAGCCGTTGTGATTTTGTGAGGAGTAAAATACATGGGAGGTCACTGAACTTGTGCGTATAAATCACTTGGGTCACTGTATTCAGAGAAGCTAAACTTACGGTCACTGAAGACGCGCCGCTGTGTCACGTACGGTCACCGCAGACGATGGAGCTACGTATCGGCTGACGTGGCAGGGTTGGTCCCGCTTGGCAGAGGTGGAGCAACTCAGTCCTACGAAAACTTACAGAAAGGCCACCCAAAATGTGCCTCTGTCCCCGCACATCCGCCATGCGCCGGCGAGATTGGCGTCGGCTCCGCGCCGCACGGCGTGTCCTTCTCCGGGAACGAGCAAGGTTGGTGCGGGATCCTGGACGATCTGGTACTAGTGCTGGTGTTCCGCGCATGCACTCGGCTGAGACCCGCACGCTATCTGCTCCGTGGCGCACGCCAGCCGTCGCGTCCGCGCCGTCGCGGAGCGCATGCTATGTCGCGACATGTGCATCTCGCGTGCGCCGTGGATGGTGGCGACGCTCACGACGGAGGCGCCCTCCCCTTCTTGCTCCTCCCGTCCAAGCCGGGAAGCCGGAACCGCGCCCCCAACCTGTTGCTTCTCCTCCGCGTACTAGCCTGCTTCGCCGAGTCCCACCTCACGGGAGCCGCGTCGCTCGTCTGCAAGAGGTGGATGCGGCTCTCCGGCCGCCTCGTTTCCCTCGACGGGCACGACACACGGGGGCGCATCAGATGTGGCAATGACATCGGAGAAGGTGATGACAGTGCCAACGGGCGTCCTAGAGGTGGCGCGGGAGACGATGATGGCCAGGCTGGTGGCGCCCGATAGTGTGGCAGCGCTAGAGCTGCTGTGAGCAGCGGCGGAAGAGCTGCAGGCGGGATGCAAGGAGAGCAGATGCCGGCTTAGGGGATCTGTCTTGCGTCACCGGACTCCTACGGAAACGTCGATTGCAAGTGCAACCCCGGCTCCTCGGAACACCGGCGAGTTAGCCTGACTAATCCGTCGCCGGCAGCATCGTGGTGCCTGAGCTTGTGCAGGGGTGCTCGCCGACGCTGCTGCCCAGCACGAACACGGAGGAGAAGTTGACGTCGTCCTCGCTGTACCACACTCCGCAGTCCAACCCCAGCTCGATATCGCTTCGCCGGCCACAGCCGCCGCAATCCCCTCTCCTCGGGCCAATGTGTTGGTGGGCGTGCTCTCGCTGGCCTGAGTGCCTTGCTCGGCGTTGTGGGGGACGAGCAGCTCTCGTGGGGTGCAGAGCGGCGGGGTCTGCGGCGAGACGGCCGCGACGACGGCGGTGAGACGGCCGCGCAATGACGGGGTCTGCGGCGAGACGGCGACGAGCACGGGAGGGGAATTGGGAATTTTGGAGCTTTTTTTTTGAACTTTGGGAATTTTGGAGCTAGGGATTTGAGGAACGGGAGACAATTTTGTACTCCAGGCGTTTTTGCAATAAAACCCCTCTTACACGTGGGCCCGTCACTTAAGCGGCCGAGCGACACATCCGCGACCTTGCCACGTCAGCCGATACGTAGCTCCATCGTCTGCGGTGACCGTACGTGACACAGCGGCGCGTCTTCAGTGACCGTAAGTTTAACTTCTCTGAATACAGTGACCCAAGTGATTTATACGCACAAGTTCAGTGACCTCCCATGTATTTTACTCTTTTGTGAGCTTGTAATCTGTCCATCCAAACGTAGGAATATGACCAGTCGACGAGTCTTGTTCTGGATGAAAAGGCTATAGAGGACCGGGAGAAGCATGATGGCTGTGGCTTGGGTCAGACCGCCATGTGGTACCGGATTCTTCCGTGTGACATTGGCCTCGACTATGGTCGCTGGTCCTTGCGCAGAAGCATCGTCGTCTGTCACAGCCTCACTTAACCGTGTGCACATGGCCCCCATCGATAGAGATAAAAAAAACAAAGCCAAAACTTCTCGAAGCAAATCGTTGGGGGCTCCTCGGTTTACCGGCGTCCGATTTGTTTTTTTTTTCGAAAAAGAGCGTCCGATTTGTTGTCCATCCGCCCACAAAAACATCTTTACTCCTCATTTTATCTCATACTCCTCGGTTTACCGGAATAATATATAGCGACGTAAGTACATTGATTATAATACTCCCTCTGGTCCGTAAAAACATTCGTGAGAAAGCAGCGTATGTAGCACAAATCATACGTATAACCTCCGACCCTCTTTCCGGATCGGAGGGAGTATGTATATTGCAGCTAGCAATTCCCCATCACTTAAATTGTTCGTCCGTCCAATCCGCTCAATCTCGTGTACACCATGACGATATTAGATATTGAGTGATTGCGAATTGAAATGTCAGCTCGATTCTTTTTAGTACGGGATACCTCAACAACGGAGATGACCAACCATACCTCAACAACGGAGATGACCAACCATGTCAGCTTGAAATGTCCGCTCAATCTCGGTACTATGACGACCAACCATACCCTGTGCGACCACATTTACCCCCATATGGGAACGGGGCTTAGTCATGTAGTTTGCTCATTTTAGTACGGGATACCTCAACAACGGAGATGACTCCGTTCCATGAGGGGATGGTTCGGTGACCTACCCCTGACCTGGGTCCTCGCACGTTGGTGGAGGATAGAAGGTTCCACCATAAACCACCGGGCAGAACTATGAGTCCTCACACTTAGGGCCATCGACGGATGAGCTGGACTGGGTGTCGATGGAAAGTGTCATAGCGGCAGGGTCCTGTACTAGCATGAGCAAATGAGAGGCTATGGCCGGTGACTCAACACCGCATACACCTTGTATGGCGGGACGTGGCTGACACGATGAGTTATCGGATGGATGTGGGAAAAGCGTGCTACCTCTACAGAGTGTAAAAACTATTCGAATAGCCGAGTCCTCGGATATGGGCAGTTGGGAGGCTGTCCTAAGACCATGTGCAAGTTTTGCAAAGCTTTGAGATTTGAAAAGAAAATGGAGATGTTTTATTATGCAACTATATCGACGGGCTGGTATGAGGTTGCTGGAAAAGAGGAAGACCATGAAGGGTTATGGTCGAGAAGTGCAGAGTTTTGTGTTTTGAAAGTGGAAAATGTTTTAGGCAACTATACCGAAGGACTGGTATAAGGTTGTTGGAAAATGATTTGACCAGGAAGGGCTATGGTCGAAAAAGGAGGAGTTTTGGAGAAATAAACAGGATGGTGATTTTCTGAGAAAAAGTTGTAAAAGAGACTTCTTACCCTTTTCAACAAAGATATAGAGATTTCACAACAAAGTTTTATTAGACAAAAGTCTATCCTTTCCTTTTTCAACAAAGATATAGAAATGTTTTTCTAAAAATAAAAGTCTTATTAAACCAGTGCATGATCATGCTGGGGTAGTTTGCGAGTACAATTCCAAATTGTACTCATATTGGTTTCGTCCCTGGCTATTGTCTTAGCCAGATTTTGAAGAAGAGCAGTTCGAAGAAGAAGAGTTCACTGACGTCAATGCAAACTAGGGCGCTTCCCAGTCAGCTGCCTGTAGGGTTTTGGCAAGTGACTTGGGCTCCACGTTCTTGATGATTTCCGCTGGAAGTACATGTTGAAGCTTGCGACTTCAATCAAGTAAGTAAGTTTATTCGGTATTTATGGATGTTCTTGTGATACCAGTTTGATTGTGCTCAGCGACACACTGATCATGGGATCGCTGATGTTGTAGGCACAAGGGTATTTCAGACTGCTAGTCCGGGGTCCCCACAGAGGCCCTACTTGGCCTCCATTCATCCATGTCCGAACGAGCTCACAGACGGTAGGAAACATGGATTTGAAGGTGCTTGTGAGGTCGTTCTCGATGAACGCCTGCATCGGATCCTCGCCTCCTATCTGAGAACCCCCGGCCTCGTCGTTGTCAGCCATGTTCACACTAACGAGAAAAGTCAAACTTAGTATAACAGGGAAAATTCACTTAATTAAGTACTAAGATACCCATGAGTCTAAATTTGCCGGAATGTCCGTCACGGCAAGTGTAGGCACTCAAATATGTCTTTTTTAGAAAAGGTGATGTGAAAATTCACGATTTTTTTTGGCATGACCTTTGCTAAAAATAGGACATATGGAGTACCCGAATTTGCCGGAACGGAAGCTAATCAACGTTCCGGCAATCTCAAAGGTCTCAAGGGTACCTGCATAACATTTTATATTCATCACAACCACAAAAAAAAATTCATCACCACCACACATCCACCACCACCACCACATTCACCACCACCACCACATTTCATCACCACCACACATTCACCACCATCACCAAACATTCATCACCACCACCACATGGACATTCATGTACAACAGTAACAAAATTTGAAGAAAAAACACATGGGCATTTCACCAAACACCTTGTGTGCACATGTCAACCGGAGGGGAGAAGAGAGGAGGGGGCGAGCAAGCTCACCAGGAGGGGGCTCAGCCTTGCTCCGGCTCGATGGTGGAGGAGGGGAGCAGCGCGCCGGAGGCGGAGGTCGATGGTGGCGGCGGCGCTCGCGGCAAGGCCGTGGAGGAGGAGGCGGCGGCGCTCGGGGCCAGGCAGTGGAGGAGGAGGAGGCGGAGGCGCTCGGGGATGGCCGACGAGGAGGAGGCGGCGCGGGACGGCGACGCGGCGGCGGTTTGAATCGGGGGGGCGTGAGGAGAGAGATGCTACCGCGTGTGGGGGATAATGGGGAAAGAGAGAGGGACCCGCGCGTAAGTGGGGCGGGCGGACATTACCGCTGGCGGACGTGCGCTGTGTCCGCCAGCGGTATATTTTATTATTTTCTGTTTTGTTGTTTTCTTTTCTGTTTTTGTTATTATTTAGTGTTTTCAAGTACAATTGCGCATCGCAAAATACGTTTAAAATACTTGGGTGCATTTATATAAATATTCATACACATCATTGTTCAAAACATTTCAAATACAAATTTAAAATAACACACATGTCTAGCGCTTTTCTCTTAGCGTTTGCCCATCTTCTTGCCTTTTTAGTCGCAGTTGCATAATTTAGCCCCACATTATGACCTCTTCTTTTGAATGGAAGACCTCTCTGGGTAGCGTGGTTCTGCTTCTTCTGAATGTGTATGTTGTCTCATCATCTTCATCATCTTCAATATTAGGGTCACCGTACTGGTCGAAGTCGTCCTCGTTGGCGATTCCATCCATTCCGATGATGTTTCTTTTGCCTCTCCTCACGACCACACGGCTAGGCTTTGACGGGTCGGTTATGAAGAAGCATTGAGACACGTGCTTAGCCAATACCCATGGCTCATTTTGTGCGGTGACGTTTGTGCTTGATGAAGTGCCGGCTTCGGGTAAAACCATGGTGGTGAAGTATTGGTCTTCTTTTTTGACGGTGGATAACCTAGCCCATCTCACACGGAACATCGGCACCTTCTCTCCAGAGTAGTTAAGCTCCCAGATCTCCTCTATCCTTCCGTAGTATCTGAACTTCTTGTCACCGACGTAGGATTCCATCGTTACCCCTGAGTTTTGATAGTCAGAAGTTTTGTCCTTTTCCTCCGTGTAGAAAGTGAACCCGTTGATATCATATGCTTGAAACGTCGCGAGGTTGGGGGCGGGGCCACGTGATAAGTCGTATAAGAGTCTACCTTCTGCACAATCCGTTGGCGGAGCGACAAGCTCATCTTTGAACCAACGCAAGAAAGAGGAGTTGTGCTCTCTGATTATTTCTCCTTCGGTTCTTTGCCTGCCCTGGTCAATGTACTTCTGCTTAATCGTGATTTTGTGCTTTTCCACCCAAGTATCGACCATTTCAAGATGTTGGAGAGCTACTAAGTTTGCCCTGTTAAAGTCGGCCATTCGATGAGCGAAGCCCACATGTAAGTCCCGCGCGCCATTTTTGTGACCTGACCCACCTAACTTGCCAAAGTGCTTGTTAGGGGGCAAACCAACAGGGTTATCAATTATCTCCAGATGATTGGTGCAGAAAGAGATGCACTCTTCAGTGAGAAAGCCTTGAACGATGCTTCCATCCGGACGGGCCCTGTTACGAACAAATCCTTTTATGACCCCATTCATCCTTTCGAACGCCATCATGTTGTGGAGAAACAACGGTCCGAGATGAATGATATCATCCACGATGTGGACCAACAGATGCACGCAAATGTCGAAGAATGCGGGCGGGAAGTACATCTCAAGCTCGCATAGTATCACAACAATTTCTTCCTGCAGCCTTGAGAGTCTCTTTGCTGTGATTGACTTTCGAGAGATCACGTCAAAGAAGTTACAGAGGCCAAAAAGGGTGTCACGGACGTGCTTGTCCATTATCCCTCGGATCGCAACTGGGAATATTTGCGTCATCATCACGTGACAATCATGAGACTTCATACCGCTGAACTTCTTTTTCTGCCAGTCTAAGAATCTGCTTATCAGCCCCGAGTAACCCAAGGCACTTTGACTCCTAGAAGGCACTTGAACAACTGTTCGATCTCATTTGGACTAAGAGTGAAGCAAGAGGGGGGACAGTAATAGTCATTCTTCTTAACCCTTTTAGCAGGGTGACCGTCCGTCTCCTCATCCGACTGGTCGTCATCCCCATTTTCGTATCCCCCTTGAAGCTCTTCCCTAATGTTCATATGTTTAAGGTCACGTCTTGCTTTCGGCCCATCTTTGGTCCTGTCCGCCATGTGGAGCACAGTGCTAAACAAACTCTCGAACACATTCTTCGTGATATGCATTAGATCAAGGCAATTTGGCGTACTGAAGATGGGCCAGTATGGCAAGTCCCAAAACACAGACCTCGTCTTCCAAACACCATGGAGCGGTTTTGGCGTCTGTCGCTTCTTTCCCGGCTCAGGGCACTCTTCCCAACCATTCAGCAACTCGTAAATTTCATCGCCGCTCCTCTTACGTGGAGGTCCTCGGGGCTCATCTTTACCGTTGAAAAGGTCTCCACGTTTCCTCCATGGGTCTGTATTGCGTAGCCACCTTCGATGGCCTATGTAGACGGTTTTCGAAGAACCGGCTTTCTTGAGCTGGTGGAATGTCGGATCATCCATGCACCTGACGCATCCGTTATGTCCGTGGGACACCTGGCCACCAACGTATGCGCAGCCGGGCAAATCGTGCACCGTACACAACAAGGCAGCTCGCATAGGGAAATACTCTTCTGCGACTGCGTCCCAAGTGGAGACCCCTTCTGGCGCCCATAACGTGGCTAGCTCATCTTTCAGTAGCTTCAGATACAGATTGATGTCGCTGCCTGGTTGTTTCGGCCCTTGAATTAGCATGCTCATGTGTATGTACTTCCTTTTCATGCACAACCAGGGGGGAGGTTGTATATCCATACAAACACAGGCCACGTGCTGTGTGTACTGCTCTGGTTGCCAAACGGATTGAGACCGTCGGTGCTCGCACCCAACCTGATGTTCCTTGGCTCGTCTCCAAACTCTGCATCGTAAGCGTCTAATGCTTTCCACTGGCTTGCATCCGAAGGGTGTGTCAGAATTATCTTTTCACTCCGCTCTGAATCTTGCAGCACTGCCGCCCTTCTTTCCGCGTGCCAGCGCATTCGCTTTGCTTCCTTACGGTCTGCGAAATATCGCTGCAGACGAGGAATGAGCGGAAAGTACCACACAACTTTGCGAGGGGCTTTCTTCCCGGTCTTGTATCGAGCAGCATTGCACACTGGACATTTGATCATTTCCTCGTCCTCTTTCCGAAATATGTAGCAGTCGAAGATGCACACATGGTACCTCTCGTGCGGTAAATCAAAGGGGCACACGACTTTCTTGGCTTCGTCACAATTTTTAGGACACGTGTTGCCCTTCGGAAGGAGACCGTGCATGTATTCCAGATTAGCGTCGACGCTTTTATCACTCCATTTGTGTCTTGTCTTCATCTGCAGAACATCAAGCGATACTTTCAAGCGGGAATCTTCCGGGTCGCAGCCTGGATACAACGGAGTATTTGAGTCTTTCTCCAATTGCGCCAACTTAGATTCCCTGTTAGTCGTCTTCTGAAGAAACAGTTCTTTTAGATGAGGGTCCCGCACGACTGAAGTTAACGGTGTCCGTGTGTCCTCCTCTTCTGGTACCACCTGATGATCATCATCGTCTTCTTCAACGTGATCATGTTGGGGATCAGGCTCTTCGTCTTCTTGCCCCTCGTCGTTATTGTCTTGCTGCCCTTCCTGATCATTTCCTGCCGCCGCACCATCATTTTCATCATCTTCTATCCAACGAGTGTGGCCATCCATGAAACCACGCCTGAGCAGGTGTTCCAGCAAATCTCCGGTAAATGGAGTGAAGCCGACCTCCAATTTGCATGTTCGACACGGACATTGTATATCTTTGCGTTTATTCTGCAGCATGTCTTCCGTCGCGTGTCTCAAGTATGTATTCACGACACGTTCACTCATAATAACCATTATCACCTGCACGTTGTAGAATCAAGACAATAATTAATCACCATTTTATATTTTATCGGGTTTCACGAAAAAATTCGCCATGACCTTCCTACAAATAGGACCTAAGGAGAGTGCCAAAAGTTGCCGAAACGGAAAATGAATCAACATTCCGGCATGGTATTGGCACCCTCATTATTAATTTCACACATCACAACACAAATTTATTCATCACAACAAAATTTCACACATTCCAAGCCATTTCATCATTTCGCATGGTTACGAGCGCATTTTATCCGACCAAATTTTAAGAATATGCATTTATATCGATAAAAGATCACCTTAATAAGTAAAACACACGTCAAAAAAACCGCGGAAGTCGACCGGAGATGAAATCTAGATCTTGAGATAAGAGTGACTTGAGTGGATTTTTTTTTGTCAAAGTTGGATGTGGGAGAGAGATTTAGTGGGATCTATCAACTAAATAAGTTTTTATTGGCTAAAAGTGATGAATTTGATGGGGGAAATTAGCCACAAATGAGCAAAACTCGAGCTAGTGAGAGAAGCAAGTGTGAGTGCAATAATGGAGGGAAGGGGTTGGTGGCCGCACTTATGCCACTTTCCAGGTTATCGCTGGCGGACGCATATGCATGTCCGCCAGCGGTAGTTAACTTACCGCTGGCGGCCGGTCTGGATGCCGCCAGCGGTAACCTGGGATATTTTTTCCCCAGATGGGTACAGCCGAGCCAGTTACCGCTGGCGGGCACCCAAACCGTCCGCCAGTGGTAAGTTTCGTACCGCTGGCGGGCACTGACTCCGTCCGTCACGGTAGTTAGCCCCGCCTCCTCGAACATGCCTGGTACTACCGCTGGCGGGCACCGTGGGACGTCCGCCAGCGGTACGTGTAGAACCAGTGGCGGGTACGGAAAACCGCCCGCCAGCGGTCATAACGCTGGCGGACGCAAATGCCGTCCGCCAGCGGTAGGCTGGTGGCTATAAGCACATTCCTACTAGTGCGTGACCGGTAAGAATACATAATCCTGGACATAATCCGACTAAGTTACCGCTTAAGTTGTGGGCTTGGTGGCTTAGTGGACATCTGTCTTGGACCTTCCTTTGGCCGATAAGTTTCCGTCTTACACTTTAGCTTACTGGGCCGCCCGACAGGGCTCAAACCTTGCCACCCGTGAGCCACCATGGCTACGTCGACACATGCTACCACACCCGCAAGCCGCCGGCGGTCATCGGCACCAGCCACACATTCCGCTGCATTGGCAAGTCCCCGGCGTGCGCCCTGGATAACCACACGGACGCCACGACGCCTTGGATCAAAAAATGAGGAGAGGTCAAGAAATCGGTGACGCTGCAGCAGGATGCGATAAGAACCAGTAAAAAAATACTAGAAGCCTGTTCACCTCCGATGGGGATTTCCTACCAATTGCAGAGCAAGAAAAACCATCGCCGCCTGGGGACCTCGATCGGGCAACGACCTTCCCACGCGTGGCTTGTGCGTCCTCAGCCTCACTCAGGAAATGGTTTCCAAAATTTCGAGCGGAGTAGGCTCAGGCCGTGGCTGTCAGGACCCTACCCTGTTTCAACTCAAAAGGACTCTAGAGTTGAACACCTCTTCAATCAGATGGGCGATAGAGATGGAAGATCGCCTCGTTGTCAAGAATAAACGGCCGAGATGCTTTACTTACTGTTTGATTTCACGTCGTAGATCACTACATCGGACGCTCTAGGATAAGGCGGACGCTAGCCGTTGGTCGGCCGATTTCAGCTTAAAGATCGGTCGTGTTTCTTGCTGTCTGATGACGATCCAACGCGCATAACTGACTGTTGCATAGTTTTGCATTTTAGCGCATGCATTTTCCTGAAATCAACCCACAGTACATAGCTTATCCAGGGGTATTGCTTTGCCCCAGAAAAATATTTACATGCCATTGTGGTGATTTACTCAGGATATTGCAACAAAATACCGACTACTGCAACAAAACTTGTCACCCCTCGTACACAAAATATATAATATTGCAACAAATTGTCGCAACATTTTTAAAATAAGTAATGCCACAAGATGGTTGTTAAATATCTTTTTTTTTGCCACAGATTGATTTGCAACAAAAACACGAAAAATCTCAGCAAAAATCACAAACTAGCACAACAAAAAAAATATGTTGTGATCCAATAAAAAAAGTGGTTAAGTAAAAAACAAATGATGTAGATTCGTTTGAAACAAAAGTCACCAACTACATCAACAAAAACCACAAACAACCACAACAAAAACACATGTTTGCCAAAAATGTAAACTTGTAGCAAACACACAGAAAACCTACATCTCGCATGTGATTAAGCAACAAAAAATATATGAATTTGTTACAATTTGAAAGCACATATGCAACATCACCAATCAGGGGAATATAAAACTTAAAGCAAATGCCCATAAAACTTTGCAACATATCGCATGTAATTATACAACATTTGATTTGTGCACTAAAAACAAATCGTGTGAACTTATGCAACATAACACATCACTGACCTCCAAACCATCGTCCATGGCGGCCCGGAGTTGCCGATTCGGTACCGCCGACCATAAATTCAGCGTCATCGGCATTCGGCCATCTACTGTCCGGTACATCTCTCCAAAATATATGACTACTTGAAAAAGTAGGCATGTGCGAGTGTAGTAATACTGGCCTCTCCTATGGTTATCTAACATTGCATGCAGCATAGTAAAAAATAGTTACACGCATACGCGTGCAAGACCCAAGCCTAGTTGCAAAAAAGAAAATTACAATAGTAGTGCATGAAAGGGTCCAACAAGAAAATGCACTAGGGAGCGGCCCAGCAGTGCAACTGCTCAGCCCACCCCACGTACGCACGCGCTAGCGATGAGGCGACCGATCCATCCGAAGCGTGCGATCGGTCGGCTGATCGTGAACATTTTTTTTTTTAATTTTGATCGTAAACATTTTCCCTAGGATAAACTGGTCTACGACGCAGGCCTAATCCGATGCGAAGTAAAATCGGAAGCCGATCCCTAGCGCTCCCGGAAAAAAGGGTCAGGTCATCTACGGTGTGCACTAGGATTCGGAAACCGTCGTTGGGGGAGGCTACAGCCTACAACCTACAAATTAACTCAGCCCAGGCATCGACGATTGAATTTGCTACTTCGCGGAGGCGGCGATTTGCCTCTAGGGTCTAGATGCACCCATTATGTAATTTTTTTTATTTTTAAAATGTCAAAAAATTTCAGAAAAAAATCCGGATGTACATTAGAACATTATGTGTTAGCACAAAAAATGTCATGGTGAATTTTTTTTTGTGTGAGCTGTACAAAAAAGACAAAACATTGACACGTATAAAGACATTTTCGTGCGTCCGAATTTGTCTTTTTTGCACATTTGCAAAAAATATTTTTTCTTCCCGTAACTTTTCGTGCTAACATAATACGTCTTGAACTACATGCGAAATTTTTATTTTAAATTTTTTGACATTTTGAAAAATGTTTTTTGGATACTACCGTTGTGAACATCCGCTACTTCGCTTGTTTCTCACGACAGATTATTTCTCGCGATCTTCGCTGTCGAGGGCAGTTAGGGCCTCTTCTTTTACAGCTTCTGGGTAGATTCGGGGTCTGGGACAACACAAGCTGAAAAGAACTCTCCAGTTTCTTGTCCGCTTATTCCCACCGCGAAACTCGATTTGTGAAGGAATGGAGAAGCTAGCCCGGACTGGTTTCTGGACAGTTTCCCGAGCGAGCGAACCGTTTTCCTCTCTCTCCCCAGCTCTCCTCCTCCATCGCACCCGTCCCCGACCTCTCTCCTCCTCCATCTCGCCGCCCGCCTGCACGCCCGCCCACCCCCGCCGCCACCTTCCACCCCCGCCGCCGCCGGATCCCGGCAGCCCACCGCCGGATCTCTTCATTCCGCCTCCATCTCGAGCTCGCCCGCCGCCGCCGATGCTGCATCTGGCCGACAAGCACGTCAGGTCGCCGCCCCTGCCTCTCCACCACGCCGCCGACAAGCTCGTCCTCCTCCCCGCCGCCTCGCCCTCGTCTTCTCCCCGACCGCCCTCGCCCTCGTCCTCCTCCCCGGCCGTCGCCCTCGTCCTCCTCCCCGGCCGCCCTCGACCTCGTCCTCCTGCCCGTCACCGCCCCCGAGCAGATCCGCCTGGCCATCCCCGCCGCCGCACGCCATCCCCGCCCTGGCTCGAGCTCGTCCCCGCTCCTGCTCCGCACCAACGCCGGCGAGCTCCCAATGGTGGCAGTGTTACGATTTGAGCCACTGTCAAGTGGGACCCGGTTGTCAGCATTCTGATATTTTTTCAGAAGGCAGAATCTGCTTATGTAAAAGAAGTGTACCACACAGTTTTTCCCCACCACAATCTAAAATCTGCTTATGCACAAGCAGAAACTTTAAAGAAGTGGCCCTTAATTTGCTACTTCGCTTGTTTTTCAGATCGGATCGCCATGAACCTCAACAGGGTGGGCGGCCGCCGCCTGATGTAAGTCGTCAATTGCCTCTGTTCTGTTCGATTTCTTAATTCTTCTTTGATGAAATTCGTCCAATATACATCGATCTAACATCGTCGGACACTAATTCCCCTCCTGGCGGAATGCAGCCGCTG
This sequence comes from Poa pratensis, assembly GCA_947311845.1. NCBI lineage: Eukaryota > Viridiplantae > Streptophyta > Magnoliopsida > Poales > Poaceae > Poa > Poa pratensis. The sequence goes on from CAMZMU010000111.1 coordinate 23,012,699, forward strand.
AATGTCGACAGGCAAATCAAGCTGCCCGACGACGTGCTGCTCAATATCCTAGAGAGGGTGGACACGCTCGACGCCGTGAGAACCTGCGTCGCCTCCAAGCAAATGCTCAACCTCCTCACCATGCTCCCGCAGATCGTCATCGTCCTCGGTGCCCACGAACTGGTGCGGAAGAACGGCGTCGTGGCCGACGTGACTGAGAGGATCCTTAGCTCTAGGTCTCGGCAGATCCCCATCCGGAACCTGAAGCTCAAGTTCATCATGAGAGGTGACGACCATACCAAAATCGGCAGAGCCGTCACCCTTGCCCTGGCAACACAGATTGTTGAAGCGGCAGAATTCCAGATCCTGACGAACAAGTGTACTTATGACTGCACTCGTGTCGATATCCTCAACTTCGCGAAGCAGTTCAATACTTTTATTGGTGACTGCCCTGATGCATTTGCTGGTCTCACACGGTTGCATCTACAAAATATGAGGTTTGGTGAGTCAGACATACCAAACATCCTGAGCACTTGCAAGCGGCTAGAGTCGTTGTGTTTGATCTTGTGTGATTCAGGAGTTTATTCGATGCTGCAAGTAGAACATGCTCGACTCGTGGAGCTTGACATCACCTGTGGTTATTGCAGTACAGTAGAGCTCAACTATCTACCAAAACTCCAACGGATGAGCTATAGCAATTGGCACTATACTAAGAACCCGTTAGTTCTTAGTTTCGTCCCTCTGCTTTCAAAGCTAAGACTCGCTAACACATATGTTGATATAGACAATACCATCAAGATAAGCCAGCTGCTTGTTAATGTCCCTCGATAAGGGACCTGCATCTGGATTTTCAAAGTGAGAAGGTATGCGCTCCATCCATGTTTGTCCCATTCTCGATCTATGATTGTTTTATGTTACTCGTTATGTCCCTATTTTGGTGTCACATGTGCTTTTAAGGTCTGAGTTTGAACAACATAACATAAATTACATGTCAGAAAAGTTTTACCATTGAAAATTATATAAAGTTTCCAAAGGAATAATTTGTATAACAAAGGTTCACATATTACTGAGCAAATTAATGGTTAAAGTTAAAACACGAAAAACAAGGACGCTCTATGGATTAGGATGGATGGGGTATAATAGTAGCTTAAGTGAGCATTTTCAATCATTTCAGGATGAAATTTACGCACATGCACTCACGTTATTTGTTTTTTATGTCCCAGGTTTGGCTTCACCAAGAATCTAGGAAGTTGCTTGAGCCTGTGCTTCACAAACTACGGTTTGCGAATATGGACAATATTCCCGAAATATGTGGTATCGCATGGACATTGTCCTTTCTTGAAGTTGCACCATCCCTAGAGGATCTTTGCGTCACAGTATCGGATCATAAGTGCCAAACAGATCCACGACTAAGGCACTCAAAGAAAATGAATGTAAACTGGGGAGCCATCTGTTGCGGATTTTAGCACAAGAATCTGGCCAAGTTAGCCATTCACGGCTTTGGGTCTGATGAAAACTTCACGGGATACGTCAGGTGCATCATGAAAGTTGCGGTGAACATCCAGGAGGTATCTCTACACGATAGGAAGGTGTGCAAGCCCTGCGGTAACATATCCGACAAACCTTCGAGATATCCACGAACCAGTCAGGAGAAGGACATAATAAGTCAGAAGATTAGGGAGGCGTTGGTGACAGCTTCTCCTGTTGTGATTCGATTTCGGCCCTCCTCTTATTATCCACCTCGGGTTATAGAGTATATGTAAATCATTCATGGTATCGCCATGATTATCCTCTATGTTTTACATCTGTGATTAATTAGAAGCAGTTCTCGTACTCGAGAATTTTTTCAAGGACACGCAACAATTGTTGCGGTCATCACATTAAGATTGGAATAGAGGTTTTACAAGGTTGCTTACATACGGCAAAGCCGTCCACTTTCCCGCTTACTCACACTCTACGGACTACTCCTCTCCTCGATCCGCATTCTTCCTTGCTGCTTCCACAGCGCTAGCTCATCACACACCCTTCTGACTAGAGTGTTTAGGTTTGTCTCTGTTCCCTCAAAAACTCTTGCATTCCTTTCTAGCCATATTCTTCTCAGGCCGGCGATCATCATAGTTGCTGTTATCTTCTGCCGCTTCCCTCTTCTTCTAGCGAGTGTGGTGATCCACCAATCCTTCACAGTTATTTGCCCGTTGGTGTAAGGTCCTGGTGTTGCAATTTTTGGCAAAGCCTGAACCAGAATGTCTTCGCGAATGAGCAACTCGTCATGAGATGATCGAGTGTTTCAGGTTCTTGATCACAGAGGGTACATAACGCAGGTCCTTGCAGTCCTCTTGTAGCGAGTCGATCCGCTGTCCAGCACCTATTTCGCATCACCAGCCAGCTGAAGATTTTTTCCTTTAAGGGTGCTCGGCTCTTCCACAGCGCAGCTGCGTAGTCAGCTTCGATTAGGCCATGGAACCGTGCTCTATATGCTGTAGCTGCTGTGTATTTCCCATTTGCCGCCAGCCGCCAGCTAAAGGTGTCTTCCTCTTCAGTTAGAGGATTGCATTCCCGGATGGTGCACCATAGATGCATGAACTGCACAATTGCGGCTAGTGTTAGATTACCACGGATATCCTGGATCCACCTCCCATTCAGCATAGCCTCCGCCACAGTTCTCTTCTTAGCTCCTCTCGCTGTTACCAATTTGGTTAGATCTGGTGCCAGTTGATTGGGACTGCACCCATTTAACCATCTGTCAGTCCAGAAAAATATCTTGTCCCCTTTCCCGAGTGTACAGCAAAGTGCCGCTTGGAACAAGCTCTCTGCTTCTGGTGATAGCTTGAACTGAAGTCCAGACCAGGCACGGAGATCACCAACTCGCTCGAACCACCTCCATCTCATACGCAAAGCATCGTTCAAGAATTGGATGTTATGGACGCCAAGACCCCCATATTTTGTAGGCATACAAACCTGAGTCCAGGCCACTCGGCTGTTGCCTCCATTTGCTTCAGCAGAACCATGCCAGAAGAAGCATCTGCAAATCTTATTTATCTTTTTGATCACCCATTGCGGTAGGTCTAGGGATAACATGTGGTAAACTGCGATTGCTGACAGCACAGATTTGATAAGCAACAGTCTTCCGCTGGGAGTTAGCATATGGGTCTTCCAGGTGGCCAGTCTACTGAGTACTTTTTCGAGCAGGAGCTGAAAATCCTCTTTCTTCAGTTTAGTCAGAGAGATTGGCAGTCCTAGGTATCGACATGGGAAGCTCATGATCTGACAGGGGAAAGGTTGGGTAACCGCTGGTAAGTCGATCTCTTCACAGGCAATTGGAGCTATTGCACATTTGGTGAGATTACAGACAAGTCCTGAAGCATTTCCGAAGAGGTCGAGTAGGGCTCTTGTTGCCTCGAGTTCCTGTCTGACCGGGGTGATGAACATTGCTGCATCATCCGCAAATAATGACAACCGATGTCTTATGCCCCATCTCTGCAGGTCTCTAAACACACCGCTTTCCTCTGCTTTGCAGCAAACAGAATTTAGTACGTCCATCACTAAGATGAACCAGATTGGGGAGGCTGGGTCACCTTGCCTCAAGCCGCGAGCATGCCATATTTTCTCGCCTGGGCTTCCGTTGATCAGAATTCGTGTGTTGGCTGATGAAAGTGTTAGAGCCACCCAAGAGCAAAATCTGTTGCCGAACCCCCTTTTCCTAAGCACCTCAAGCAAAAAGGACCAGGAGACTGAATCAAAAGCCCTGGCAATATCCAGTTTGAGAAACAGGGTGGGTATCTTCTTCCGGTGAAGGGTTTTGGCTGATTGGTTTACAAGCATAAAATTGTCTTGTATTGATCTCCCTTTGACGAAGGCGCTCTGATTGACCGCAATCAACTGATTTAGACGTGGTGCAACTCTGTTGGCTAAGGCTTTTGAGAATATTTTTGCAAAACCGTGGACGAGGCTTATAGGCCTGAAATCTGCAATATCCAGTGCTATCTCCTTCTTCGGCAGCAGTGTGACATAAGCCTGATTCAACCAATGGAAGCTCCTGCCATCATGCCTAGAATATAGTACATACTGTGTGTATATGTATCCTCTTGTTTCCCGTTGAACGGAAGCATATATCATTGCCTAATTGGGCACGCTGCCGGGTTCAAGTGCCAGGATGTGACTGAAGCTGAAGCGAAGGCGTGCCTGCTTGGTCTTCAGTCAGTCCATGATATGGGAAAAAACGTCGATCGTCTTGGAGTCTGATAATGCCTCGGTCGTTAAAGCCATCAAGTGGATGAACCAGGGCATGTCTCGCCTATGGTACTTATTTGAGGAGATCAAACATCTACAGGATAGTTGTGCTCGTTTTGTAGCTGTTAAAATAGAGAGAGAGATAACAAAGCGGCTCATGTTCTAGCGGATGTAGCTAGGCTTTCAGGAAAAAGCTATTTCTGGATGGGGCAAGTCCATCCAGATGTACTCCCTCCGTTCGGAAAATGATGTCTTAGATATATCAAAATTTAGATGTATGTGGACATGTTTTAGTGTACACATACATCCAAATCTAGATATATCCAAGACATCCTTTTCCGAACGGAGGGAGTAGCTGATATTGTTGAGTCTGACACTGTAATTTTTTTTACTGATATATGAAAGCTCTCTCTTCTCGCAAAAAACATAAATCTTCTTTCCTACTTTATCAAGCCCGCTATGCAGATTCCTTTCTTGAACAGTAGTAAATATTTATAGGCTTAATGCCTACATAAAACATGAATTCATTCCCAAACCTACTTCCGGCGTCTACTCCAGCGGCGTGCAAGGACCTCATTCTCTCAGCATCAGGATATCCGGCTAGCGAGAAGTTGTCGGCGGATAGTGAGGCTGCTGGCAATGACGATTTCGACAACAAGGATGAGCGCACTTTGGTGGAAACACAAAATCTTAGATAAGGCGACGTCAACGGACGTCTGTCATGCCCTTTTCGAATGTGGTGGTTCGAAGCTGACACTACTCACTATCGACTAACGTGCGATGAACCCTTCTTAAAGGCTTTGTCTAGTAATTGTGTACTTTCTGTTGTTCAATCGGCCGTTTCGGTGGGCCTTTTTGTGCTCCTCGATCTGCGGATCGGGGATGCTTCTGTTCTCTTCGTGTGGCTGTCGAGGCGATGTCGCCGGCTGCTCGTCTTGGAGATCCCGTCTTCCGGCCCTGTCGTCGTCGCGGCGTCGCCCCCTCCTGCGGCGCTGCAGGGCTTGTGAAGTACTGGTGTGTAGGAGGTAAGGGAGGAGTTGGAGGTCGGGTCGGCAGTGCTCGCTGGGGTCTGCTGCGGGGTCTGGTTGGAAGGTGGTTGCTGGTTCCGGCGCAGCTGGGCTGCTGGCGGTGTCTGGAGCTGGAGTTGGAGAAGAAGGTGGCCTGGCTGTGCCCGTTCAACGTGCGTCATCCCGCTGCTTGCGGCGGGTGTGCTTTGCAGTCGTCAACAATGGTTGGAGGTGCTTTCTCTTCCAGGTTTGCGGTGGTCGGCGGTGGCCTTGCAGTGTTCTTCAGTGTTTTGCTGCTTGTTCGGTGTTCGGCTTTCTTCCTCTGTAGCGTGCGTGTGTTCCTGTATTGTACTCTGTTTTCTGGATGAATACACGCAAGCTTTCTAAAAAAAAAAACCACTTGTCATGTGGCCATGGTATGATTGTGTAGGTACTAGCTTTCTAAAAAAAAACCACTTGTCATGTGGTTCATTTTGGTTAGCCTTGGGTTTTTATAGCCAATTTTCAACATCTATGAATAATTTTGTTTGGCATTATTGGATAATTAATCCTTTTCGGAAAAAATCCAACACTTACAAAAACAAAGATGATACAACAAAACATAATTAAGAACATATAGAATCCATATTTTGCGGGAGAACACATAAGACATTATTTCGACAATCCCATGTTAGACACCAAAGTGAAAAAAAAAGGTCAAGGCAAATATACATAATTAATACTCACTCCGTTCCAAAATATAAGGCGCGCTATTTTTATGCTGGTATTTGTTATTCAACTTTGACCACTAATATATACAAATTATATGGACTGACAACCGTTGGATTCGTCTTGCAAACTTATTTCATTTCATATAGTGGATATATTATAAGTACAAATGATGGTAAAAATTGTATGTCATTGATCAGTCAAATTTAAGGACGTTTTATATTTTGGAAAAGAGGGAGTACCAAAGTAGGTAGAAAAATATTAATTCCATCGCTAACCACGAGCATTGAGCTGAAAGATTACCGTCAATCTATGAATATTTGTACAGACGTGGACAACCCATCAGTGAGTCTCTCTTTGTACAGATTCTTCTGTCTATCCTTCAACGGTAGCTCAGACATGCGGTTGATGCCATCGCAAGTTGTGCACCGTTTTTTTGCACGCAAGCGAACTATCTTCAAATTGATAGCATGTTTAATGACGAGTCTTATGTACCGCATAACCTTCCGTTCCACTGCAAAGCCTTTAATCTGTAGTAATCTCAGGTTGTGGTGCTGGAAATTAGGTGTCTCCTATGTTAGATTGGTCTTGGCATTGTCATTATCCACGGATCTGTATGTATCACACTTGTGCCGATATATCTTCAGTTGAGAAATATAGGTTAGTACACAGAGCTAGCATTAGAGCTTTCAAAAACAAAAAATAATTATGACCTTGTTATCACTGAGGTAGGAGCGGATGGATAGTTGGCAGAGGCTCTATATTTTTTATGTACCTTAATATAGAAGTTTCTCAGGGCAGGCGCGGCTTCAATAACACAAAGAGTCCAGTTGAGTTCGCGCTCATGGAGAACGTTGCATAGGTACACCGTTCTCAGAGCACTAAACACGGGTGAGAGTTGTTTTGGGCCTTCCAGTTTAACCCAAAGCTGTCAGAGAAGAAAAAAAACAGAGTAATGAATATGTGTTCAAATGGAACGTATAAAGGACAAGCAGAAATAGAAGGTAAGCGTACGATGTCATCCCAAAAATCCAGGCGCATGACTGAGAGGTTCCTAGCATTGGTCAGCCAATCACTCAACGAGAATGGCTCTTCCCAATCAAGGTATGTAGAAGCCAAGGATATGGTATGAAGGCGAGGAACATGGCCGAAATGAACCGGGGGGCGGTTGTCATGATCCCAATCCTCGCAAAGTAGCCGCTCAAGGTTTGGAACATGAATAAGTTCAGCTCTTGGGTAGCGGCAACTCTGGAGTTCCAAGGCCAAGAGCACCGAGTGTGGCGCGTCTATCGCTAGGGAGCAGGTCGGACCCGAGTCACAGTTTATCAGACAAAGAACCCGCAGCCTGCTGCAAGCGTCGAGAACAGTAGGGATGGCCGACTCGGAGAGTCTGTGATTCTCCAAGGTGAGGCTCGTGAGCCATCTGAATGCCTTGGGATAAGCATCGAAGAAAGACATGAAGCGTTGTCCTCGCCCGTAGCTCATAAAATATCTTGTCACTGTTAGTATCGTAAACTGCAGATCCACTACACCGCCCGTCTCCACGACATTTTTTTTTTTTTTTGAATTTTCATACTTATATTCATACTGATAAGAAAGGATTACAGATCGGAATACAAGCAACAAAGAAGCAAAAAGGATACAGAGAGCAATACAGCTGCAACAAGCCAGCTTTCACCTCGAGAACACCGATCACACAGGGCCTCCACCGTCTAAGACGACGCAGGAACCAGCCGCCGGCATCACTCACCGACAGAGCGGAAGAACTCCAAGCCCGAAGGCGACGACGAGCCGCAGCAGCCACCAGCTCCGACGAGCTGGATCTGATGTCGAAGAAGGACCATCGGCCGGGGGAACCCCCCAAGCAACCTCCGCTCCAGATCTGGGGCCAACGCCGCACCACCTCACCAGAGGTGGCCAGATCTTCAGCCTTCGCACCACGGAGCCCCGCAGCAGCATCCTCCGCATCCTCCTGCAGACCTCCTGCACACCAACCGCGAACCCACCACCGACGCCGGAGGAAGCGCCGGCAGGACGACATTTTCGACAGCTTGGCAAATAGATTGGAAGTAAGGTTCTTTCAGATAGAAGGCGAGGCAAAGCTTCTTGACGATGGCCCCGCGTCGAGTATGGGCCAGCAACCACCGTGTTGCGTTGGTGTAGCTCGCCATGATGTGGTTTTGATCCAAGGTGTGGCTTGTGGCGCCTGGTGGGGTGAAGTCGTGGGCGTCTATGTTGACGGTGGAGAGCAGGCGCGGGACATGCCTCCATCGTCTCGAGAGGGCGCCCATCCTTACTGCTGTTGGCAAGTCGACGTATTTGAGAATGTGCTCAAGCAGAACATCGTCGGGGAGCAGGCTCAGTCTGTCTCCAACTTCTTCTCCTTCCTCGCTTTGCTCCATATATGCGCCGATGGAAATCGACCTCTGGATGGATCAGATGAGGTCGCGGTAACACAAGAGACGGCGAGGCACAAACAAAGCACCGGTTATATAGAGTGACGAGGACCTAGTCTCTCGGAGGACAAATCGACTTGCACTTTTTTTTTTTTTTTTTTGAGAAAAAATCGACTTGCACATGGCTTCGGAAAGTGTTTTCCATATACAAATTCTAGTTAGCCATAGGCTTCGGAAAGTGAAATCCAGCCCGTAGCAGATGGCCACGGTCCAAGAAGGCCCACACGCACGGCATTTCCGAGTGTCCAGCCGTAGCCCATCTCCGACGCCACGACCTCGCAGAATAAAGTCCATCTCTAAACTCAATCCGAGCCACACATTCCCAAATCGATCCCAAACCACAGAGCCTTCCCTTCCTCCTCCACACCGCCGCACCCCGAACCCTAGCGCCCCAGCGAACACCATGGCGGCGGCGAAGATCCGGTGGGGGGAGCTCGAGGAGGACGACGGGGGCGACCTCGACTTCCTCCTCCCGCCCCGCGTCGTCATCGGGCCCGACGAGAACGGGTTCAAGAAGACGATCGAGTACCGCTTCGACGACGACGGCAACAAGGTCAAGGTCACCACCACCACCCGCGTCCGCAAGCTCGCCCGCGCGCGCCTCTCCAAGGCGGCCGTCGAGCGCCGCAACTGGGCCAAGTTCGGCGACGCCGCCAGCGGCGACGACGCCTCCGCGCGCCTCACCGTCGTCTCCACCGAGGAGATCCTCCTCGAGCGCCCACGCGCCCCAGGTTCGTCCATGTTCTGTGTACATTTCCGCTTAGATCTGCGTCGATTGATCTGTTTCGATTCTTTTAACTGCTGTGTCGATCTATCTGGTATAGTTAGGAACTGACCTTGGTGCTCTCAAAGTAAGGCATTTAAGTTGTCTGTTATGTTTAGCGTTTAGATGAACATCAAGGAAATACATGTCTAATGAAAATATTTCTAGTTGGTATGCAATGAATCGAATTATACATTGGGAAAACAGTTGATTAGATTTTGAAGCAATGCTGGTATTGGTTAGGGGACAGAATACTAGTTTTGTAAGCTGCTACGGAAATGTTTTATACTGTGAGAAGCCGCGGTTGAATGTAATTGGTCAGGAGGTCTACATAGGTTATTGTGTTTGGATAACTGTATTCTGTTTGAGTTGGGTAGATGATTGAAGTACACTGGGTGCAGGCCATGGGGTTTCCAGTTGAAGTTCTAATGGTTTTGGAGTACAAGAATTGTGATTCTCATGCATTACTGTAATTGGAGAATGCCCATGTTCTCCTCGTTCCAGTTTCATATAATGCAATGATTATGTTAAGAGAAACTCACATAACTTGGAGTACAAGAATTAAGATTCTGATACATTACTGAGAGTTGCCCACTTTCTCATCATTCCAATTTCCTGTGATCATTATCTTACAGAAACCCGCCATAATTTTATGCTTTTTGTTTTATACGATTTCCTGCTATTGCCGATTATCTTGACATTCAGTTAAGCCGCGGTTGAGTAGGTTCAAGGTTTGTTATGTATACCCAGCACCTTGATTCCTGAATGATGATTGTTCGTCAATGGAGCATGTTAACTGTCTTTCTTTTGAAGCCCACTCAAACTTAACCTTGCATTACTGTGCCATGGATGTTTTACTGTCTATGTAGCTATCACTTGTCCTTTGTTCAAACCCATGGATCTTCTTGATATTACGAAAAGTCCATTAAACTAGCTTGCTTTGCTGTAACACGGTGCTCTTAGTTTTTAACTCTTCACCTAATTGTAGGGAGCAAAGCTGATGAACCGAGTGCTTCTGGTGATCCGCTGGCAATGGCAAGCAAGGGAGGTGCTGTTCTTATGGTTTGCAGAACCTGTGGTAAGAAGGGTGACCACTGGACCTCAAAGTGCCCCTACAAGGACCTTGCTCCAGCGTCAGATACTGTTGACAGGCCTCCGACTTCTGAGGGACCTGCAGCACTGGGTACTGGTGGTGCTGCTAAGGGATCATACGTTCCTCCAAGGTTGAGGGCTGGCGCAGTGCAAGATGCTGGACATGACATGAGGCGCAGGAACGATGAGAACTCTGTCCGTGTTACCAATCTATCAGAGGACACCCGCGAGCCTGATCTCCTCGAGCTGTTCCGCACATTTGGCCCGGTCAGCCGTGTCTATGTTGCTGTGGATCAGAAGACTGGGTATAGCAGGGGCTTTGGCTTTGTCAACTTCGTCCACAGGGAGGATGCTGAGAAGGCTATCAGCAAGCTCAATGGGTATGGTTATGATAACCTTATCCTCCATGTGGAGATGGCAGCACCCAGGCCTACTTAAGTTACTATATCTACTGCAGACCTCCCAGAAGTATTCTACTAGTCTGGTGTTTGAAATGTTTTTTGTTTTTGTGTGAACTTGTGTCAGTGTTTTGCCTTGTTGAGCATAATTATACTCTGCTGCTGTTTCTGCTAATTGGCGAAAGGTGAATTCTGTAAGCATGGTATTGGAGTTCCATATTTCATCAAGTTTTGTACTCCCTCCGTCCATAAAAGGATGTCTCAACTTTGTCCAAACATGTATGCATCTACACACTAAATTATGTACACATACATGCGTGTTTGGACTGCCTCTTCTGTTTCCATGGGCGCTAAAGATCAGGCGAAAATCTGCTGATTTCACTGTGCTGTTTTAGGCTTAAACTCTTTAGTTGCTTTTTGATAAAAATAGTTGTCACATTTTGCTGCGGCCAGATAGACTTTAAAACACACAACATCTCGACTATCATCTAGCTGCCGAACCATCATGGTTTTTGGTATCTGATTCGTCAAAAATACTGTATGAATGTGATGATACAAAAATGCAAGACCTACAGAATCCGAAGTCTCAACTCTGCCAAAAATAGTATAGTATGATCGCTATACGCTCCAAAAATACAGCATGAATGTGATGATACAAAAATGCAAGAACTACGGGAAAAGATAGAATCCAAAGTCTCAACTCTGCCGAATAGTATAGTATGATCTCTATACGCTCACTCCTGTACCGTAAATCCTCCTGTGCTTGAGCTCTCGCCGTCGATGGAACCAGGATGATCACTCGTCGTCATCGAGGTGCGAGGCATGGTGGATGCACATCTGCCACTCGCCACCCACCTTCTCGAAGACATTGGTAGCGATCTGCTTGCCCCAGCTGCCGCTGCCCCTTGTCTTCACCATCTCCAGGCAGGTGACGTAGCCGAGGTCCCCCCTGAGATGCACCTCCACGTCCTGCAGGTCGAATCGCAGCGGGAACTCGTAGTCGGCGTCGCAAACCATCTCCCAGCTCCGCATCACCGTCTCATACCCCGCGATCCGCCCTGCCGACGGGTGCACCACGTACACGTGATCCCCCTTGGCCCACAACGCGTGCATCGCCGCCAGGTCACCGTCCCGGAACGCGTCGTAGAACCGCGTGTTCGCTGCCAGGAGGGACGACCGCCCGTCCTCACGGAGGTGGCGCAGCTCATCACGGAGATGGGCTGCACGGGTGTAATCCTCCTCCTCGATCGCCGTCTCCAGGTCGTGGCGGAGCGTCTCCTCATCGACGACGATGTGAGCGGCGGCGGTGGTCTCGGTGTCGGTGTCAGCGTTCGGGCTTCCTTCTGCTGCCTCCCCACTCTTGACGTGCAGTCGGGTGCTCGCTTTGAGTTGCAGGCGGGTGGTTGCCATTTGAAGTCCTGTGCTGGTTAAGAACATGTTGCAACATGGTCAGCAGCACATTAACCACGTCAATTTCTTCCAAAATTTCAGAAATATAAACTGCTACTAACAGTGCCTGAATTTTATGTTTAAACTGCTGACATTGAAGTAAGGCACTAAGCAGAAGGCATGATAAGACCGATATAGAGTTTCTGAACAGAGATAGGGGAATGGAAGCAACCTAGTGGCAGATACCTGATCAAAAAACAAAAATTTATAGAATTGCCTGAGGCAGCAGGTAACTGCAGAAGTACTAGATTAGACTACTTCATTTGAGGACTAAGAGTACGCACAGAGACTAACGAGAAAGTAAAAGGTAGTTATTCAGTTAGTGTCATGGTTGTCACTTCAATCAGGCTCGAATTCGTTTCAGACTCGGTTGTCCACAGCTCATTCAAGAAATGATACAGTGTCATGTTTGAGGGTATTAATTTACTTGAGCACATCTTTGAGTACTGATGGATTCATGGAGGGGAGAATGAATAGTAACCTCCATTAATTAGGCTTAACTACAACACTTAACTGTAAAGTTTGTAAAGCTGGTTTCAAGACCAATAATCATGAATCCCAAGATCCCACCTTTACCCTAAATTAACTCCCAAAAAAACCATGGTGTGAGGTGTCAGGATTCTATTTCACTCAACCAGAGCACTGATTTGACAAAAAACACTTAACAGCTTAATTAAACCCGAGCGTAGATAAGATGCCTTACAAGCGCTTCGCTCCAGGACGGAAGAAGCAGCTGCCAGGAACGGCTGCGGAGGTCGCTGGAATTTCCGGCCGCCACCAAGCCTTCGCCGGCGTGGCCGCCGCCGCCGCCATAGCTGGGGAGGGATTTGGACCTGCCATGACGGGATTAGTGTACGGGTAAGGTTTTCTGTCCTTGTTCCATTGTTTTGTTCTCTTCTGTGCCCTCTCTGGGCCCTTATTGGTGGCACTTCGATGGGCCTATCTTTCAGCCACATGTCCGCTTTTGTAAATGGGCAGGATTGGGCCAATGCCAGACCCATTTTTTTACATGTCACTGCTACTCTTTTTTTTATAGATAATGTCACTGCTAGTTTATGTAAACAGAAGAGAACTACTCGCTCCGTTCACGAAAGGATGTCTCAACTTTGTCTAAATTTGCATGTATCTAGACATACTTTAGTGTGTACATACATGCACATTTAGACCAAGTTGAGACATCCTTTTACGAACGGAGGGAGTACCAGTTATTACGATCACGCTTAAGTGGCACATGGAAATTTTATTACAGAGACGGCTGACCTCTTCTTTTCATTTGCGAGCGAAAAGCGGTATTTTGTTTCTGAACTAAGGGCTTGTTTGGTTCAAAGAAAAGTAGAGGAATAATGTAAGAATATAAAATCTTTCTACGCTGGCGCTATTCATCCGTTTGGTTCTAAAGAGTTGAGAAAATAAGAAATACTGAAAATTTTCCTTTGATCTCAATTTTGTAGGAAGACATAGGAATTTTACAATCCAATTGGACCTCCTTTTCAAAATCCTACGCATGAAGAATGGGATCAAGGTCTCTAGGTTCATGATAACATTCTAATTATACTTTCTCAAGTGGTTTGACTATGATTTGACCATGGTTATTAGTATTTCTGTGTTTTTTCTAGTCCTATGAACCAAACAACCAAGTTTACATAATTCTAGTACTTTTCAATACTTTGTTTTGCACCTGCATTTCTATTATTTCCCATGTTTTTTATGTATCTATGTTTTTAGAATTCCGTGAACCAAACATGTTCTAAAACGTAACTATGAAACTCGAGAATTCCCATGATCAACTTGATTGATCTTGACGAGGGACGCCTCAAAAATACAGATGGCTATACCACAAACTTCACGCCTGATTGCTTGAAGCTAAGACCAATTCAATGTACTAGCGGTAATTGCGCGGTAAACCTACATGTGCTATTGTGATCATGCGCAAAGTAAAAAGAATTATAATGTAGCCATCATTCCTAAACCATGATGGCAAGCTAAGCTTCCATCTTTCTTTTCTTTGTTTGTGGGGAAAGATTTTCAAGTTTTTTGCCACTGCAAATTCTCCACAAATTGTCAGGCCATGTCATCCTTTTGTTCATTTTTCAACGTGTTTTGGGCATTGAATCGAGCTCCGAGGAAGTTGCTAGCCTAGAGTACAGACTACGGCTATCCACATACCCCAAAAAAGAGTAGAAAAATAAAAGAAAACACTGACCACGCTAACCGCTAGGCACCGGTCCATGTAACCTGGATTGCGTGGTAGCTGTACATAGCCGGCCCTTCTCGCTGCCGCAATGCCACTGCCCTCCAGTAGTGCACCTCATCCCTGCTTTTCACTAATCGCCAAGTGGAGTGCGTTTGTTTTATCGATGGCACTGAAAGTATGGGGAGAATGTATGTAGTGTGGTCCGAGGTGAAAACTAAATGTCGAAAGCTGCCGTCGCCATGCCATGCATGCATGCATTCCCAGTCAAGTCAGTGGCTCTCACTTTGATGCTACGACCAGCTAGCTAGGCACCACCGGAACCGGGTGGAGCAATCAATACATCTCCAGGGCACGAGCTATAGTAGCAGCTACCCCAGCTAGATCTTCTCTCTAATCTCTCCAGTCTCTAGCAGCCAAAGCAGGGCCATGGAATTTACCACTTTATCATCATCGTCAGTGGAGTGAGTGAGTCCCCCGCGCTCCACTGACTGACTGCAGTTGGCAAAGCGAAGGTTGTTACCTGCTTAACGTGCCCCGGGTTTTGTCCTGAGGCGCTTGCCCCTAAACACGCAGCAGTCTTGTCCTTGGCGCCTTGCTGCCTGTGCTAGCCCATCATCCACTTTGCCGCTACTATTTGTCACTCCTTGGGTACCTACCCACTGCACCTCCAAGGGGATAATCCTGTGATATACTATTAGTAAGAAAAGAACCACCATCCGTTCGTATCGGATATCTTACACTTTAGTTAAAAAATTAACGGCACTCGTTACTCTTTTATATGGTCTCTGTACACGCATTATTGTTGTTGGTCGAAGCTCTTTTTTTTTATAGCAAATATCATAAAGGAACAACTATTCAGACTAGAGTTTTACAAAACCTCTACCAAAAAACCCGCAATTTGTTGGGGTAAATGTTTTAGAGAATCCAAATCTCACGATTTAGTCAGTTTGACACCGTTTATAACTACCCAGAACGGCCATTAATTATAGAGGAGGCGGCTCTCGTCCTCTCTTTTTTCTCCAGCAGACGTGACCCGATTTGGAAGTCCCATTTTTTAAACTTTGACAAATATTATATTAATATTTCAATTTTTAAAATTATGAAAAAATTCCATTGGTTCAAAATAAATGAAGTGAGTGAATTGGCAACTGGTCAGCTCAATTTGTCCCAAAAATCCGGTAGAAAACTTGAAAGTTTTCAAACATGTGATTTTTTTACATTGGCTAATAAAATTCCACTAGCGCAAACAAAAGGAAGCATTTGCAACTTCGTGAAATGGTAGATTGGACCATAAATTTACAATACATGTAAACATAATCTACAACGAAGAAAATATTTTTTGGAAAACATCACAAACTATTGAGTCTATGGTTTCACAAAACCTCGACCAAAAAACGCGCAATTTGTCTTGGGTAAATGTTTTAGAGAAGGGGAGGACTAGCGTAAGCGCGCGCGTTCGCGCAGAACCTGGCGCGCGAGCGAGCCCAGCGCGAGTTGCTCCCTGCCTTCCACGTGGCCTGCGGCCAGCATGCGCACGAAGCCATCCATTCCTGTACGTGACGCGCTGGTGCTAGCTACAGTAGGAGTGAGCTAGCTAATTGATCGATCAGCGAACTAGCTAGCCGGATCGAACACACACGCTAGCTAGCTTGCTACTTCGTACTTATTTTTTTCTTTTGACGTGATATTACAAAAATAATTATAAGCTATATTTTTTTGACGTGTACAAGAAAATAGTACACTGTAAAAAAGAAAAGGTGCACTGCCTGACCGCATCCAGGCAGTGCATCGAGAAAGAGAAGGCAGTGCACTGCCCCGTCCAGGCAGTGCACCGCAAGAAAATAAGGCAGTGCACTGCCCCATTCAGGCAGTGCAACACGAAAGAGAAGGCAGTGCACTGCCCCGTTCAGGCAGTGCACCGTGAAAAAGAGAAGGCAGTGCACTTCCCCGTCCAGGCAGTGCACCGCAAAAAATAAGGCAGTACACTTCCCCGTCTAGGCAGTGCAGCACGAAAGAGAAGGCAGTGCACTGCCCCGTCCAGGCAGTGCACCGCAAAAAATAAGGCAGTGCACTTCCCCGTCTAGGCAGTGCAACACGAAAGAGAAGGCAGTGCACCGTGAAAAGAGAAGGCAGTGCACTTCCCCATCCAGGCAGTGCACCGCAAAAAATAAGGCAGTGCACTTCCCCGTCTAAGCAGTGCAACACGAAAGAGAAGGCAGTGCACTGCCCCGTTCAGGCAGTGCACCGCGCAAAGAGAAGGCAGTGCACTGCTCCGTCCAGGCAGTGCACCGCAAAAAATAAGGCAGTGCACTGCCCCATTCGAGGCAGTGCACCGCAAAAGAGAAGGCAGTGCACTGCCCATCCGAGGCAGTGCACCGCAAAAAAGAAGGCAGTGCACTGCATCCAGTAAAAGGAAAGTCAGTGCAAAAAAAAGTTTGTCGAAACATATCAACATGAGATCTAGTTTTGAAGATCTCGACGCGACTAAGCCATTCCCGAAAACGGATCGTGATTTCGAAACTCAGTTCAAAAGATATTGCATTTTTTATCTTCAAATTAGAAAAAAAGAGAACAGCTAGCTACCTGCTCGTACCAGACAGAGAGAAACAAGCGCGCGGCCAGCGAACCAGCAGAAAGCAGCACCGGCCAACACGTGGCGAGCGGAAAGAGGATGCGCGGGAAGGAAAGCAGGCACCAGACGCCGCCACGTTCTGGCAGCGCATGCGACAGGGAGCATGCGCCCGAGACGCGCGCGCTTTTTCTAGTAAAACGGTTTAGAGAATCCAAATCTTGCAATTTAGTCAGTTTGACACCGTTTAGAACGATCCAGAACGACCATTATAGAGGAGGTGATTCTCCTAATTTTTCCCTGTAGACTGAACCCGATTAGGAAGTTTTCACATTTTTTGCTAAACTTTGACCGAAATTGGTTAACATTTCAAACTTTTTAAAAATTAAGAAAATGTTCCATTGATTCAAACTAGATGAAGTGATTAAATTGGCAACATCTTAGCTCAATATGTCCTACAAATCCAGTCGAGAACTTGAAAGTTTTTCAAAGAACTGGTAAAAAATACAGTGGCTCAATGCAAATTCGCCGGCGCACAAAAAGCATTTGCAGCTTCGTGCAATGGTCAATTGTACCATGAATTTATAATACATGTAAACGTAATCTGCAACGGGAATATCCTACCTATATAAAAGACAACCCTTTTAGGCCTTCTGCGAGCGTGCCCACGTCACGCGCATCGACGGCCGTCCGATTGGGGAAACGGACGGCCAAGATTGACCCACCTCGACGGTACTGTAGCAGTTGGGGTACACAACAGCACCTTTTTCTCCGGCCACGTCCACGCCGTTCGATCCGCATCGGACGATCGGCGCGCCGTGGCTTTTTATAAAAAGGATCCTCGCAAATCCGGAAATTACACGCACTTACAACTTTCCGCTAATGTGGACTATTTTGCAAAATACCGAAACCAGAGGGACCCCGCTGAAAAACTACGCGCACACCCCCCCTCTCCTTCTCTCCCCCGCGCGGCGTCGAGTTCGCCGCCGCCGCCGACACGCCGCGCCGCCGCACCGCACCTCCTCGCTCGGATCGACGGCTACGGCGGGGTGCGCCGTCACGTCCTCACCATCCTCGCCGAGTTTGGCGTGCCGGAATGCCGCACGCGCGGCGGAATCGTCGACGCCGCGCTCGGGTTCGCTCGCCGCCGGCGATTCCGGCGACCAAATGGTCCAGCGCGCCGCCCGCCCGGCTCCCCTCCACCTCCTCGCGCGGCTCCGCGCGCAGCTACTCGAGCGCGAGCTCGGCAGTGCGGCCGTGTCCGCCGGCGAGTGACGTCATACGCTGACGTCACTCACGTCCCCACCTGTCAGTTTTTTCCTATTTTCGTAAATGATTTTTAAAATAAAGAAAATCCTGACGTGTGGGACCCATCTGCCAGAAATTTCATAATTACAGAAAAATGCTAAAATTTGAAAAATTCATATCTTTTAATCTACAATTCAAAATAATACAAACAATTTCTAAATTTAACAAATTTCCAAACTTTCCGCACAAAAGTTGCACCAAAAAAATAAATTGTACACAACATAATGCAAATAACATATCGAAATTTTCCAAATTTTACCAAATTCTCAGACTTACCACACAAAAGTTTCAACAAATAAAACATTGTCCACATTTTACAATTCAAGAAATTTTAAAATTTAAGAAAATTTCAAACTTTCCACATAAACTAATAAATGTCTATTTTTGTTTAAAATTTGTTGGAATAGTTTCCCACATAATTTTCCTAACTTCCCGCTGAAAAAAAAAATCCCAAACGGATTTCAAAATTTTCGATCACAGCGGGTGCGGCGTGTCGCACCGAATTCCACTAGTATATTTACAGACTGATCGATTTACCGGTGCAATGGATGTGCATGCACATGGGCCAGCTGAGCGCTTTTGTTCATTAATGCGTGTCTTCTCAATCCCGGTCTCAGGGACCGTACGCACTGTAGCAGCGTAACGAACACTGCAGGCCAGGGCAGTGATTTGTCCTGTGGCCCTTATCCCTAAACAAGTAGCCATTTTGTCCCTGGCATCTACTAGCCGCTTGTATGCATGATCTGATCAGTAGCTAATCAGCTGTATCAGACAGTCAGATCTCGGTACCAGAGGGGAATAAACTTGGGCGCAGGGCGGCGACAAGCCATCATTCCCCTCTATTCCCTTCCATTTCAATGCACGATGTACTGTCTACTGCATGAATGATAGGAGTATATTAGTTGTTTTGTTTTAGGGTTAGTAAGGGGATAACATTGGTCATTGTGCACACAAGTACTGTAGTAGTCAGTTGAGTCCAGCAACAGTAGCAGGAGTGTTCAGTTGGTCTGATTAATATGGTGCTCGTTTAGTTAACCGATAGGACATCAAGATAACGTCTGTATGTACTAGTATAGATTTGTACTAAAAAGAGTGGGCATGTACACTAAAACGTGTCTACACATGTATGTGTACATACGAATGTGTCAAAATACTAAAACATCTTATATTATTATATTATGGAACGGAGGGAGTAGTTGTTAGTCATCGACTCATCGGTTAGCTAAGTAGGATTGTCCATCGCCCGAAATGCAAACATATTGTTCAGACCAAAAAGATGTGATCATAGGATGGCACGGTATAAATCCATCTGTATCATGCATGGAAAGATGCAGCAGCAGTACGTACTCCTGTGGGTCGTGTGTACGTACGCCTTCAGACATTCAAAAATAAACTCCGGGTACCTTGTAGCGAGGGATTCAGGGATGGGTGGTGGAAGAAATCTTTGGAGGCCCCCGCCGATCAGATTTCGGATCAAATCATGTGTATGTGCAGTTGTGAATGTTAAAACAGTATACATACACGACTAGAGATGGATTAGAATTATTGAGATCTTCTTGTATTCCAAGTGATAGCCGTTTTACCTCTCAAGTCTTGTATATACCCCACGAGGGTAAGAGCAATATAACAACAAATATTAGGTTTCAATATTTTCTACATGGTGCTTATGACCGTGTCTTGGTAAAACTGGTGGACTCACTTATGACCGCGTCCTTTGACATCCGCAAGACGCACCCGAAGGTACAAGGCGCAAAACGTCAAAAAACAAAAACACAACTGCAGCTCTGTCATATACACCGCACATATTTGCACTTCGGCTAAACCGACTACGACGAGTACTACCTCGTCCACGGCTACATCATGATCGGCTACCTCGACATCGACATAAAGGCAACGTCTATGGCAAAAACTGCAGTCAACATCGTCTACGTCGTCACTTGCATCAACAGAGAGGAGAGACCATCAGAGACGCATTTGATGATGACGGAGAGGAGAAGACGACGAAAGCGCAAGACTTTTCAAATCCAGTCACAGTTGTCTGTTGCACTCCCACTACGACTGAGTGGGAATGTTAGAATAGTATACGTACACAACTAGAGATGGACTAGAGTTATTGAGATTTTCTTGTATTCCAAGTCATACGCGTCTCTCCTCTCAGGTTTTGTACTACTTATATATACCCGAGAGGATCAGATCAATACAACATTTTCTACAGTGTACAATTAACGAGCGAGAGCCAGAGGGTTCGAACGGTAATTAGTTATGGCGCGCACGCACGCTCTCGCGCGCGAGGCAACTTTTTCTTCCACTTGGTTGGAGCTTTTGCTTTCCGCCTAGCAACCCGCGCGTCATGCTTCGTCGTCTTTCCTCCTGTACTGCTACTGCTACTGCTAGAAAAGCGGCAGACAGGCAGCGCAGGCGCGTGCGAGCTTCCGGCCGACTCCTTTTCGGTCCTTTTGCCGGCCGGCCTTCCAGGCGCATCCCTCCCTCCTGCTGCCTGACCTGATACTCGGTCTCGGAATCGATACTAGCGGCGGTGGTAGGGATGTCCTGCGAAAACAGTAGTATGAGCATGCATGACTAGCTGGTTGACGAGGAGTGCCGCGTAGCTAATATAAATACCTACAACCGGGATTCGCCTGGTTTTTCCGTAAATTAACTGGATAATTATCTTCTTCTTAATTAATAGATTAGAATAATTCCCTTCGTACCAAAACATAAGACTTTCTATACTTTCTGACTTTGTCCTGATTCGTACGTACGTATGTACTATGTAAACATGTTTCAGTGTGTTGATTCACTCATTTATGAACAAATCAGGACAAAGTCACAAAGGTTAGAAAGTCTTATATTTTGAAATGGAGGGAGTAAGCGAATTTCGCACCGCATCACAGCATCGTCATGAATGTATTGATGCACTTCATGATGACATAATTAGTATACATGCATTTCATCACGAGCTGTAGGTAAGGTAGGCTGATGAACTAATTATGGGTGCGTCGTGGCTGGGGAACTAGGTTTTCGGTACTCCGCTATCACCGTCCATAGTTCTAAGATTCATGCTAAAATTAGTCTACCAACATTGTTTGCATATAGACAATTCTATTATTAGGAAATCATAACGCACTTGAGCCCCGAGAGTTTTCTTAATGTTTCATTGGGGTTTCGCACATGTTAAACCCAAAGGTGGAGCGTGGGTTGATATTCGTCGGAATAAAAGGGTTTATAAGCGAATATGTCGGCAATCAACACATCTGTAGTGGAGTGCGGATTGATTTCAATAAAATGAAAGGATCTATTTGCAATTTATAGGAAAACAATGACTTGCAATCTCAAAATTTTGGACGGTGACTATAGTGTTGGGACCATGGGCGGATCTAGAGGGTCGACCCGCCCTTGTATTTGCAGATGGTTCATATACTATAGATGGACAAAAGAGCCCACTACTGTGTCCCGATAATGGCATATTTCGACGCGATGACCGTCGTCCGACTCTTCCTGCAAGTGAGAGTCTCGGCGAGGCATCCTACTATTGCTGGAAACTCATTGCCAACAGGACATCTCCCTGCGAGAATCCCCGCCACCTGTCGCGCATCTTCTCGGCGTCTTGTGAGTAGAGAAAATATGTTCTCCTTTCGTGACCTACGACATACGTGCAATGACGAGTATCGGAGTAAGCGGAATCGGGCGCTCCAGTCCTCCAATGGGCAACTGAGTCAAGTCCAACCCCCAATTCTTCATACTTTGCAATTTGTTTGCAACTAATTGTTTATTTGTGTTTGATGTCCAATGTTTTGTGAGTCAAATACTCAAAATGTAGATTTCATAGTTGATAGATAGGATATTTTCAGTTTTAGAATTGTTGAAGAACCATGAGGGACTTGTTTCTCTCTTTTTTTTTTAAATGCAACAAAAATAGTATTTCTTCTTCTGCTCTTTCCCTTTTAATTCCGGAAGAGTAACATTCAAGACTTAGTTGTTAATTATGAGCTTTTGTACTTATGTAGGCTTCTTTTTATGTAATTTTTTTACTTGATAGTTCTAATATGTCCGTAAGACAATAGTAGTATCGATATATTCTATACTAGTGTGTAAACATGTTTTATTTGTCTTATCTATAAAAAATATGTATGCCGGCTTTAAATCTTGGATCCACCACTTGACGGTATGTCAACATACATAGAGGGAATCTGCGTCGACCGAAAATTAGCTTAGTTCTTGGTCAGTTGGGTTCCACTTGTAACTCATAGCCAACACTGATCGCGATGCAAATTGAACGGTCATAAACACTTTTCCTTAGTCGGAACCCGCTTGCAACTACCCATTTGCAACTTATACGGCAGCGACCGAGCTCAGAGCTAATTCTGAGTTGACCGAGTACTAGCAAAGCCATTATAGTTAGTACAAATGTGTCACGTAATAATTCGATTTCACCAAAACCATGCGTCTCATTTCCGTGAACGATATAAATGAAACCAGAAATTTGAAACTTAATTTGTAATCCCGTTCCTAATTAACCTCCCATCGCTGAATTATTTACAAACACGTACTCCCTCCTTTCCATTTTAATTGACTTGCTATACACCAAATATGGATGTATCTAGACATGTTACGTGTATACATACATCCGCATGTGGTGGATAGCAAGTCAATTAAATTAGAACAGAGGAGAACTTGCCTGTGGCAAGATGGTTAGGTGGGTGGTTGTACCCCCAGCCCACCAGAGTTCAAACCCCAGGTTTGACGCTGGTGTTTCTCATTTAAGACGGAATATTCTTCAGTGGGAGGCGACGTTCCCGTCGACAGCGAGGCGCCCGTGGTGACTTCGTCAATCTCAAGACTCGACCCGCCGACTCAGTCTCTCGGAGGTGCTCATAGGGGTAGGGTGTGCGTGCGTGCGTTCATAGGGGTGAGTGTGTGCGCGTGTATATGAGCGCTTGCGTTGTACTGTGTTTCACAAAAAAAAAAAAAATTAGAACAGAGGGAGTACTAATGTACACCGACCATGCATGATCATGTTAACTACCAAACCTAACAAAAGAGGTGCTCGCCGGACTGCGCGCGTCAATTTCCGTCGACGGCGACCCTCACCGACGTCGGAAATACACCGCCATCCATTCTCTGCCGGCCAAAGCCTTCCACGGCTGACAGGCTCATCGTGGTTGCGCCGTCGACATCGTTGGTGCTTAGGCTACGCTTCAGGTGCCGTATGCTAGGGCACAGCACCTCGTCTGCCCACGCCTGCAATGACGTGGCGGACGACGCTCCAGCCGCCGTCCACGCGGCGCCTGCCAGCCTGTCGAGAACGGCGGCGTCCACGTGCACCGACCACCCGTCGGCGGTGGCTTCACCGAACTTGGCAGATACCACGTCGGAAACGCTCCGCTTAAGCGGCTCGAAGTCGACTGGCCTGAAAACCACTGTCCCGTCCACGACTCTGACGAGCTCGTGCACATTGGACTGTGCCGAGCGCGTGGCGGCGGAGGCCTGCTGCGCGTACTCCTGCTCGTGCTCCACCGTCAGGTCGCTGGACGAGTTCCGTGAACCCTCGCCGCCGCTGTCGTCGCCCTCGTCGTCGATGTGATCGTCACACATGGACAAGTTCAGGTCAAGCGCAACCGGTTGCCGCGGCTTCACGCGCCGGCCTCCGTCGAGCGGCTGCTCCGGCCTGCGCTTCGGCGTCCTATGTCGCTGAACACGGACCTCCAGGTTCCACGGCGAGCCGGCAGGGTGATCCGGCGCTGACGACGACCAACTTGACATGATGACGAAAATGGCGCTGCCGAGGGCGACGTCTTGGCCGTGAGAATCCATGAGCCGGCCGGACTCTACGGCGCGCACGATCGCGCCGTGAACGAGCTCGTCGGCGTGGTCGAGTTCGTCGAGCACGATGACGCGGAACGGGTTGGCACGTACCGCCTCAGCCACACGGTCCAGCACCATCCTGCCGCGGCACGATACGACTGATTCTTCCCTGCCGGTTGCTGCGCAGCCGAGCCGCACGGTGACTGCACCCGCGCCGAAGACCGCCACTGAGAGCGCCTCCGCCATCCTCCTCTTCCCGGCCACGTCGGCGCCGGCGAAAACGACCCACGTGTCAGCCTTGGCCGCCACGCATCGCCGCTTGCCGTCGCCTAGCCTGGCCTTCACGATCGTATCAGCCACCGCAGCTGCAGCCTCGGGTTGCCACCTCACCGCCTCCATGAGACGTTTCACGAGCATATGCATGTCCGTGTCGTCAACCGATGCCGCCGGCCTCGTCGAAACCACCGGCCCCAGCGCGAGGTCGGTGTCCACCACCCTGCCGCTTTGCGGCGCAGGTGCTCTTATCGGCATCGCCGCCTGCATGCTGCTGAGAACGCTGGCGCCGTTCCACTCGGAGCATGTAACCGCCGCCGACGGCCGGCCGTAGGAGTGCAGCTGCGCGCACCGGTCCAGCCACCGACGTCGCAGCTCGTCGGCCTCTCGCTCTTTCTCGTGAACCTGCGCGTGGTCGAACGACGGCGGCCGTGAGATGGCCGGCGTCCCGATCTGCAGCCACCGCGACATGGTGTTCTCGGCCGGATTGAGGGAGATCGCGCCAGAGGATGGCATAGCGGCGCGCTCGCGCTCGTAGCCGTCCACGCAAGCATTGCACATGCCCGGTGCCGGCCTGGGCGCCGTTGCACCGGTCATGGCAGATGACAGCACCTCCACCGAGCTGCTCAGGATGCCTCTGTTAATTCCACCACTGTGACAGGAAAAATAAAATTAATCATCTACTCACGTGAGATTAAGGACAAAATAACGAGGAATATTTAACAACCTCGGCGAGAAGCCGAGCGACGACGGCGGCGGTGGAGGCCGCGGCGTGATGGGAACCGCCTGGATGTCCCACTCGCTCTCCAGCGCCGGGTGGTACACCTGGCACTTCAGATACGTGGCGCACGTCGCTGTGCTGATCACCCAGACGCGCCGGCGCTCGCTGTCGCCTGACTGCTCCAGAACGCGCGCCATCTCGGCCACTGCAGCTCGCGCCGTGTCGAGCACCATTTCCCTCCTCGTCTCCTGCGGCTCGCCGAAGGTCACCGGGCATCTTTCCTCTACGAGCCATTGCAGGTTGCCGAGGTTGACCACGACGCCGGCTCCCTGAGACGCCGTAGCCGGCGCCAGTAGCTCCGATCTTATCTCTTCGCCGAGCTCCCTGATCTTGGCGACCAGCTCGAACCTATCCATGTCGACCAGGTTGCCGAATTCGATGACCCGTGCATTGCCGAGGCGTTGCCTCTGTATCATCGCCACGACCTCCTGCACCACGGCGTCCACGTCGGTCGTATCGCCGACGAGCACCGGATTACGCTTATTGCCCCTCTTCAGCACGTCCACCACTTTGGCCACCTCCTCGTCCCGGTTGGTCGACGCTTGCCGGTGCTGCTGCAGTGCCCTGGTGGCGCTGACATACACGCCAGAGTCGGGAGCGGCGGGGTCGGAGAGGGATCGGAGCATGGCCGCCTTGACGGCCGTGCTGGAGAAGGAGGCCTCCCGCATGACGCGCGCCACGGACGGGTCGTCGAGGATGGCGAGCACGAGGTGCGGCACGCCCACGCGGTGGTCGTCGCCGCCAGTATCGACGCCGCTGCTACCGCCGATTCGGCGGTGGTGCGCATACGCCCGCTTCAGCGCGGCAGAGAGCGCGTTGGATAGCGGAGGCAGTGTTGCGCCGCGGAATCCGTCCTGGTGGTTGTGGTGGTGCTCCGTGGAAGTAGGGAGGCGGTCTAGCGCGACGGCGAAGCAAAGGTCGAGCGCGCGGCAGCGGAACGGGTGCGGGGACGCAAGGCCGGCGACGCAGACGTCGCGGAGTAGCGGCGCCGGGCCGGTGAGCAGCGCGGCGGCGGCGTGGAGCGGCGTGGTGTGCGTGTGACGGCGCCTGGACGCGTCGCCCGCGGCGCGGGAGAGCACGGCCGCCGCGTCCGGGGTCAGCGGCGGCGCCGCGGCTGACGGCAGCGATATGGCGGCTGCGGATGGCGTCGCCGAGTAGGCTCTCATGCCGGTCGATCGATTGGTCGGTCGGTCTCCCTCGGGTGATGGAGCTGAGTTAGCCGGGGATTGAGGTGGTGTTAGTTATAGGACGTCGTGGTGATAGCGAGTTTGGTTCACCACTGGAAAAAGAGCGCGGGGACAGGAAGAGATTGTTTAACGTGCAAGCATTTGTAAGTGCTTCACGGTGGGACCGACCGATCGACCAAGTAACAACACTACTTGGATTCATTTAAAAATAAAATAAAAAATAACACTACTTGGAATTGGCCCTCGTGAAGTTTCAAAATTAGCTTGTAGCTCCGAGAGAGGTGTTTTGGAACCCGAGCTCCATGTACCTTGTTTTTTGAAAAAATCAAAAGTTGCATTTATAAGTTTTCAAAAATCAGAAAAAAAATCCCAGATGTAGATATTGCTAAGATCTACATGTGTGCAAAATTTTGACTAGATTTTCGTTGTATTGTGGGCTGAAAAAAAAAACAAATGTGGGTGGATCTCGGTGGTGAATAGTACATGCTTCAGAAAATTGAAAATTTGTCTGATTTCTCTTTTTCGTGCAGAACAAAATATAACGAATTAAGAGTTAAAATTTTGCAAACTTTTAGATCTCGACACTATCTACACCTGGGATTTTAGAAATTATGAAAAATTCCGATTTTGAATTTTGAAAAGGGGCTAAATGGAGCTTGGGCTCCATCTCAACTTTCTGTTGTAGCTCCTCTCTAACATTCCTCTATTTCGGCTCCGTGAGCTCTTGATGGACTTGCCGATGGTTGAGAAACCATTACCGGCTATCTTTATGAACTGTGAAAGTGAACCGTGCTAAGGATAATGCGAATTCATCAAGAGTCGTTAAAAGAGGTTTGAAGTCTGTCAGGAAAATGAGAAACTCCGGAGTAATTACAGTTACGTATATTCAAACAGACAAAAATCTGGCAGATCGCTTTAAAAAGGGACTATCACGTAATGTGATAGATAGTGCATCGAGGTAGATGGGGTTGAGACCCATGAGCGTAATACCAACTCAAACTATGTGATCGAAAATCCCGTGAATTAGGACATGGGAAGAACAAGTTAGTGGTTTGACAGAGGAGACCGAGTTCTTATTTAACCCTCTCTATGTGAAGATGCAAAACTCTCAAATTCTGTAACACAGGTTGGCAACATGACTTAATGTGTTTCTAT
Source organism: Poa pratensis (assembly GCA_947311845.1). NCBI lineage: Eukaryota > Viridiplantae > Streptophyta > Magnoliopsida > Poales > Poaceae > Poa > Poa pratensis. Next base: position 23,040,053 of record CAMZMU010000111.1, read on the forward strand.
TAGCTATACTTAGCAAGGATGGTGTCCTACAGAGCAGTCCTGAAAAAACACACCAATATGAGTCCGACTATTAAACGTCGCACTATATGAGATTTGGGTGATCTCTAGTAAGCTCATGAAGAGAGCAGGGAATATGACGCATATGCTCCACCCGCGGGATAGGCTACTGGCAGCCACGTACTGGTTATGACTTTGAGTGAAGTCTATTGACACCAAACTTACAATTCAAGATTCGTCCATTGTTCAAGTTGCTGATAGATGTAGCTTAAAACTCTAGCGGAAGTTCAATTTAACAGTCTCTACTGAAACACTGGTATATAAACAAGAAACGAGGTTTACCAAAATCTCTAAATGAGAATTTGAGATTTGGTGGGGGATTGTTAGAATTTGGTCCCGATATGGGGCAGCCCAAATAGACAAATTTTGAAATCTCAAATGGCCCATGTGCATTGCAAGTGGTGGGAGGTGCTAAAATTTAGTCTCACATGAAAGTGGAAGGGAGTTGCACCACCTTATAAGGTGGAGTGTTGTATTACTTGGTGTGCTTGTGAGAACAGAAGGCTCTCTCTCACGCACTCCTCCTCATCCGCCGCTCGCTCGTCTCGACACGTCACGATCGCGTTTCGTGAATCGAGTCTCGAGTCGCGTCAACTTTTGCGTATATTTTTGTTGTTCGGAAAAACCGAGTCGCTAGCGTATGTGTACAGCTTATCGCTCTCGGATCATGGGCTGCTGTAACCGATTCGGATGTGCGCGATGTGGTTAGCCCACGTTGTACCCGTTAGGGTTTCCCGAGCCGCACTATATATTGTCCTACACTGCGTGCGTTGTCACACACCGAACCAATCTAGGTTTTGCCACATCTCGTGCCTTGCGTCGTCACCGTAGTCTGCTCCATCCCGAGCGTCGGCGTGCACCGACGAACGGGAGAGCAGGTCTCTGGAATCAGTCGCTCGTGTGATCCTGTACGGGAGAGGGCGAATTAGGTTTTTGGGTAGCGCTTCGCGCGACTGCTCGCCATTTCCACCACGGGTCATCTACCAGCCGGAGCTGCGGATCGTCTCCGCGGACGTCGTCTTTTTCGACCCGTCTTCACCAACGTCATCGTCAACAACATCACTGATAATTTGGGCGCGGTGAACCTGTCTGCATCGATGGCTACTTCCTCTACGAAATTTGGTACGTGCGACGTATTCCGAACTATGGTTTTACTATGGATGTGTTTGCGTATATGCAGCTACTGTTCATGTTGATTAGTATATCTAGTATGTCCGTATTTCACATGTTAGTAGCTGCGGTTGTCATGTTTAATATTTTAGAATTAATCATGAAATTATTGCCTAATTAACCAACATCTTATATTTTGGAACAAAGGGACAGTGGAACATTAGTGTAGGCATGCACATTGCCCCTCAAATTGGGAGCGTGTTGGGTGTGACAGTGGACCAGAGTACTGTTTGAGCCGAGACAAACAAATAATTCGCGTACACATACGTGCCTCGACCATGCCATCCAAAACAATCGAGGTGTATACATGACTTGAATTTTAGGTGGACCATCTAGTAATTTCCTACTGTACATTTCAAGAGAACGTTAGGAGAGAGACCTATAGGGAAGAAAGGGATAGATCACTTCATCTAACGAACATGACTTGCATCATTGCATGGCATGGCATGTGCTCATGCAAGCAGTGGGGTGGTTATTCATCATCATCATCATCACCGGTAGAATAGATGGACGCTACACATAACCAACCACGTACGGCGTTTTGTTTGCATGAGGGCATACGCTACTCGCACAAAACGCAACGCAACAAAAAACACACGCAAAAGGGGATCCAAAAAGGTTCGTGAGACGTTGAAAGCTACCTACGCTCGACACGCTCCCCTCCCGTCCTGCATGTGCATGCACCAGTTAGAGTGGAGTATACACCACGAGCAAGATTTCAAATTTCGGTAGCAGAAAAAAATCGGACCTCACCGAAGTATTGTGTAATTTTGTAAAATTCGGATTTTCTTTCAGAATTCTATCTACCAATTCACTGAATTTTAAAAAATTAGAGGTACAAACGAGTAGATGGAGCTTAAGATCGAGCGAGGGGGTGGAATTAGAAAAGGCATGATAATTGGATGAAAGCAAAGTTGGAAGAGACGACGATAAACGGTGCCATTGTGCTTGAGAAAGAGAGCGTTAGTTTTGCAACATTCACGGAGGAGCCGAGGATCATGTTTCAACACGGTACGATCTTGGATGATCATAGCGCAGTGGGTCATGCACATGAATAAGAACAAAATAAGGATCAACCAGCGCGACCTTGGCGGCTTTTGATTCATTCTTGTATCGTTTATGTATGAATTGTTGAATTTCATTTTAGCTTGCGTTAATTCACGTTGAATTGTTAAATTGTACTAATGAATTGTGATCGATGTGCATGTATTTGCATGGTTTTGAGGGCGAGAATTTATGATGACGGCTGCAAGGCCGGACAGCTCCTTTTTTTTTTTTTTTTTTGCGAAACACAGTACAACGCAAGCGCTCATATACACGCGCACACACTCACCCCTATGAACGCACGCACGCACACCCTACCCCTATGAGCACCTCCGAGAGACTGAGTCGGCGGGTCGAGTCTTGAGATTGACGAAGTCACCACGGGCGCCTCGCTGTCGACGGAACGTCGCCTCCCACTGAAGAATATTCCGCCTTAAATGAGAAACACCAGCGTCAAACCTGGGGTTTGAACTCTGGTGGGCTAGGGGTACAACCACCCAACTAACCATCTTGCCACAGGCAAGTTCTCAAGGCCGGACAGCTCCTAGACCTGACTCGAATGTTCTTCTTATACTTGGCTCACAATGTTCTTTTCCTTACGTTACATAATCTCCTGCCTTTACCTACCGCACCCCACTGCCCCCAACACTCAAGTCCCCATCCCCTTGTCCATCTGTGCCGAATCTTATTCATATCAGCAGCATCATACTGTAATCATCATCTTTTTCGCCCCCACGCTTAACTGGGAAAAAGTCATGTGGTGATGGTATATGCGCATCGCGTCGCACGCAGCGCTAAGCTAAGCACATCGTTCCATCCAAAGGCGTACCCCACATATATGCTTTCCCTCCTTTCATGTTCCTTTTTCTTTACGACAGAAAAAAAAAGACGGCGGCTCATCATGGATCCAGGCATGCACGATCGCCATGGAGACTGTTTTTGAACTAAACGTGTGCAGTTTGGAATGAAAATTCAGGGGAAAGCAGCTACAAAACCACATATGTCATGTCCTGAACTTTATGCCATCGACAGAGCGTGCTGATACTGTACAAAACCATATGCACTGCAAAATGATCTCATAGGCTTCTACAAATAGAGGGAGCAACCGTGTATTTACGGTTGCAGGGCGGCGCCCGGATCCGTCCCACAAATACTGAAAATATGCTACTCCCTCCGATCCGTTAAAACCTTCGCTAGAAACCAACGTAACTAGTACAACCAGTACGTAGTACCTCCGAAACTTTTTCTGGTTCAGAGGGAGTAGGTTAGTTTGTCGTAGCCATACTCAGATTTAGCGATTTTGAACTGCATCCTATTTATGCGGGCCTTTGAGGGACCGCCGCATACAACCCTCCGTGTATTTGCTCAACGTTTCCTTGCGGGGAAACAGAGAACCTACCTCGAGAGGTAATCTGCTATGTATATAGAGGTGTATTAATTCTAGTACTCCCTCCGATCCATATTAGTGGGCATAGCTTTGTCTAAATTCATATGTATCTAGTTAAGTATTTAGACTAGATACATGTGTATCTAGACAAAGTTGTGCCCACTAATATGGATCGGAGGTAGTACTAGTAATCTGCTATGTATATAGAGCTGTATTCATCATGGAAATTTGCACGTATGTAAAAAACTTGTAGTATATGTTTATATCCAAAAAAATCTGGATTTTTTGAAATATATTTACTATTTGTTTTTTTTAAATTTAATCGGAGAAGCATATGAACTCGGTAGTCATCGCGAGTTTCCGCTACCTCAAGGGTTAATCTGCTCTGGTACCAGTACTATCTTGCTTGCATGGTACGTACGGGAGTACATGTACGATCTACATCGAGTACATGATTGATGTTAGCAGTATTATGTCTCCGAATCACGCATGATTAAGTGATCCGTCGAAGCATTCTCATAATCAAGTGTCAGTGTTGCCTGCAGATTCCTAGGTTAATCAGGACACCTTTCCATTCCCAGTATAACCCCATGCTGTGACTGTCTGAATCGCCGTGCGTGTTGTCAGGGCCCAGAAGGCAATCAACAGCGTACCTCTCGTAACTCGCACGTCGCGTGGTAATTAGCCAGAGAAAATCACACTGATGTCTTATGTACGAAGTGAAGTGAACCCCCCTCTTTTTACCTTTACCTTTTTTTTCTTCTTTCAGATCGATTCGAGCGTGCGTAATTATTGGGGGAAAGGCGTAAAAGTGAATCGATCGAGAGGGTTGGGCATGATTCATGATTCATGTAAGCATCAATAATTTAAAGGAGGCTCTCTGGCTAGCTAGTAGCGTGGTTTATACACGCATAATTTCACTAGGCTTTTTCTCAAAGAACAGCAGCATAAGCTCTCTCTTTTTCCTTGAGTGGATGGCAACTTTGGTGGTGAAATCATGCCACTCCTCCGTGTCATGGGATGCAAGCAAAGTCGCCTACTGCTTGCTTTCCTCTGACTTCCCCTTCTTTAGATAGAGAGGAAGAAAAAGAAAGCAAGCCGCCACTGATAGATTCACAGTTACTTTCGCTTTGCTTATTAAGTTACCATGCATCTATCGATCGAGCTCCACCCACAGCCCAAAGCAGCAGGGCATCATGAGGAATGATCGAGCCGATGCATGTGCCTGCCCCTGAATCATCTGTATGCCCGTGTGCGCGGGCAACGATCAATCGATCAATCCTTGGCTTGAAGAAACAAAGTTGGTGCAAAGTGAAAGCGTAAAAAACGCATCATGGTTGGTCTGGTACACCACACCACACCCAACCTAAAGCCTGCGCTTTTTAACCGGCATGATTAGCTCTATCAAAGCCTTTAATCAAGAGGCACTAGTAGCCACTTTATGCGTGATAGTCCTAGTTTTTAACCATGGATGGCATGGGCGAAACACTCCAGCTCAGCTAGCTCATGGCCTCTCAAAGTCCCAATTGAAAATGGTCACCGAGAAAGTGGCCGAGCTTTATGATCATTGCCCATTGAGAGCCTCATCTCTCTCTCTCTAGCTAGGGCAGCAAAGCAAGGTGTGAAGGCACCTGGGGAAGGAGGGTCTTGACAATGAGCATCATGCATGCTTTGTTCGAGCTCATGGATGGCCCACGGTATGGAATTGGGGGAGGGCGTGTAGCTAAGAAAGATGGCATAAACCTTTCTGGAGTGAAAAGGAGGAAAAGGCCAGGGAGCTTGAGACACCAATGAAAGGAAGAGAAAGGATTAGCCACTTTCCAAGGCAGAAAGATAGATTGCACTACCAAAAAGTCAGTCTCTCTCATCGTGGAAAGAAAGGAGGAGCTCCTCATGTCTTTTAAGATGGCCTATGAGTGGGATGCACCCTGCTAAAAAAAAGATGCACCCCTTTGCATAAAGGAAACACACCTTCTTTGTGTTGTGTTTGCTAGGGAGGGTCTTGTCCCCTTTTGTTTAGTTGGGAGCCACTTTGGCAAGTAATTCCTTGCTGAAAACAAATGTGTGAGGTGCCGAGGGAAAGGATGAGCCCCCATAAAAGGGGCAAGCTCCGACTTTGTGTGAAAAGTTCCTCAAAGCCTTTTTTTCGCAGTGCAATTGTGCCTTTTCCTTTTTATATTAGTCAAGCTCAACAATTCCTTGCTTTACAATGGCAGCACATTTCCTCATTCTTGTAGTACAGAAAGACATCGGTGAATGTACTGCCTCTCTGCTTTTCCATGTGTTCGTAAAGCATGAGGTGCTTTCTTAGCATTCGAGTGCCTGCGTGCATTGCAATGACAATGATAAGATTCTCCATCAACATGAAAAGGGGGGCTGCAAATTGAAGTGATAAATTCTCCCGTCCAACGGGTCTCATGCTTTCATCTTTAGTGCCATATTTATCAAAGGAGAGAACCGCATTTTCCCGTTATAATACAATTTTTAAGCCTAAAAAAAAGCATCAAGTTATACTTTTGTAGATATTTACCTCATGTTTTTGTGGTGTTCTTGAGAGGAAAAAATATATATTAGTGCTATTTTTGTGTGCAACTAGTGTTATTTTTGTTACACAACCTCTGCCGGCTGGCCGGTCCCGAGGGTGTGCAGCGTAGTCGAAGGAGACGAAGTCGCGAACAACACACACGTACAGAAAAGTAGATGACACGGGTGTAGGCAATGATCTCTTTATTTCTGTGTTTCTGTAACCAGTACGTACAATGATTGCCTTGCTTATATAGGGGAAAGGATAAGACCCACAAAACCCTAAACGTGGGAGAGCCCACCGTAATGGGCTCCCGTACGCCACGTACGGCCCAAGTTTCTTAACACTCCCCCTTGGGTTTTATCCGTATAGCCATGCCTCAAAACTCCGAAAAACCCAATGGGAAAAATCTGGAGAAAAGCACATGGTATACTTTTGCTATGTTGCACGAATTGCCTCATTAAAAACCTTATGTGAGAAACTTCATAAAACTCACTAAAGGGAAAAAGAGTACAACTCACTTAACTTTCAGTCAAGTACTCAATCATCGGGATCGAGATTTCAGCGATGAGTTTGTGAAGATTCTCCCCCTGAACCTTGCATCTCCCTAAGTCTCATCATACCCATTTCACGAACACATCTCTCAAAGGAAGATGCTGGTAATGATTTAGTGAACAAATCAGCAAGATTTTCACACGACTTAGTATGCAAGATTCTCACTTCGTTCGACTTTTGCAATTCATGTGCATAGAAGAATTTGGGGTCGATATGTTTTGTGAGATTGCTCTTCACATAACCCGTCTGGACTTGTGCAACACAAGCGGCATTATCCTCATAGATAATAGTTGGGGTTTGGATGGTGTTCAGCCCACATGTCAGCTGGATGTGGCCGATCATCCGTCGAAGCCATACACACTCTCGTGATGCTTCATACAGTGCTATGATTTCCGAGTGGTTCGTCGAAGTTGTTACCAAAGTTTGCTTAGACGATTTCCAGGAAACTGCGTTCCACCACAAAGGAAAACATATCCAGTCTGAGACTTGCCAGTGTGCGGGTCTGACAAGTACCCAGCATCAGCATATCCAACAAGTGAAAGGTCTTGATTCCTCCGGTAAAACAAGCCAAGATCTTTGGTCCCTTGGAGGTATCGGAAGACGTCCTTGATGCCTTTCCAATGCCTATTGGTAGGCTCAGAACTGTACCTAGCAAGCAAATTGACGGCGAACGCATGTCCGGCCGTGTACAATTCGCGAGGTACATGAGTGCGCCAATTGCACTTAGGTAGGGGAATTCTGGTCCCAGAACTTCTTCCCCCTCTTCCTTAGGCCTGAACGGGTCCTTGTCCCGCTGCAAAGATCTCCCAATCATGGGGGTCTTGGAAGGATATGCCTTATCAAATCCAAATCTTTCTAACACCTTCTGGGTGTAGGTAGACTGGTGCATTAAGATCCCAGCAGGGGAATGCTCAAGTTGCAGACCTAGACAGAACTTGGTTTTGCCTAAGTCCTTCATCTCGAATTCCGACATCAGGTAGGAACTCGCTTCCTCAATATCCTCAGGTGTACCGATTATGTTCAAATCATCCACATACACCGAGATAATACAGAAACCATCTTGTGATCTCCGTATAAAAACACATGGGCAAGCTTCATTGCTCGTGTAGCCCTTCTGATGAAGGAAATCGCTTAAACGATTATACCACATCCTACCCGACTGTTTGAGTCCATACAGTGACTTCTTAAGCTGAACACTGTATAAACTTCTATTTGCTCTACCTTGGTTCGGAACAGGTATACCTTCGGGTACCTTCATGTATATGTCTGAATCCAAGTTACCATAAAGGTAAGCGGTGACAACATCCATAAGTTTCATGTTCAAGTCCAAGTTTACTGCCATTGAGATCAAGTATCTAAAGGTAATTCCATCCATGACAGGTGAGTAAGTTTCCTCAAAATCGACACCTGGTCGCTGAGAGAAACCTTGAGCAACGAGCCTTGCTTTGTACCGTACTACCTCGTTATTTTCGTTTCTCTTTCGAACAAAAACCCACTTGTGGCCAACAGGGCGTATGTGGGAAGGAGTTAGACAAACAGGTCCAACACCTCTCTTTTGTTAAGAGATACTAACTCGGCAGTTATCGCCTTCTGCCAATCTTTCCAATCCGACCTCTTCTTACAATCAGCAAGCGTGTTAGGCTCGGGGTCAGGATCTATGATTGAGGCAATTTTAATGGCAAAATATATGTCGACATTTGCCATGGCTCGATTAATTGACTCACCAGAATTAACATAGTTAATGGCCATTTCGTCATGGGGTGCATCAGGCACATTTCCTTCCTCCACCGGATTTCCCAATCCAGGAGCAAGGTCCTTTAGCTTTCCCGCTCCAATGTGTGCGCACACATCTTCGCTGGGTATTTCCGATATAGGAAAATTCAAGTCCGGAATTTCGTGCACTGAAACTTCCGTGCTTGTGCCAGGTCTCGACTGGCTCCCCTCTTGAGGGGAAGGCTGTGATAAATCTCTCTTGTCCTTTTTCTTCGGGCGTCCCCGAGTACTTGGGATTTGAGAAACCGGATTCCGCGTCCTTTTAGGCCTAAGGGCGGGAGCGGGTATACCCTTATCTTTCTTTGGTATTTCAACCCTTTCCGGTGCATTGCGTGCAGGCACATGCGACTTTGTCACAGTCTTTAGATCACTGAAATGATCAGGCAGTTGATTCGCTAGGAATGCAAATCTATTATCTTTTGGACTTCTCTATTTGACTCAGCAGTGCGCGGGTCATGAGCGTGGATCCCCGTGGCTTGCCACGTGATTTCTCGACTTTCATCATCAAGGGATTGATTATCTCCCCCTAAAGTCGGGAAAAGATCCTCGTCAAAAATGCAATCAGCGAAACGGGCCGTATGACAGTCACCTGTCGCGGGGTCCAGAAACCTGATTATGGACACAGTCTCATAACCAACGTATATCCCCGACTTACGGAGCGGTCCCATCGCTGATCGCTGAGGGGGTGGTATTGGTACATATACCTGGCAACCGAACCTACGAAGGTGGGAAATTTTCGGTGCCGACCCTTGCGCAAGCTGCATAGGAGAGTGGATGTTGTAGGCCGATGGTCGAAAGTTGATGAGGTTGGCCGCGTGTAACACTGCGTGACCCCAACATGTAGTTGGTAAGTTACAACCCTGAAGGAGCGGTCTGGCAATGAATTTAATTCTTTTAATCAATGCCTCCGCAAGTCCATTTTGTGTGTGGACGTGCGGTACAGAGTGCTCAAGTTTGATTCCCGTTGCCATGCAATAATCATCGAACGCCTTGGAAGTAAATTCACCGGCATTGTCCATTCGAATAGACTTGATACGATAATCAGGGAATTTATTCCTCATTTGTATGATCTGTGAGATCAACTTTGCAAAAGCATGGTTCCTCGTAGACAGCAGGCTAACATTGGACCATTTAGAGGAAGCATCGATGAGCACCATGAAGTACCTAAACGGCCCCGAGAGGGGCTGAATAGGACCGCATATGTCCCCTTGGATACGCTCCAAGAACGCGGGGATTTCATCCTTCACCTTTAGGGGGATGGTCTAATGATTAATTTCCCCGTAGCGCATGCGGAGCACACGAAATCATCAGGATTCGGGAAATTTTTGACATTAACAGTATGACCATTCGAGTTGTTAATTATATTCCTCATCATTCTAAGACCGGGATGGCCTAACCGATCATGCCAGAGGCTGAAAAGTTCAGAGCTTCTAAAAACAGTTTTAAGGGTAGTGTACACAGGCGGTGCTACAATCTTGGTGTAGTACAACCCTGTAGCGAATGAAGGAAGCCTTTCGACAACATGTTTACCATTTTCGTCGTGCTTTGTGATGAGTAGGTATTCCTTACCATTGACATCATCATGGGTCTCAATATGGAAACCGTTGACACGAATATCTTTGAAACTTAAGAGAGTACGAGTCGATTCTGGGTACAACAATGCGTCATTGATGACCAAAGTTGTTCCCATGGGGAGTACGATAGTTGCTCGTCCGGAGCCAACTACATGCGGACCGCATCCGGCGATCGTCGTAATATTCCCCTCAATTTTAGTAATGGACTCAAAGTACTTTGTTTCTCTCAAGATGGTATTAGTGGTGCCGCTATCGGCAAGGCACGTTTCCTCCATTCGGGCGCCACACGTGTTCTAAAATATAGCGTCTAATTAATAAAAATGAAGCGAGGAAGAAGCTACATTAATACATAAACGCACAAATATTTCAGAACATAACACAATAATCTCTATTAAATGATGGAATAAATGATGAAAACAAATTCATCCAATCGCCGATGAACTAATAAATGTTGGTGAAACAAATATTATTTGCTCTCATAGAGCTTACAACCAAATTGAAATAAGTGTATCAAATTTATTGCCATAAGGGAATCATGAAATAAACGAGGGGAATTTAGGTGGACTCCGCAAAGTATCCATCCACCTCAGCCCTAATCTCGAGCTCACTCATCTTCTCTTCATTAGCGAGCATCGCCGCGGCAGAGTCGATGTCCAGCTGTGGCTGGAGGGGGCACGGTGTGCGCAACCTCCATGGACACGCTGGCGTTCGTGGGAACCGCCACATGTGCCTCCACAGGCGCCTCGCTCTGCGCCACCATGGGCGCGGCGGTGGGCGTGGGGATCATCATTGGCCCCGATGCGGGTGCCGGTGGTGCCTCCACCTGGACAAGGTGCGTCTCGCGCGCCTTCTTGGCCTTGTACGCGTCCACGACGTGCTTTGGGGCACGACACTGCCTTGAGAAATGGGTCTTGGAGCCGCAACGGAAGCAATCCTGGGGCCTTGCCTCCCCCTGACCCGCCTGATGTTGCTTGGCCGGGTGGGGAGGGTTAGGTCCCTTCTTGCCTTTCTTGCCACGCTTCTTGAACTTGGGCTGGCGCACCTTGTAGGCGCCGGCATAAACTTCCTGACGTGGACCCCCTCCGAGAGGCTGCGAGTTGAAGTTCTTTTTGAGAACCTCATCCTGCGCCTCAGCCACCTGGAGGGCGTCGATAAGCAGAGCATACTGCGTGAAGTTCTCCTGGCGGTAGTTCCGCGCACTCTGGAGAGCTGATGGATGGAAGGTGGAGAGAGTCTTCTCAATCTTCTGACTCTCCGTGGTTTTGGTGCCACAGAGATCAAGTTGAGTACATATCAGGTGTAAAGCTGAGTTGTATTCTCCCACCGTCTTGAAGTCCGCAAACCTCAGACGCATCCAATCCGCCTCCGCCCGCGGCTTAATGGTGTACTTCAGCCTAGCAAACCGTGCCTCGAGGGCGGTCCACAGGGCTGAAGCACTCCGTTCTGCCATGTACTCGTGTTTCAGCGTAGTACACATGTGATGGCGGAGGAAATGCAGTGCTTGGGCGTTTTCCGCCGGAGTGGTTTTGCTGGGGGCCGTCTGGGTCCCCGCATCCAATGCTCCCTTAAGCTTCCGGCCCTCAAGGACGAGTTCAACGTCCGAGGCCCAGTCAAGTAGTTCAGCCCGTTCTGAGCCAACTCCTCAAACTCCCGGTTCATGATTCCGGCCATCTGCGATTTATGCAAAAAGATATCAGATTACAGCAGGTAATCGATTGCATAAAGCGATGTTGATACAAAAATTCAATAAGACGGCGTTCCAAAATTTAAAAGGACATGCTTAAAATTGCTCTACTAAGTATTAAAAAATTAATTACTGTAGTAAAACATGATATAAAAGCATGTACATAGAGAATTATGCTAAGCGTGATCTTAACGTGAAAATTGGCCTAAAAATGACTTTCGTAGCTATTTTATGCCCAGATATACAATTTCAGCAAAAAGGACTATTTCAGGACTTGTAGATAAATTATTCAGCAGGAATAAAATTATACAGAAAACTGGAAAAGTACAAGTGCTAAAATGTAAATTTCGCGCGCAGCCCCGTATTCAGTCCGGCCCGTAACGGCAGCAGGCCGAAACTAGGCCGAAAAACCAGCCGTCCGCCCATTAGTAATCTGCCCGGCGCATTGTTTTTTTTTTAAGCTGTGCAATCATGGGCTGACTTTGGGCCCACTAGTCATGCACCAAGCTGGGCTGGCCCAGCATGGCAGTCACCTGGCCGATCGATCCGATCGTGCTAGGTATGCTAGCTCGGCTGTAGTTACGAGCGCGCGCTACCACGCTTGGCTGGCGGCGGCCGCCGCCGCAGCTGGCGAGGCCGGCGGCCGTGGGATGGAGCGGGGGCGCAGTCGCCGGCGTCCAGGCGGGCGGTGCGCCGGACGTGGCGGCGGCGGCCGTGACGCGCACAGGCGCGGCGCGCACGGACGGCGTGCAACAGCGGCACGGTGACGACCTAGCGCGGGCGGGCACAAGCTTGAGGGCGTGCGCTCAGCGCATCCACGGCGTCAACTGGACGCGCGCGTGCAGCAAGAACGCGGCACGGCCGCGGGCGACGGCGCCGGCGAGCTCGGCCATGGCCACGATGTGATGGGCCAGGGGCGGTGGAGGCCAACAGGGCCACGACGGCGCTGTGCTCGGATGGCATGGCCAGCAGGGCCATGGTCCGCGGGACGTGCGGCGGCCGGGCGTGGGCACGCCGGCGAGTGCGGCCACGGCACGACGCGACCAGCAGGGCCACGTCGGCGCAGCGCTCGGGCGCGACCATGACGCGACGTACGTGGTAACCAGCATGGCTCAGGTCGGCGTGGCGCACGCATGCGGCCAGCAGGGCCGACGAGCGCGCAGGATGCCGACGACGTCCACGACGCCGGCGACGAACACCACGGAAACCTTCTCGCGCGGAGAGCGACGACGGCGCCACGTAGTGCGAGGCTCGGTGTGTTGCGTGGCGGCTTGCCGACCTATGCAACACACGATGAGCGGCTCCACAATGGTTAGCCGATGACGTCGTTTACGCCAACACAGAGAACGTTTCGGATGTCAATTTTCATCGTCCGTTCATCTGGAATCGAGACGGCACGTTGCACAGCTGGTGCGGCGCGGCGGTACCGTGATCATCTGGATCACGTCTGTACCGACTCCCTACAGTGCCGTCAACAAATCCCCCATGAATCCGAGAGCATCGACATTGGTCGGCGACGTATTCGTCAGCTCGGCTCTCGGGAGGGAAATCAACACCGTAGGTAACATCAAATAAATAAAGTAGACGCAAAAACGGAAAAGAAATTGGGAGGCAAATCCATTTTTGCGATCAGATTGTGGTTATACCTTCGCGATTGATGCAGGAAGCCTGCTTGACGTAGGCTCGACGACGGCTCAGCGGAGAGCCACGTGCTGATAACATGTTACACAACCTCTGCCGGCTGGCCGGTCCCGAGGGTGTGCAGCGTAGTCGAAGGAGACGAAGTCGCGAACAACACACACGTACAGAAAAGTAGATGACACGGGGTGTAGGCAATGATCTCTTTATTTCTGTGTTTCTGTAACCAGTACGTACAATGATTGCCTTGCTTATATAGGGGAAAGGATAAGACCCACAAAACCCTAAACGTGGGAGAGCCCACCGTAATGGGCTCCCGTACGCCACGTACGGCCCAAGTTTCTTAACAATTTTGTTAGTCAAACAAAGCTTACTCTATGGATAATGCAGCCGTCGTGACGAAAATGGCCCACTCCTCTTTACTCTTAGGAGGCAGAAACAAGACAAGGCCCAGTCCCCCCTATTGTACCGTCTGGCGAAGGCCCTTGAAATCCACCCTGGCCCATTTAATTGTACCTATTTCTATTTGGCCCGCACACCTAGTGGATCAGCAATACTGGAAAGCAGGAGCTGACTTGGCCTTTGCTCAAAAAAAAAAAAGAGCTGACTTGGCCAAATGATCAGCTACCAACATCAAACCACAGCAATTTAACAGAAGAGTCTAGTACACGCAATAATGTTTCAGCAGCTAAGCAGTAACATGATTACATTGTTTGCTACTGATGTGGTCTTTATAATAGACTATACTAGGTCGAAGGATGTACACAGAACTCGGTAAGGTTCCATGATACACGGCAAAAACTCTAGCAAGAGAGTGATAGTACTGAGAGCTATCGAAGATAGTGCCTCGGAAGAATCAGTAGTTTCCGATGATTCTGGCTAATGAGGAGTACGTTCCAAGGCAAGCACTGATGACCCCAACAACTATTATCGCAACGCTTGCGATGACCTGACAATTGGAGAGGAATAACCGTATCAGCCAGGGATGCAGAGAAAATCTTGAATTTTCAGAAACCATCTCCAGATGAGGAAGCTAAGAAAGCTAAAGTTCATGACAAACTGCCATCTTACCTGTGAGCGAGTGGCTTTGTTTTGTGTGATCTTCAAGAAGCACAAGGCAGGCATTATGATCGCCTGTAATCATGCAAAGATGTTAACAGAGTAAGTTTGTTACTATGTCATTTGTATTTCTGACGCAACCGGTTTTCAGGAGAAGAGTAGCAGGGTGAGACTGTCATTCTCTCGAAACAGCCCACAGGTATGGTAGTTAGGTCGACCATTCCACTGGGCTAATAGTATTTTCTTTTCACAAGTACTTTCTTACTATGCAGTTGAGTACAATACTACAGGCTATCGAATGACATACCACGAGTATACTAAGAAGAGATCCGATCAGAGCCATCACCAGACCTGAAATATGCAGCCCACAAATTAGAAATACATGGTCTTCGATTACAGATTACAAACCAAATGACGACTTAAACAGCTGAACTGCGCACAACTGTTGTAACCAGAAGTGTTTTAGGAATATATATAGCATTATAAAGAAGCCCATAAGCAGTCCTCAAAGAAAATTGAATCATTATAAACAATATTTGTTTATCTGAGAAGATCTGTGCACATTATGAATCCAAACACTATGAAAATGTTTTCAATAGCATGCAAGAGAAATATCTTTAGAATTTAACGAAGTTAGATGTTATATCAACTACCAATATTGGTAATTCTATTCTTAATGCGCCACTTTTCATTTAGCTTCTAGCGAGGTTAAAAAAATGTACTGTCATAAGAGAACACAGTTCATTTTTTATTCCAAAAAGGGGAACATGCCCCGGCCTCTGAATCGACTAATACAGTGTTTCTGAAGCAAAAAAGTGAAACCGAAGAATGCATTCCTGAAGACAACAAAAGCTAGCATCACATAGGAATGCATTCTACTACTTTTTTGAAAGAACGTGCAGCCATACAGTCAGTGAAGCAAAAAGAGATGTAAAATTCAGAAGAAAAAAATAGGTGCATGCGTACCAAAGAATGGCAGAAGAAAGGCAATAACAACAGTTGATGCAACAAGGCCAGTCCTCAATATGATAGCGCAGATTGTTTCGTTCAAAAATCCTTCAGGGCGCAACTCCTCTAAACTCCGTGCTAATGGGTTCAACAACAAGGCAAATCTGTTTGTGGTTAAGGATGAAACTGTTCTATGAGTTAGGCACAACGAAATCAATATGACCCTAGATTCCTAGAAGCCTTTAAACTTGAAAGTTTGGCGATAAAAATCGCAAAGGATACTTTGTGAAAGGATTGATTACCTGAAACACCAGAAAAGTTAACGATCAATATAAGGAAAAACAGTTACACTATAGGATAAAAAATTAATTTGACGGATAATTGTTACCGTGGTCCACAGGGCAACTTTCGAGGCAAAAGAATCTTTTGGAAGATTCAAAGTTATTTGTGAGAGAGTCTTGTCACCAAACATGAGGTAGCCAAAAATAGCAAACGAACCATATATTGCTGTGCAAATTGCGAAGCTGCAGAATACAATTATTCATAGATGAGAAACTGAATAACCACAGAAAACTAAGCCCTTTACGAGATTTGTTAATGCATACCATATTAACAGTGCCTTAGTGAATTTTGTGCGATCAGACATTGACTGGTAGATGTTTGGAAATACCGAATGCCCAGAGTAGCAGAAACCATAAATACCAATAGCGAAGGGCATGCCACTCCACTTTACTGCTTCTCCGGTCTGATGGAACCCTACACCTTCAGTAGTGCCGACTAAAGCAACAGATACGAAAACCACAAGAGTTGCAATGACACCACCGGCTGCGTGAGTAATTTTATTGTGTTAATATTACTAATGATGGATGTAATTAAATTAATTAAGCAGGCTAAGAATAGTGAGACCTGAAAGGTATGACAGCACCCGAAGATCTCGCAGCCATACTGTGGGCAGGACTATAAGAGCAGTTAACACTCCAAAGAAATGTTTACTGTCGACATGAATCCCGAACAAATTAAGATTAACGCCAGGAAAGATTGATGTCATATTATCACCTTCCAAAATAATGAATTCCACACAATATGACTGCATCCAATAAATATATGTATGAGATAAATGATCATTTACCAAGAACTATACATTAAATAAGTTTGATAAACAGTTCGGTAATTTGCTCAACGATCAAGCGATTATATTAAAAAATTGCAAAATATAAGCCACCAGAAATGAGCTACTTACATATAACTCGGTATACAAAATAATCTGCATAAACGAAAAATATAAACTTCAGTTAGTGATTCTTCGCTGCCAAAGAACAATAATTTATGGATGAAAGTAAGATAATTGGGGTTAGAAACTTAGATGTGTATTTTCTCAGGCCTAGGGGTCGATAGGACTTTATATATTTACAATACATGGGACCCTAAGACTGAATTTTTTCTTGTAATTCTGACATATTCATGTCATGTGAACTCTGAAGTGGGTGGCAACATTTCAAAAATAGGAATACCGATGAAGATCCTGAATCAGAGGTATTTATGTTAGCTTGCGAATTTCAGATATGGCAATGATCCAGCAAGGATCGGAATTATGCTAGTTTGTGAATTTTAAGAAATGGCAATGACCCAGCAAAGATCAGGTTGTAAAACTAACACCTTGTGTGTCTCTTCTGTTCACATGTGATACTTGTGCAAATAATTCAATTTCGTTTTTACCTACTAAATGAAGAATAATGTATGCATGGGGACTAGTAGATGGATGCGCCCTATGTCACACTATGTGAAGCTGAACGTTGATGCAACTTTCCATGACAATTTGAAGTCTGGTGCGACAGCGGCGGTGATTAGAGATCCAAAAGGGAGGTTTGTTGCTGCTTCCTGTTGCTATTTGGAGAATGTGGAGTCTGCAATGATGGCAGAAGCTTTGGCTATGAGAAACGGACTCCATTTAGTTATGAATCAAGGCTGCAATGCAGTGCAAGCCGAATCTGATGCCTTGGAAGTGATTTATGCATATAATGGCGACGACGTTTGGTGGAATTCATCAGCTGCTATCTTTTCTGAATGTGCTGAGTATATTTCTGTAATAGGGAAAGTCGAGTTCAGCCACTGTCCTAGAGAGACTAATGAAGTTGCTCACTATCTGGCTAAGTTTAGTTTTGATTCGAAAATTTCTTGTAATTGGGACGATGATTCCCCTAGCTGTATTGTGGGCAAACTTCTAGACGATGTAACGATTGTTTAAAATTAATAAACTTTGTTTTGTCAAAAAAAAGACAGTATAGCGTCGAATGCACAACCTTGCAGCCAAATACAGTAGTTTTTTAAGGTTTTGCTCTATTTATTTATGACTTCTGGTGGTACTCAGATCCTAACAACATAATCTAGACAGCTAACTGATCAAAGTTATCATACAAAAAGCAGGACTTTTAGAGGTACTCAGATGCAGAGGCCGGGGCTTTTCCCCTTTTGAAAAAAAACAGCACATAATCTAGAATGCTATTTGATCCATCTTATTATACAGAAACAAGGACTTACAGATATGATCAAGCGGCCAATTCTTCCAAAGGCAGCCTCCCCAATGTCTGGATAGGTTGAAATGCCATCTTTGCTCTCAAAACAATGCTTCAGAAGAACTCCAGTATAACAGCAAACAATCGCAAAGACGGACAGAACCGCAAGACCAGCCCATCCAGCTTCATGGATTGTAAACGGAGTGGAAAGAAGGCCAACACCAGCAAGCACGTTAATACCTGTCAAAGAATAAACATAAAAAAGTCAAACATGTTGGATTGCAAGGAAGTAAATGAGCACCCCTACTCCACATTTCAATGTTTGTAGTACCATTGAAGACTGTTTGTGTTACGCTGCATCCTTGACCAACATAGATTTCTCCAGTATACTGAAACGAGAGTTTGTCATCTCTAGCCGAACCGAGAAGATGTCTCCGCAGGCTCTTGACAGATTCTTGTTTGTCCGAGATAAGAGGCAACTTCAGGTCAGAAGCCACCAGACTACTACGGCCACCATCAATTGAGTACTTGCTCGTTGAAGGACCCAGGTAGCCGAAGATCGGAGATGCAGCAATTGTGTACGTGTCAGTTGTTTCCCTGTAAAATAAACAGCATCATGGTCAATGATCATATTATTTGTACATGATAACGAAAACTGCTGGCACTCCTGAGTACGACCAGCTACTAAAAAATACCAGCAAAGGCATCAGTTAATGATGCTTTTATTTTTTCGTTGCACCAATCAATACAATCCTGATCCTGATTGGTAAAGAAAATAAATACATACTCCAGGTGCCAACACCGTTAGTGACAGCTCTGAAAATTGCAATTTAATAGTACTCTTTTTTATATAAATTACATTATTAGTACAACTTTCCGATGCTAGGAAGAGCCAAAAGAAAAAACATTTCCTAGTCTGCATCATAGCAAGAATTGTCGTACGATTATGGATAGCAAAGAACGGTGCATCATCCAGTCTATATCACGCCTCTTATCGTTGTCAATGGACAATCGGTTTCAGTTAACTTTCGTTGTCTGATCAACAGACAGGCCATTCTCCGAGTATCAGTGAGCTCTGACCACTCCGAGGTTCGATTAGGTGTTCATGGAAATCAAATTCGATTAGCCACGATCAGCTCTCCCAAACATTTCAACCAGACACGTACGTCAATGGTCAATCCACTGTCAGTACTAGCGCCATGTCCACTGTTCAGTCCCAATCACGGAGTGAACAGCTGAACCATATCCACTCTTGTCACTTTGTCAGCACAAATTCTACTAAACAAATTCTACTAAACAGGGGCCAGGGCGGACCTACATTGACCCAGCCGGTCACTGGACACCGGGTAGATATTCTACTTACCCTATGTGAAGTCCGTATATTGGGTTTGGACACGGCAAAATTTAAAGCTGGACACCGGTTGAATGATTGGAGCGAGCGAGAGAGATATGCAGCTAGCCACTGGAGGAAAGCTCACAGACGCGGCTAATCTAGTAGAAGTGGCCATTTGGTCGTCGATCGTGTGGAGCGTGCCTTCTAAGTATTCATCGATTGGATCATACTCTGTACATTGGTGCTAAGCATGCGCCTGCTCGCCTCTTGCCCTCTCAGCAGTTGCCGGTCACCAGCCGCCCGCCGCTGCGGCTGCGATCGCCCACTGTCCGCTGCGGACGCTCCTTAATCTCGATTAAGAACGTCTACATATCTCAATTTTCTGTAATTCTTGGGGTCCTAAATTGCATGGCTACGTTTTAAAATTTGAGGGTATTACAATAGAGAAGCAGATTGTTGTTCCTTCAAAAAATAATCAGATTGATGCGATTTGATATTTTTTCTTAGTGATTTCAATCTATAGAATTTCACGTGGACCGCTTCATTTTGGTAATAACATTTACTGTCGGAAATTTTATGTTATTTAGTGTATTATACTTATATGTTTTTCTTGGTATTCGCCGTGTATATGGTACACGTGGACACCGGGAGGTTTTTGTCCTAGGTCCGCCCCTGCAGGGGCCCTAATCGGCAGAGTAACCAAACCACAAACACTTCACAAGTAAAAATACGGTACATAAAAAGGAAAACTATTGGCATATTTTAGTACGACCAGCAACGGCGTCAGTTAATGACGCTTTATGCTCTCGTTGCACCAATCAATACAAACACGATCCCGATGGGCAAAGAAAAATAATTATGTACTCCAGGTGCCAACACAGGTAGTGTCAGCTTTCAATATTGCGATTAATTAATACTATTTTTAATCTAAATAACATCATTACAGTAGTAACAGTACATACTGTCATACTGATGCTAGGAGAAGACAAAAAATATATCTCCTAGTTCATACTCCCTTTTTTGTATCATAATAGAACGGTTTGTCAACAGTGCAGCATCAAGTACATGTATCACGCCTTATCGTTGTCAATGGCCTACCGGTTTCGGTTAACCTTCGCCGTCAGATCGAACGGACAGGCCATTCCCCCAAGTATCACTGAACTCTAGGCCAGTCCCCAAATACTCCAACCAGAAATGGTCAATCCAATGTCGAATTAGCCCGCAATCACGGAATGAACACTAACAGCTCACCGCGCAAATCCACTATCGTCGACACACAAATTCTACTAAAACAGCGGCATGGATCGGCAGAGCAAACGCAGCACGAACAGGGAACCAGTAAATAATACTACTACTAGTACTATTAATCCAGTTGAGTGTGCAGATTAAACGAAGTTGGCAAGAAAAAGGAGGCGATCGAGCGGGCAATGCGACCATCGCGCAGGAACGTACCGGTAACTCTGCGGCCACTGGCGGGACTCGAAGGAGCCGACCCCGTCGCCGTCCTCCTCCTCCTCCTCCTCCCCCTCCTGGTCGCCGTCCTCGGAGTCGTCGTCGTCGCGGAAGCTCTCGCGCGGGCTCTCCTCGATGTCCCCGTCCTCCAGCGTCATCTCGTCGTCCTCCTCCTCCCCGTGCCTCGACGCCGCCATCTCGCCGCAACCGCAGCAGCACGAACACGGGCGCTA
Organism: Poa pratensis; assembly: GCA_947311845.1. Classification (NCBI taxonomy): domain Eukaryota; kingdom Viridiplantae; phylum Streptophyta; class Magnoliopsida; order Poales; family Poaceae; genus Poa; species Poa pratensis. The sequence goes on from CAMZMU010000111.1 coordinate 23,060,997, forward strand.
CAAGAGCAGGGGAATGCACAGGGATTGAGCTACAGGACACGGCGCGACGCTTCGAGATGGATGCGGAAGCGGGAGGTAAATTATTCGGCCGTGATTTTTGGAAGGGCGGGATTGGAGGGGAGAAGAAATAGTAGGAGGTGATGGGCTCGCCAGCGTCGCGACAGTGCGGCGGGAGGCGCGGCTGGCACACTACCGGAGCGGGGATCCCGGGGCACGCAGCCGCCCCGACACTAGCTGACTGACTGTGGGCCGCGCCGCCACGCGTCGGCGAAGCAACGGTGGGGGGCGGCGATTTCGGTGGGTTTTGCGCACGTCGAGGTGACCTGTCACCTGCGTGGAGGTAGAAGGCGGCAAGTTCGGGAATGCGATGAGCTGGCGCCGCGCGCGGTACTCTGACCTGTGGGACCGCGATAATGACTTGCTGAATTATTACGGCACACGTCAACACGTGTACGCCTTATCCGCCTGTGTGTTTCAAGTAGCGTGCGAGTCCGAAAGTTCACAAGTAGTCCTACTACTTAAGACGAGGACAACTGAAAGATGATATACATCTTGAGGATTGACGTAGCTAAATGCAAGCAACGAAACACGACCCATAGATCATCTCCCAACCGATGTTTGTTGTTTGTTGCCTTGGCATTAACTGTCGTCGTTGGTGACAGCTGACAAGTCGGGTGATAGAACAACGGTTCACCGGCCATCCATGTGAGGGTTGTATCGCAAGACACAATGCATCGAATAGAGTTGGGCCATGTTGCGTGCAACTCTTCAGAAAGCTTCGAGATTTTTTAGGCTTGTGCGGGTTTGGTCTTATGAGATTTTTCTCCGTTTGTATGGAGAAAAAACAATCTGTCAAAATTAAACACGGAGACGACGACTTCAAGTTATTTTGACGTAAGTTTTGATAGTTTTTACTAGTGCAATAACATGGTGAGCTATCATTATTTTTTTCATCGCTATATCCATATGGTAGCCTGAAAGAGCCTTTCAAATCAGCACGTACATCAATAGCCACTCCATATGGATCGTGGTTGGCCCTCGTATGTAACATGTGAATCACGAAATAATAGATGCATACCGAAAAGGACATTCGCTAAAACCTAAAGAAACAGATGAATTAACAACGAACAAATTGCACAACTAAAAGGAAGTTTACTCATTTAGATCGACCAATTTAAACCTTATTCAAATTGTAAAACCATGAGTGTAATTGTTGAAAATTCCGCCTCTCCCGAGTCGGGTCATTGCAGCCTACACCAAGGAGACAATCAACGGCGGAGGTACGTGAGAGCCAGGGGGGCGTCGTCCCCGTCACCCCCCCCCCCCCCCCCCCCCCCCCAATTTAGGAAAAATAGGCTTGGGCTAGAAGTAAAAATAGGCTTATGCTTAGATCGATCGTATCTGCCCATTTGGCCCCTATGCAATGGCCTAAAGCTCCGCCACTGATAAGGGTGTTTTCGTCCACAAATCATCTCTCTACGGATGGTTCATTGTCTGTTGCCTTAGCATGCCCTGTCATTGGTGACAACTTTCATGCATTATTTCTCCTGGGTTTCCTTTCTGTAAGTCGGTGACGAAATATAATTCCTTGACCTTCCATGTGAGTGAGGGCAATGTGTCCCCGGCTCACCGGACACAACGCATTTTGAAGTAAGAACTCAACTCTTCAAATTTGGGCTCGTGAAGGTTTGGTCTTCTTAGTTTTCTTCGTTTGCGTAAAAAAACAATCAGTCAAAGTTAGACGTGGAAACGACTTCAAGTTACTTGGAATTTTTATTAGTTTTAGAATATGGATATTCACAACGGGTAGTAGGTGCAGATGCACCTACTACCCAAAAAACATTTTTCAAAATGTCAAAAAATTCAAAATAAAAATTTCGCATGTTGTTCAAGACGTATTATGTCAGCACGAAAAGTTACGGGAAGAAAAAATATTTGTTGCAATCTGTACAAAAAAGACAAATTCGGACGCACGAAAATATCTTTATACGTGTCAGATTTTTGTCTTTTTTGTACAGCTCACACAAAATGTTTTTTCACCATCCATTTTTGTGCTAACACATAATGTTCTAATATACATCCGGATTTTTTCCTGAAATTTTTTGATATTTTGAAGAAAAAAATAAAAAAAATTTACATGATGGGTGCATCTAGACCCTAGAGCCAAATCGCCGCCTAACGTTATATTCTCGTCAATATGGCCATATAGTAGCCTAAAATAGACTTTCAAATTGGCACCTAAATATCCACTTCACAAGGATTGTCGTTGGCCCTCCTATGTAACATGCAAATCAAGGAACAGTAGATGCACGTATACAAAAAAGGACATTCGCTAGAGCCTAAGGGCGTGTTTGGTTCATTGGCTATGAAAAAGTGGTTGTGGGTACCCCCAACCACGTGGTTGGTGGTAGCCATTTTTCATGTTTGGTTGTGTGTGTTGGTTAGCCAAATTTTATGTTTGGTTGAAGGGATAAAAAGTGGTTAGGGGCAGCCATATTTACGTTCATTTTGAGTGATTAGAAATGCTTAGAAATTTTTGTTTAAATCATTAAAAAGGGAAGTTTCTTCAAATATTCTTAATATACAATAGGAAAATGTTTTTTAATATTTAAAAGCGTAAAATTACTTATTATATTTCAAGAAAAACGTTTATTCCAATAATTTTAATATATATAAAAAAGTTTGTTCAAATATTAAAAAGTGAATATTTTGTTCAAATAATTAAAATAGAAAAGTTTCTTTAAATATTCGTAATAATACTTCCTCCGATCCGGAAAAAGCGTCGGAGAGAAACACCTAACTAAGTGTAAATGTACAGTACAAGTCACGAACCTTAATTAGGATCGGAGGGAGTATATAAAATGAAAATGTTTTTCAATTATTTAGAAGGGTAAAATTTCTTATTATATTTAAAGGAAAAAGGTTATTCAAATATTTTTAATATATAAGAAAGGAAAATTTATTTGAATATTTAAAAGGTAAAAGTTTGTTCAATATTTAAAAGATAATTTTTTTTCAGATTTTCTTAATATATAATAAGGCAAAGTTTTTTCAAATATATAAAAGGGTAAAATATTTTAATATATTTTAAAGAGAAAAGTTTTTTTGAAATATTTAAAAGAGATAAAATTTATATTTTATTACTACAATGAACATGCCGCAAAATGTTTCGCAGGTGACAGCAGGGACTAGCCCAAAGTGGTTGGCTTCAACCACCACTTTTAGGGTGGTTGAGCTCAACCACTTTTTTGAAGGAATATGCCTAAAATTTGGCTACCCCCACACACCCAACACCACAAACCAAACAGGGGGTAACCACCTAAAAAATGGCTACCCATAACCACTTGGTGGCTAGCCACCCAACCAAACACACCCTAAAGGAATGAATGAACGAATTAACAAGAGACAGATCGCACACCTCATTATGTCGGTACGTAATAACCAGCCAAAAAGGCGATCGATCGGAGTTGCGGCATGTGAGTCGAAAATAAAATGATATCTCTCCATGTGACTTTCCAAGGATCTCATCTGCCGTGCAGAGCACAACTCGGCCGGAAACAAGGAGGCGGCAGCTGGCCAGGCTTTGTTTCATTCGCACGAATGATCGAGCCATGCACTGCATGTTCCAGCCAACTACGAGTCGATCCGACCACGCGATCGATCGGGTATTTTCCTACGTTATCTCTTTGACCGGAACACATACTCATGCTGACCTGTCATGGATGCACAGACAAATGTGTGCACACAGGAATGAGATTGCATGGGAAGATCTCGAGTGGGAGACCTCGACGTCTGCATGCATGTGGCGAGATGAGATCGCACCGCCGGCCACTTGTGATGAGATCGCTCCTGCCTAGCTCCGGCTTGCGGATTCAGGACCACCTCTGCATCTCGCCTCCCGGGCCGCTCCCGCTCGAGCGGCTCCGGAGGCCGACGAACCTAGCAGCCAGCCTCCCCACGAGCGCCTCCTGGCCGCTGCCGCCGCCGACCGGCGGCGGTGGCGGCACCCCGGCCCGCCAAAGGCGGAGGGGAGTGAGAGCACGTGGCGGCGACCTCTCTGCGAGCCGGGCAGAGGACGCGGCGGCGGGGCTGGCGGGGCGGCGGAGCACGGTGGTGCAGCGGAGCAAGCAAGGAGGGCGAGATGGCGGAGCTGCCCACGCAGCTGGCGGCGGCAGCCACGGCGCTACAGATCGTGCGTTGCGGCGGCGTGCTGGTCCGATCTGGGCCCAACCCTGGGCCCGATCTGGGCCGGAAGGGCCACGGCCGTGCTAGGCTCGGCGCGACGGCGGAGATGGTGACGGTGACACCCAGACGCATGAGTTCGTGCTGGGTGTTGGTGGTGGTGCGCCGGCCCTGACCCGATCTGGTCGGGATGGTTCTGCATATGTGCGCGGCTGCTGTTCGACGGCCGCTACGTGGGCTGGCGGGGCAGGAGGCTGTGAGGGACGGCGCCGTTTCCTGGCCATGCGACGACGGTTGCCCCGGGTGGTGTTGGTGGGAGATGAATGGTGCCGCCGTGGACTCGGAGGTGTTGCATCCTCCCGATGGTGGATCGGCAAGCAAGACGTGCTACGGGCGTCTCTTTGCCCGTTGCACGGGAGGGATGGTGAAAGACTGGAGGGAGAGGAATGCCGCCGCTGCGGTTGTTGCATCCTCCGCGGGAGATGAATGGCCCGCAGGCGTTGCATCCTCGAGGAGACGAATGGCGCCTAGTATTTGGTTGCATCCTTCCGTTGGGAGAAGAATGGCGCCGCAGCGGAGGTTTCATCCTCCGTTCAGTGGGGACGTGGCTGCAAGGTGGAAGCACATCGAGCTTGTCGGGGAAGTGCGGTTGGCCGTGGAGGCAGGGTAGTGGTTTGTGGTGTTGACTGGTTTGGATCCTGGGTTCGGGCTATGCAGGTGAGACTGCCGGTGAAAGCCGTACTCGAGCTGTTGCCGGAGTCGTCGATGGCGGCGCCTTCGAGCGTCGCTCCCTCGTTGGAGGCATCGATGTAGCTGTTCTCACTTTGCATTTTTCGACGTGCTCCAGGGGAAACCCTTGATCTAGTCTTCTAGATCGGACGATGGCGGCGCCTTCCGGCGTCGTGTTCCCTCTTGGGGGCATCGTTTTGGAGGTGGATCCGGCCAGAGGGTCTCGTGGCTCGCTAGGTTGTGTGTGTTGTGTGGTTTTTGGGTCCGGTTTCCCTTATAAACTGGACCAACTTTCTATCTATTCATTGAATTTAGCAGTTCTCCTGCTAACGTTAAAAAAAAAAACCTTGTGATGTGGTTTTTGAAAGGACGGTGTCGGAATGATGACTAGGCTTTGACCCATCAAGTGCTATCTAGTACTACCCGTCTTGTCTACTCCTTCCGTTCCACGATATAAAAATGTTCTAACTAGCTCACATGTTAACTTGGTGTAAACACAAATGTGTGTACATACATATTAAAACATGTCCACATACATCTAGATACATATGAATGTGGACAAAATCTAAAACATCTTATATTTAGAACGGAGGAAGTATTAATTTGGACAGAGTACTTCTCCCTATATTTTTTAAAAGCGGGAAAAAACTTGACATTTTCATTAAGTAAGAATAAAAAGAGTTGGCTAGTTAATTAGCGGGAAACATGCCGAAGACCGGAACAAAAGCCCTCATCGACGTTAACATAACCGTCAGAAGGGCACACACAACCACCCTGTCGACCAACACAAGCTTTACACACACCGCCAAGAACAAGGGTCGCCGTCAGGTTGCCCATCAATGTCGGCGTCATCACTCTTCTGCGACTCCGATTTCACCGACTCCGGCCACATAGGGAGATCTTGCCAAAGCAGGCTCGTGAATCTCATGTGTGGTCTATGTCAAACAGATGACTCTTCGCGTAGAAGATTGGCAGCTCCAATTTTGAAGAGGTGCTCCGGAAAGGGGATGCGCAGGACCCGCCCCGACGAAGGTATTCGCGACCAGACCGTCCCCCGCAGGTCATCGTACATTGCCCGCAGCACCTCCGACTTCACCACAGGAAAGGTCCAACCAGAAGATGACGGCGTGAAGGTGTCTCCTGTGGCGAGCGACTTTGGCTGGGTCGTCTCGGCCCTGTTCGTGGTTGTCTCACGTCTCCCGGCGTCAAGCTCCGTCGCGCTCGCATCTAGCGGTCCGGCCGCCGTCACGTATGGCGCCCTCCCCTTGCAGCGTCTCTGTGATTTGCGATCCTAGTTGCATATGCAGGTTTTGTTGGCGGCGGCGTCTTGGGTGTCAGATCCGGGCGGGTTCAACTTGATCTAGCCCACTGACTACTGTGGGCGGTGAGGAAGGTGGTTCCTGCGTGCTGGTGGGTTCCACCGTTGCTCAGGAGGTGTTCGCCCAGGGGGTTTGCAGGTCGTCGGTTGCAGCGCTGCAGTTGATTGTGTGGGGGTGCGGAGTTCGGGTTGCTTCAGGCAAAAGCCTGACGCCGCGGCGGCTGTGGATGCCGCTCTCCTCCTTGGGGGTCGTCGTGGAGCTCCCCTCTTCCCTCAACCTCGGATAGTCAGGTGAAGACCTAGACTGTGCGATGCAGGGCCGAACGATGGCACCAATCCACGCCGCCTCCCCTCATGAGGGCGTCGTCTTGAAGATGGTGTTTTCCTGCGTGATTTCCCGTGGCTAGGCTTACACGCCATCATGGTTGGCAGCACCAATTGACGATGTGGAGGTTCCTTATGGCGTCAAGTTTGGCAATGACGATGGTGGCGAGCGATGGTCTGGTCGCGGCAAGATCATGTCAGTCGGGTTTGTTCCGGCGTGTTCGAGTGTTTTCCTGTTTTTCTACCCATATTGTGAAGTCGAAACTGCTATATTCTCAAGCCTTCGTATGAGCGGCGTATGATGACCTGGGGGTGATCTGGTGCGAGGATCTTCATCGGCGGAGGTCTTACACATCTCCTCTTTATAGCTCAAATTTGATTGTATTTGCGTGAAGAGTTATCCGTTTGACATAGACAGTCTTGGGCTTCTCGATGCCGTTGCGGTGAGGCTTTCTTAGGTGGTTGTCTTTCAGTGAAGTTGGAGTCGCTTGCTCGAGGAGGAGTGATGACGACGCCGATAGTGGGCAACCTCAACGACGGTGTCCGTGGTGAAGTTGGAGTCACTTGCTCGTTTTAGTGGTGTGTGCAGTTCGTGTTGGTAATCAGGTTGGCCGTGTGTGTCCTCGAAGTTGTTGTGTTCGATGACGGTTTGCAAGTGTGTGTATCGATTTAGGCCGGTTTCCGTCAATTAACAGGTCAACCGGCTCCTTATTTGTTTTAAGAAAAACATCTTAAACGGATCGAACTGCGGTGTGAGCTGAAAATAAATGGTGTCACGTGAAGGAGCCACGCCGTGCGAAGTACAGCTCGATAGTCGTCAAGGAGACGGCAGCTGGCTGGCTGGCCAGGCCTGTTTCGTTCCAAGTCTCCAACTTCGTTCACGCGAAAATTTGATGAAGACGTGGTTACGACTCATGGGCATGACGTGTGACTCGCATATGCACGCATGTGCAAGATGAGACGAGATCACGGCAAGCCGAATTTTTTTTTTTCTGAGGTTAAAGCCGAACACTTGTGATTTGCTCCTTCTAAGGACGGCGCCCGGCCGGTCGGAATTTTTTTTTTTCATTGAAGAGATTGATGATAAGACCGATGAATCGCATGCAGAACCCATCTGAAACGAGGTGTACAGTCTGTCTACTTCGTGCTACAGCCTGGTTTTCCTAAGCTAAAATCGTTATCAGCGCAAATGCCCCTGTAAGAGCTTCCTGTTGTGATCATCGGCGTCTGAAAAAACGGTTTTTTTCCTAGCCAACGACGCCCGCCAGAGATTGTCTAAACAACTGGGCCGTAGCAAACGAAAGCCCATCAGGACTCCGAAGTCCACCAGGAAACTGGCCCACGCCCGCGCGCGCGTCTGCGCAGCACAGCACCACGGCGCTCTCGTTCATTTAGTCCCACCTCGCCGACGCGAGGAGGTTGCGACGGGAGCCGCGCCTATATAAGGAGCCCTTGGTGCGACTTTGTTCCATACTTACCTGGACGGGGTCGACGGCTGATCAAGAAGGGTCGTGGCCTAGATCAATGGCTCACATTGCACTTCGTGAGAGCGTTGGCCTACCATCTCCCCAAGTGGGAGAGTGGACGTCATAATTTGTGGTAGAGGGGGTACGCGTCCGCGCGGCCCCTGCCAATTTCTCAAAATTAAATTTTGGTCCTCCAGGTTTACTGCTTGGTCCTCACCTAGTCGTCTTTAGGGGCTTGTTAGAGAACATCCAGCGCTTCACTAAATTATGTTCTGGTACTCTGATCTTCTATCAGCCGAGAACATGGTGTCTAGAGAATACAGATTTCATTTTTCACTGAAACGAAACAGGGTGCAATGGGAAATTGACGAGGCAAACAAGTATATTATGCATAGCACATAACAGGAGTTGAACAAAATAGCAACCCTCGTGCTTTGCAGTCTTACAGACTCCAAAACGTACAAACTTTAGAATCTCTCTGAAGCTCTGGCAGTAAGTGTAACGGGCGCCCTGTTCCAAGGCACCAAGAATGTTAACACAAATACATCTGAATGTACACCGTAACGGACAATAAATATCTACGTAACTGAAACCGTCAAAGCATCTCACAGTCAGGTGCCTCTGCATGCTTTGGGATTCCGTGTTAATTAGCATCCTGACACGAAATGCAGTTTTTGTGAAACCAAATCCCAGGCCGGATTACAGCCTCCTTCATGCAGCAAAGAGAACTTGCAGTCGTAGCAGAACTAGCAGGATCAATGAGGACGTTAATTACCTTAATCATAATGTTCGGCCGAGAAATCTGGCTCATCGGGCTTCTTTAGTGTAGGCAACTCTTTTATGGCCTCAAGCCCTTTCCTGTTCCCAGCCATGATTTTCCCGGCCATCATTTTCAGAGAGACATTCTTCTTGGGTGGAGGAACATCTTCACCGTCATCGGAGTCGTCCGATCTCATGGAGGGGAATGACTCCCTCATGCTCAGGTCCTTGGCCATCTTCCTCCTTTTGTACCGCCGCCAAGCAGCTTGGATGAAGCAGGCACCCCATGTTCTCCAATGGTGCGAGTAGTAACGGAAAGTGTGCTGCAGCTTCTTGCTGTGCAGCCGCCTGAACTGACTCGCCACAAACTTGAGATCCTCAGCCTGGAGCGAAAAGGCCTCCACTTCTACCAGAGCCGTCACCGTGCGAGTGGATGACGGCAGATTGGCGGTAGGCTTTGGGACAAGAGCCCATCCAAGAAGTTCCTCACCGCAGAAATCACCGGGTTTCAGGGTAGTTGAATTGAAGAAGCCTGTGCGGCCACCATTTGTTGTGGAGCTTTCCAGTTTCCCACGAATGATGAAGAGCATCTCAATCACCGGATCACCCTCACGGACAATGTAAGTCCCCTTTGTGCACAGTGATGATACAAGACGCTCACAGATGGCATCTAGAAGTTGGCCATCCATCTGGGAGAAAAATGGAACCTGAAACATCACAATAAATAGAGAGATTAACACATGATAATTCATATTACAGCAGGAAGCATAGTATATACTATGTGCAGCAAATTGTGGCACTATCATTAGTCCAAAAGGTGAACCCGCGAGTTTTAAAAATGCAATCGTTACTTATTTCTACAAAAGCATGTAACAGTATTTACCCGGCGAACAAGACCCAAGCAAAGGTGGCGTTTAATGTCACGTCGTAGATCAGCTGGTAGAACCTGCAATATAGACTCTTCATTCACACCACGAGTTGCAAGCCACTTGTACTGGATAAATCGTCGAACTCTTTCCCGTAGTTCATGAGGAAGTTGACGATGTCTCATCCACTCCTCCGTGTCTCTCTGCTTTAACCTCCACTCCTCAACCCTCGCTGTGATAGATTGCAGGTAGGTCTGCAATAATAATAAGAATGTAAGTAATATGTTACAGTACAATCCATTCACACTGACACATTATAATTAAATTGATAAACACGTGCTTATGAATAACGAACTTCGACAATATAGAGATCATTAAGTATGTAGAATGTACCTGCACATTTCCAATCAGAAGTGCAAACAAGACAAGACCAAGTACTGCCAAGAATATACAGTACAAAGTCTCACCAATGTAGGTGCTCACAGAAAGAGTCTGGCCATAGCAACTGTTAAAAAAAATGAAAGGAAGATGTACCTTGTTAGAGAACCACTTATTAATCCTGACAACTGATAAAGAAGTAATGATAAAAATTAAAGAATTACGCTGATCTTCCAATATAATTTTGCAATGTTCATGCAATTAAAACTAATAAAATAGTAAGATCCAACAATTTGTTAACACATCTATTGTTCTCATCAAAGCTTTCAACTAACATAAGCATATAACAGTACCAAAGAGCCACGGTTTGTAAAAAATTGCAACGTGAGCTCTCACTTAGAACTCTACTTTGATATAAAGATGTCCACTAAAGAAGTACCTTAGATTCTGTAAACCCCACCAAAGGGAATAGAAGAACTTTATCAAGAAACCCTGAGCAGGAGCTAGATTTGACAATGCAGGCAGGAACATGCCATAGTCGAAGTCGATGCTGGTATCACTAGCATTACAGCTACTGAAGACATCAGTCGTACTAACCCAATTCTGATTTGGTGTCAAATCACAATCTAGGTACCTAATATCACACCCAGTTTCATTCTTGCAACTCATTTTCCAGCAGGCTGTTTGGCGATCAACAGATAGTAAGTACCACAGTGCACCTAGTACCTGACAGAAGAGGAAGAGGGGATCCTAACAATCTTGCTACATACTACAAAAATGTAACGAAACCTTGAGGAAAATTAACATCAGAAATGATGAAAGTTTGCATGTAAGAGCATATAGAGACCGTACATGACTTGCTATCATGTAGAGTAGAAGGTTATACACAGCCCCTTGCCAAGCAGTCTTTGCAACAACTCCAGTAGCTTTGACAATTTCATAAGTTAAAGGGAATATAAGATATAATCTTGGGAGATACTGAGCAAGAACTATAAGCACCAGGATGTTATTGTTGTGCTCAGAAGTTGAATATTTGGTAGCTGGTATCACATACCAGACTATAATCTGCACATCAAGTAAATATCCAAAGTAGAATAAGTACATGAGAAATTAAGATGCAGTGCTTCTAGGACACACAGAACAATACATCCACCCTTAAAGAACATACACAATTCACAGAGATTGTACTCGACAATTTCTGCACTAGAATCTCCAATGTCTTTTCAAGAAAGAAAGTGGCCCAGGATTAACTAGAAAGTCACACACTTAAGAAAAATCGTTCATATTATCCACTCTACTAAACTGCAAAATTTCAGCCAAAAATTATGGTTGAAAAGGCCATTTGTTAAAAAAACTTCGAACACTTTTCAGGTTATCTTTTTCTCGAATGCCTCCTTTTCAGGCACCGTTACAGGATGATTTAGAGAAATCATCGTGACCAGAGCAGTACTAACACAGCTATATCTACTATGTGAATAAAACTATTTGACTTCATCCATCTTACAATTTCACACTTAATGTAGCATATTTGCCTTAAAAGGAGCAAACAATGTGATTACTTTAATTCATGACAAATGTCCCACACCACCAGGGATCTTAGTACTATTTATATTCCACTTACTAAGAACAAAAAAGAAGATAGCAAGTACCTGTGGCAAAGGCAATGCAGCCACCGCATCAACTGCAAAATCAGATCTCAAATATTTCCATGCAATCTCTTTAGGATCTGTGACAAGATCCCCTCTTCCAAATACCCGCATGGTTGAGCCCGGATTAATAAATGCAGTTCTGAACTTCATTATGATGTGAATCACATATAACAGATCAGCGATTGATCGCAAGAATGTAATGATGATGGTTAAATGTCTGTCTGTCCCAACACACGAATAGGGGGTGCCATAGATGATTTTTGGCACATAGAAGTACAGGGGGTCTATAAATAGAGCAAGGAAGGACGAAGAAAGGAAAATGTGGTTCCACGTCAAGATAAAGTCACTTGATGGATCAAAAATCTTGTCATGCTGCACATCTCCTCCCACAAAAATCTTGTTCTTCCCCGAGCTTGCGACACCAAGTTTACTAGCAGCGAATGCTGCCTGTTTCTGGTGAATAGGCATAGCTGGCTTTCCCCTCTCTTCATAAAACCTGTGAATGGCAGCAGCACAAACGTTAGTTGGATTCTAGTATCAGATACCCCTCAATGTTTGAACCGTTCACAGCATTCGTTAAATGAAAAAGGACCGCCTTACTTATCCATAACTAGTTGGATGCAAACTCTGTAACTTGGACTAGCGTTCCTTATTAATAACATGGATAATATTTTTTTACAATTCAGAAAAAATACTGTTGATTCTAAGCAAAGGACTATTGTGGTAATTCAAATGAATCTAGTTTCCAATCATCAGTTTCGGTTCAAGTTATGACGCTTTTAACTTTACCCACAAAACGCTAATTTGGCCAGCGAGATCAACAAAAAGGGAGAAGACCTTATAACAGCTCAAATTTGAAGTCACTATTAGACCAGCATGCTCTGGTAATAGATCAGCAACACGGATCGAATTGATCCTGTCGAGCTCCCAAACTCCTATTCTCCCACGAATAGCCACAGAGCTCGCACTCGATCGCAGTCCTCCCCCGAGTCTAAATGCTGGATCCTTAACGAAAAACAGCAGATCGGGAAGCTATCCCGCAGCAGCTCACCTCACAGTCCTCTGCCTTCCGAGCGCCATCTCGTCCTCCACCTTCCTCGGCGCGAACATGGCGCAAGCCAGCCAGCTAGGCGGAGCAGGAACCCCGCAACCGGCGCACCATCCAGTAGGAGACCGTCCGAAGCAAGTGCGCAGCGTTGCTGGTCGAATCCGGCCGCGACGCAGCCAGCGGCGGGTGTCCGCTGGGCCGACGCCGAGAGGGGACCAGGGCGGCGAGGCGGGATTGGGGAGCCGCCGAGCCGGCGGCGAGGAGTTCGAAGGAGGGAGGCGACGAGGTGGATGATGAGAAGAAGCACGAGTGGAAACTGCCTGACCGGGGTTAATTGCTTCGTTTAGCCAGCCAAGCGCTAATGCGATGGGTTTGGGTTAAAGCTTGGGGTTAAGCTTGGTAATTTGTAAGAGCAAATTTGCTACGTTTCCCCCCATCTTTTCGAGGAAACTATTTGCATTCGAATATCTAGATATAATATTTCGGCAAAGAAAAAAATGTTTAGATGAAAATCGGCAGCGTGGGACAAGAAAATATGTGATTATGTGCAATTTTGGTTTCGTTCCTGCCAAAAAGGCAACTTTTGAGGAGACACGCGATGCGATCTTACTTTACACAAGAGTTGACATTCTAGTCTTGAGGCGAAGCACGTAAAGTCGCTCTGTGTCTTTGCACCATGCGAGTTGCTAATAACATGCTCCATTTTGCAGCGCTAAATTCGAATCACCGGCCACATATGACAAATCAAACTCACTGAATATCGAATGGCCAATGGACTGTGCGAGGCACCACAGTAGTTTCCGAAGAGAAAATGCATTACTGACTAGTACTAGTATCATTTTTCTAGCTAGGCTGCCGACTTTGACCGAGTGACGGTAGCTGTCAAAGGCCTCAGCAAGGATGATGGAGACGAAGGGCGTGCCGTTATCCGATTCGACCTCTTCTCCATATTGTTCGATGTCTCGTTTTATTTCTTGCCGCACCACGACGGAGTGCAAATGCTATGGACTGCCAAATTAAGTGTGTCTCTGGAGTATGAAGCAACAGAGTAGTTTCGTGAGTAGTTTCGAGCAGGAACTAAAAACCCACTGGTGGAAAAAACCACTAATGCACTCCAAAGATCTCCTTGGCCACCACACCTCTCTCTCTCTTCTTCTTTTTGACATGGAACACTCGTATTACATTAAGACACGGCGTAAACGTCGGTCACCAGACGGGTTACATCAATGGGATAGTTCATCGTCCACCTCTTTTCGAAGAGTACCCCACCTTGGCATGCCACCACCTTGATACGATAGGAACAGCAGTGTTGCCGGCCCTTTCTGCCATGGCGTGCCGAACACAAGGCAAAATATCTTCCACAGGTAGAATAGTGTTGGTTGGACAAGCAGGCACAAGCTAGCAACCTCGGCGGTGAACCAATTTGAAGTGTCGAGCACGTCCCGCTCGAGCAAACACGCCTCCGCTCCACCAGAGCGCGCCGGACCGGCTGTTTTCACTTTACTGAGTCTATTGGGTCAGTGCTACTATGATGTCTATCTACTACTCCAGTAGCAACAAGATCAAATCTCTACTACGGAGTATATAATATAGGTAAACGACCGTGGTACGTCGCTTGATCCCGCTAGAAAAACCGTGCGTAGGTTCCGTAAAAGAAAACCAATACCGCAGCGATCAGAAAAAAACAGATCAGGAAAAAACATCAACCAGTGGCCCACTTCTCGGCCTTCTCCGGATGCTGATCAGATCGGTCAAGCTCCATGCCCCATCTCGATCGGATCGAATCCGCGCCTCAGGCTACGGACGAGGACGAATTGCGGTGGTCGATTTGGTTCTTCCTGGCGCTAGATGGGAGGCGTATTCAGTGGTCGGGGTGGCCATTGATTCCCTCGCCCGAGTATGGCATTGGCATGCTACCGTATCTGAATTTGCATTCCCTTCTCTTCTGTGCATGAAGAGCAAGATGCAGTACATACTCCAGCGGTGGAGGAAAAAGAAGTGCACGGCCCGACTGAAATCCAATCCAATTGAACCAACGCTGTAGTATTTTTCACGCAGCTGCCAAGTTTGCTGAATTGGCTACCTTCTACATGGAAGATCAGACCCCACACTTCTTGAATTACGTTGGTTTGGGAACTGTAGGAAGTATGAAACAATCTTTTTCGGTTGGATAATCGCGTTATCATATTATCTGTGTTAAGAAATAGACTGATTGTTTCTATTGAGAAGTATGACAATATGACCAAGTTTCAATCCGGCGATGGCCCCGTTTGCGTCCATAGTTTGTTCTCGGATTAAAAGATGTACTCCTAACTCGTTTTCTGAAGGGCAGCATTTTGGTTCAGATTTTGTCCAAGCATCTATGGATCTCATGCCATGGCTCCGTAAGTGGATACATCCCCGTGGTTGTTGGCGTGGAGTCAACACAAATTCCTCTCCTCTTGTCCTTAAACACTTGGTTAGTTCATTTGGTTAACTCGGACAGGCTATGGCGCAGCTCTAGATCTGTCCTGTGCAACCCCCTGGCTGCACTTGGATCCGCCGGTCTCTATACTGACCAAATATTCTAACAATACTTTTTATTCTTTAGTTTCCAGTGTTGTCATTTTTTTATTGGTGACTATATTCAAATTTCTCTCAGAAAAATCCACTTTTTTATGTTTACAAGTGACAAATGTGGGAGGACAGAAAAAAAATTAAACGCCCGTGGAAACGCACGAGTATTTAGCTAGTTACACGGTAAGAACAGCTAATCCTTGTGCAGGCAGTTTAGGCCCCGTTTGGAACACAGGAAGTAAAAACGTAGGAATAGGAAAAACGCAGGAATTGAGGTGTCATGTTTCCTAAATTCATACAGGAACTAAAACCACAGGAAAATTTCCAAAGTGGTGTTTGGATGTCACACAGGAAAAATACAGGAATTGTAGACACGGGAAGATGAAAACATGAGGTGTGACCTCATGTTTGTTTTCCTCCAAAATTCTTATGGAATAGCTTATGCCATAGGAATTTCAAAGGAATCTGAGATTCCTATTCCTTTGTTCCAAACGGTACCATAGGAAAGTTTCCTGTAGGAATCATATCCTCCAAAATTCCTACGGATTTCCTTTGTTCCAAACGGGGCCTTAAAGTTGGGCACGGCAAAGTGTGACAAATACTAGCACACCAAAACGGTTTCTTATATGTGCAAAGGAAAACAGTAGAAACAGAAGCGTCTGGCAACATAAGAACAGACAAGACAGTGACTGCCCAAATTACTATTCGTTCGATATGCATTTTTTGTGATCACATAGTTCTGTATGATTAATTGATTATCCAGATTTTCCATTAAGCAATGGTTCGATCTCTGTCCATGAAACGACCATTGAGTATCCGATATACAAATATACAATGCGTCAAACAAAAATATCAGTGATATGGCATGATCTAATCGAGATAATAAATGTAAAAAGGGCAAACTGCAAACAGCATTTAACGCACATAGATAATCAGCCTTCATAACTACACAGATAACAGCTCGCTGGGAGAATGACAGTAATTTGTGTTTTCTTTTACGTACTGAATATGAAGTCAGCAAGCCAGGCAAACTGAATGCTCACATACAGTCATGACCCAATCAAAACATCAGCAACAAAGCATCTTGAAAATAGTACACTTAATTTTACGATACCGATAGGATGAATCAAAACCATTGCCAGATACAAAGAACATTAGACAAATGCAAGGGGATTCCACTAAAATTCTTGCCCACGGAATTCATCTTTGGATGTCTTTGATAAAAATATCTGTAAGATACAGATTGTGAATGGCCAGTACACTGCAGTTTCATACAGAAAGGCATGAAGAAAAAGTAAGAGGAACTGATGGCAAGAGGTAGACGAAGCCATTCCTATATGGCGACTATGCAGTGCAGGCAGGAGGCACGACGAAGTCACTCCCATATGGCTACTATGCAGTGCAGGCAGGAGGTACGATGAAGCCATTCCCATATGGAGACTATGCAGTGCAGGCAGAAGGCAGCAGCGGGCAGGGTGGCAATATACTCATTTTGTCGAGGATAGCAAATGAAGTGTGCAGAATGTGAAGAGTAGAACTGCCGAGCCACATGTGAAGTCCGTAAAGCTGTTTAAATGGGCTATGACTCTTGGTGCAGCCGGCCTCATCAAATTCCTTGATGCTCAGCTACAGAATGCAGCTGAAGGCCCATTTTCTACCAATGAACAAGATGTAAATTCAGTTTCACCCTAGTCGAGTGGTGCATTATCAATACCTTGCTAACTCCTTGTTCTATATTAGAAAATCAATGGTCCAATAATATAACAAGTTGCACTTATCAGTACACCCAAACTTACCAATTTGAGATAAAGAGATTACTAATTTGTGAAGATGCGACATCTTCAACATCATGTCAGTCGGGACGAGGCATTGCAGGCAGGCACTAATGGAAGATTCCCATTTGCTTGCAACTTTGCGCGAAGCAGTAAACGCGTACGAAGAATGAAGAGCGAACAACAAAAGCACGAAGACAACAACTGAAGAGATGTAGTTCGCTGAGTCGTTTAAGCAGAAGTGCAGGGCGATGCCTTCTTAACACACAGAAGAAAGGTAATAGGTCTCAGTTGCATAATACATCCATCACATAAGTTTTTTAATGACAGAATCAGAAACAAGCATAAAAGATAGATAAGTTGAAAACCTTAACCGAAGTCAAGAAGTTGACGTCAGGTCTTAGTATTCCTAGCAGGCAGGGCAAATAGTAAGTTCTCTTGATGAACATGCACGGGCAAAGGCTTCAGGCCTAACTCCTGCTGCGTCGATACCTGGCACCACCATCACTGCATATAAGCAGTCATGTAAGAGAACTGGATACAATAATATTTATGAAACCATGCAACAAAGCAATCTTTAATTACCCTTTAGCATCAGGAGAATCATCGCGGCCGCGGGTGGGCGGTGGTGACTTGCTATAGCTGCGCCCACGGGCCGGCGCTGGAGAAACACTGCGGCGCCTTGGAGAACGATCACGGGGGCTGTAACTTCTGTGTGCAGAGTAGTTAGTTCCTAAGAGTTCATTACTTTCATCATATAGTCCTATGCATATAATGACCACAAACTAGAGAAGTCTGACAGACCCAAATTTTAACTATATAAAAGTAAAAAAAAGGCTACCCAAGCCTGTGATGGTTGAAGGACTTCTAAAGCACATCAACCATATTTTACACAGTAAGAGAACATAAAAGGAATTGGGAATGAATGACAAAGTTGATGCCAAGCTATTGAGAATAAAATTTTCACAGCATTAACAAAAAAGGTTACCTTCTACCATAGCTCGGACTCCTGCGGTATCTAGGGCTCCTGCTGCGACTGCGGCTCCTGCTGCGACGCTTTCCACTGCCCAGACCTCCAGAACCAATACGCAGACGACATTCACGAGCAAAGTGACCAGATTCACCGCACTCATAGCATTTCATATCAGACCCGCCATGCCTATCACGACCACCTCCACCACCACCATCACGACCACCACCATCACGACCCCCACGGCCACTGGAGTTGCGATACAGCTCAACCCTCCATCCGTTCTTGCCTATTAAAAGATAATTCATACTTTAGAATACAATATATATGTCATGGGTGAGACATCACCTAGATGATAAGAAAGTGTGCGTGCAAATAGCAAACTTCACAACCTAAGAAAAAGATTGGTTCGAATGTATATATAATCTAAAAAAGAAAGAAGTTATATTAAAAGTTCACTATTGAAAGCCTGCTCTACAGTTTTGCTGATCAGACATTTGTTATAAAATCAGATATACGAACATAGGTAAAGTTTCAAACAAGCTGGCACAAGAGAAATAGTTGTCTTACCATCTATATCACGAAGTGCATCCTCAGCATCCCTCTTGTCATCAAAATCAATGAACGCAAAACCAGGTGGCTTACGTGCAACCCACACACTGCATTGAATACAACAGTCAGCTGAACATGCCAGGCGACAGATAAAAAATCTTCAGTCCAAACAAAGATGTTAATATACACCATGACATCGAATATATATACATTGCCACAACTGATCATCCCAGCTCACTGTGTAATTAATACCCATAAAAATATCCAAAGCAAAAATTGAAACGAAAAAAGTGTCCACACACACATAAAGAAGTATGTCTGAGTGGTCCTATCCAACAAGCATCTCTAGAAGTAGAAATTACTTCATTGGGCAGATGACATAGTTGAACAATTAAGTTCACAAAATTAAATAGAAAATAATTAATTAGAGAAAAAGTCAGACATGTATAAATAACAACTTCAATAGTCAACATATTAATTGATTGAAAGATCCAACAGCCCTTTGAACTTGGAAGGCACCGACATGAATGATTGTCCTCTCCTCCCAGTAACAATAAGTGGATTTGTGCATTACAAGAACAGCATATAACAATGCAACAAAGGCAACAAAAAACAAAGGAGGATGATTTAAACAGGGACTGACCTTCGCAAGACTCCAAACACACGAAACTCATCTTCAAGTTCCCCAGCAGTCACCCGGGCATCCAAGTTGCCAACATACAGACGGGCCATGGTGAACAAATTCCTGAATTCAGTAAATAGGGGAACAAGTTATAACTGAGGGTTCCTTCTTCCTAAGATAAAGGAGCAACACGGCAGGTAGCAAAAAAGATTCACACCATCAGATCACCAACTACACGCTGCACAATTTCCTAAGCTATTTAGCAAGACCAGCAATTCTAAGCTCACTTAATATCAAGAGAAAACAGTACCAAACATTCACAATAGACCAGGCCCAAATCTCCATTCTGCAGATCTGGAGAGTCGGCTCAACATCAATTCAACAACAGTCTTGACTGAAACACCCCGAATTTCGACATCACAATACCGGAGTCGCATCACTATCCAACTCTCTATCCTTGCGCGCAAAACAAAATCACAAATTGAGGGGGGTAATTCCACTCGAATTCCGAAGAATCCCCAAAACTCCCGGTACCATGAAAACTAAATCGGGACGAGCTAACGGATCAAACTATCTTGGTCCGAACCCGTCCAGATTTCACAACAACCGCGAGATTAAACCACCGATTCGCCCGTCGAGCTCAGAATATCGTGACGAGACGGACAGATCTGTTTCTAGGGTTCCGAGACTGGATGTCATGGAGGGTTGCGGAGACCGGAATCAGACAGGAGTTTGGGTTTACCTTCTCCGGGGAGGAGATGGGGATCCGCGCGCAGGCCAAGTTCCGCGGCACGGCGCGGCTGCGGCGGCGGCGGATGTGAAGCTTCCGGGAGCGAGGCTATGGGTAGGGAGAGAGAGTCCGATGATATACGTGGGGCTGGATTTTATTTTATTTTGGTATTAGGCATGTGGAACTGGGCCAGTGGGCTTGCTGGGCTGGGCTGTACAATGAGCCATAGGAATCCGTATCACCAAGCGGTTTCTCAAAAAAAAAAAACAAGCGCTTTCTTGAAAAAAAAAAACAAGCGGTTTATCATCCTTGTCCCCCAAAGATAAAGATGTTTACCTGGAGGGTTTATCATAATTCTCTTGCTCTAAGGCCTAATCTACGAAGACGAGGTGTTGAAATAGACAATGTCAGATGCCTATTCTGTAATGACGATGTGGAAGAAGGGGCACACCTTTTTATCAAGTGTGATCATGTCAAGGAAGTATGGCGAGGACTGGGCCTAGAGGATGTGAGGAGAGAGTTAGCCATGTCAATTTCAGTTTTGCACGCTCTGGACTTAATTTGGAAAAAGTCAGTGGAAATAAGGGTGCAAATCTTGACCTTTTGGTGGCTTTGGTGGGGCAATCGCAACAAATTAAGAGAAGGCGATAAAACTCTTGAAGCTGCGGCCATTGTTCACCAAACACGATGTTGTGCGGCTAAATATTTGGAGCTTCTGGGTAAGAAAGAGAAGGACAAGCTTTTCGAACAGACTACTTGGTCGCCGCCTGAGCAAGATATTCTCAAGTTCAATATCGACGGAGCATTTACCCCCGGGCATAGACATGCAGGCTGGGGTGTTGTTGCACGAGATCATCAAGGCGAGTTTGTGGCGGCGACTGCGGGCCGGAGTGAGCATGTGTCTGACACCTTCCATGTGGAGCTGCTTGCAGCAGTGCAGGCAGTTCGACTGGCTGAACATCTTGGTGCTATCCACATCATCCTGGAGACAGATTCACAACTGCTCATGCTCGCACTAAACTGATATTTCTCTGCTTGGGGTAACCATTGATGAGCTGAAATTTCAACTTAAAACTTCGTTTTCTTCTTGTGATGTTATTTCTTGTAAGCGTGAGTTCAATAGACCAGCCCATGAACTTGCAAGTATTGGGTGGTCTTCTGATGTAAACAGATCTTTGCTCTGGGAGTATGAGGTACCAGCGCAGATTGCTGGTCTTGTGTCGGGCGAGATGCCCTAATAAAGTTTAGGCTTTCATTTAAAAAAACAAAAAGCAACTCAATAATCTCACTCTCTGTCCTTGGCAGCAGATCTCTCGAAGCTTCCTAAAATGGTGTCTAGAAAATATCGGTACTTAATCCATGTTTCTATCGTAAGAAAAGGCTTATATAATTTTATTTTGTATGCAGGGAGATAGTGTAAGTTGCGATGGTATGGCTCTTGGGTCTCACTTTGTATTGCATATATAGCCTTTAGGCTAAACTCGGACCAATATTTCGCTTCAAAAAAAAAACTCGGACCAATATTTTAGTACAATTATCATATGAAAAAAAAATAGTACGATTTAGTGTGTATATTGCATGAAACAACACATATCTTCCAATAAGTTACACACAAAATCTGTTAAATATGATGACCATGCGAAATAGGGTTTTAGAGAACATGGTGTGTGCAACATGATGATGCATCACATGCAACGTTCTTAATGGAAATGTGGGTGGTTTTAATCTGAATTTTTGAGTTTTAATTAATGTATGCTAAGATAAAAGGTATCCACGATAATTGAACATTAGATAATCATTTAGATTTGTCAATGCTACGTTCTTGTGTACTGTATAACTCGGATTCTGCTAACTTATGACAATTTTAGCTTATATTTCTGGTAATATGAATAAATTATGTTATGAACCAATAATTAAATTTTAAAATAATGAAAAGTTGATAACTTGTAAAACACCTGGAGCATGTAGGACTATACTTCTCTAACATTTCAATATTTATCCCCTAATTTTCTGACAAACTGGAAGGAGCTTGCCGCTGACTTAGCTTGGATAAGTAGAAAGAAACCATTAATTAAACTTACACATATCATTTTTGTCATGTCTGCTTAATCAAGTCTCTTGTGAATGCAGTAAATAAGTTATTTATTAATGACTACATAATATGTTTTCAAAAAATAACTAAAGACTTAAGCTTGGTTAGTTACGGTTGTTTTGAGGGCATGTGCCGACTGGTGTCGTTGCCACGTGTGCTCGGACATGCGTATGTGCCGTCGGCAACTAGGGAGCCCTCTCGGGCCATCTATCGTTGGTTTGTTTGTACCTTGTGGCACTCGCTAGTTTTTCATTTGGCTCACCGATGGATAGCATGGACCAGGTCAATCGATGGTGTTCTCTCTTCGATTTTTCACAACCGCTGCTGATGCATGTAAAATGCATACATGAACTTTGCATTATTTTATTCATATTCCCATCATATTTGCATCATATAAGGGTTATATCATTGATTTATAATGATTTTGGGAATAATTCACAAGTTCCCCTATTTTTCTGGAATTAACCTTGCGCAGGCAGAAAATCCTATTTTCTATATTTTGATGTTTCAGGGACCCAAATTAAGTCCAAATGACTTGCAATTTTAGGAGCATCAATATTTGGAAGGAAGAAGACCTAGGAGCAAAGGAAGCAAACAAACGGAGGTCCGAGGACCAAAAGAGGTGGGCCCACGCGGCCACAGTACCTGGCCGCGTGGGACCCCCTATCTGGGCCCTCGAGGCTCCGTTGCCGTCGATCTTTCTTTCAGAAGCTTCGTCTTGACCTAAAACCGACTATAAAAATAGTCCCCGAGGCTCTTCGGAGAGGAGCGCCGCACAAACACAGAAACCACAAAACAGAGATCAGGAGCTGCAGATTGGAGGGGAAAACTCCGGCGGGGCGCTGCCGGAGAGGTCTCCACCTCCTCCAACGACATCTCCATCGACTCCATGATGAAGAGGGAGTAGTCCACCCCTGGACTATGGGTTTGTGGAAGTAACTTATGTATCTCTCTCTCTTGTGCTTCACTAATTAGCACCGTATGAGCTGCCGAACATGATTACGGTCATCTATGTAATACCTTTGTGGTGGATCTTTATGAGTTAATATATGCGTGAGATTGCAATTGTTTTACTTCAGTTATGAAAGTAGATGCATATTATGTACCCCGTTCTTGTTTACTTGTTATGATCAAGCATGTTTATGAGAGCGTGTGAGGGGGAACGTGTGCATTAGATGGAGTAACGGGGGGTGGCTAGTGCGGTGAACGTGAGAGAAAGTTCCGCGATCCACTTGGGTGTTTTACCTTACTTTGTTGCCTCACTAGGGATAAAAAGAAATACCTTGCTACCGGAGATGTGGGTGTGACCATTGCCACTTCTCCATGACTAGATCTAGCATGTTCTTATTTCAACTTCATGTCATGAAAATTCCCCGAGAGTTCGATATAAACCCTCGAGTCACCTTCGTGGGGAAAATTGTCTTGCCCGTACTACACACTCTGCTATTGGGGTCTCAACCTACGCCTTTGAGGGCTATCAAGACATATTTTCTGGCGCCGTTGCCGGGGAGCAAAGAAACAACACCGCATCAAGTTCCCTCGTCAACTACGCCATCACATATTTTCTGGCGCCGTTGCCGGGGAATCATTGCTGAAAGTTTTATCCAAGGGTATCTCACATCAAGTCAACTTCATCACCAAGTTGTGTAAACACCTAAGCTTGGGGAGGTTGCACCTACGTGAGCACCATCTTATCCATCTTTACTTGCAAACCATTTTATTTTGTTTTGTTATTGTCTTGCATTTTGTGTTGCATATTTTATTTTCAGTTTTGCATAAAAAATTAAAAAATACATAAAAACTTGCTAAAATGGGAGACCGAACTAAGTTGTGTGACTACACAAACACTCCTAATGATCAATTTATCACAAGAGCTATTGCCACACCTGAGATAAAAACTGATAGTTATAGAGTGAGTTATGGTTTATTACACTCGATAACTAGGAAACAATTTGGTGGTAAAGGATGGGAAGATGGTCTTGAGCATCTTAATATTTTTACCAGCATTTGTGTGGCACAAAACTTTAAGGAACCTGATAGCATGATGTCAAAATTATTCCCTTTTTCGCTAAAAGGAGAAGCAAAAGAGTGGATGTATTCACTACCTCTAGCTATAGTTAAGACTTGGATAAAACTAGAAAAAGCATTCCTTAGAAAATTTTATCCCATTTTTTGGGCACATAAACCGGTCAATTCTATCCATGTCAAGAAAAAGACTAGAAGTGGGGAAGCACCCCTGTTAAGAAACAAGTTTGGGTTAATAGAGATAAGAAAGTTGAAGAAGTTAAAATGCTAAGTGAAGTCAAGGAACCATTGCTTGACTTAGAAAATTGTAGCTTGCATGAATTAATATCTATCTTACAAAATTTGCAAGTGATCCTTCCATTGACTATAATCAAGCTGGTTTTGGTTCTTATATTGCTAAACAAGTTTTAAAAGAAAAGATTGCTAGGTACCAACAAGAAGCTATGATACCACCTAAGCTTGGGGATGTATGGATTCCCAAAGTACTTGTTACCATTGGAAAAGAGACACACCATGCTATATTAGATCTAGGATCTAGTGTCTCAGTTTTATCTAAAGAACTATATGAAGTACTTGAATTAAAGAATCTTGAAAAATGCTCTATTGAACTTGCACTTGCTGATGATTCCATTAAACATGCTATAGGAAGAGTAAGTGATGTTATGGTAGAGTTACATATGACTTTTGTGCCTGTTGATTTTCTAATCATGGATATGGGGAATAAAACCTCTAGTCCAATTATTCTTGGAAGACCTTTTCTTCGTACTACAGGTGCTATCATTGATTCAAAAAAGGGAATGTGAAGTTTCAGTTTCCACACAAGAAATGCATGGAACACTTCCCAAGGAAGAGGGACACACCAAAGTTCAAGCTCCCTCATGAGCTTCGTCCACAATAACTATCAAGTAAGAAGCCTAGCTATATGGCTATAAAGAAAGCGCTTTACGGGAGGCAACCCGGTTGTTTTTATTTTTGATTTTCTTTGTGTCCTCTTGCTGTCACAAGAGACTTTGTTTATAGTTTTGTTTCTGGAATTTTTAATAAAGTGCCAAGTTTTACCCATTTTGGTTTGAAAAAGTTGCTTATAGCATTCGGAGATATTATTCCAGCACGAGTCTGTGCACGGTTTGATTTTTAATTCCTATTCTGTAACTCCGAATGAGCTCATATTTAAACTGTATAAGCAACTTTTCATCCTCTGTATGCATGAATTTTTCAGAATTTTTTGACAAAGTTAAGTGGGGTAGAAAAATACGTTTTGCTACTGCTGTTTTTCTGGACAGATTCTGTCCCATTTTGTTTATGCATGCTTAGAACTTTTAGCTTGAATCTTTCAGATCCAATGAGTTTATGAGTAGGCATACAACATAATACACTTACTGGACATTCATATAAATTTTGTCTAAGGATTATATGCAGCAAGAAATCTATTTGTTTATCACTACTAATGTCACCCCACAGAAAAGAAATGGGAGAAACGGTGTTTTGAAGTTTTTTCACAGGGATTAGAGGAGATGCACCAAGAGCATCTAAGGATGGTGAAAACCATAAGCTTGGGGATGTGAAGACAACCCACTGGACCAACACACTCTCGGTTTGCACACGTCTAACTTCTGTTTTTCGATCAATGCACTTTATCGTATAAACTTGGAGCGTCTTTTTTTTTTGTTTGTTTTGATTTTTATTTTTGAGAGACCACCACATTATCATTTATATATGAGAGAGCTACTGGAAATATGGGTTGAAATATGTTGGATGCCATTATAAGATTGGGAAAAGGGATGTTTGAGTTGATTTTAAAAGATACATATAGTTGCATGATTCATGAGCTTGTTAATGAGTAATAATTTGTTAGTGTTTTATCAAGAGCTATCTTTTATTCATGTTTTGATGTGAATGTTACTTTACTTTGTTTAACATGAATTAGTTAGTTCTATGGACACTCATGCATGCTTTTAGACGGTCAACTTTCTCCCTCTTGCTAGCCCAAAAATTCCAACAAGTAAAAACTTGTTTCCAACACCTTCAACCAAAGTTTTTCCAGTGAGTCCACCATATCTACCTATTAGCTTTATGCTATTCCGAGTATGTTTACCATGTTATTTTGTATCATTTATACCTCTGAATTAAAATGCTTATGTTGTTGATTGTTATGGGAAAAAGTTGGTTATATAGCTCTCACGAACTTGATGCACACTTTACTTTTATTGCACTTAATGAACATGACCCATTGTGATTAAAATTATGATGTTATGAGCTTGACAAATGTCTTTGGTTGAGAGTTAGCAGAAATGTGTATCACATGGAACGCTTTCAACATTGCACTTCATTATACTAGTTGATGTCATGCACTTTTGTTTATGGATGCTTATCATGGTGAAATAAATGTGGAAATGGAGTAGTTTAAATGAGTTTGTATAATGGTTAGAGAGACGCCTGGGCCGCTAATCTAAGCCATGCATCATCATGGTGGAAATTTACAGCGTACCATAGTGAACATTCAGTGAAGCACACAATAAATAAAAAGCTACAAATAAAAGAGTGCTGAGATTGTTCATTGTCTGTTTGTCTTGTTGTTTGGATATGGGCTTGTTCCATATCCTGGGACAAGAGGTACCCAGTTGACGCTCTTGATGATACTATTTTACTTACAATGATATTTAAATTGAACTTGCTTTGTTTCCCAAGTTGAGTAGCACATGGTGTAGGTACTCGTATTCAAGGGGCATGAGATTTCAACCATACTTTGTCAAGCACATTACTCATATTTGCTTTCACTTTAAACTTAATCATTCAAGATGCTATGATAGGGGCAATGAGAGCTTGACACCAAGGAGTACCATATTACAATCATTAACTTAAGAAGAAACATTTGAAGTTAGATGAACTTATTGCATGCTTTACCTCTACTCAAATATCTTTCCAAAGTGTCCACCTTATTCAGATTTCCATCTACACTCTATGACCATTATAGGATGTTCTTACTTATCATTATGCATACTTGAAGTCCATAGTACTTTTTCATTTATGTTACACTTTGTGAATTATCATTGAACATCCTTACATTGAATATTTGATATCGCTTCATAAACTATCTTGCATATTGTTACATCTTATTAAGAATGAACCATTTGACTCTATGTAGCAATAGTAATCATCTTTGATATCCATTGATAGTATTGAAATGCAAAGTCCATGTTAGTTTTATCACCTTCATACTCGAGGACGAGCATGGGTTAAGCTTGGGGATGCTGATGCATGTAAAATGCATACATGAACTTTGCATTATTTTATTCATATTCCCATCATCATATTTGCATCATATAAGGGTTATATCATTGATTTATAATGATTTTGGGAATAATTCACAAGTTCCCCTATTTTTCTGGAATTAACCCTGCGCAGGCAGAAAACCCTATTTCTATATTTTGATGTTTCAGGGACCCAAACGACGTCCAAATGACTGCAATTTAGGAGCATCAATATTTGGAAGGAAGAAGACCTGGAGCGAAGGAAGCAAACAAACGGAGGTCCGAGGACCAAAAGAGGTGGGCCCACGCGGCCACAGTACCTGGCCGCGTGGGACCCCCATCTGGCCCTCGAGGCTCCGTTGCCGTCGATCTTTCTTCCAGAAGCTTCGTCTTGACCTAAAACCGACTATAAAAATAGTCCCCGAGGCTCTTCGGAGAGGAGCGCCGCACAAACACAGAAACCACGAAACAGAGATCAGGAGCTGCAGATTGGAGGGGGAAAACTCCGGCGGGGCGCTGCCGGAGAGGTCTCCACCTCCTCCAACGACATCTCCATCGACTCCATGATGAAGAGGGAGTAGTCCACCCCTGGACTATGGGTTTGTGGAAGTAACTTATGTATCTCTCTCTTGTGCTTCACTAATTAGCACCGTATGAGCTGCCGAACATGATTACGGTCATCTATGTAATACCTTTGTGGTGGATCTTTATGAGTTAATATATGTGTGAGATTGCAATTGTTTTACTTCAGTTATGAAAGTAGATGCATATTATGTACCCCGTTCTTGTTTACTTGTTATGATCAAGCATGTTTATGAGAGCGTGTGAGGGGGAACGTGTGCATTAGATGGAGTAACGGGGGGTGGCTAGTGCGGTGAACGTGAGAGAAAGTTCCGCGATCCACTTGGGTGTTTTACCTTACTTTGTTGCCTCACTAGGGATAAAAAGAAATACCTTGCTACCGGAGATGTGGGTGTGACCATTGCCACTACTCCATGACTAGATCTAGCATGTTCTTATTTCAACTTCATGTCATGAAACTTATTGCTATGCTCTGATTTATCTTAATACTAAGGTGTTATGATTTAGTTCGCATCTTAGTGGAGTATAAGAGAGATTAATAACCAAAAGATCTCTATGTTAGGACGTGATGCCCATATGATTATAACTTATCATGAAACTTTGTTGCAATCTCATATGTTAACTTTTGTGTTCCATTGTCCACCACATCATTAAAGAGAGAGTGCATTTGTGAAACCATGAACCCCGGTCCATTTTTAATCATAAGAAACAACTTTCCAACAACTTTTATCACTTTTCATTTTCAGCCATAATTAAATCCGAAAATACAAAAATACTTTTGCATCTTTCATTCATCATATAAAACCCAAAAATATCATTTATCATTGTTTCCATCATCCTTGCATATTTATTTATCATCATTGCATATTTTATTTATTGTTTTGTATTCATAACTTACTCACACCTTGTGCTTGACAACCACTTGGTGAGGTTGAGGGCACAAAACAATTTATCTTTGTTTGCAGGTTTCCAAGGGAAGGATAAGGAGGTAAAGCTTCCACTACTGATTCCCCGAGAGTTCGATATAAACCCTCGAGTCACCTTCGTGGGGAAAATTGTCTTGCCCGTACTACACACTCTGCTATTGGGGTCTCAACCTATGCCTTTGAGGGCTATCAGCTGCCTGGGCCACCGATTTCGGCTGCCTCTATCACCTCTGGTGCTGCTGCTCTTTAGCCTAACCCCGTCATTTATTCACGACAGTGGTGTAGATTAAAAAAACCTGCAATCCTACCATATCGGCCACGTTATGTCAAAACGAAATGCAAACGGTGAGGCGAAGCTCGCATATCCGTCTATTACATTAGAATTTTGTGTTGAGATCAATCAGTTGTGGAGTTGAGATATATGTAACGAGTCATTATTCACATTTATATTTTTTGCATTCATCTTTTTGTTACTTTTGAAATGAACAATAAGATTTCTTAATGTATTTATACATCATAAACATATATACTCCTTTTAAAGTTAAATATAATAAATTATTTTTCACTTACCTCGCCGGAAGTCCACAAACCCCTTTTTATTGCTTTATTATTTCAGGAACCTTTTGGACATGAAAAAAGTGGGGAAAACCTTGACTCGTTTTGGAGCAGGACACAAATCTTGACGCTATTTTTTATTATTTAGCATTGCTACTTTGGAATGTCTGGCTCTCACAATCTTATCAATGTCTTACAAAAAGCACCTTTGTTTGTTTGCAAGGTTAGCAAATGGAGAAACTCCAACATGATCTAGTTACTTGCATCGCTCTCCGTTGGTCCACATTTATGAAGATAATTCACAACCCGATGGCAAGAATAAATAGAACTTTTCCAAGGCTCAAGAAGCTACATGGAAGGGCATTGCACGAGCATTTGGAGTGCCCTAAGCTAGGTTTGTAAGGGGGTGTTTGTTTGGGCTGTGGCTGGCTGGCTGTGGCTGGCTGTGCTGCTGTGTACAGAAAGCTGCTGTGCAGGGAAAGCTGCTTTTCTGAGTGTCACTGTTGTAACAGCCCCAACTTTGAGAACCTAAAAACCTGAGTAAAATTTTCGCTTTTGTGTTTCATTGCATTTCATTGCATCATGGCATCCATATGAAATTGCTAAACAACACTTTATTGGGTTTGGCAACATTGGGAAATAAAATGCCAAACTTGCTAGAACAAAATCCCAAATTAATGAAGGCACTCACACTTGCAAAACAAAAGTACTTTGACAATTCCTATTTGTCAAGGAAGTTCCAAGAGTTCGAAATTAATATTTGGAACTTGCTTTAAATTCCTATAGGAATATCATTTTGGAAATTAGCAAAATTGCCACAACGAAACACTATGAACAAGAGTTGGTCAAAACATTTTATTCTTAAACCCCAATTTTTGTGGAGCAACTAAATGAAAAGGGGAGCCTCCCCAAATTATTTCGTAATTTTTGGAAGTGTTTAAGTGACTCAATTAATTTAAACAAAGCCACTGTTTTTAAAATTCAAACAGAGAAGGACCAATCGGTGATGGGGAAAGATTCTCCAGGGACTTCTTTGCAAATACGTCTTCTCTTTCGCTGTAGCGACCGCGCGAGCAGCGCGAGCTCGCGTCGGACCCGCCCGTCGCCTGCTGCCCTCCGTGCTCGCTGCTGCACACGTGAGAAGAGGAAGAGCACCATGACTAGGGACCTAACCACGACCTCGAGCCGCTCTGCTCCCCTCACTCACCCACCTGCCCCCACGCTCTCGTTTCTCTCCGCCATGGCTGCGACCTAGCCGAGGTCGTCGCCGTCGCATAGCCGTCGTTGGAGAGCTCCCGCGGCAGATCGACGACCACCACAAGCTCCGCCGTGGTCCGCTCTACCCCCACGCCGAAGGAATCGTGCCGTAACGCCGCCGTTTCGCCGCGTCAACCTCGTCTTCCCCGCGGCCGACCGAGCTCCGCCACGCACGATTCCATCACCGTCGAGCCACCTCCGCCTCCCCGACCTTTCTACCGTGCTTGAGGGTGAGCTCTTGGCCCTGCTGGCCCCTTCCCCTCCCCCTCTCGCGCTAGTTCACCGTGGTCTCGCCGTGCGGCTCGCCGGAGTTTGCCGTTGCCGTTTCCTCGCACGCCCGGTCGTGAAACCGGCATGGACCGGACTGAGAGCCGTTTCTCACGGGCCCCTAGCCAGCCTCGGAGCCGGCCTGTACCGGGCTGAAGGCCGGGTTGTTCTGTGACACGGCCGGCCTTTGAGCCGGCCCAACCGGGCTGTGTGCCGGACGCCTCCGTTAGCAGGCCGGCCTGGAAACCGGCCCAACCGGGCTGGAGGCCGGTTTGACTTTTTTTCCCTGCTGCTTCTTTTGCAATTTCCCTCGATAGCGCATGTTCCCCGCTCCTCCCTCGCGTCATTAGGGATATCGAACTCCGATGATTCTTTCATGTTCCATCTCTCTCCCTCGAACTCGAGTAAATAATATTATTGTTGGGGAAATAAATTATTAAAAGCGCATATCTAAAAGAGGAAATTATAAATATAATAACTTTTTTATCGGGACATCCAAAAAATGTGTTCCTTATATCAAAATGCTCAAAAAAATGTGCACTAAACATTAGCATCACTCTCATGCATGTTTACATGAATTTATAGCACAGGAAAACATTAAAAACAAATATGGAGCTATATTTTCTCTATTGTTGAATAGTTATTGCTGCACCTCTTATAAATTGGTAGAACTTGTTAGAATAATTCCAGTGCATTAAAAATGTCATGCCATCATGTGTTTGAGCATTTCATTTGTTAAAGCATGTGTGGTGATTGATTGCTTTTCCGTTGTTATGCTTCGATAGATCAAGCAGCCGGGGTTGCACCGCAATACCCCGACGATCCGTACTACTAGTACCCCGAACAAGGCAAGCGTAATCCCCCCTCTGAGCATGTCTTATCCTATTTTCCGCAAATATTTTCTCCACTATAATATTGCATGCGGTTCCAAATGTCAATTTGCTTGGATTAGAGTATCCTATAGTTGCATTAAGCTTCCGATGCCATTACCTGTTTACCCCTCCTATTATCCATAGGTTTACATTGTTGGCCTTAAATATTTAGCTATGCTTTCTTGATGCTTAGCCATGCTTAGTTAAATTGCATAGCAGTACTATGGATAGTCATGTTGGAAACAGGTGTTGATATGAGAATGATGGTGGAGAATTTGTGGCGACGGATAATAAAATGCTTAAAGGTGGGGATGAGAGGCCACTATGGGATGGTGGTGTTTTGTCTCACTCTCGCCGCCTATGTGCGAGTTCTTTACCTCTTGAACCAAGAATGAGCGCGCTTCCTTTCGGTGGGGTATATGGAGCCCTCGTCGACTAACTAACTTGTGCGGGGCTAGCCAGAGTCCTCTAGTTTGAGCTTCCATTTGCGCGTGAAGGGGTTCGTAGCAGAAAACAAAAAATTTCTAACTAGCGAAAACCAAAATATTGCCATGATCTATCTATCTAGTAATGCGGTAACGGAGCGGAATATCGATAACGTACCCTCGTAGATCGATAAGCAGGAATTACGCTCCCGCACAAGCGTTGCTGACGTAGACGACGTAGCCGACCTCGATGTCGCGAAGAACTTGACGCGACGAAGATAAAGACCGGCGCGACGATTACGCCTCCGGCGCCCCAAGTGTGGCGCCTCCGAGTACTCACACGTGCGGACCTTGACGACAACCCCCGGTCACTCAGATCCAGCTGAGATCGCAGGAGTACAACTTTGGGTGGAATTCCACAGTACGACGGCGCACTGCGGTATAGCTTTTGTGGGAGAGAGAAAAAAAAAGCGGGCAGAGAATTAACTCAGGCCGGCGTATACAAATTAATTGTATTTTTAGATATCTTAAAACAATTAATATGCCTTTCTTTATATAGAGGGGAGGGGGTGTGCAACACACCTTGCCTCCCCAATGTGGGACTAAAAACTGGAGCAGCAAAGGAGCCGGCCGGCCGGCCATGTACGCTGGTACATGGTCGTGCCATGCATGGCAGCGTGGTGGCCATGGGCCCCATGCTGGCCCATGCACCCCATGCATGGTGCAGCCCCACATGGGCCCCATTTGGCCCATTTAGTGAACTGCAAGTATTTCTCCATTTTAATTAATATTAAATCAATACAAAATATATATAATTCATAATTAATATATTTGTACATCATTTAATCTCCCGTGACTCCGAAACAATTTGCGGACCACCCGAACTTCCTTCGGACATTCCCGGAACACTTCCGATACTACCGAAACATTTCCGGATTATTTCTCTCTCCCTATTTCTATTATTCCAATAAATCCAAACGATCTCCATGTGTCGGCAAGACCTTAAGCGTGTTACCCTACGGTTCGAGAACACTCCAGACATGGTCGAGACCCCTCGCTCGCCAATGACCGCCAGGGAGACCTGGATGTCTGTGACGGTCCCTGTGCATTCTACGAATATCGTCGTTGAACCATAAACATGATATTCATTCCTTTTGTTCCTTCGATACTACCCTAGTCCGAGACATGATCGTAAACATCCGATGTTCTGTTTTATCTCGTTACCGACAAGGGTTAATTAACCCGTTCTGTGATATTACATCCTCATGACCTAGTCATATGCTGCGTAGCTTTTCAGATGTAATCTCACCGAGTGGGCCCAGAGTATCTTTCCATCACGAGGATGAACAAATCCCGCTCTCGATCCGTATGCCTCAACATGCCCTTTTGTGATCCACAAGATACACCTTTATAGTCACCCATTTATGGACTGACGATTGATGCACTTAGAGTATCCTCCGGGGCAGCAATTAATACGATCTCACGGTCTGAGGAATAAGCTATCATATTTCTTTCCTATTGCAAATGATGAACATTGTGATACGATCCTATTGCAATACTTTGTTGGGTATGTCCACCACCTTATTCTACTAATAAGATGACCTCATTGTCAACCGACGTGACTGTCCATGACCGGGAATTCTCGATCAACAGTTGCCCAATGAACTAGTTTTATAGAGGCTTACTAGGGACTCTGGTTTGTCTATATATCACACGTGTATTAACAATTCCGATTAATACAGTTATAGCATGATACAAAACATATTATAAACTTAATGAGATAATGCAATAAATCCTCATTATTTATTTGCCTCTAGGGCATATCTCCAACAGTCTCCCACTTGCACTAGATTCAAATAAACTAGCTGCATTTCTGTACCAATCATACAACCTTATCATGTATAAGCGTTTATGATAATGCTTGCTCGTGGAAGAGGTTTCCTTCGGCCAGAACCTTTCATAACCGTAAGTTCTTTGCGAATTATTGACATCACCTTGTTTGATATCAACAAGCTATCTTTATAGCAAATATACATATTTGGCAACTAAGTGAGACTTTTGTTTCCCTGCGCTTACTCTGATCTTATATCAGTTAATTGCATTAAAACACACTCAGTTTCAGAGAATACATTTTCTCTCCCAATCCTATGTAACTTCACAGTATCTAAATACTTTCATAATTACCTAAGTAGATCCTGACATTCTATTGTCAGCTTAATGCCTTAACCCTAAACGACTTGATCCTTATTTTCTCCAGTCATCCAGGTTGATCCTTTCTTAACATGACTTTGTTAAACTCATCATCCTTTCAGACTTGGAATAACCACATATTCCCAGTTTCTTTTAAACAACGGAAAAACTTGGTTTTACTAACGGTGAACACCAATTCACCTTAGTATTTGTTCTTCTTGTAAGAACACTTGTCATATCACATCGAACATAATATGGTTCCATATGCTGCCGCCCTATCATGGCATAGAGGTGCAACATATTTTACAACCATTATTATTTTCTCTAGATTTACAAGGACCATTTCCTTGCCTCATCTTTTCTGACCTCTCAGAATTCAATCTAGAAAAACACTTCGACTTCTATTTTAAAATCATTGATCTATTCAAACAGATGCTCACATTTTAAAACATATATGATTTTATTGTAATTCCACAATTACTTCTAACTCATTTCCTAGTACCATCTATTATATGTCATTTACATATAAACACCTGACTTAGCTCCCACTCAAAAAATCATATTCACTTGAGATTGTGTAACTTACGGTGCTCCCACTCAAAATGTCAATTACATCTTATCTTGTGTAGCCCATAAGCTCCCACTTAATAATATGTCTCTTACATATTAATACGGTGAGCTGTCCTACTCCCACTTAAATTATACAGATATAATTTCCTTCGATATTTCGGTCATAACCGAAATCTTTGATCATTTATCAAATCAAAAATTCCAAACACGATGTATTACTCATAATACAAATCCAAAAGACTTTAGGCATGTCTACATCAAATGTAGTCAAACTATTTTGTTTTTGTCTAAGACATTTCTTTATGACAAAATCAGCTTTAAGTCCTTTTCATGGTTTCATTCTTTTCACACAACCTGTCATGTGAAAAATCAAGTAATCTTTTACTTAATAAGATATGAGCAACATTTACTATCATTATCTTAAATTCAACCTTTTGGATTTATGACTCATTAGTCATGATTTGAATTTGGTATCACCTCAATTTCTTTGTATTTCGTAGGTATCCCTTGTTCCAGTAACAAGACCATTAAATTACGAATATTAATATGTGACCGAACATAAAATATTCTTAATGCCTACTATTTATAAAAGCTCCTTACTTGAAAACATTATGATCTTTTATCATCATTTTCCACTTCTGTTTGTAGAGTTTTTGTCACCGGAAAAATTCCGAAAACATTATCTCTCACACAACGATAACAAGGTCAATTACCTCATTTAAGGTTTTACTTTATTTCATATCCTAATTGAAACTTGCTTTCAACAAATCACCAAATTAGCAAAACTAATTTTGCCCTCATCGGTGTTCACTATATGAAATATATATTCATCCCTATGAATATTTTACAAAGAACTATTTCGTATATGGTTTCATATTATCATATAATCCTATAAACCACGACACTAATATTTTGTCGTTCATATGAATTTCAGGTGAAGTTTTCAAAATATGGGAGTTTACTTATTCTAACAAAATATATTCTACGCAACGTCTAAACTTTTAAGAGATAACTTTTAAGACCATACTTTATTCATAATAAAGCATGATTATAATATTCACACAAATCAACACGCTTGATAATATTACAATTTGTGAACCGAATTCACAAGTCCTTTTTTGATAAAAAAATCTTTAAAATCCTTATTACTATAATCCAATTATAATAGCCTGATTTTATATCCTTCTTTTCCTCTGAAAAATCCTATTGATCTAATCAAATATTTCCAGATAATTGTATCTTTCAGCAAATACCTTTTATTTACTTAGTCATACAATAAAAGTCGCAATAATAATTTTCACTACTCAATTTAATTCAACAATCATCTTGTATGATTTCAAATTAAACTTCTTCTCATATTGACATATCAATATTTTCAATCATCATGTCTCAATTAGACATAATGTATGCAAATACACAAGATCAAAGTATCTAAAATAATGGCAACATTAATATGATTAAAATTTCGGTAGTGTATTTAATTATTGACTTAGGATATTTATTTTAGCATTTATATCCACCGTGCTATCATTGGGATTAATACACGAATAACTTGTTCATAATCGAAACGTGACCATAAGAAACTTTATTCATAATAAAAACAACTTGCTTGTTCCTTACAAATATGAATAACTTGTCTCACCAAATGTGAGACACACTTATTACAATCACTCTCAAACTCGATTACAAAAACTCTTATTCGAAACTACTAATCAAAAACTGATAACTATGGGCGTGAAAAACTCCTTGGCCAGCAACTACTTTCGCTTGCCTTCATTCTGCAACATCATGTCATACTCTGCAGCAATCCTTTTATATTCCGGTGTTGTTTCAATAAACAGGACATAAGTATCAAATACTTTAATATAAACAAATGCAAGAAATAACAATTATTACTTGTATATCAAATATACCTTGCGTGTTATCGATTTCTCCTTCAATGGGTTCTACCTCAACATCTTTGATTTCGACCAGGAAATCATTGAAGAGGAGTGAATCAGCGTTGATCACATATTCATTGACAAGCTCCTCATAACTAGGAGGAAGAGAACGCAACACTGCTTGTATTGCAAAAGTATCCGCCATCCAGTAGCCACACATATTTGTGAGATCATCGTGTATGTCAAACATATTACACAAATGTGTTTCCAAGCAGGTATGTTCTTCCATCTTGAGTGAAAGAAAATTATCCAGCTGGCTGTACTGCTCAACTTTTATTGGGTTCCTAAACCAACATTTGAGATCATCTATCATCACAATAGGTTCCATGTGGCGAAACTGAACTTTCAGCTCATGATCCATGCAGGTATACATCGTGCATTGGACACTCCAGAAAATGTCCTTGCGTTGGCGAAACTGTTCTTTCGCCTCTGCACATGCGGAGTCTCCCGGTTTATCTCCTAAGAATTCTTATATCATGTAGGGAATATCATTTTGGAAGAGGACGTTTTTCAGGCTTCTGTACCACATCATGAAGTTGGATCCATTGTTTCTAAGACTCTCTTTTCTAATAAAATGGTTGAACTCGAGAGTTTCTTCCTTAGGGTAAATCATGATCTACAGAGATAATTTGCAAAGAACAGGTAAGGCTAAGTTTATAATAATTTGAGTTTACTTTAATAATCATATTATCAAACACACTCCACTAAGAGAATTATCCCTAAAAATTGTATTAGCGATTACACGATCCTAATTAACTGTACTGCCCCCGATCGTCACAGCCGGCAGCACAGCTTCAAAGGTGGACATCGTAATGTCGATCACAACAAACATGTGACTCATGCTCGATCTTTCGATCTTCCCGTGTTCCGAGGCTATATCTGTACATACTAGGCTCGCCAAACAAACCTCGGTGTTTTTGCGCGTGCAACATGGCTTACACCCACTGTATGCGAACGACGAAATGTATGACACCCGATCGTCACGGCCTGCCTCATAACGTAGAACTTTCTTGGTGGTGCACACCGAGGGAGAACACAATTTTGGGTATTTTATTAGGGATCATCCTATTATAGCTACCGTCGTATATCTTATATATAAGCAATCAATAGGATATACACACAACAACACAAAATCTAATAATGTAATGAAGTGCGATATGACATGGCCGTGCGTCTGGACCTCCGCAGCGCCGCGCGCCTGAACCTTCATGGCGCCGTGCGCCTGGACCTCGCACCCCGGCATGGCACCGAGTCTACGGCACCTCCTTTGCCTCCGATAACGTGAACAATTCATAAAACTTACCGTGACCATGTCATATCAAATTGCCCCACTGCAAAATAAAGTTTAGACGCTCTTCTACTTTAATTTTGCATGTTTTACGTGGCTGCTAGGGCTTCCGTAAAAGAACCGTTTCTTACCTACGAACATACAACCACAACAGCGATTAAATAATTGTCTCTATTACACCCTTTCAGGGCCCTCCATTGCAAATGATATATCAACTATTGAAAGAGAGACAGACACCCGCCAGCCAGATATACGGTACAAGCCGTATGTCAAGTGTGGAACCAGTCTCGCGTAAGAGTACGCGTAAAGTCGGTCCGGGCCGCTTCATCAAACAATGCCGCGATATAACAAGTACACGCGAGAGGGTAACAATTAAAGAATCGATGCCCACATTCAACATGTGTTCTAACCGAAACAACAATACTACGCATAGATCGGCTCTGATACCACTGAAGGGGTTCGTAGCAGAAAACAAAAAATTTCTAACTAGCGAAAACCAAAATATTGCCATGATCTATCTATCTAGTAATGCGGTAACGGAGCGGAATATCGATAACGTACCCTCGTAGATCGATAAGCGGGAATTGCGCTCCCGCACAAGCGTTGCTGACGTAGACGACGTAGCCGACCTCGAGGTCGCGAAGAACTTGACGCGACGAAGATAAAGACCGGCGCGACGATTACGCCTCCGGCGCCCCAAGTGTGGCGCCTCCGAGTACTCACACGTGCGGACCTTGACGACAACCCCCGGTCACTCAGATCCAGCTGAGATCGCAGGAGTACAACTTTGGGTGGAATTCCGCAGTACGACGGCGCACTGCGGTATAGCTTTTGTGGGAGAGAGAAAAAAAAGCGGGCAGAGAATTAACTCAGCCCGGCGTATACAAATTAATTGTATTTTTAGATATCTTAAAACAATTAATATGCCTTTCTTTATATAGAGGGGAGGGGGTGTGCAACACACCTTGCCTCCCCAATGTGGGACTAAAAACTGGAGCAGCAAAGGAGCCGGCCGGCCGGCCATGTACGCTGGTACATGGTCGTGCCATGCATGGCAGCGTGGTGGCCATGGGCCCCATGCTGGCCCATGCACCCCATGCATGGTGCAGCCCCACATGGGCCCCATTTGGCCCATTTAGTGAACTGCAAGTATTTCTCCATTTTAATTAATATTAAATCAATACAAAATATATATAATTCATAATTAATATATTTGTACATCATTTAATCTCCCGTGACTCCGAAACAATTTGCGGACCACCCGAACTTCCTTCGGACATTCCCGGAACACTTCCGATACTACCGAAACATTTCCGGATTATTTCTCTCTCCCTATTTCTATTATTCCAATAAATCCAAACGATCTCCATGTGTCGGCAAGACCTTAAGCGTGTTACCCTACGGTTCGAGAACACTCCAGACATGGTCGAGACCCCTCGCTCGCCAATGACCGCCAGGGAGACCTGGATGTCTGTGACGGTCCCTGTGCATTCTACGAATATCGTCGTTGAACCATAAACATGATATTCATTCCTTTTGTTCCTTCGATACTACCCTAGTCCGAGACATGATCGTAAACATCCGATGTTCTGTTTTATCTCGTTACCGACAAGGGTTAATTAACCGTTCTGTGATATTACATCCTCATGACCTAGTCATATGTTGCGTAGCTTTTCAGATGTAATCTCACCGAGTGGGCCCAGAGTATCTTTCCATCACGAGGATGAACAAATCCCGCTCTCGATCCGTATGCCTCAACATGCCCTTTTGTGATCCACAAGATACACCTTTATAGTCACCCATTTATGGACTGACGATTGATGCACTTAGAGTATCCTCCGGGGCAGCAATTAATACGATCTCACGGTCTGAGGAATAAGCTATCATATTTCTTTCCTATTGCAAATGATGAACATTGTGATACGATCCTATTGCAATACTTTGTTGGGTATGTCCACCACCTTATTCTACTAATAAGATGACCTCATTGTCAACCGACGTGACTGTCCATGACCGGGAATTCTCGATCAACAGTTGCCCAATGAACTAGTTTTATAGAGGCTTACTAGGGACTCTGGTTTGTCTATATATCACACGTGTATTAACAATTCCGATTAATACAGTTATAGCATGATACAAAACATATTATAAACTTAATGAGATAATGCAATAAATCCTCATTATTTATTTGCCTCTAGGGCATATCTCCAACAGTCTCCCGCTTGCACTAGATTCAAATAAACTAGCTGCATTTCTGTACCAATCATACAACCTTATCATGTATAAGCGTTTATGATAATGCTTGCTCGTGGAAGAGGTTTCCTTCGGCCAGAACCTTTCATAACCGTAAGTTCTTTGCGAATTATTGACATCACCTTGTTTGATATCAACAAGCTATCTTTATAGCAAATATACATATTTGGCAAC
This sequence comes from Poa pratensis, assembly GCA_947311845.1. Lineage (NCBI taxonomy): Eukaryota > Viridiplantae > Streptophyta > Magnoliopsida > Poales > Poaceae > Poa > Poa pratensis. Next base: position 23,101,585 of record CAMZMU010000111.1, read on the forward strand.
TAAGTGAGACTTTTGTTTCCCTGCGCTTACTCTGATCTTATATCAGTTAATTGCATTAAAACACACTCAGTTTCAGAGAATACATTTTCTCTCCCAATCCTATGTAACTTCACAGTATCTAAATACTTTCATAATTACCTAAGTAGATCCTGACATTCTATTGTCAGCTTAATGCCTTAACCCTAAACGACTTGATCCTTATTTTCTCCAGTCATCCAGGTTGATCCTTTCTTAACATGACTTTGTTAAACTCATCATCCTTTCAGACTTGGAATAACCACATATTCCCAGTTTCTTTTAAACAACGGAAAAACTTGGTTTTACTAACGGTGAACACCAATTCACCTTAGTATTTGTTCTTCTTGTAAGAACACTTGTCATATCACATCGAACATAATATGGTTCCATATGCTGCCGCCCTATCATGGCATAGAGGTGCAACATATTTTACAACCATTATTATTTTCTCTAGATTTACAAGGACCATTTCCTTGCCTCATCTTTTCTGACCTCTCAGAATTCAATCTAGAAAAACACTTCGACTTCTATTTTAAAATCATTGATCTATTCAAACAGATGCTCACATTTTAAAACATATATGATTTTATTGTAATTCCACAATTACTTCTAACTCATTTCCTAGTACCATCTATTATATGTCATTTACATATAAACACCTGACTTAGCTCCCACTCAAAAAATCATATTCACTTGAGATTGTGTAACTTACGGTGCTCCCACTCAAAATGTCAATTACATCTTATCTTGTGTAGCCCATAAGCTCCCACTTAATAATATGTCTCTTACATATTAATACGGTGAGCTGTCCTACTCCCACTTAAATTATACAGATATAATTTCCTTCGATATTTCGGTCATAACCGAAATCTTTGATCATTTATCAAATCAAAAATTCCAAACACGATGTATTACTCATAATACAAATCCAAAAGACTTTAGGCATGTCTACATCAAATGTAGTCAAACTATTTTGTTTTTGTCTAAGACATTTCTTTATGACAAAATCAGCTTTAAGTCCTTTTCATGGTTTCATTCTTTTCACACAACCTGTCATGTGAAAAATCAAGTAATCTTTTACTTAATAAGATACGAGCAACATTTACTATCATTATCTTAAATTCAACCTTTTGGATTTATGACTCATTAGTCATGATTTGAATTTGGTATCACCTCAATTTCTTTGTATTTCGTAGGTATCCCTTGTTCCAGTAACAAGACCATTAAATTACGAATATTAATATGTGACCGAACATAAAATATTCTTAATGCCTACTATTTATAAAAGCTCCTTACTTGAAAACATTATGATCTTTTATCATCATTTTCCACTTCTGTTTGTAGAGTTTTTGTCACCGGAAAAATTCCGAAAACATTATCTCTCACACAACGATAACAAGGTCAATTACCTCATTTAAGGTTTTACTTTATTTCATATCCTAATTGAAACTTGCTTTCAACAAATCACCAAATTAGCAAAACTAATTTTGCCCTCATCGGTGTTCACTATATGAAATATATATTCATCCCTATGAATATTTTACAAAGAACTATTTCGTATATGGTTTCATATTATCATATAATCCTATAAACCACGACACTAATATTTTGTCGTTCATATGAATTTCAGGTGAAGTTTTCAAAATATGGGAGTTTACTTATTCTAACAAAATATATTCTACGCAACGTCTAAACTTTTAAGAGATAACTTTTAAGACCATACTTTATTCATAATAAAGCATGATTATAATATTCACACAAATCAACACGCTTGATAATATTACAATTTGTGAACCGAATTCACAAGTCCTTTTTTGATAAAAAAATCTTTAAAATCCTTATTACTATAATCCAATTATAATAGCCTGATTTTATATCCTTCTTTTCCTCTGAAAAATCCTATTGATCTAATCAAATATTTCCAGATAATTGTATCTTTCAGCAAATACCTTTTATTTACTTAGTCATACAATAAAAGTCGCAATAATAATTTTCACTACTCAATTTAATTCAACAATCATCTTGTATGATTTCAAATTAAACTTCTTCTCATATTGACATATCAATATTTTCAATCATCATGTCTCAATTAGACATAATGTATGCAAATACACAAGATCAAAGTATCTAAAATAATGGCAACATTAATATGATTAAAATTTCGGTAGTGTATTTAATTATTGACTTAGGATATTTATTTTAGCATTTATATCCACCGTGCTATCATTGGGATTAATACACGAATAACTTGTTCATAATCGAAACGTGACCATAAGAAACTTTATTAATAATAAAAACAACTTGCTTGTTCCTTACAAATATGAATAACTTGTCTCACCAAATGTGAGACACACTTATTACAATCACTCTCAAACTCGATTACAAAAACTCTTATTCGAAACTACTAATCAAAAACTGATAACTATGGGCGTGAAAAACTCCTTGGCCAGCAACTACTTTCGCTTGCCTTCATTCTGCAACATCATGTCATACTCTGCAGCAATCCTTTTATATTCCGGTGTTGTTTCAATAAACAGGACATAAGTATCAAATACTTTAATATAAACAAATGCAAGAAATAACAATTATTACTTGTATATCAAATATACCTTGCGTGTTATCGATTTCTCCTTCAATGGGTTCTACCTCAACATCTTTGATTTCGACCAGGAAATCATTGAAGAGGAGTGAATCAGCGTTGATCACATATTCATTGACAAGCTCCTCATAACTAGGAGGAAGAGAACGCAACACTGCTTGTATTGCAAAAGTATCCGCCATCCAGTAGCCACACATATTTGTGAGATCATCGTGTATGTCAAACATATTACACAAATGTGTTTCCAAGCAGGTATGTTCTTCCATCTTGAGTGAAAGAAAATTATCCAGCTGGCTGTACTGCTCAACTTTTATTGGGTTCCTAAACCAACATTTGAGATCATCTATCATCACAATAGGTTCCATGTGGCGAAACTGAACTTTCAGCTCATGATCCATGCAGGTATACATCGTGCATTGGACACTCCAGAAAATGTCCTTGCGTTGGCGAAACTGTTCTTTCGCCTCTGCACATGCGGAGTCTCCCGGTTTATCTCCTAAGAATTCTTATATCATGTAGGGAATATCATTTTGGAAGAGGACGTTTTTCAGGCTTCTGTACCACATCATGAAGTTGGATCCATTGTTTCTAAGACTCTCTTTTCTAATAAAATGGTTGAACTCGAGAGTTTCTTCCTTAGGGTAAATCATGATCTACAGAGATAATTTGCAAAGAACAGGTAAGGCTAAGTTTATAATAATTTGAGTTTACTTTAATAATCATATTATCAAACACACTCCACTAAGAGAATTATCCCTAAAAATTGTATTAGCGATTACACGATCCTAATTAACTGTACTGCCCCCGATCGTCACAGCCGGCAGCACAGCTTCAAAGGTGGACATCGTAATGTCGATCACAACAAACATGTGACTCATGCTCGATCTTTCGATCTTCCCGTGTTCCGAGGCTATATCTGTACATACTAGGCTCGCCAAACAAACCTCGGTGTTTTTGCGCGTGCAACATGGCTTACACCCACTGTATGCGAACGACGAAATGTATGACACCCGATCGTCACGGCCTGCCTCATAACGTAGAACTTTCTTGGTGGTGCACACCGAGGGAGAACACAATTTTGGGTATTTTATTAGGGATCATCCTATTATAGCTACCGTCGTATATCTTATTGTAACAGCCCAAAGCTGAAAACCTAAAAACCCGAATAAAAATTCCACTTTTGTGTTGCATTGCATCATGGCATCCATATTAAATTGCTAAACACATAAAACACTTGGTTTGGCACCACCTTAAAACGAATGCCAAACTTGACTTTACAAATTCAAAACAATAAAAGTGTTCAAACTTGCAAAAACAATCCCTTGACATTGTATATTTGTCCAGGAAGTTCCAAGAGTTCAAAATTAATATTTTGAGTTGCTTCAAATTTCCAAATGACTATGGATTGGTATTTGAGCAAACTACTCTATTTTCAACCCGGTGTTTAAATGTTGTCCAAAAACATTTTATTCTGAGACAATAAAATTTGTTGGAGCTTCTACTTTTGCCAAGGAAGTCCAAAAGTTCCAACTAAAAAGATTTGCAAACTATTTGGTTTTGTAAAATAAAATAAGTGGAGAGAAACTAAAATTGCCTGTGGGCAATATCTATTTTTATTCTCCTACCAAATGAGTTTCAAATATTCTGGAAAAATTAGGGGAACTTCATATCGATATAAAGATACTCCCCAAAAATTTGCATGATTTTTTGGAAATGTATAACTGCCTCTTTTAAATCAAAAACAGTGCACACAATACCGAAAAGGACTTGGCTGTGATGGTTTTAAAACTTCCAAGGGCCTTTTTGGAAAATCGTCTTCATCTCCTTCGTCGCTGTAGCGACCGTGCGGGCAAGCGCAAGCTCGCGCCGCACCAGCACCCTGCCGCGCCGGGGCCCTCCCCCCTCTGCCTCCACTCGCTGGAAGAGGAGCACCCGAGACCACGTGCTGCCCCCATTTCCCCGCTCACCTGCTCCCCTCCTCTTTCTTCTTCTCCCTCTAGCTCGCGCCATGGCCGCCGAGCTTGCCGTGTGCGTCGCCGCCGTTTGAGCTCGTCCCCGACAAATCGCGCAACACCACGAGAACCGCCTCGCCGTGCTGATCCTCCACACGCAAGGAATCGACACGGAGCGCCGCCATCCCGCCGCGCCACCGCCGTTTCCCCGCACGGCCAACCGAGCTCCGCCGCGGGAATACGCCGCCGCCACGCCTCCTCCGGCTTCCCCGACCACTCCACCTTGCTGAGGGTGAGCTCGCCGTCCTGCGGGACATCCCCAACCTCCCTCCCCCTGCTCTGTGCCTCGCCGTCGTGCGAGATGGAGCACGGCCAGCCGCCGTGGCCGCGCCGGTGTCGTGCACGAACACGTCGCTGCACGGCCTCGTGGTCACCCACCGCACGCTCACGAGCACGCACACGTCGCCCCGTTGGACCTCTCCGTGCCCTCCCCGCTCCTCCTAGCGCGTGCCGGAGCCGTGCCGCGCGCCGGAGTTCGACGCCCTGCTCGCGCGCGCCCGGCCACGAGACCGGCCTAAACCGGCCTTGGTGCCGTTCCTCTCTGGGCCTTGTCCGGCCTTTGGACCGGCCCAGCCGGGCTGAGAGCCGGAAGGCTCTGTGACGGGGCCGGCCTCACAACCGGTCCAGACCGGCCTCACTGCCGGCCCCCTCTGCTAGCAGGCCGGCCTGCCAGCCGGCCCAACCGGGCTGGAGGCCGGGTACACTGTTTTTTTCCTGCGCTGCTCTTTTTCCTTTTCCTCTCCCTCTTGCGCATGCTTCCGGCTACTCCCTCGCGCACTTAGGGACATCGACTCCGATGTTTGTCATGTTCTACCCCCCTCTCTCTCTCGAGTGCGAGTAATCGATTTCTTCGTTGATTAAAAATAACTCAACTAATTTAATAAGTTCAAAAGGAGGAAATTCTAAAATATAATAACTTTTTACCCGGACATCAGAAAAATGTGTTCGAGGTACCAAAATGTTCAGAAAATTGTGAGCTATCCAGAATCATCATCATGCATATTTGATCACAATTCCAATAATGTACCTATAGTAGTAATTATAATCACTAAGTTTAAATATGGGTTGTGCCAATTATTGCCAAATAATTTGGGACAATTCATTTAAATTGTGGATCATGTCTAGGATCACTCTGTTGCATTAAAAGGTCATATCATCATTTTTGTATGCATTGCACAAATGCCATGTGTTGATGGTTGTTTCTTTTCCGGTGTTGTTTGTGTGTCGGTAGATCGAGGAGTTGAGGTGCAACTACAATCGTTCGACGACTCCTACTACCTTTTATCTCGTCAAGGCAAGCGTAATCCCCCCCTCTGAGCATGTCTCCTCCTATATTTTGCAATTATTTTCCCCACTATAATATTGCATTCGGTTCCAAATGTCTTTTGCTTGAACTAGAGTATCCTACTAGTTGCATTAGAAATCTACTGCCATTTACCTGTATCCCTCCTAATATCCATAGGATTTAAGTGTTGGCCAAAGATAAGTATATTTGCTATGTATATGCTTAGCCATGCTTAGTTTAAAGGCTTGCAGGTCCGGTGGATGTTTCAATTGTTGGAACAGGTATGGAATAACCGGATGTGATGGAAAGTGATGGTGGTGGTTAATAATTTGCTTAAAGGTGGGGATGAGAGGCCACATGGAATGTGGTGGGTTGTCTCGTTCTCGCCGCCTAGGTGCGAGTTCTCCCCTTCGAGCCAAGACTAAGCGTGCAACCATGCGTGAGGCCTATGCAATTGCAGGAACCCTCATAGACTAAATAACTCGGGCGGGGCTAGCCAGGGTCCTCTAGTTCGATTTTCCATTTGCGCGTGCGTGATGATGGTGGAATGAACTGAGATGAGGATGGTGGTGTTAGGAAAATGAGTGGCCGTGGGGCGGGTGTGTGATCCTGGCAGCCCTACCGCCACTGATGATCCTGGAAAGTCCTTAACGAGGGAGAAGTCGACACCGCTCCCACCCAGCCGGCTTTCCCAGGAAGAGAGCTAAGTGTACAGGTAATGGGCCGGACGGTACGCGTGGCGAAGGAACTGGGGCCCCTCGGGACTCCGGGGACTTCCACTTTGTACACCCCTGCAGGGTTAAATCTTTTCGAAAAGCCGTGTCCACGGTTATGGACGACTTGGTGACGGATTCAGGGATCATAGAATAACTTCAACAGAATGATTAAAACTTGGGTACTAGAGGTACCACTCAAGATTGTAAGGTTGACTTCCTCGAGGGTGATTCGGGGAGGTGCCTTTGATGAACAGGTACAAGTGGTGATGATGGTGATGTTGTTGAGATGGTGGTCTCAAGAAAAGAGTTACTCCTTACCTCTTTTGAAAATCTTCTGTTTAGTCGATGCCATGGATTATTTGTTTATTTCAATAAAATCAGCTTTATGCAAAAGAGCCATAAAACTTTGAAAGCTTCATTCGAGCATATATTAGCTCTTAATCTTGCGAGTTCGTCGAACTCAACGTCCTTGCTTTGTTTCAGGAACGTCGACGAGTAGTCTGGGGTTCCCAGGTGGCAGCTTGGGACAACCCGGAACAGCTGGCGCTGGATGTTTGTTTGTAGGCCTCTTAGGCCATATTTTGGGTTCTTGTTGTTTAGAACAACCATTTTCGCTTCCGCTTGTTGTATTGTTGGGTCAGTGACCTCTGAATGTAATTTGCTATCTTTCTCTACTATAAGAGTTGAACTATAGGTTTTTTTGTGTCGTAGAGTCTGTGATGTGCCAGTTGTTCCACAAGTCTTGATCTTATTATTATGCTTTGATAGTTGTGCCCGTGTTAAGGCATCGATCGGGGTGTTGTGTTGTTGGGAGAGGTGTGCCCAGCAACGCCTGCCAAAGGTTTTGGCCGGGGATTGGTAAACCCGTAACCTCCGGTGGTATCGCTTAACCGGTGACACACAGCATCACTGTATAGTAGTCGGGTCGGGGCGCCACAAGTTGGTATCAGAGCCAGGTTTCGATCCTGGGACCTGTGGGTTATGGGCCCACTTGCTCCCGTTGCGCTACAATCCGAAGCTTCATGTGCCGAGAAACCATCTGGAGTGCGACAAAATTCCTAACAACCCGGTTGGTTACGAACCCTTGTATCCCTATCAAGTTTAATTTCTTAATCCTTTCTCTTGGGTTTTAACCCACGGACTTGAACAGAAGGTCCCGGATTGTGCCAACTAGAGGGTGTTAAGTTGTGATTACTTAACTCTCGCTAGTAGCACATGATGCTGATCTTCAACCCAAGTCCCATCTTGTTGTTCCCTTGCCAGTTATCCAAAGCATTATTGTCCTTACTCTATGTACTTGAGTGGACATTAATGTTTCCGACTCAACCATCCGGCTATGTGCCACACCTCCGTTGGCTACTTCACTTCAGCTTTTCCCTAGCCTTGTTCTAGGTTCAGTATTGGAACCATCGGGTTTACGACAAGGATTCTTCTAGCACGTCTCCCAACTGTGTTCATGACTCTGTTGCATCTCTCCCTTTTGTGCATGGTTATCACAATTGAGTAATAACCGGTGCATCTCCAACATCTGAGGTTTTCCTTGAGCATGTTTGTTACTCTAGCTCTTCTTTCCGATCCTTGTCTTCCGTTTGACCGTCATGTTTCCACCGTGCAATGGTGTGCTCCGATGCAAGTCACTCCCTTGATCTGTCAAGACTGTCCGCTTCGTCTTGTTAGGAGAAATAAACCCCCTTATTCTGTCCACTTCTCGGGGTCATGTCAAAGTATCGTAATCTGCAGAATAAGGGCCTTGTCTAGTTTTCGTTCTGTTCCATCTTAGAGTGTCACACTCTTGCATATCAAAGTATTGTGATAAGTATCATGATCCTGATGATGAAGTGATGCTCCCACACTTTGTTACTCTTCGTTCTCCGAGTGACTTGTACTCCAGGATGATAAAGCGTAAACAATGATGTGGCTATCGGATATTCTCAGCAGTTCCCACTGCGCGGGAACCCAAGGACATTCCTCGTCCTCCTTAGCATGATTGGTTATCCGATCAATAAGCTGAATTCGATTGTGTTACCAAGTTCCCTCTCTCTGGTGCCCTTCCTCGGCCAAAGAGCTAGGTTCACGCCGAAACTCCCAAGACCACCTCGTCGTGCTTTGAATGGCATGATTCTCTCTCGAACTCAAAACCTCCCGATGGATCGTGATATTCTGTTGTTCCTTCCAGAAGTATCGCCAGGTTGTCGCCTATCCAATCTCAACATCACGGACAACTCTTTTCTGGTTCCCTGAACAACTCCTTTCGTGTTGGATGTCCTGAATTATTTCTCTATCGGTGATAGTTCCTCTCTCAAAGGGATGTCTAGTCTATTCATGTTGAAACAAGGTGGTATCTCTTCTTTGGATATACTACCCTCCAAATCTTTTGATTTTGATTTGGGTTACCGTCAAATCACACTCCGACCGACCTACGGGAATGTGTTAATCTGAGCAATGTCTATGCAGTTCATGTGACATATAAGTCGACCATCTTGGAGTAACGAGATAAGTTGGTTGTTGAGTCCATCAACTACCTCTTATCTTCCTCCATGTTTGAGAAGATTTATATGGAATAGCGGGCGTAGCATTGTAAACTTGTTAGCACTAACTTGTGTGGTCCAAGGCATGTGTTCTCGAGGTTAGCAATGACTTTCTTGGTTCACGTGCAATTGCTGAAAGGTGTCGCCGTGGATCTGAGTAAATTGACTTGTCTCCTCGGAATCATCCCAACTCAATCCCGTGTGTGCCAATCCTCTTGGTATGGTACGTTGTCACCTCCCTTCCTTGAGAAATTTCATCTATGCCTCCAAGCCACTAGTGGAACTGTTCAAGAAGGAGAAGGATTACAGGAAATCCTTTTTCTTTCTTAGCTGTTCCCCAAGAAGGGCTCATCGGTGTCTCATTGCAAGTAATTCATGTAAGTGCAGGTTGTCTTCGGACAGTTGCTCTTCCGCGGGTTCCGCAATCTCGTTCCTCCTTTGGAGTTGGACATTCTAGTCTAGCTCTTGGGGTTCTAGCAAATGTAATCCGTTGGTATCCTCGGCAAGATTTCCTATCCATACATGTGGAGTCTGAAGTATCTTTACACTTACCAGACTTGACTCGCAATCAGAAATGACGGTTGGTGATCCTTAAGAAGCTTGTCTCTTGACCCCGATGTTTAGAACCTCAAGAAGTTTTCCCGATACTATTGTTCTCGGAGTGTCTAAAGTCAGTTTCTGAAGTTCTCTTGGTACATCTTCCCGATATTCCTCATGTGCTTTGAAAATGCTCCTCCGTGGGGAAAGTTCTACTCAAGCCGACTAGTACAAGTCACCTCTTCATCTGTGGGAATCTTGTTTAACATTCGTCTTCAGAAACTTAAAGCCTTGTGCAAAGTTCGTATTCTGAATCTTTGAGGAAACAGTTGTCTACACTTTGGAAACTCCTTGTCAATCTCCCGTCACCCGCATGTGTCTCCCAACTGTCAACTCAAAGGATGTTTGAAGTCTCTTTCTAAAATTTCTACTAGGAGGTACTCGGGTGGTGCATCTTCCCCTAGATTCATCCTGCCGGAGAGTCTTCCCTTCCTTCCCTATGGTGTACTCTGTTCGTGACCTCGGAGTGAAGCCGATGAAGATCTTCATGATGCCCTCGGTCAACCTCTTCAAGAAAGAAGCCACCTGAAGCGAGAAGGTCGTGTAGTACCGTTGTAACCTTCTTCCCTCTTTCCTACTCTTAGAATCTCGGGACGAGATTCCTGTAAGGAGGGTAGAGTTGTAACAGCCCAAAGCTGAAAACCTAAAAACCCGAATAAAAATTCCACTTTTGTGTTGCATTGCATCATGGCATCCATATTAAATTGCTAAACACATAAAACACTTGGTTTGGCACCACCTTAAAACGAATGCCAAACTTGACTTTACAAATTCAAAACAATAAAAGTGTTCAAACTTGCAAAAACAATCCCTTGACATTGTATATTTGTCCAGGAAGTTCCAAGAGTTCAAAATTAATATTTTGAGTTGCTTCAAATTTCCAAATGACTATGGATTGGTATTTGAGCAAACTACTCTATTTTCAACCCGGTGTTTAAATGTTGTCCAAAAACATTTTATTCTGAGACAATAAAATTTGTTGGAGCTTCTACTTTTGCCAAGGAAGTCCAAAAGTTCCAACTAAAAAGATTTGCAAACTATTTGGTTTTGTAAAATAAAATAAGTGGAGAGAAACTAAAATTGCCTGTGGGCAATATCTATTTTTATTCTCCTACCAAATGAGTTTCAAATATTCTGGAAAAATTAGGGGAACTTCATATCGATATAAAGATACTCCCCAAAAATTTGCATGATTTTTTGGAAATGTATAACTGCCTCTTTTAAATCAAAAACAGTGCACACAATACCGAAAAGGACTTGGCTGTGATGGTTTTAAAACTTCCAAGGGCCTTTTTGGAAAATCGTCTTCATCTCCTTCGTCGCTGTAGCGACCGTGCGGGCAAGCGCAAGCTCGCGCCGCACCAGCACCCTGCCGCGCCGGGGCCCTCCCCCCTCTGCCTCCACTCGCTGGAAGAGGAGCACCCGAGACCACGTGCTGCCCCCATTTCCCCGCTCACCTGCTCCCCTCCTCTTTCTTCTTCTCCCTCTAGCTCACGCCATGGCCGCCGAGCTTGCCGTGTGCGTCGCCGCCGTTTGAGCTCGTCCCCGACAAATCGCGCAACACCACGAGAACCGCCTCGCCGTGCTGATCCTCCACACGCAAGGAATCGACACGGAGCGCCGCCATCCCGCCGCGCCACCGCCGTTTCCCCGCACGGCCAACCGAGCTCCGCCGCGGGAATACGCCGCCGCCACGCCTCCTCCGGCTTCCTCGACCACTCCACCTTGCTGAGGGTGAGCTCGCCGTCCTGCGGGACATCCCCAACCTCCCTCCCCCTGCTCTGTGCCTCGCCGTCGTGCGAGATGGAGCACGGCCAACCGCCGTGGCCGCGCCGGTGTCGTGCACGAACACGTCGCTGCACGGCCTCGTGGTCACCCACCGCACGCTCACGAGCACGCACACGTCGCCCCGTTGGACCTCTCCGTGCCCTCCCCGCTCCTCCTAGCGCGTGCCGGAGCCGTGCCGCGCGCCGGAGTTCGACGCCCTGCTCGCGCGCGCCCGGCCACGAGACCGGCCTAAACCGGCCTTGGTGCCGTTCCTCTCTGGGCCTTGTCCGGCCTTTGGACCGGCCCAGCCGGGCTGAGAGCCGGAAGGCTCTGTGACGGGGCCGGCCTCACAACCGGTCCAGACCGGCCTCACTGCCGGCCCCCTCTGCTAGCAGGCCGGCCTGCCAGCCGGCCCAACCGGGCTGGAGGCCGGGTACACTGTTTTTTTCCTGCGCTGCTCTTTTTCCTTTTCCTCTCCCTCTTGCGCATGCTTCCGGCTACTCCCTCGCGCACTTAGGGACATCGACTCCGATGTTTGTCATGTTCTACCCCCCTCTCTCTCTCGAGTGCGAGTAATCGATTTCTTCGTTGATTAAAAATAACTCAACTAATTTAATAAGTTCAAAAGGAGGAAATTCTAAAATATAATAACTTTTTACCCGGACATCAGAAAAATGTGTTCGAGGTACCAAAATGTTCAGAAAATTGTGAGCTATCCAGAATCATCATCATGCATATTTGATCACAATTCCAATAATGTACCTATAGTAGTAATTATAATCACTAAGTTTAAATATGGGTTGTGCCAATTATTGCCAAATAATTTGGGACAATTCATTTAAATTGTGGATCATGTCTAGGATCACTCTGTTGCATTAAAAGGTCATATCATCATTTTTGTATGCATTGCACAAATGCCATGTGTTGATGGTTGTTTCTTTTCCGTGTTGTTTGTGTGTCGGTAGATCGAGGAGTTGAGGTGCAACTACAATCGTTCGACGACTCCTACTACCTTTTATCTCGTCAAGGCAAGCGTAATCCCCCCCTCTGAGCATGTCTCCTCCTATATTTTGCAATTATTTTCCCCACTATAATATTGCATTCGGTTCCAAATGTCTTTTGCTTGAACTAGAGTATCCTACTAGTTGCATTAGAAATCTACTGCCATTTACCTGTATCCCTCCTAATATCCATAGGATTTAAGTGTTGGCCAAAGATAAGTATATTTGCTATGTATATGCTTAGCCATGCTTAGTTTAAAGGCTTGCAGGTCCGGTGGATGTTTCAATTGTTGGAACAGGTATGGAATAACCGGATGTGATGGAAAGTGATGGTGGTGGTTAATAATTTGCTTAAAGGTGGGGATGAGAGGCCACATGGAATGTGGTGGGTTGTCTCGTTCTCGCCGCCTAGGTGCGAGTTCTCCCCTTCGAGCCAAGACTAAGCGTGCAACCATGCGTGAGGCCTATGCAATTGCAGGAACCCTCATAGACTAAATAACTCGGGCGGGGCTAGCCAGGGTCCTCTAGTTCGATTTTCCATTTGCGCGTGCGTGATGATGGTGGAATGAACTGAGATGAGGATGGTGGTGTTAGGAAAATGAGTGGCCGTGGGGCGGGGTGTGTGATCCTGGCAGCCCTACCGCCACTGATGATCCTGGAAAGTCCTTAACGAGGGAGAAGTCGACACCGCTCCCACCCAGCCGGCTTTCCCAGGAAGAGAGCTAAGTGTACAGGTAATGGGCCGGACGGTACGCGTGGCGAAGGAACTGGGGCCCCTCGGGACTCCGGGGACTTCCACTTTGTACACCCCTGCAGGGTTAAATCTTTCGAAAAGCCGTGTCCACGGTTATGGACGACTTGGTGACGGATTCAGGGATCATAGAATAACTTCAACAGAATGATTAAAACTTGGGTACTAGAGGTACCACTCAAGATTGTAAGGTTGACTTCCTCGAGGGTGATTCGGGGAGGTGCCTTTGATGAACAGGTACAAGTGGTGATGATGGTGATGTTGTTGAGATGGTGGTCTCAAGAAAAGAGTTACTCCTTACCTCTTTTGAAAATCTTCTGTTTAGTCGATGCCATGGATTATTTGTTTATTTCAATAAAATCAGCTTTATGCAAAAGAGCCATAAAACTTTGAAAGCTTCATTCGAGCATATATTAGCTCTTAATCTTGCGAGTTCGTCGAACTCAACGTCCTTGCTTTGTTTCAGGAACGTCGACGAGTAGTCTGGGGTTCCCAGGTGGCAGCTTGGGACAACCCGGAACAGCTGGCGCTGGATGTTTGTTTGTAGGCCTCTTAGGCCATATTTTGGGTTCTTGTTGTTTAGAACAACCATTTTCGCTTCCGCTTGTTGTATTGTTGGGTCAGTGACCTCTGAATGTAATTTGCTATCTTTCTCTACTATAAGAGTTGAACTATAGGTTTTTTTGTGTCGTAGAGTCTGTGATGTGCCAGTTGTTCCACAAGTCTTGATCTTATTATTATGCTTTGATAGTTGTGCCCGTGTTAAGGCATCGATCGGGGTGTTGTGTTGTTGGGAGAGGTGTGCCCAGCAACGCCTGCCAAAGGTTTTGGCCGGGGATTGGTAAACCCGTAACCTCCGGTGGTATCGCTTAACCGGTGACACACAACATCACTGTATAGTAGTCGGGTCGGGGCGCCACACTTATATATAAGCAATCAATAGGATATACACACAACAACACAAAATCTAATAATGTAATGAAGTGCGATATGACATGGCCGTGCGTCTGGACCTCCGCAGCGCCGCGCGCCTGAACCTTCATGGCGCCGTGCGCCTGGACCTCGCACCCCGGCATGGCACCGAGTCTACGGCACCTCCTTTGCCTCCGATAACGTGAACAATTCATAAAACTTACCGTGACCATGTCATATCAAATTGCCCCACTGCAAAATAAAGTTTAGACGCTCTTCTACTTTAATTTTGCATGTTTTACGTGGCTGCTAGGGCTTCCGTAAAAGAACCGTTTCTTACCTACGAACATACAACCACAACAGCGATTAAATAATTGTCTCTATTACACCCTTTCAGGGCCCTCCATTGCAAATGATATATCAACTATTGAAAGAGAGACAGACACCCGCCAGCCAGATATACGGTACAAGCCGTATGTCAAGTGTGGAACCAGTCTCGCGTAAGAGTACGTGTAAAGTCGGTCCGGGCCGCTTCATCAAACAATGCCGCGATATAACAAGTACACGCGAGAGGGTAACAATTAAAGAATCGATGCCCACATTCAACATGTGTTCTAACCGAAACAACAATACTACGCATAGATCGGCTCTGATACCACTGAAGGGGTTCGTAGCAGAAAACAAAAAATTTCTAACTAGCGAAAACCAAAATATTGCCATGATCTATCTATCTAGTAATGCGGTAACGGAGCGGAATATCGATAACGTACCCTCGTAGATCGATAAGCGGGAATTGCGCTCCCGCACAAGCGTTGCTGACGTAGACGACGTAGCCGACCTCGAGGTCGCGAAGAACTTGACGCGACGAAGATAAAGACCGGCGCGACGATTACGCCTCCGGCGCCCCAAGTGTGGCGCCTCCGAGTACTCACACGTGCGGACCTTGACGACAACCCCCGGTCACTCAGATCGAGAAAAAAAAAGCGGGCAGAGAATTAACTCAGCCCGGCGTATACAAATTAATTGTATTTTTAGATATCTTAAAACAATTAATATGCCTTTCTTTATATAGAGGGGAGGGGTGTGCAACACACCTTGCCTCCCCAATGTGGGACTAAAAACTGGAGCAGCAAAGGAGCCGGCCGGCCGGCTCCTTGGCCGGCCGGCCGGCCATGTACGCTGGTACATGGTCGTGCCATACATGGCAGCGTGGTGGCCATGGGCCCCATGCTGGCCCATGCACCCCATGCATGGTGCAGCCCCACATGGGCCCCATTTGGCCCATTTAGTGAACTGCAAGTATTTCTCCATTTTAATTAATATTAAATCAATACAAAATATATATAATTCATAATTAATATATTTGTACATCATTTAATCTCCCGTGACTCCGAAACAATTTGCGGACCACCCGAACTTCCTTCGGACATTCCCGGAACACTTCCGATACTACCGAAACATTTCCGGATTATTTCTCTCTCCCTATTTCTATTATTCCAATAAATCCAAACGATCTCCATGTGTCGGCAAGACCTTAAGCGTGTTACCCTACGGTTCGAGAACACTCCAGACATGGTCGAGACCCCTCGCTCGCCAATGACCGCCAGGGAGACCTGGATGTCTGTGACGGTCCCTGTGCATTCTACGAATATCGTCGTTGAACCATAAACATGATATTCATTCCTTTTGTTCCTTCGATACTACCCTAGTCCGAGACATGATCGTAAACATCCGATGTTCTGTTTTATCTCGTTACCGACAAGGGTTAATTAACTCGTTCTGTGATATTACATCCTCATGACCTAGTCATATGCTGCGCAGCTTTTCAGATGTAATCTCACCGAGTGGGCCCAGAGTATCTTTCCATCACGAGGATGAACAAATCCCGCTCTCGATCCGTATGCCTCAACATGCCCTTTTGTGATCCACAAGATACACCTTTATAGTCACCCATTTATGGACCGACGATTGATGCACTTAGAGTATCCTCCGGGGCAGCAATTAATACGATCTCACGGTCTGAGGAATAAGCTATCATATTTCTTTCCTATTGCAAATGATGAACATTGTGATACGATCCTATTGCAATACTTTGTTGGGTATGTCCACCACCTTATTCTACTAATAAGATGACCTCATTGTCAACCGACGTGACTGTCCATGACCGGGAATTCTCGATCAACAGTTGCCCAATGAACTAGTTTTATAGAGGCTTACTAGGGACTCTGGTTTGTCTATATATCACACGTGTATTAACAATTCCGATTAATACAGTTATAGCATGATACAAAACATATTATAAACTTAATGAGATAATGCAATAAATCCTCATTATTTATTTGCCTCTAGGGCATATCTCCAACAGCGCGTGCGTTGAGATGGTGGCCAAGACTGATATGAGGATGGTGGTGTTTAGGAAAATGAGTGGCCACGGGGTAGGGTGCTGGAGCACTGAACCTGTCCCGTCCTTACTGATGATACTGGGTTAGTCTCAAGCAAGGTAAAGGTCGTAACCGTTCCCACTCAGCCGGCTTTCCCCGGAAGAGAGCTACATGTAGGCAATGAGCCGGGCGGTACCGAAGGTAAACACAGTGCACCCCTGCAGAGTTGAATCTTTTCGAAAAGCCGTGTCCACGGTTACGGACGACTTGGGAAAGGACGATAAGACCATAGAATAATATGAACGGAATGCCTAAAACTGAGTACTAAAGGTACTACTCAAGAATGTAAGGTTGACTTCCTCGAGGGTGATTCGGGGAGGTACCTTTGTTGAGCAGGTACAGTGGTTGATGGTGAGAAAGGTGATCAAGAGAAAAGAGTTACTTCTTACCCCTCTTTTAAAATATTCTGATTAGTCGATGCCATGGAGTTATGTTTTACTAAATAAAATCAGCTTTATGCAAAATAGTCATAAAACTTTGAAAGCCTCATCGAGCTAAAGCTCTATATTTAATCTTGCGAGTTCGTCGAACTCAACGTCGTTTGTTTTGTTTCAGAGGAGGACTTCACCGACCTCGAAGGTGGGTTCTTTGTGGACGTCGACGAGTAGTCTGGGGTTCTCAGGTGGCAGCTTGGGACATCCCGGAACAGCTGGCGTTGGATGTTTATCTGTAGGCCTCTTAGTCCATATTTGGTTCTTGTTGTTAGAACAACTTAATTCGCTTTCGCATGTTGTACTGTTGGGTCTGTGATCTCTGGTTGTAATATTTGCTATCTTTCTCTATTATAAGAGTTGAACTATAATGGTTTGTGTCGTAGAGTCTGTGATGTGCCAGTTGTTCCACAAGTTTTGATCTTTCTATTATGCTTTGATAGCTGTGCCTGTGTTAAGGCATCAATCGGGGTGTTGTGTTGCCGATGATCAATTCCGAGCAACACCTGCCAAAGGTTTTGGTCGGGATTGGTAAACCCGTAACCTCCGGTTGTATCGCTTAACCGGTGACACACAGCATCACTGTATAGTAGCCGGGTCGGGGCGCTACAACTGTTTGGCGACTTGGCTGGCTGTCTTGCTGTGTGTTGAGGATTTGTCTGAAATACCCTCAGATTTCCAAGCATATATATTTACTGATTAAAGTGTACAATCCTAACTATTTTTATTGTCTAGGACTATAATGATAAGTATAAATTGTACTTGGAGACCATCGGTGCCAACAAAGAAAAAGAAAACGAACAATACATACAACTTATTTTCAATCATCAGTAATGCACCGATGAAATTCAAAAAAAAGTAATGCACCGATGCACAGGCGAGAACTACTTGCATGCATGCAGCACGGCAGCATAGCAAGCAGCCTGACAGTATGTGTGTCACTCGTTCGGCTCCTAGTGCGTGGAAAGGATAGAAAGAGGCAGCGAGTGGCAATACTGCGTAAATACGGACAACGGCAGTGGCAAACCAGCATACCGATTCGTTTGTAAGTCAGGATGTAAACGGCAGCGGCATCCGCTGGGCCCGTATTACGCCGCCCGCCAAAATAAGCCTAAACGGCGTATGTGGCTTACCACGAAAATTAAGTGGCGTATGTGGCAAACCTGCGAAAGCCACTAGCGCCAGGGGCCCACCGCGAGGGTTTCGACTTTCGTCCTCCCCTTCTCTTTGGGCGCCGCCACTGCCTGCGTCTTTGGGCGCCGCCACCGTGCCGGGTATTGGGCCGCCGAGCGCCAGTGCTAGCCGCCCCTCCGCCCGTTGCTAGCCTCCGTCGTCGAGATCGACGGCCGCGCGCACTCCTAGTATGAGCTTCCCTCCCCTCCGCTCCCTCACGAGAGGATCCACGGAGGGCCAGTCCGTCCCGGTGGGTTTCCAATCCAGGGAGATGTAGCCGCACGCTCCTGTGGCGAAGTAGACCTTGGCGGCGTCGGCCTTGACGGCAGTGACCTTGGCCCAGACGAGCACCTTGGCCTTGAGGCCCTCGACGGCGGCCAGGTTGCCCTTGTCGAGCGTGCCGGTCACCGTGGTGTCGAAGCGCAGCTCGGAGCCGTCCCGGTAGCCGACCTCGCAGGCGGCCGGGATGTGCACCGTCAGCCGCCGCGTCTCCGGGTCGAACTCGTAGTTGGTCGCCTCCCGCGGGAACAGCCCCACCGGCAGGTCGTGCTCCTGGAGCAGCTCCGCCAACGGCTTCTGCATCTTGCCCTACGCTGGCTCTGCCAGTTTGAACTGCAGGTAAAAAACCCGACATTTTCTTCTCTATCTTCTGTTATTGTTGCTGCGTTAATCAGTAAGTAAGCGCAAAATCAGCTTTATTAGGAGATGCGATCCAGACTTTTGAAGAAAAAGGCTCTTCTTGGTCTCCCTGAGTACTACTTGCTTCTGAAAAATGTTTTCTTGCGGCACTTCCTCTTGGGTTGTAGTCTGCAATCCAATTAGCTGCATAGTGATCGACATATGCTAGTCCTTTTGTAGCCTCCTCTAATAAAAGTGAATAAGTTGGATTTCATGCAAGTGCTTAAACTTAAGTCGATGGTCAAATATTGCTGCTTTGCCTCATTCAATGCTTTGATGTCGATATCAACATTGTTCTCAGTAGTAAGAAATATAAGATGTACTATTGCTATGCATCTTCTTTAGATTGCTTAAATGGTTTTTGGTCACTGGAAGGGCGTATCCATTGGAAGTAAGTTGCAGCTGCAACGGCATATCGCAGACATCAACACAGGGCAGCCGCGATGGCGACGTCGACAGGTCTGCGACAGCGGCGATGGCGACATCGACAGAAGGCTGTGGCAGCAACGACGCAAGGCTGTGGCAGCTTCTTTGTCTAGTATGTGCACATGCATTGCCTGAACTTTGTCAAACTTTGTCTGAACTTTGTCAAGTAGGCGTCCTTGTACCTATTATTTGGGCATATAAGATGTACTCTTGTCTGCAGATCTTGAGACCCCAGTGTTGTACTTCTGCTATGAAAATTTCTGCTAAGAAGTATATTATCTTAACAGTCTGTATGCCCAGTTATGTGCCGATGCTGTGAAAATTTCATGTAGTTTGTTCCTGTTGATGTTGAGTGTCAAGTCCCAGTTTCGGTGTGAAATTTTTCTAATGCAGTAGAGCAGAGCGTGAAGCAGTAGCACGAAGCAGAGCGTGAGAGCACGTGAAGCAGGGGCACGAAGCAGAGCAGAGCGTGAGAGCAGAGAGTAAAGCAGTAGCACAAAGCGGCCTCGCGGCGCCGCCAATTCCCGCGAAACCTCCATAAATAATTCGTGTCTGCCACAAAACCTGCTAATCACGTATGCGGCGGAAGCGGCTCCTCCATTTTGTCCAGCGGTTTAGCCGTTTACATCCTGATTTGTAAGTCAGGAAGCTGCGGGAAGCACCTCCCGAGCCGAGGTGCTTCGCTCGCGCAGTGCAATTGCAACACCGGCTTTGGCAAAGCCAGCGATGAAGCCCACCCGTTTGGTTCGAATGAGCAGCTTATTTCTCTGGAAAGCAGCTAAAAGCCGAAACAAACACCACCTAATTGTTGGTGGACCTGTTCGCTTCTAGGATAATAATACTTTATCAGACATCACAACTTGTTGTGCGATCCTCCGCAACACGATCATAGAAGATGAGAGGGAACGGGAGGTGACTTACCACTACTGTAGTGTTGAGACTCCTATGAGACATATGCATGTTTCTACTCGATAAAAAAATCCTTGTGGCCTATTGGCAGATGGAAGACAAGGACGACGAAGGTCAGCGAGTGATGCCCTGTTTAAGTCTAGTTTTGTAGTAAAATGGATCGATGGGTTGGTTTAAGCTTCACATGGTTATTTTTTTGTGAGAGAGAATTTATTTGGTTAGTTGGATCAAAGCCCTAGGATTTAGCAGGTAATAATCTGGTTTTCCGACGACACATGGGCTGCCTTTTCTATACATCTTGGCCTGTCAGGTTGGGCTACCGATCCTCTCCGTATTCCGAGCTCCAAGAGAACCCCACCCGGTTCCGCCGGCGAGACTCTGTCGGGGAATCACCGATCCAGGATGGCCGCCAACTTCTGGGCGTCGTCGCACAGGTAAGCCGCCGGCACCCACCCGACCTCGACCAGATTTATTATCGCCGTTCCGTGATTCTGAGCTGCTAATCGGGGCGAGTGTGCGCGATGGTTCCGTTCGAGCAGCAAGCAGCTGCTGGACCCGGAGGAGGTGGACGTGGTGCCGGCGGCGGATCGGGAGCGGGGCATCACGCCGGTGGAGTTCCGCCTCGTCAAGATCCACATGTCCTTCCGTGAGCTCCTCCTGCGCCCTCCCCGTCATTTTTTTATCTGCTCTCTCTAGTCTCTCGGCTGCGCATATTAGCTCAGATGCGCCCTTACAGATTATAGAATCGACGATAAGCTCGGCTTGGGATTATAGACGTTAGTAATAAAGATGTGGCAACTGGCAAACAGTGGTTCGGTCTGAAGTTTGGAAAGTCCACGATTTTGGGTGCGGCAGCGATCTGGCTTGTATGATTTGTAATGTAATTATACACATTGGCATTTAGTGCCATGCATCTTTAGAAATGTGGTTAAAGGAGGAAGTTCCCTCCCTTAACTGTATGTTGTTTAGGTAGAAATGAAGCACCCTGCGGAGGCAGAGTCTGTGCCTCGACCGCGGGCGGGTGAGCTCACGGGCGTGTGCTCTAACCAACCGGTCACTGCTCGGTTCTCGTGCCATGCACCTTTGTCAATTATCTACTGTATCTACTAAAACAAGTTGAAAACATGTTACCATCTCTGCTCTTTTTACTAAATGGAGATACAAGTCTATACTTATTGTGATCGAGAAGTTTTTGGTTACGCAAGCTGTGCATTGCTTATTTTCAGTAATCGACACAATGCTTGTTATATCAGAAGCAATCTAGCATACATGTAAAAAGGAAGTAGCAATCTAGTGTGTGTGTCGATACCAAATTCGATCCCATGCACTTGATTGATTTCACTCCAGTTGTGGCACTTGTAAGTACAGCGGTGATGATGGCTCTGCCCCGGTGTACGGGCCTCCTGGCTTGGTTCGGTTAGAGAACATAACAAAGATAGGAGTGAACTTATTCTTTCTTGTTTCTTGATTACTTCAATTAACCATGTGACAGTTCACATATATAGGTGACCTAGCGCCTAGGAGCATAATCTAGTACAACTAACAGGAATCCCTTAGAGCATTACGTAACCTCACTGATAAGATCTTTTCAAATCATGCAAATTCAACTAACTAACAAACTACTCAAACAACTAGCTACCTGCTGGAACCTGGATAAGCACATGGCAGTATCTTACTTACAGTTTATAGATATGCTTTCTGCATTAGTTCTCTTCCTTATAGATTAAAGTATTTAATGATTTCAGATATATGGCGTTGGCCCAGCAGGTGAAAGTTAGACAAAGGTAAGAGACATTGTTTCCATTTCCTGACCTGTACCTTCGTTTATAGGTGTGTATGATATCTGTATACTTCAGTTATCAGATAAACTTTTGTGTTTTGCTTTTAGACTAGTTAGCAAACTTTCCTTCTGCAGTCATACTTTTTTTTTTTGAAGTGGCTACCTTTGTATCTAAAGAAGTTATACATATTGATGGCTTATTACCTGAAACTCTATGCAAATGTTTTGGTGGTATATATTGTTTCCCTCATAAAAGTTCTTCCTGGTAATATTTTTGTGGAGTTTGCTTGAACTTCAACACTAATATAGTGATACCAAAGCTGACTACTTTCAAGAGAAAAGTAAAAAATGTAAGTACTACTCCAATCTCCTTTATCTGCATTCTTTATTAATCGTAAGGTTGTTGCAGTTTATATTGTAAGATTAACTTCTAACTAATACTATGTACTTAATGTCTGCTACTGAATGACTTACTTTTCTAACTTATGGTATGATGTTCAATCTTTCACCAGACCTATCTGGCATTAACTCATGATTGTTATTTCAGAGTCATAGCTACTGCAATCACATACTTCAGGCGTGTCTATACAAGGTATGATTCTTCATTTAGCAAGGACGCGTCGGATAGAAGAGTGCCCTCTAGCCTCTAATGTCGCTTTTCTGGATTTGACTATCTTTTTACTAGCCGGAGAAATGAAAACACAGTATTAGTTTATAGACTGTAAGTTGTTGTGCCACTAAGAAAGTGGGAAGCATATGCTTATGATGTAAGCTGGTCAACGTACAGGCAATTAAGAACCATATACTGTGATTGTACATTTGTTTCTATGAGAACTTGTGTGCTTCACTCAGAACTCTATAATTCACATTGCTTCATCATAACTTGGGCGATTGTAGATGTGAGGTTCTCATCAAGTTGCTTCAAGCAGAATTAATACAATGGTGCTTTAATTGGAAACCTTTGAAATTCATTTACACATAGTATTATACTTCAAGCCCCAAACTCATGTTTTATAATTCCTGTGAACAAAAAAATGACATGGAGATTCATATTTTAATGCCTATTTCTGCATAATTCTTTGAACATATTTTTTTCTAATGGAACATAAGCATTCAGAGCTGTGTCCGAATCTATTTACAGAAAGAGCATGACGGAGTATGATCCTCGTTTGGTAGCACCAGCTTGTTTGTATTTGGCATCAAAGGTGGAGGAAAGCACAGTGCAAGCAAGGCTTCTCGTATTTTACATCAAGAAGATGTGTGGTAGGTCTCTTGATCATTCAGATAGACCCATGTTTACCTGGAAGACTGGAAAAGTTGCACAACATGCAATAACCATGTATTTTCTTCCCCCAAAATGTAGGTTCTGATGACAAGTACAGATTTGAAATCAAAGATATTCTTGAAATGGAAATGAAGCTCCTAGAAGCACTCGACTATTATTTGGTCGTTTTCCACCCATACCGTCCTCTTTTACAGTATGACTTTGCTTCCCCTATCATCTGAATAGAAATGGCATTTTCCACTGGAATAACACTTCATATCTTCTGGTGCTCTGAACTTTTGAATTAACTCCCCTTTGATAGATTCTACAATGGCATTGAATGATGTGCTATTTACAGGTTGTTGCAGGATGCTGGCATAACAGATTTGACACAGTTCGCCTGGTAAGTACCATTTCTTGAATACAATGCAGTGTCAAGTTGAGATTTGAGAACTGGATGCAACGAAACTTGTTGGCCTTTCTTATAATTTCCGTCACGGTGTACTGTTTTGCTTTTTCTGAACGGAAGCTGTTTGTGTTTGATTTACAAGAAATTTGCTTGACACTTCAGTACAAATATAAGCGAAATACAGTTTATTATGATCTATGGCTGTACAACTAGACCCATATCTACGCTGATTAGACGCTGCTATTGCAGGGGCCTTGTCAATGATACTTACAAGATGGATCTTATTCTCATATATCCTCCATATATGATTGCATTGGCCTGCATATACATCGCAAGTGTTCTTAAAGATAAGGACACAACCTCGTGGTTTGAAGAACTCCATGTTGACATGAACATTGTAAGTGTTTCAGTGATATCTTTCCAATCATTGATGATTTTTGTATCCTCATATTAATCCACTTGCATCCGTTTGCAATATTCAGGTTAAGAATATTTCTATGGAAATCTTGGACTTCTACGACACCTACAAGATTGATCCTAACAGGGGCCTCCAGGAGGACAAGATCATTCCTGTGATGAACAAGTTGCCATCAAAGGCCTGAAGCCAGATTTAACACTCATTCCGTCTGACTGCTTAACCACATGATACTTCCTTGACTGGAGTGTGCGTATGCCGCAAATCTTGGACAAATTTTACTCCAAATCTTGCCCTGATGCACTTGGAGGGCACTGACTCAAGATACGCGGAAGTTATTTATGATGGTTATCCCTATGGTAGGGGTAGTCTAGTGTATGTGCTTACAATAGTCTAAAACACTTGGTATTTGTAGTTTCTGTATCTTAAAATACACAAGGCGGGCAACAGTTTCAGTTTGAGTGCTGCTTGTTGAATTGTCATTCATTCATTCTTGAGCAGTTTGCGAAGGCACTTGGCTCCACAAGAAGAACATGCAAGGCTCCTCACGACCCTGCGGTAGCTGTCGACCTGATTAAAACTGTGGAAATTTACCAGGCGGAGCACTTGAAAAGAACAGACCTAAAACCGTGTTAATCAGACAAGTCTATACTCTCTAGTACCAAAATATAATTAATTTTATATGTAAATGTTGGTACAAGAGTATGAAAAGATTCTTAAATCCATTAGAAAAAAGAGTTCAACTTAACACCCAAGGCTCGCCTAAAATTAAAGGAGTTACAAAAATTCGTCTGCTTTGCCCACATGGCAAAACAAATCTCAAAATAACTCAAAATTTGAGATGAAAGCTTGTTGCAAGGCATCAGACGTACTGAACACCCTTGCCCTGGATCACCTCTCCAATGCGGTAAGCAGGGCTCGATTCCTCGATAATCCTGTCAGCTGCCTCCTTGCTTACCACAAGGACCATCCCGACGCCCATGTTGAACGTCCGGAACATCTCCGTGTCTTCAATTTCTCCAACCTATAAATCATGTAACAAATAATCCAATAACTTAGCACAGGGAAAGTGAATATATTGACTGGGAATGTCCAAGCGAGTTTGTGGGTTGCGAGTTATAGTACCTGTTGAAGCCATTTGAACACAGGTGGCACTTCCCACGATCCAGTAAAGATTTTCGCCCCAAGTCCAGAAGGAAATACTCTCGGGATGTTATCAGTGAAGCCACCACCGGTGATATGTGCTAGTCCTTTTACACCACCCTTGCTGATGATCTCAAGCACCTTTTTTATCCAACATGATTGAGTTACAACTTTGCAATCGAATAAAATCATGGTAGATACGGGTCATTCATCGGCAAAGACTAACCTGCTTAACATAGATGACAGTCGGTGTCATGAGAGTTTCACCGACAGTAGATTTTTTGCCATCGTTTCCTGGGAACTGATCAGTCAAGGAGAGTCCACTTTTGTCCAATACACTAGAGATAAAACATTTTTAGCCATCATTAACCATACACAATCCGAGAAAAAATAATTAAAACTCAAGGGTTAGTATTTGAGCTATGAATCATCTATTTGAATATGAGACAAAATTGGACTAGATAAGTGCAATATACCTTCTAACGAGAGAGAACCCGTTTGAATGAACCCCACTTGAAGGAAGACCAATGAGGATATCTCCCTCCACAATGTTTTTACCGTCGATGAGCTTATCCTTGTCCACAGCACCCATAGCAAAACCAGCAAGGTCATATTGACCTTCCGCGTAGAAACCAGGCATCTCGGCTGTCTGTCATAACCAAGTACTCAATTAGGAATGTATTTTTACATTAAATATATTGTTCATTATATAAAAATGACACAATCCCACTAGTAGGAAAAAGCATAGTAACAGCGTGCCCAAAACTCTTAGTGGTAGCGGGTCCACAGTAAGTGCGTTACTACCAGCGTGTCCTAACCTCCGACAGAACTAGTAACACACGTTTACTAGTCGTGTGGCCATTGGACACATGCTACCAGTAACCAATTAGGAATAAACAAAAGTAACAACAAAAGTGAATCCATATTGAATGTTTGAGAGTAAATACAAAATTCACAATGAAATGAATAACAACAAGAAGTACCCCAATATTTTCAGTTAATTTTTTCCATGCACCAATGATAAATAAAAGTACTCAAATTAGACCATTGGAGTAGAGACTTTTCACTCCAAGCTCCAGTGCTCACTCTAATTCAATAAATTCGAAAATCATATTTAGGAGTTTCACAAAATTCTGAAAAACAAGCCGTGTGTAGCCAATAGTATATCCCACAAAAGTGAAAAATATCAACTTCAAATATTTTGTATTTTGAGCTACACAAAAATGACAAATTGTGTGTATACATATGCCTATTTTTAAATCTCTAAGTTTTACCAGATTTTGTTATTTTTGTGTTGCTCCTAATATAAAGTATTTCAAATTCAAATTTTGCATGTTTATGTTATACACCATGGGCTACACCCTGATTGTCTTCAGATTTTTTTTAAGCTCGCAAATATAATATTCAATTTTTTTCTAAGTGGAGGGAGCACTTGAACTCGGGAGCAAAGAACACTTTTCAAGACCATTGCGGTTTATATATGAGAGATAATTAAAAAAATGGCTCGACGAGATTAATTATGGAGAAAATACTCAAAGAGGTCTCACCTCTCCTCCCTCCAGTTTACACCCTGATTGTTCGCAGCCATCCACAATTCCCTTGATAACCTATACAATTCAATTATAAATAGACACCACTTCATGAGCAGAAGAGACAAGATTACAATAAGCAACAAATGCCACGTTAAGTGAACAGCACTGACGGTACCTTCTCCGCAATATCAACATCAAGCTTTCCCGTAGAATACTGATCTGAGAAGGCCAGTGGTTTTGCGCCTGATGTTAGGATGTCATTAACACTCATAGCTACCTGCAATGATGAACAAAACAATAGGGATTTATTCACTCCAGGTGATAGATGTGACAAAGAGCGCATATATATAGCAATTGACCACATACCAGGTCAATCCCGACTGTATCATGAATACCCGTTTCAAATGCAAGCTTCAACTTTGTCCCAACACCATCATTGCTAAGCACAAGGTACTCATCCTCTGTTCAGTCCAACCACAGGAAACAAAAATATCATGAATATGACATTACATTCCTGTGTCTAACCTGAGTAAAAAAATAATACAAGGTCCGACCCAGCCAATGGATCATGAACTAAAAAAAAGGGTCAATGGAGCATCATAGCTTACAATCAACACACTAATGCTCTCTTTGCACGCCAGCCACATATCTGTCAGAGTTATATTTGGTAACACGGAATTAGATAGGAAATGTTTACATATTATCTTTAGTAGGCCTTTTATCTTCCAAGTCTTAAGGACCTCTACATATACTCTTCCCGAGAGGTTCAATATGACACAAATCGCATTACCTCAATTCACATCCTTTATCATGACATCGGAAGATCCTAAACCTACATCCACTACAACTTCCACATCATGCCGCTCTGGGGAGATCGATCTCCATGGTATATGTTGGGCGTCGGGCTATCATGGCTTGCACCATCACTCTTCTCCGCTCCACACAACACACTTTGTCCCGGTGTCCTCCTCTGCTAGTCTCTCCAACATGACACAAAGTTTGTGATGGTCCTCTTCTATGCATGCTCAGTGGCTACAAGACATGCGAAACTTCTTCCCGGACATGTCCTTGGAGTTGGAAAACCTGGTGTGGCTGTTTACGACGACGTCGACAACATTGGCCGGCATCGACACCCTCCTCGACTAGTGCTTCCATCGAGTCCCCGTCTTTGTCATTGATGCATCCTTGCGCCAATGACTCCAAGACGCTTCCTTCCGTCCACCGCTTCATGTAGGGCTACCTAAACATTGGCAACCAACAACGGCATCGGCCGTGGCTACCTTGACATGGACACAAAGGGCTATCACCCAGCTTGAGCACCTTATCGTCTTCCTCTACAATCAAGGCCTCAACGCTGCTCCCTGTACGACAGTGGTCAGTGAGCTGATGTCAACCTGTCTCTACCTTCAGATTCTCTAGGTCTGACCGATGTGAGAGATGAATTTGCTAGTTAGAGATTACATGGGATAGATAGGAATAGTTTCCATCTTATCTTTAGGAGGCTTCTTTGTCCTCTATATATATACTCCTCCGAGAGGATGATCAGTACAATACACATCGCATTACGCTACTCTCGTTCTCTCATCTTCTTTCAGTATCTAGTAAAAAATGTAGTTGTTGTTTCTTTTGCCGAAGAACTCCATGACTCACACTACGTGCATCGTGGTCTAACCTGGACCAGAAACAACACATACGTACGTGCACATATGACATATACCCAACCAAGTCCCTACATGCATGCACCAGCAAACTACTATAACATGAAGGACACATGCAACAGCCAACAGGTACACAAATATGGTACAAAATACATGTGACTAACAACAGTCGACATCTAACAGATGATGTGAACTAATACTCTAAATACGAAAAACGACCCTAACAACAAGATTAGTTGCAACAAGAACTACATCAAACGCTCTTTTTTAACAGAAGACATCATAAGAGATTAAGTGAATAATACTGCGTTCGATGATGCCGCTGAAGCCGCCTATCCAGGGGGCCATCTTGCGGATGCGGCGCACGAGCTCGGCGCCAGCGTCGATGTCCACGCCGGCGCCCTTGTAAGTCATGCCATCCTCTTCGGTGGAGCTGGAGCAGGCCACGGCGACGCGCCTCTTTCCCGGTGGGAAGCCGATGCGCTGCGATCGGAGAGGGCCGCGGCGGCGAGCTGCCGACGGGGAAGACGCCGGCGCGCGAAGGAGGTGGAGGACGCGGTCGGCTGTCATGATGGCAGGATTTAGGTTAGGGTTTGGCAACCGGGATTACAGGTCCGAGAGAATACAGTTTGATGACTTTATACTACGGTTTCGTTCGAAGGGCTCCCATTATAATTAGTTTTTTTTTCGGCTATGTTTGCCCTTG
Organism: Poa pratensis; assembly: GCA_947311845.1. Lineage (NCBI taxonomy): Eukaryota > Viridiplantae > Streptophyta > Magnoliopsida > Poales > Poaceae > Poa > Poa pratensis. The sequence goes on from CAMZMU010000111.1 coordinate 23,130,736, forward strand.
CTTTTCGACTCTACTCAGTTTTGTCCCTGAGGTTGACCCACGAAAAAGGTACCACAATTTGCACCGATTGACTGCTTCCACGTAATCCCGTAACTTTATTTCCGTAGCAAACTGTCCGTAAGTCTAGCATCCTCCATTCAAAGCCTCACCTTTGCAACCCCAAGTGTTAAATTAGCCTGTTCTATTCGTGTTTGGGCATGTAGTTTAGTTGGCTTGAAATCTGGGCATGCAAAATAACCGTAACAATAGGCTGAATACCGCAAGGTACGTATACGATACACCCAATTACATCGTGCCCGGGTTTGTGTTTTCTTGTTGAAACGGTCGTCGTTGGTTTTTTTTTAATTCACACCACACTTTATTGCTCACATAACACCAATACATAGAGTCTTCCGGATTGACACTGGAGCAGAAATTGACATAAAACCTAGGCTATCAACATCACAAGACCTAGCCAGAATGTGTGCCGCCTCATTGAAAGAACGTTTGACATGTTTGAAAGATGCCGATGCAAAGCTCTCCATCAGCGATTTGATCTCCGAAACCACAATACCCACCATGCAACGATCAGGGGTATGGGAACGGATGCGTTGGACAAGGGATAGAGAGTCAGACGCGAATACCACCTTGTCAAAACCACGCTCCTTTGCGACAAGAACCGCACGTACGCCGCAGCGCCATCACCTCCGCCATCTCCGGTGAAGGGAAAACCCGGAAGAGGCTCGCTGAGAGCCAGAAGGCACTAACCGATGCTATCATGGAACACCGCGCCAGCCGCCGAACGATGCTGAACTGGGAACAACGCAGCATCAACGTTAACTTGAATCTCTCCAGGCGGCGGCGGTGTCCACTTCTGAGCTTTGTTGGACTCACACCTATTGCCTGGCTTGATCGTGAAACAATGCTGCACAATCATGTCCACGTACGCAATGATCTTCAAGCCTGTTTGCTTCGGGTTAGGGCTCTGCTGGTTATTTCAAACATCATTTCTAGCTTCCCAAATATACCAGCACCCCACCGTCAGAACTCTAGCCTCCAAATCAGTTGCTCGCTTCAGGAAATTAAACAACCATAGCTTTTGTGACATAAAATCACGTCTAGCAAGCTGCAGGCCGAAGGAGTCCTTCACGAACCTCCACACTTCCCGCGCAATAGGAGGAAAGCATGCTCCACATCATCATCCCTTCCGCAGAAGACACAAGCAGAGCTTGCGGGATATGGCGATGAACTAGCTGGACGCCGGGGAAGCTCTGTGGAAGCTGGAGTAGTTTAGGAAGCTCTGTGACTGAGATCCTTTTTTTTGTTAGCCTAGCGGTAGAGATGGCTTTTGATGGGTCGACTGGTGCCTTGTGTTGGCAGGTGCCTGGAGATGTTTAGGAAGTAGTTGATCCTGGCCTGAGAACTGCCTGTGTGGACAGTCTCCGTTTACTTTCTCGCTGGACTTGTATCAGACTCGGATGGTTTCATTTTCGTGAAATGGAGCCGGGGAGAGCCTCCCTGTTTATCTAAAAAAAAACTAGCTGGACGCCGCTCGATAAGCAGTCATGGGCAAATTTCCACATATGAATTTTCATCTTGCCGGACGCGATTGATCTTCCAAACCATTTTCCATTGTTTCTCCTCATTAGCAGCCGAGGAAGAAGAGCCTCCGCCCTGCTTACTCCGGGAAACAAAGAAACTATCTGTTCTTGCAAAGTTATACGCTGATCTCACCGAATACATACCATTTTTTGTGTGCGGCCAGAGAATAAAATCTCCACTTTCCTTGCTAATCTGAATCTGCATGATTTGGTCCGCCATCTCCTCATTGAAGAAAGCATTGACAGTCTCTGGAATCCAAGACCTCGAGTGATCATCTATCAGGCAGTGTACAGTAGCAACATCTGGGATCTCCTTGACCGGCCAAAGCATGTAAGCTAGGCGATCCGGGATCCAATTGTCGGATGCGATTTTCACAGTCCGTCCATCTCCAATGCCCCATTGCGTACCACGAATCAGTAGCTCACGTCCAAAGAGGATGCTGCGCCAGGTATAGGACGACGATCTAGGCTTTGGGGCATGCCAGAAATCGGTATGAGGGAAGTACCGTCCTTTCAGGACCCTGGCGCACAACGACGACTGCTCGGTGAGCAGTCTCCAGCCCTGCTTGCCGAGCATAGCCTGATTAAACAAGGCCATGTCGCAAAAGCCATTACCCCCAAGGGAACCCAAATTTGCAACTAGTTGACGCAATCCATTCTGCATGTCCCACTTTTGAATTTTAAAAAATAGGAGATAGATTATGTTTTTTATTTTATATCTATAAAGTTTCATTCCAAAATATGAAAATATGTGACCTGTACAAAAAAGACTAATAAGATGCAAACAGTACATGATACTATTCACTTAGCTCTTTTCCTTTTTGCACAAGTCACATAAAGTCATATTTGAGACGAACATTTGTAGTTTCATAAGATACAACGTAACCGATGTGTGTGATTTATTATATTTTTTTTTGAAAACTCAAAAATACGATTTTGGATAATGGGTTGCGGTTGCAACTAGTTGTGGCTTATTCGCTCTCGGGAAAGAAACCATGTTTCAACGTATGCGTCCAAACGGTGTGGATACTGCCCTGCTTGCCTGCATGCCGCAGTGCCACTCCTGCGTCTATGCCCTGGCCGCCTCGAGCAAAGGGAAGACCACCTTAGAGTGGCGCCAAGTGACGCTTTCAATTCCAAGCAATTGCAAGTTGTAAAACCAAACCAAAAACCAAATATTATGTGGACGGTTTGAGTTTTTTCATTGTTTTATTTTCTTCCTCGCCTTTTTTTTTTGAGGATGACGGGGGGATTACTCCCTACCGGTTGTTATTTAACTCGAAAGGAGGGCTTGGGTGCCCTTACAAATGTTTTGCAGAATACAAATGGGGGCGGGGAGAAAGTGGGGAACCGAAAAAGGAAAATTACACTATGTTGTTGAGCAAAAACGCACATAGGCGCTCTACAGGTATGCGATCAGAAGGGGGGAGACGGCCAGACCAGATCAAGAGGTCTTCCGCAGAGCGGCGAATCACATTCGTCGGGTGGACGAACCTGGCATTGAAGACCAAGTCGTTGCGAGCTTTCCATATGTGCCAAAGCTGCGTCGCAAGCCCGGCGTGCCAAATGTGGCCGGGAGTCCGGGAGGGGGCAAGAGTGGCCCAAAGCGTGCCACCCGGTGGTGGAGGAGCCACACGAAGCAAGCGCCAAACAGCCGATGCAGTAGTGCAGTCAAAGAAGAGGTGGCAACCGGTCTCCACTCGCCGCAGTTCTCACAACGGTCCGAGGGGGCGCAGTATTTGAGAAACAGGTTTGCGCGGGTGCTGAGTCTGTCGATCACGGCGAGGTAGGATAAGATCTTCACCTTGATTGGGAACGAGAGGCTCCAGCTGATTTGAGCTTCAGTGTCAGGGGGCGAGGAGGGGCGAGCATCTGATGGCCCTTAAATGGGTTAGGTAGAGACTCCAATAGCAGAGTGTGTAGTATGGGCAAGACGGTTTTCCCCACGAGGGGTGACTCGAGGGTTTATATCGAACTCTCGGGGAATCAGTAGTGAAAGCTTTATCTCCTTATTCTTCCCTTGAAACCTGCAAACAAAATAAATTGTTTTGTGCCCTCAACCTCACCAAGTGGTTGTCAAGCACAAGGTGTGAGAATGATATGAAAACAAAACAATAAACAAATATGCAATGATGATAAATAAATATGCAAGGATGGTGGAAACAATGATGGATGATATTTTTGGGTTTTATATTATGAATGCAAGATGTAAAAGTATTTTTGTATTTTCGGATTTTTAAATGGCAGAAAATAGAAAATGGATAAAAGTTGTTGGAAAGGTGTTTCTTATGATTAAAAATGGACCGGGTTCATGGTTTCACAAATGCACTCTCTCTTTAATAAAGTGGTAGACAATGGAACACTAGAGTTAACATATGAGATTGCAACAAAGGTTTCATGACAAGTTATTAATCATATGGGCATCACGTCCTAACATAGAGATCTTTTGGTTATTAATCTCTCTTATACTCCACCAAGATGCGAACTAAATCATAACACCTTAGTATTAAGATAAATCAGAGCATAGCAATAAGTTTCATGACATGAAGTTAAAATAAGAACATGCTAGATCTAGTCATGGAGTAGTGGCATGGTCACACCCACATCTCCGGTAGCAAGGTATTTTTGTTTATCCCTAGTGAGGTAACAAAGTAAGGTAAAGTACCCAAGTGGATCGCGGAACTTTCTGTCCTTTCACCGCACTAGCCACCCCCCGTTACTCCATCTAATGCACACGTTCCCCCACACACGCTCTCATACACAAGTTTGATCAGAACAAGTAAACAAGAACGGGGTACATAATATGCATCTAATTTCATAACTGAAACAAAACAATTGCAATCTCAAACATATATTAACTCATAAAAAGATCCACCACAAAGGTATTACATAGATGACCGTAAAGCAGCTCATACGGTGCTAATTAGTGAAGCTCAAGAGAGGAGAGATACATAAGTTACTTCCACAAACCCATAGTCCAGGTGTGGACTACTCCCTCTTCATCATGGATACGGTGGAGAGGTCGTTGGAGAAGATGGAGACCACCCCGGCAGCGCCCCGCCAGAGTTTTCCCCCTCCAATCTGCAACTACAGGTCTCTGTTTCGTGGTTTCTGTGTTTCTGCGGCGCTCCCTTCCGAAGGACGTCGGGGACTATTTTTATAGTCGGTTTTAGGTCAAGACGAAGCTTCTGGAAAAAAGATCGACGGCAAAGGAGACAGGAGGCCCAAGACAGGGGGTCCCACGTGGCCAAGGAATCTGGCCACGTGGGCCCACCTCTTTTGGCCCTCGGGTCTCCGTTTGTTCGCTTCCTTCGCTCCTACGCTTTGTTCCTTCCAAAAACTGATGCTCGTAAAGTTTCAGGTCATTTGGACGTCGTTTGGGTCCCTGAAACATCAAAATATAGAAAATAGGGTTTTCTGCCAGTGCAGGATAGAAAATAGGGTTTTCTGTCAGTGCAGGGTTAATTTCAAAAAAATAGGGAAACAATGAAATATTCCCAAAATCAATATAAAACAATGATATAACCCTTATATGATGCAAATATGATTGAAATATAAGTAATATAATGCAAAGTTCATGTATGCATTTTACATGCATCAGCATTCGGTATGCATCGCGAGAAGAGAACGCCCGTCCGCCATGGAGGGCAGGCGAGGAGGAGTCCATGGCACGAACGTCGGTGCAGTCATGAAGTGTGGTGGCGGCGAGGATGTCGAGGACCGAGGCAACCTCGACAGTAGTTGCAACAGTGAGTCGGGGCTGCAGCTCCAGCCCCGATGCCACGACGGTGGCGACAGTCGCGTGAGGTCGAGTGGAATGGGAGAACAGCGCCGGGTACCGAATGCACAGAGGTGCATGCGCCAGTGCGCCACTTGTCCATCCAAAAGGAGCAGCGGCGCCCGTCGCGTATGGAGACACGCCTTGTTTTCTTTCTCCCAATAGTTTCTTCTTTCAAAACCCTGCACGCTGCGGCCTTGGCAGAAGCAAACAAAGATCTGCTCCCTTAGCCGTGCATGCCGGCCTGCCGCCTCAACAACTTTATCAAAGGAGGACACAACGGGAACTCTAGTCCAGGGTGGAATCTGGTGTAGCCTGGGATGTAAGGATGCCTGCTTTACCCAAGATCGGTGGGTCCCACTAGACCCGTCGACGACGGTGACACATCATGATTCACTCAGACATTCTGGCTTTCTACGTACGCGCCTCCTTTTACCGCCATGCCACCCTACCCGAAGGACTCCCCTGGCTACTACTTGGCGATGTGCGCGTCGTTGGAGCCGCATCAACCTAATATGATGGTGCAGCCGAAGCCATAACCCTACGACCGAGTCGCTGGAGCCGCATCAACCTAATATGATGGCGCAGCCGAAGCCATAACCCTACGACCGCTTTGTGGAGCGGGAAGATTGACCGGCTTGGCCATCACAGGAGCTCGGACCATCGTATCCAGAACCATCATTACAGTCGAAGCAGGAGCCCTATGACGGTGGCATTATCTACATCGACAAGACGATGAGTAGATATAGCCTATTTTATGGTTTTATAGTTAATTTCTTTTCAAATCCATGTAAAATGCCGGTGAATTAGAACCTTTTGTTTTTATTTGATCTCAAATTTATTTTTCAAATTTTAATTTCGAGGGCGCTAGTGGGGGCTCCACCACCATTCTGCCAGGCATGTGTCCACCCCCAAAGCGGACACATTTTGGAGATGCCGAATAAATTTTCGGGGCTGCTGGTCGAGATGCCATGAGTGATCTTGCAAGCGAGAACCAACCTGTGGTTACATGAGGGTGGTTCTACCCTAGCCCACCAGATTTCAAACTCAGGTTTTACACTGATGTTTCTCATTTAGGGTGAAATATTCTTCAGTGGGAGCCGACGTTCCGGTCGATAGCGGATCATCTCAAGACACACAACTCGTCGGCTCCATGTTTTGGAGGTGCTCATAGGGTTAGGTGTGTGTGCGCGCTTTCGTATGAGTAAGTGTAAGCGCGTGTATGTGAGCGTCTGCGTTTGTACTTGTTTCGTAAAAAAATCTTTCAAGTATACCATTGAAGTCACTAGCTATCTATTCACTCTACTGTTAGCAGCACACAATGACAAATGGGCCCACCATAACATACACATACATGCCCACGGGCCACGGCAGAGAGAGAGAGAAACGTGCCATGGCACCACAAGTCCACAACAAGCCGCTTGCATGAGTGCACAAGGGGTCGACGGCGGGGAAGTTGGGACGTTCTACAGCCACCGCGGCGCGCGCATAGCTTTTCCTGTCCAGTACGTGCGGCCCGGGCTAAACAACCGCTGTGGTTACTGGCTTAGCCCTTCTTTTCGTTATTGGGCATGCTTAGTTGGCTTAAAATCTGGGTAGATTACAAAATAACCTTGTGGTCACCTTACTTTTATAAGTGAGTTTAGCATTGGTTTTCGTTTTTGGGCATGTTTAGGTGGCTTAAAATGGCGATTACCAGTACAAAATAGTAACTGTAAGACTGCAGGATGAAAAAGGGCACGTAGACGGTGACCGTCGTTTTGTTGCTGACATGGTCGTGGTTCAATTCACTCGTTGGGGGAAAGAAGCATGCCCTGCATGCGTCCAAACGACGCTGATCAGTGCTGGGCAAAAGCACTGCTGCTTCCCTGCCGCTCCTGCATTGCACCATGTATGGCATGCCCTGGTTGCCTCAACTGCGCGGCTGTTTACTTTAGCAAAAGCTAGCAACGCGAAGTGCAAACAGCACACGAGAGTAGCGAGGGAGGGAGGGCTCATCCACTAGTAGAAAAGAGGCAATAGAGCCGGACCTTTAGTCACGGTTCCTTTCCGAACCGCGACTAGAGGGTTCCGGCTCCGACATCTCCAACGGCTAGGACAGGTGTCCGGTTGGTGCGGGACCTTTAGTCGCGGTTCCAGCCACGAACCGCGACTAAAGGTCCTCCGCCTGCGGCTTTAGCGGCCGGGGCCCGCGCGAGGACCTTTAGTCGCGTTCGTGGCTGGAACCGCGACTAAAGGTGACCCTTTAGTCGCGGTTCGTGGCTGGAACCGGGACTGCAGGTCCTTCAACTATATCTTCCACCCCGAGCCAGCCATGGCCATTTTGAGCTCGAGTTTCATCTCCATTTTCTCTCCACCGAGCTCGATTTCTTCCACGATTTTTTGCCCCATTTGTTAAGATTGACGGCGGTGCATCTATCCAAGGGTTAGCAACTGCAAACTCTCTCTTCCGGCGCCCGTTTCGTTAGTTGTTTAGCTTATTTAGCTCATTTTATATTTCTAGTGCTAGGTAGGTGTTTGATGAAATGCCTAAGTTAGCTCATTTTGCTTATTTAGCTCAATTTTGTTTATTCAGTTTGAGCTTAAACTAAATTATGTTTTTGTATTTCAGTGTCACAACATTCACGTCCTCACCGTCGTCGATAGACCGCGCCGTCTTGTCACCGACACCACCTAGGTGAGCCTTCTTTTTTATTTTAAAAAAAATCTTTGTTGTATGATTTTGTTCCATAATTATTTGTTTTTTTGTATAAGTTGTATAATTGTTTTTTATATATATAGTGCCATGGTTTTCACAAATACCCCCACCGGCTCTCGTCCGCTCTATTATTCGGATGTGGTATGACTGTTAATAACTATATATTTGTTTCGTTTCGTGTTTATGACAATCATGCCGACCAACTTTGACATAAATATATATTTGTCTAGGAGGTAGTTGAACCGGAAATTCCAATGGACCCTATTGTTGAATTTTTTGTGAAAGAAAACGATGATTTGAAAGCTAAATTAAAAATAAGTGAAGATCTCCGCCAAGAAGAGAAGAGGAAATTGGAGGTCAAGCTTGCCAACATCATCGATGAACACCAGTTCAAGCTTGCCGACGTCGTCGATACTTACGAGATCAAGTTGGATGGGATGCGCTCGAAGCTTGCCGACGTCGTTGATGCTTACGAGATCAAGTTGGATGCGATGCGCTTGAAGCTTAAAAAAATTAGAAGTTATGCCATTAGTCAAGAGGCTTGGTATCATTATGCTGTTGGTTCAATAATGACCTTAGTTGCGATTATGTTCGCATTTGTTGTTGGATTTAAATTCTTTAGATAGTTCTATGTTAGTTTAAATTAATGAATATTTAATGCTACAATGTATTACATTTGTCGCCACTCTACTTTGCTTGAAGAACTTGTAAGAATTATTATGGTCACTTATCTATTCATTACTGGCATGCATAATGCAGATGAGACGTCAATGGATGTACGGTTCCCGAGTTTCTGACGATTTCCTTAAGGGCATGCATGAATTTCTCACTGTGGCCGAGATAAGCAAGCGAAAAAATGGTTTTATGTGTTGTCCATGCAGTCTCTGTAGAATAAGAAGGATTACCCTTCCTCAGCCAAGCTTCACCAACACCTGTTGCAAAATGGTTTCATGCGTGGTTATTATTGTTGGACCAAGCACGGAGAAACAGGGGTTATAATGGAAGAGAATGAAGAAGAAGAGGATAATGACAACTATCCTATGTTCGATGAACACGGTGGTACTTCAATGGGGGAAGACGAAGTTGAAGAGGATGAAAAAAAAGATGAGCCTGACGATGATCTTCGTCAGGCCATTCATGATGCACAAATGGACTGTGGAAGTGAAAACGAGAGGTTGAAGTTGGAGCGCATGTTAGCCGATCACACCAAATTGTTGTACCCAACTTGTACAGATGGCCAGAAAAAGCTCGGTACCATACTGGAAATGCTACAATGGAAGGCAGAGAGTGGTACTACCGACAAGCACTTTGAAAGTTTGCTGAAAATAATTAAGAAGATGCTTCCAAATGAAAACGAATTGCCCTCTAGTACGTACGAAGCAAAGAAGGTTGTCTGCCCTCTAGGATTAGAGGTGCAGAAGATACATGCATGCATTAATGACTGCATCCTCTACCGCGGCAAGCACGAAAATTTAAATGCTTGTCCTGTATGCGGTGCATTGCGGTTTAAGATTGGGCGAGATGACCCAGGTGAAGTTGAGGGCGAGCAAGGTTGTCCAAGGAAGAGGATTCCTGCCAAGGTGATGTGGTATGCTCCTATAATACCACGTCTGAAACGTTTGTTCCAAAACAAAGAGCATGCCAAGTTGTTGCGCTGGCACAAAGAAGAACGTAAAAAAGACTGATGATGAGACACCCCGCTGATGGGTCCCAGTGGAGAAAAATCGACAGAGAGTTCCCGAAATTTTCGGATGACGCTAGGAACTTAAGATTTGGTCTAAGTACAGATGGATTTAATCCATTTGGAGAGCAGAGCTCCAGTCATAGCACTTGGCCTGTGACTCTATGTATATATAACCTTCCTCCCTGGTTGTGCATGAAGCGGAAGTTCATTATGATGCCAGTGCTCATCCAAGGCCCGAAGCAACCTGGCAACGACATTGACGTGTATCTGAGGCCATTGGTGGAAGAACTTTTACAGTTGTGGACTGATGAAGGTGTGCGTGTGTGGGATGAGCACGGACAAACGGAATTTGACCTACGAGCGCTCTTGTTTGTAACCATCAATGATTGGCCTGCTCTTAGTAACATTTCAGGACAGTCAAACAAGGGATACAATGCATGTACGCATTGTTTAGGTGAGACTCAAGGTAAACATATAGGTAACAAGATTGTGTACCTGGGCCATCGTCGATGGCTTGTACCGAGGCATCAGTAAGAAAGGAAGGCCAACATTACAAAGGTGAGGAAGATATTCGGCGGAAGCCTACTCGACCTTCTAGTTCTGTTATACATGATATGGTCAAGGATTTAAAAGTAATATTTGGGAAGGGTGCTGGAGCACTATCTGTTCCGAATGACGCTCAGAACCACGTTCCCATGTGGAAGAAGAAATCTATATTTTGGGAGCTGCCCTATTGGATAATGCTAGAGGTTCACTCTGCAATCGACGTGATGCACGTGACAAAAAATCTTTGCTTGAACCTGCTTAACTTGTTGGGCGTGTATGGAAAGTCAAAAGATACACCGGAAGCAAGACAGGCCCATCGACGTATGCATTCACGAGACGACGATCATTCTGATAATCATCAAGGTCCTGCGAGCTACGCTCTTACGAAAGAAGAGAAGAAAATATTTTTTGAATGTCTTCGCAGTATGAAGGTTCCATCTGGCTTCTCGTCGAATATAAAGGGAATAATAAACATGGCACAAAAATTCAGAACCTGAAGTCTCATGACTGTCACGTGATTATGACACAATTACTTCCGGTTGCATTGAGGGGACTTCTACCAGAAAATGTTCGAGTACCCATTGTGAAGCTATGTGCATTCCTGAATGCAATTTCTCAGAAGGTTATCAATCCACTTACTCTAAAAGATATAGAGAATGATGTGGTCCAATGTCTTGTCAGCTTCGAGTTGGTGTTCCCACCAACCTTCTTCAATATTATGACGCACCTTCTAGTTCACCTGGTGGAAGAGATACGTGTTCTCGGTCCTGTATTTCTACACAACATGTTCCCCTTTGAGAGGTTTATGGGAGTCTTAAAGAAATACGTTCATAACCGTGCTAGGCCAGAAGGAAGCATCTCCAAGGGCTATGGAACTGAGGAGGTCATTGAGTTTTGTGTTGACTTTATTCCTGATCTTAAGCCGATTGGTGTTCCTCAATCGCGTCATGAGGGGAGACTGCGTGGAAAAGGCACGCTAGGAAAGAAAGCAATCATATGTGAAGACGTGGATTCTTTCACTCGAGCACACTACACAGTTCTGCATAATTCCATCTTGGTGGCTCCGTATATCCAGCAACACAAGAATTATTTACGCTCCAATACCCAGAAGATGAGATTGATGGAGTACACATCAAGACTTTTGGCGGTTGGTTACAGAAACTTCTGATGAATGTCACCACAAATGAACTACAGCTACTATTTGGCCAAGTCACCATCTTCGACTATATTGACTTTTCAAGGGTACGAGATAAATGGAAATACATTTTACACGGCCGACCAAGATAAAAAGAGCACCAACCAAAACAGTGGTGTCGCTTTGATGCAATAGATGGCTGCAGTGGGGAAAAGGTAACATATTATGGTTACATAGAGGAGATATGGGAACTGGACTATGGACCTTCATTTAAGATTCCTTTGTTCAAGTGCAAATGGTTCAACCTAGATGGCGGTGTAGCCGTAGACACACGGTACGGAATGACTACAGTGGATTTCAAGAATCTTCATTACGAGAACGAACCATTCATTCTAGCCAGTGAAGTGGCTCAGGTTTTCTATGTGAAGGACATGTCTACCCTACCAAAAAAAAGAAAAGATAAGCAAGCGAATACATCATACGATGAGCCAAAGCGCCACATAGTTCTTTCAGGTAAAAGAAACATCGTGGGAGTGGAGGACCACACAGACATGTCAGAAGATTACAATAAGTTTCATGAAATTCCGCCCTTCAAAGTGAAAATTGACCCAACCATCACGTTAAATGAAGAAGTTTGTCCATGGCTACGGTGCAATAAGAAGAAAGGGACACACACGAAGAACAAGTGAACATAGCTAGGTAGGGATGTTGTTGGTGATGTGTAATAATTAATATGTATTAAACCTTTTATGTAACCGTGCGACATTTCTGTGCCGTGGTCCTTTTTTCTATTTGTTTTTCTTCTTTATTGTGGACTGTTTATTGGTATTAGTTAAGAGTGTGTTCGTAAGTTGTGTGAACCAAGATACAACTCCGATGTGCGATCAACCGTCTTATGCGGAGACGATTTAACATACAACTAGAGATCTACGTTACAACTTCACTAGTCCTAAATTGCTCGAAAGCCTACGAGATGCTCGGAACTACCCTACCATCTACCTTCAAATTTCTTCAATTGGAACTACCCTACCATCTACCTTCAAATTGCTCGAAAGCCTGGCGAGATGCTCGGATGCGGAAATGTGAAACCCGGACACACACTTCTCGCAAGGACCAATACACACCATGCTTGCGCTCAAGTGAGTACCATGCCTACCTTCGACTGGGTTTTATAGAACTACCGGTGCCGGCATTTGGCGGGAACGATAGCGGGAAATATTTGGGCGGGAAACATTGGCGGGAAACGGTGGCGGGAGGACACGAGTCGTGACCGCAAAGCCCGCCTTTAGTCCCGGTTGGTAACACCAACCGGGACTGAAGAAGCACACGGATCGTGTGTTTCTTTAAAGCGCTTGTGAGCCGTTGGATCAAGTGGTGTGTTTCTTTCGAGCGCTTGTGAGCCCTTGGATCAGGCAGAAGCACACGGATCGTGTGTTTCCTTCCAGCGCTATATATAGTCCCGGTTGGTAACACCAACCGGGACTATCACGAGCACTTCATAAGCCACGCGCCCCTATATATAGCCCACCTCAGACAGGTTACTCACTCACGCAAAACATTCCAGCGTCACTCGAAGAGGCATCTTTGGGCAACCAGCGGCAAGACGTCTCTGATGATCTGCGACCGTTCCAAACGGTTGCAGATCATCAGAGACGTCTTACCGCTGCGCTTGTGAGCCGCCGGATCTGCACTACCACGACCACTTTGTAAGCCAAGCGACCCTATATATAGCCCACCTCTAGGACATCTTCGGCACTCTCAGTGTGTACTCATTGTAGTTCTTTTGGTATACAGAGCATTCGGATTCCCTGCATACGTCCAACGGTGCATTTGATATGCAGGCACTCACGAGCCACTGTTGGGCTGTATGCAGGGGAAACCGTGTGTTCTGTTCTATATATCTATATAATCCTTCAGTTCATCTCTGAAAGGGGCATGGTTAATTTAGGTAGTCAGTTAATTTAGGTAGTCGGTTAATTTAGGTAGTTGGAGATGTTAGTACATGATAAAATATTGGCAGTCATTTTGTTGTTGAGGTCTAAAACAAAACAGGAAAAGAAACTAGAAACAAAAACAATTCAAAAAGGACTTAAATCAAAGTATATAAAAGAAAACAAATACAACAAAATAAAACGGAAAAAAAAACACACCCCTGATCAAAAACCAGTTTGGCACCTTTAAATCAAATCAGTAACACCTTTAAAACATTCAAAACAGAAAAAGAAAACAGAAACAACAAAAAAAATAGAAAAAGCCCAACTAGTCGCGGTTGCAGCCAGCAACCGCGACTACAGGTCCCCCTGGGCTTGGCGCCAGAATTTTGGCGGCCCAGATGACCTCTAGTCGCGGTTTCTGGCTGCAACCGCGACTAAAGGGTCTTTAGTCGCGGTTGCAGCCAGCAACCGCGACTAGAGGTCGATTCCGCGCCGTTTAGTGGGGGACTTTGCGAAAAATTTCGCAGTGCCCCCAAATCGAAGACGCGCCTCCGGGCTCCCATGACGCGACAACGCCGGCGAGGCCCTGCTCCGCCGCGCCGTGGTGCCCATCTCCGGCCAGACGCGCGCCGTGTGGTGCCCCTCCAGCCCCCACGCCGCGCGCCCCTCCCCTGCCTCGCCGTGTGGCCGTCCGCGCCCATCTCCGCCGCGCCGTGGTGCCCATCTCCGCCGCGCCGTGGTGCCCCTCCAGTCGCCGCGCCGCGCCGTGGTGCCCCTCCATCTCCAGCCGCCTCCCCTGCCCGAGCCCCGTCGATCTCCTCAGGTTTGTTTTCCTTATTCATTTTTGTTTTCATTTTTAGGTTATTAGCTAGTGTGTTAGCAATGTGTTAGCAAATTTAGGTTGTTAGCAATGTGTTAGCACATTTTTTTGAGTGTTAGCAAATTTAACAATGTGTTAGCAAATTATAGAATGTGTTAGCAAATTTAGGTTGTTAGCAATGTTTGAATGAAGAATTTGTTAGCAAATTATAGATGCAAATTTAACAATGTGTTAGCAAATTTTATTGAGTGTTAGCAAATTTAACAATGTGTTAGCAAATTATAGAATGTGTTAGCAAATTTAGGTTGTTAGCAATGTTTGAATGAAGAATTTGTTAGCAAATTATAGATGCAAATTTAACAATGTGTTAGCAAATTTTATTGAGTGTTAGCAAATTTAACAATGTGTTAGCAAATTAAACAATGTGTTAGCAAATTATAGATGCAAATTAATTTATAAATGCAAATTTATACATGCAAATTTATGCAAATTTTATTGAGTGTAGGAACATTGAGCTATGGAGCCTGGCTATGTGCGAGACGAGGAGAACGAAGACATATTAATGCAGAGTATTTTTGAGCATCGCGATAAAGATGCTGCCGGTGGAGAAGGCGCCGGTGGAGAAGGCGCCGGTGGAGATCTTGATTTTGAGGAATTTGCCTCACAATTTCTGATGGACTCTGGTGAGGGTCTTTTAGATGAAGAAGAAATAACACCCTCCACCTCGAACACCCTCCACCTCGAGGTATATATGAATTCTATATTTTGTTGATCACAAAATGCATTAACTGATTTGTATTGCACTTAGTAACGCATTATATTTCTTACTTTAGGCCTCCACCTCGAATAAAAAGGCTAAGAATCAAGCTCCTCGAGGCCGCACGAAAAGAATGACGAGCAAAGATGCAAAGTTACCGATCTATGAAATTGATGAAGAGGGCGATCCGGTGGAACCCCCAGAGAACCGCAAAAAATATATAGGTCAAGCTGGAGTTATTGTTAGGGACTCGGTCCCGATCTCCATACCAGAATGGAATAAGCCGGCGGGCGTTGCCGAGGATGATCCCTGCTATGTCCACAAGCATTTGAAAGATTTCTGCTTTGACACACTCTTGGAGCATTTTAACCTCCCGGATGATATTGAACCCACCACGAAGTTGAAACTCAAGCAGTGGACTCTCTCCAAGATGGCCGACGCATTTCGGAAATATAAGCAAACATTATGGGCAAAATATGCAACAGTTGATCCAGATTTCAGTGAAGAAAAACTAGTGAAGATAAGAGATCACTGGGAAGAGTTTAAGGCGTATAAGAAATCGGATGCGGCTGTGGCCCGATCGAACATAAATAAGGCAAATGCTGCGAATAAGGTTCACCACCATAACTTGGGGACAGGTGGCTACAGGTCAGCCATTCCTAAGTGGCTAGCCTTAGAAGATAAAATCTTTGCTAAAGATATCACTCCACAGACATACTACTGGCCCGAAAGGTCCAAATTCTGGTTGTTCGCGCATGGCGCAACGTTGGACGAGGAAACAGGGAAATTGTCCCGAAGGTTGAAAAATTCAAGAAAAAAGTAGAAGAAATCGTCCCGAAGATTGAAAAGGTAATAGAGGAAGTTAAACGGGGTGTGTGGAAACCCTATAGAGAGGACGACGAGCTGACACGGGCCCTAGGGAATCCTGAACACTGGGGACGTTTACGAGGCATGCCCGGCGGTGTCACCATTAAGAAAGCGTATCCGCAACACGCTGACACTTATAGAAGCCGTGCAAGAAAGAAGAAGAAGGGTGAAGAGCGGCTAACGGAATTGGAACTCAAGGTGCAACAACTCATGGAGTCAATTAATAGTCAGACAGGGCCGTCTCAGCAGCAGCAACTCATGGATGCTCGATCTCAGCTTAGAAGCAGCGTGGGTTCCACGCAAATAGATGTCGATGCTCACTACCCCGTGGATGATGTCACGGAGAAGACACCATGTGAGCTACATGCACCTGTGGTTAACATATCCACGAAGGTGGCGGACGGCTATGCTTTACCGAGTGACGCCGGAGCAAGCTACCATAATGGTGACATTGCTCCTGGCTATGCTGTTGTCGGGGTGGATGAAATTGCGCCGGGATTTGAATCATTGGCTCTTGAGATTTCTGGAGTGACGGTGAGGAGACATTGTACGATGTCAAGGGTGGTTTCGTCCAGTGGAACAAGAAATACATCAAGTTCTCAAAGCCACCGACTCAGCAAAGCCCATCCTGCCCGGGTATCGATGAGACACATCCATCTCCGGCACCGCGTGACAGGGACCCCCCACCGGAAATTGATGTAGAGGACCATCTCAGTCAGCACAGTCCATCTCCATCTCCGACTCGCCACCACGTGAGGAAGTGTCCGTAGCGCTTCTCCGGAGAAAGCGCGCGTCTTCCCCGGTCAGGAGGCGAACTAAAAGGGCCAAATCGCCTGATCCGAGGTTACCTTGGCAGAAGACTCATGAGCAAAACGAAGCAGCCGTGGCGGAGTATAATAAAGCATTGTTCGCACCGAAAGTGCCGCCGCCAAATTTTACCGCCGGCTATACTGCACAGGCTTGTAATCGAGTCATCGACAACTTATATGTCCCTCCAGAGAAGCCGCCATCTGACTATGACCGTTATATTCATAAGTCATATGACGCGGTGACGGAGATGGAGGCGCCGAAAAAAGGTGAACAAGACGCAGAGTCAGTCCCGCCGCCGGCGGCAAAAGATAAACAAGCAGCACCATCGGACCCGCCGCCGAAGGAAGCTACAAAAGCAGCACCATCGGTCCCACCGCCGCCGAAGATAGGTAAACAAGTTCCCCAGCTCGGAGAACAACCCGTACGTTCTGTCCCCCCGCTAATTGTCCCGCCGCCGACGAACAAAGATAGTCGAGTTCCCCAGCGCGGAAAACAACTAGTACAATCTAACCCTAAAGCGCCGATGGTGTTTGACTTAGAGGAAATCCGTCGTCTTGCCGCCGAAGCGCAAGTTCCTATAGACGAATATGCTTCGAGATTGAACTTTGAGACTGCACCAACAGCTCCACCAGTAAGAAATTTGTTATGGGGGAAGATTTGGTGAAATGCAAGTTACCAACAAAAATGCGTGCTCTCCATTTTTGGTACTTGAAAGCCGCAAAGAAAGGGACAGCTTCTGTCGTTCTGAAATGTAGGAAAGACGATGAGCACTTCTTAGAAGACTACAACCACATTGTTCGGTTTAGCGAACTTTTTCAGCTATACAATCTGCGGGCACTCGACAAATCTATCATGAGTTCCTATTGCCTGTAAGTGATTTATTTAAGTCTTTACCTAGTCTCGTTCATTGTTTGTAATTATTCTCACTTTAATCTTTTGTGTGCTATATTATGCAGATTGAAGATGCTCGAGCTCAAAAAGATGAACCAGCATGACATTGGGTTCATTGACCCGGATAAATATAACGAAGAACCATAATAAATCCCTTGTATAACAAGAACACACCGGATGATTTGCTAAGGGTGTTCAAGCGATACCGCGACAAAAGAACTATATATTGGCCTTACCACTTCGGGTAAGTTTTAGTGTCTTCTACACATTCTAATTTGCTCACCCGATGTTAAGTTTAACTGATGAGTTATGCATGACTGTGCGCAGCTACCACTGGATTCTTCTTGTCATTGAACATCGCAAAGGACTTATTCATTCACTTGACTCATTGAGGTATCATCCTGACAAATACAGGAGTTGTTTCGACTTCCTAGCAAGGTACATTCATTTCTTACCGCCTCTGTCATTCATATCTTCATGTCAAGTCATTAACGAATAAATCATTTGTGAATGTTCTTTGTCGGGCAGCGTTTGGAAAAGGTTTGTCGAGGAAGATCCTGCAGGTGGGTGGCCCAAAAAGCTGGATTGGAAGTTGAACAAGGTAAGTACTGCTACCTACGTCCACACAACATTCTCATGCATACTTCATTATTATTGATTGAAATCTATTCTTGTATAGTCTTGCTTGGAGCAACCAAAGGGAACTGAGTTATGTGCATACTTCGTTTGCGAGTATGTACATGTACTAGTCACCGAGAAATGGAATATGAAAAGTGCAGAGTTGGCAAAAAAGCGCTGCAAGCTACCATTCGAGCACCGCTTCAAAGCAATTGGAGAGGAATTGGCGGGATTTTACCTTTCGGAGGCCTTATCGGAGAAAGGAGAGTACTACGATGCTGAAAGCATGAAAGCGTGTATGAAAGCATGTAAATAACTTGTTGTTTTGCTTCAACTCTTGTACTACGATAACTCTTGGCGCATCAACTCTTGACTACGATCTAAAAGTATTACTTAATTTAATTGTATGTGTTATAAATATGTGCATCGACTTCATACGACACGGGAACGGTTACGACGTGGAAAACGTTACGGTAACCGTCACCGTTACCGTAACGGTTACCGTAACCGTCACCGTAACGGTTACCGGTTACCGTTACGGGAAGGGTTACTAGTGAAACCACGGTTACGACATGGGACACGGGAACCTATAACCAAACCCCGGCATATATAAACCCTAAACCCTGCAATTAAATCGAAAAAAAAACCCAAAAACCCTTCCCGGTTGGTGCTACCAACCGGGACTAAAGGTCCCAACACACCACGTCCCCACGTGGAGGGACCTCTAGTCCCGGTTCGGAACCCGCCGCGACTAAAGGGGGGGGGGCCTTAGTCCCGCCTGCTTAGTCGCGGTTGCCCAGCCGCGACTAAAGGTGCTCTGGAACCGCGAGTAGAGGTCCTTTTTCTAGTAGTGATCCAATTCCAAGTGATGGCAAACTTTACCAAAAATCAATGTTTGTGAAAGGATTTGAGATTTTAGGAAGTTTCATCTTCATGCTATTCTTCTTTTCCTTTCTCCCGGTTTTTTTATTCTTTCAAAATCGTGCTTAACTTACATCAACGGAAGGAAAAATGAGACGCGGCCAAACTTGGCATGGAAGAAACAAGGCACCGTGAGAGGCGGAAGAAAACAAAAGACAGCAATGCGGAAGAAACAAGGCACCGTGAAAAATGCTACAGCTCGGAGAAGCGCGGGAAGGACCGGACGGGGATTCTGGAGTCTTCTATCCCCAGCATCGATGGGTCCCGCATGCAGACACACATAAACACAAGACTGGAAGAGGATGGCAAAGAAATCGTCCTTTGGATGTGTCCAAACTGCACTGATACGGCCTGCAAAAGCCACTGTTGCCGATCCTGCACCCTGGCCGCGCGCTGCTTTTTTACTCTTGCAAAAGCGGCAGAGGGAAGTGCACATGAGACAACGGGCTCTTCCAGTTCAAAGCGATTCAAAATTGTTGTATCTAAACGCAAAAAAAAAAACTACACTACTATGAGAAGGATTTGAGGCTTCTGAATGTTTTCATCTTCTATCTACGTTATCTTCTTCATTCAGGTTATTCTGAGCTTTACTTCTGCCGATATTTTCTTCTTCCAAAAGTGTGCAACAGCCAGGGAAAAAGTAAACAAGACCCAACCACAAACTTGGAACGGAAGAAAGAAACGGGCAATGCACCGTCCCCCGGCGTGGACAGGCAGAAGACTGCAGGGTAAGGGCCCGGCGTGGGCAGGCAGAAGACTGCAGGGTAAGGGCATCTCCAGCCGTCCGCCCCCCACCCCCCCCCCCACACGCCACCAGCAGGCGTTTTTAGCGCCGTTTCGCCGTATAGCTTCGAATTCTTCCCAGTCGTCCCCAGCAGCCTAAATAGCACCGTCGGTTTAAAATAGCGCCGGCGCACCCAGGCCAAACCCAGCCCACTTGGTTTCGCCTGCGGGGGGGGGGGCGAAATGACGCGAAAACACGGCGGGCCAGTGCTATCAGCGACTTGGGCGAAATGGCGGGGAATCGGAGCGAAAACGCGGCGTCGTCATCCCCTCGGTTCCCGCGCTGGTCAAAAGGCTGCCGGAGTAAATGGTGTGGACTGCCGCGCCGTTCAGCGGCGGCCGACGCGTCCAATCGGCTGCCACGTGCCGGAGTAATGGCGCGCCACCGTCTCGCCTCCCTGTACGCTATAAAAACCCACGCCACTCGTCGTGCAGTTCACATCTCGCCCTCTCTCGCCTTCTCCATCTCCCTCTCTCCCCGAGCAACAATGGCGAAACGCTTCCCGACGCAGCGGCCAACGGCTTCGATCGCCGCTTCTTCCACCCCGAGGAGGCCAGGATGTATGAGGCGGGGTACCAAACGCCGCCGGACATGCGGGTCCCTGGCGAGTGGGGCCTGAGCGCGGGCGGTGTCCCCGTGCCTCCGTCGCCGGAAGGGGCGGACCGCGTCTACGCGATCCAGGAGGTGCTCACCGGGCTCACCGACGAGGAGGCGGAGAACCCACGGTGGGATCCGGCGAACAACGCTTTCTGGACGGCGTACTTCTCGAGCTTCTTCGGCGGGAGCTGGAGGACACCAACGACAACGGCCCCGTCTTCGACCGGAAGAACGCCGGAGGGCGTACGCTCGCGTGGGCACGACCTCCTCTTCCTCGTCGTCGGGCCCGCGCTCCTCATCGACTCTCGGCTCCTCCTCAACGCCGCGCACGCCAGCGTTCCCTCGGGTCAAACCCGAGCCGGAGGACACACCGCCAAGGAGCGACGTCATCGTTCTCAACTCCGGTCGGGGCGTGCCTTCACCGCCAAGAAGGCACGGTGTTAGCCTGCGCATCAACGAGCGTTGCAACCCCTCGCCACCCCGTGGCCATCTCCGTCTGGTCAAGCCCAAGACGGAGCCCGGCACCGGCGGCGCGTCATCGAAGAAGAAGGCCCCAGCGAGGGAGTGGACGGCGCCGCCTGAATACGTCAGGGCGGCGATCAAGGTGGAGGCGCTGGACGACCCAGAGGAGTTCCCAGGCGAGAAGCTTGCCTGGCCGCCTCCCTCAACGACGTCCTGCCGGCGGAGGACGAGTTCGCCTTCGCCTGGTCGCGGGAGCAGCACGCCATGGAGGAGGTGGCGTGCCAGCAGCGTCTCCTCAATCAGGTGGCGGCGAACCGTCGTTCTGCCCGTCGTCCTTCTCACCCACCTTAGGCGAGCGGCCACGGCGTCATAGTCCTCGACAGCAACGACGATGAGTACTACGCGCCAGGGCCGAGCAGGTGGCACGACGGCGACGACTACGAGGCCGGCCCGAGCCACGCCCCGGACGCGCCGCCGAGCGACGACGACGGCGGCGGCGACTACACGGTGTTCTACAGCCAGTTTGGCATGTAGAGCGCCGTGTTTTAAAATAAATTTTATGTTTTTTTAATTCTTTATATTTGTATCGCCTGAACTATGCGAATTTTGTCTACATAGTATGAAATTTGCCTAAATTTCAAAGTTTCGTCCAAATTCGTATTTTTTTTTTAAAATTTCTGGGTGTTTCTGGATTTCAGCACGACTGGTAAAACGCCGTCCCTAGGACATGAAATAGCAGTGTTGCCCCCCAGGCGGCCCAAAATAGCGTCGGAATTCGGCCGGGGGGGCACAACGGCTGGAGATGCCCCAACCGTAAGACTGCCGGGTGAAAACGGCACGTATACACGGTGTCCGGCGTTTCGTTGTTGACATGGTCGTGGTTCAATTCAGTCTTTGGGGGCATGCCTCGCATGTCGCATGGGTCCAAACGGGGCAAAATCGACAAATCTGACCCTCACGGCAAAGTTCAGCACAAAATGAACCCTTTTCGAAAGTTTAGCCGGATCTAACCCTTTCTGGTACCGCTCAACATATTGGCGGTAGACTACACGGGGTACCGCCAAGGTCACTGGCGGTATGGTTCCTGGTCCACGGTCCGCTCGTTCCGGTTGACTGCGCTGACGTGGCGATATCGCCGTCTCCCGGGGCGGTAGGGTTAACGTGCTACCGCCAATGGACGGGGCGGTACTCTCCATCACGGTACCGCCGGAGGAACAGGCGGTACGCGCTGGAGACAGTTAAGTGGCTCGAGCGCCCCCAGCCTCTCATTCATCCGCACTCAAATCTCTCCTCCACACTCTCCTGCTGCTGCCCTCTTCCCCTCTCTCCTCCACACTCAAATCTCTCTCAAATCCCTCCAAATCAGAGGGCATAGCTCGTGGAATCGGGCCATCTCCATCCTCTGAGGTAGTCCCTCTCAGATCTCTCGTTTTTTGTTGGTTGGATTTGTGTTACTTTGTGGCATTGTTTAGTTTGAGGCAAACCCTAGATTTGTTGATTTGTCCTTAATCTATTATTTGAATTGGTGCATTGCCGGTTATATGTTGTTTGTGACATGTAGAAATCATTGTGGTTAGATAGATTCATGTGTTATTCTTACCTACAATTATGGTTGAGTCTAGGGTTGGAGGTAGTGGTTAGCACACATGTATAATTTAGATTGTTGTGGTGTGTTTGCTATTACACATCAATGTGATACATTTGTGTGTCTTGTCATTTAATTATAGATGGCAAGAATCGTGAATGTCCATCATGTTGACAAAGAAGCATTTTTTAGTAACAATGAAGAAGAGATTGTTGACAATGGAGAAAAAGTTATGGTATTTGCCAATACTCCAACATATGCCGAGGTTATTGCAAGAGTACGGGAAGTTTTCGAATGGATGGATCCTAGGGAGAAGGTTGAACTAGATGGAAGGTATTTTGTTGGATCGGGACATCGTCCGCGAAAGAAGAAAATACCTATCACATGCGAGTTAGATTGGGGGCATACAAAGAGGTTGTGGCGGCTTCCAAAGACAAGTCGCTCGAGTTATTTGCTACCAAGGTTGGCGGTGATCGGTTGCATTTTGACTTGGACCGGTGTGCCTCCCCCACACATGATGCAATGACCCCCACTCGAAATGTGTCACTTGATGATGCGGTCGAGGTGAATACTATGAGCCAACCTCCTTTTAGCCAACAAATTGACTTGGAGATGAATGATGGCGACCAAGTCGATGAACAAGAACAATATGTCAATGTGGATCATGGTTATGGCTTTGGCATTGAGGATGAAGATAGGGAGGAAGGAGACATGGAGGGTGATGTGTCCGAGCGGGAGGACGAGTATCATGACATTTATATTGGAGATGTAGAGGCACAAGTCGAACATGATGGCATTGACCGTGACACCTTCTATCGCCGTTGCTATGCCTCCGACTCGGAGGACGAGGGCCCAGAAGAAGTGGACGAAGATGGGTTCACGGCGAGAGAAGCCCAAGCCTTTTTAAAAGTGGTAGGTCGGGATCACCGAATTCCATTATTTCGTGATCTCACGCTTGCCGATAAGGCTATGGTGGATGGTGGCAAGTATAAAGATCTAGAAGCAACACCAAGCACAACTCAAGACGACGATGACAACAATTCTCGCATAAAGAAATGTTTGAAGTTTCTGGACTTGGTAGAATTGCAAATGTGGCTTAGGGAATATGCGGTGAAGCACCATAGGCCATTCATAGTGAATCACTCGGACGAGAAGCATCGTTACACCGTGACTTGCGACCAAAAAGGATGCCCATGGGTAGTCCGTGCAAGACCAAACCGCCACGGGCAATGGAAGATAACAAGTTGTGAAGCCCATCACATGTGCAAGACACGGGCCGGAATCCATCCACAAAGCACCGTCAACTCACCTCCGACTTCATCGCATACAAATTCATCAATAGTATAAAGAATGAACCAACCATTAAACCGAGGTTTTTGATGGGTCTTGTAAAGGAATTCTTTGGATACAACATCGAATATGGGAAGGCATGGAAGGCCAAGCATGCCGCATTTAAGATGTTGTATGGTGGATGGAAAGAAGCGTACAACCGGCTCCCGAGGTTGTTGGGAGGGATGGCCTATAGAAACCCGGGCATGTTTTACGCGGTTGAACATGTTGATGGAGTGTTCCGCCGTGCCTTTTGGACCTTCGACCAATGCATTCGGGCATTTCACCATTCTAGACCGGTTGTATCAATAGATGGTACATTTTTAACCGGCAAGTACAAGGGGTCGATGTTGACTGCAATCGCGCACGACTCCGGTGACCGGGTATTACCTGTGGCCTTTTCTTTGGTGTCTGGAGAGAACAATGACAATTGGGAATGGTTCATGAAGCATGTGAGGACTAAGGTGTTCTCTCCTAGTAGAGAGGTATGCATCATATCGGATCGACACCAAGGTATACTCAATGCCATGGAGATTGAAATTCCGGGGCATGCACGGCTCCACCACCGATGGTGCATGAGGCATTTCGTCGCAAATTTTTATAGGGGCATGCAGATTGAAATTCCGGGGCATGCACGGTTCCACCACAGATGTTTGTGTGGCATTCACCAACCGGTCTTTCACAAGACGGTTTGACAAGCTCCTTGCCGCGTCTAATGCCGGGGGTAAAGAGTTCTTGAGGAGGTATTTGGGAGATAGGCACAAGTGGTCAAGGGCCCATGATCATGGAGGTAGAAGATATGGTGATATGACAAGCAACATGGCGGAATGTTTTAACAATGTTCTAAAAGGTGTGCGTGCACTGCCTGTGACGGCCATTGCGGAATATACCTTCGAGAAGTTATGCGCTTATTTCCAGAAACATTCCATGGAGGAATATATCTTTCACTCCTTCCGGCGGCACCGGTGGTAATCTGCCGGTGAGACCAAGAACCCGCTGGCACCACCCGACAAGATCCACCCTCCCAGTCAAAGCGGCTCCGTCGAGCGGAAGAGCCGTGATCATGGCAAAATCCTCAAGAGTGACCGTCATCTCTCCACACGGCAAATGGAAACTGTGGGTCTCGGGTCTCCAACGATCAATATGGGCGGTAATGGCCGTGTGGTTGAACGCCGGCGGCTTACGCTTGAACTGAAGGACAAATGGGAGAAGACCAGCCGCCTCAAAGTATGGCTCGTACCGAACATCGTAGGGCATGTCCTCCGCACTATGGCCCCTCATGCGCATAGCACCGATAGGCTGCGAAAGATAAAACATGATGTGCTCACTATCTTTGTAATTGCAACAAAAAAAAATGGAGAACATTATTTACCTTCTCAGCTAAGTCCATATCTCCACTCTCGATAAGCCGGGCACGATGTTCCTTGTCGTACACCAAATCAAGCCCGGGGTAATAACGTTCCGGCGGGTCATCCATCCTAATGCAAAACATTCACGTAAATCAATTAGGCAAACACGGTATGCCAAAAAACAGTATGCATCATCTAGAGCAAATCATCTAGAGCATCTAGGGTTTGAATAAATATACCATCTAGGTTTGAACAAATCATTTAGAGCATCTAGAGCAAATCATCTAGAGAAAATCATCTAGAGCAAAATCATCTAGAGCATCATCTAGAGCAAATCATCTAGAGCATCTAGAGCATCTAGGCATTCGGCCAATCCATAGAATCAAGACCAAATCATCTAGATTCGGCCAAGTTTAAGGCCGAAATTTAGAGCAAATCATCTAGAGAAAATATATCATCTAGGTTTGAACAAATCATTTAGAGCAAAGAGATCATCTAGGGTTTCACCAAATAATCTAGATTCGGCCAAGAAAATGGATGAATTGAGAGAGATAAGGTAGGCTTACCCGATGGAGAGAGAGCTCGCGCCGCCGCCGTATGTTCCCGCGCCTACACAGCCCGCGCCGCCGCCTGTTCTTGGGAGAGGGGAGAGATAGCTCGCGCCGCCGCCGCCGCCTGTTCTTGGGCTAGGTCGAAGAAAGAGGAAACGAGGTCTGGGTCGGGGCGGCCGCACCACTTAACTCCTCGATGGATACCGCCTGTTCCTCCGGCGGTACCGTGATGGAGAGTACCGCCCCGTCCATTGGTGGTACCACGTTAACCCTACCGCCCCGGGAGACGGCGGTATCGCCACGCCAGCGCAGTCAACCGGAACGAGCGGACCGTGGACCAGGAACCATACCGCCAGTGACCTTGGCGGTACCCCGTGTAGTCTACCGCCAATATGTTGAGCGGTACCAGAAAGGGTTAGATCCGGCTAAACTTTCGAAAATGGTTCATTTTGTGCTGAACTTTGCCGTGAGGGTCAGATTTGTCGATTTTGCCTCCAAACGGCGCTGATCCGTCCTGGGCAAAAGCACTCCTGCATTGCATCTATGGCATGCCCTGGTTTACTTTAGCAAAAGCGAGCAACGCGAAGTGCGCACAGCACACGAGAGTAGCGAAGGAGGGGCTCTTCCAATTCCAATTGATGGCGAACTTTAGCAACTAAAACCAAAATCAATATTTGTGAAGAGGATTTGAGATTTTAGGAAGTTTTATCTTCTTCCGTGGCTCACTGCTAGTTTTTTTTTCCTTTCTCCCGATTTTTATTCAAAATCATGCTTAACTTGCATTAACGGAAGGAAAAAATGGGGCTTAACGGCATGAAGATACCACGCACGCACCGTGCGAGCTGCTGCAGCGTGGGCGGAAGGAAACAAAAGACTTGCAATGCAAGCCCTGCCGCCGCTGCCGTGGTGGTTTACTTTACCAAAGGAGGGGTCAAAGGCATCTGCAGACTGCAGGGTGAAAAATGCTACAGCTCGGAGTAGAGCGGGAAGGAGATGGGGATTCCGGAGTCTTCTATCCGCAGGGTCTGCGGGTCCCACATGCAGAGAAACAGTAGACAGGAAGAGGATGGGAAGGAAATCATGCTTTGGATGCGTCCAAACTGCAGTGCGCTGATACGGCCTGCAAAAGCTACTGTTGCTGCTTCCCTGCCGATCGATCCTGCACCCTGGCCGCGCGCTGCTGCTTTTTTACTTTAGCAAAAGAGGCAGAGGGAAGCGGCACATGAGACAACGGGCTCTTTCAGCTCAAAGCGATTCAAATTGTTGTATTTAAACGCAAAAGAAATAAACTACTATGAGAAGAATTTGAGGCTTTTGAATGTTTTCATCTTCTATCTACGTTATCTTCTTCATTCAGGTTATTCTGAGCTTTACTTCTGCCGATATTTTCTTCTTCCAAAAGTGTGCAACAGCCAGGGAAAAAGTAAACAAGACCCAACTGCCACAAACTTGGAAGGGAAGAAAGAAACGGGCAATGCACCGTCCCGGCCGCGGCGTGGGCAGGCAGGAGGGCACTGTTGCACTTTATCAGAGCGAGGCCACAAACAAACGGATCTCCAGTCCAGTCCATAGTGAAAAATGGTGCTGTGGAAAGGACGCTCGCTTTTACAGTACCCAGCACTGGAGGGAGGGTCCCACTTGCAGAGCATGAATCTCCTCTTCGAAAACTACTTACTTTTACTCGATGAATGCTCCGAGATGGATCGAGGAGGGAGGGAGAGAGAGCACAGTAGCACACCCACCACCATTGGCACCAGCTGTCCCTCTGCCGCTCCCCTATATATATACCCTCCTCGCCCAACATCACCATCCGTCTCTCCTTGCGCTCCCCCTCTCTCTGCTTTTCACCCTTCGCCGCCGGCGCGCTCCCACTCCCACCCCACTATGCTGTCTGCAAAGCCCACGCTGTCCTCCGCTGGCGCCGCCCTCGCGCTGGCCGGCTACAAGCCGGCCTCAGCCTCCTCGGTGCTGCTCTCCGTCAAGCCAGCGCCGGCCGGCGGTGTGGTGCTTGCCGTGGACGGCAAGCGCACCGTGGCCACGCGCGCTGCCATCGTCGGACGCGGCGACGACATCGAGCCCAGGGTAAGCTCCGGTTCCTCCCCACCCCTTCTCCATCTGTTAGGCGAGCCAGGGCAGTTGCATGCATGCGCATAGAGCGAGCGTAAGCTACCGCGCGAGCCCGCCGTGTATGCTGCGTGCAGAGCGGCGCCGGCGCCTTCCTCATAGGCGTCGGCGTCGGCGCCTGCGAGGGGCTTGCGGATCAAGAGCGGCGTCGGCGTCTTCCTCGTAGGCGTCGGCGTCGGTCTCTGGGAGATTTAAGCGCGCCAGCGTGCAGAGCGGCGTCGGCGTCTTCCTCATAGGCGTCGGCGTCGCCGCCTGCGAGAGGCTTGCAGATCAAGAGCGGCGTCGGCGCCTTCCTCATAGGCGTCGGCGTCGGCTTCTCTGGGAGGTTTAAGCGCACCAGCGTGGAGAGCGGCGCCGGCGCCTTCCTCATAGGCGTCGGCGTAGTCGTCTCCGAGAGCTTTAAGCGCGCCAGCGTCGAGAGCCGTGCCGGAGATTTCCTCATGGAGGCGTCGGCGAGCTCGCGTAGCAAGTAAGCGCGCCGCGCGGAGAGCGGCACCGGTGTCTTCTTAATGGAGGCGTCGTCGTCCGACGGGCTCGCGGAGAAAGTAAGGCTCCGTCGCCCGTGGATGGTTGCTCGTTGTTCGGGTCTGGGCGCGGCGGCGGACATGGGCGTGCCGTGCGGCCTGCCGCGGTTGGTGTAGAAGTAGAACGGGACCTGAGAAGGCGACCGCATGGCGTCGCCGTGCTCGGGAGCTTCCGGTTCGAGGTAAACGTGGAGACTCGGCGATCTCTCGCACGGCAGTGCTCGCCGTAGCGATTTGGCGTGGGCCGGCATCGTGCACGCGCCCGGCCGGTGGCAAGGGCGCGCTAGCCCATCAAGGGTGTTTGCTGCGGAACGACGCGCGGCTGGTACCAGTACCACGGAGCCGTCGGATCTCTTGTTCTCTCTCACGTTTCGATTTTGCAATGTTTGCGTTTTGTTGTCTTCTAGATTTGTCAGATTTTATGCCGCGTTTCCTCTTGATCATCTTATTTCTGTGTGCAAATTTGTGTCTGCAGGCCGATATCATCAAGAGGATGGCTGAGGAAACCTCGAATCTGTTGCTGGGGCTCTCCGTTCCAAGGAAGAGCACTAACGCAGAGCAGGCTACCTTCTCCAAGGAGGTGAATGTCTTGAAGAAGCTGCTCGGCGCCATAGCTGACGGTGCAGCCGTCGATGAAGACGGAGCAATCACCGCGCTGCTTGGAGTCCATGCACGGATCAAGCTCCTCCTCACCTCTGAAGACAAGCAGGGCCCTGAAGGATTCCTCATGTCCTCCATGGCGCAGACCAAGGTGTCCGTGGAAGAATACCTCTCCACGCAGGCCAAGCCCATGGTGGTACGCCTGCTATCTCTCTCTGCATCTCTCTCTCTCGTTATACTGTAGAGTGTAGTTCCGGCCATGAGATGTTTCATGTAAATAATGTCTCTCCTTCAATGTGCTTGCAGGCTGGCCGTAAGAGGGCCACCTGGTTGGAAACTATCGACAAGCTCTCTCTCCAGCTTCAGCCCGCGCCCACCATCTGCTCCCCCGACGATGTGAAGGCCGTCTTGAAGAAGACGGTCGAACTCCTTGAAGGCTTTGAGCCAGTGTACTCGACCCGCGGCATGGCTGGTACGTTCGGTCAGCTTCGTTCGAGCTGTCGGGCGCTGTTGGACCAGGTGGACAAGGAAGGAGTTCTGGACAAGACCCGACTCGCCATCGTGCTGTTTCACACCATGGCGCTCGGCGCGCTCGGACAGCACAAGAAGCTCTTCGACTATGGAGATGCGCCAGATGACTCGCTGCTGTCCTCCCTGCGTCGGCTCGAAGTCGCAATGCGAGAGTACGAGATGGAAGGGCCTTCTGCAGAGGACAGCGACGATTAGTCAGGTCGATTCGTTTGCTACCAATCCATGCCAGCGTCTAAGTCTGCGTTTGTTTTCCCCCGCTAGTACCCTACTCTATCGCTATGGGATCATGTATCGTTACCCAGTATAATTCTGCGTGTTTCTTGACATTGGAACTCATCTGCTGTTTATGTTAACACTACGCTTGCCCAATTTGACCTGCGTGCTGCGTGTTTCTTGACATTGGAACTCATCTGCTGTTTATGTTAACACTATGCTTGCCCAATTTGACCTGCGTGCTGCGTGTTTCTTGACATTGGAAATCATTTGCTGAAGTTTTCCAAGGATGGGAAATACTCTTCATCTTCGGCTTACAACATGCAATTTTTGGGACACACTTCCTCCATGATGCCTTCTTTGGTTTGGAAACCGTGGGCGCCTCCTAAATGCAAAATCTTCCCATGGTTGGTCCTCCAAAATCGTGTGTGGACGGCGGATAGGCTTGAGCGAAGGGGGTGGCAAAATTGTGGTCAATGCAAGCTTTGCAACCACGCGCAAGAAACGGCGGCACATCTCTTCTTCAAATGTCAGTTCACTAAGAGGATTTGGTCCTCTTTGAAAGCTTGGCTTGGGCTTCTTGATTTGGATCCATCGGCGTGGGACTCTTTGCGAAGCGTCAAGGATTGGTGGGCTAACGTCATTCACAAGAGAGGTGCCAACATGAAGGCGCTAACTTCACTTGCCATGCTTGTCTCGTGGGAAATTTGGTTGGAAAGAAATGGACGGGTCTTCCAAAACAAGTCGAGCACCGCGCCCACGGTGATCCAAAAGATCAAAGATGAGATGGTTTTGTGGTCAAATGCCGGAGGCAAAGCGTTGTGTAATATAATGCCGCGAGAGTAGATCGTTTTGGTTGCCTTGCCTTTCGTGGGCAAGGCTTGGCTTGTAACACTCTTAAAACTCCTTCTTAATTAATTAAAATGGCAAATCTTTTGCCTAGTTTCTAAAAAAAAAACTAGAACTGGTACCACTTGCGTCCTGTAACTCTGCATCTCCAGCACCAACGGCAGGTCTTCTCTTCTTTTCTTTAAAAAAAAAGGAAAGCCAAGCCTTTCTACTTCCGTGTCACAACTCACACGTCTGCCAGGAGCCGGCGTTCGACCGCCGGTGAACCAGAGTCTCGTCCTCTTCAGCCATGCCACCTCCGGCCGTGTGGTAGAGTACGAACTGGTTAGAACTTTATCAAACACATAGAGGCGGAACGCTTGTAAAGAAAATACAGATACTAAAGATGTTATCCACTGTTATCATCTCAGCTTCAAACTAATCCCAGTTACATAGATCAACTTCAGACTAATCCCAGTTACATAGATCAACCATCTAATAAATACACCAGTCAAATTAACCAATTGTTCATCTGAGCATTTGCTACTAGTTTCTCGGCAATAAGACATCTAGGCGAGGGTACACTTCAGCCAGGTAATCCACTCCTGACCTGAAAATAAATTTCACAGCAAGATATTAGTCCAACAGGCATGTATCTGACGAAACCGTGGTTCACCTGGTTGCCCGGGAAAAGAGAAGCTCGTATAAAGGGGGAAAATGACTCACCTTAACCATCAGAGTTCGGAAGGTAAATACGATGGAAGTTGTTTTTCCTGAGGGCCTTGCGGCAAGTAGGACATTTCTTCTGATACTGGATGGCTTGCTTGATGCACTCCGTGCAGAAGATATGGCCACAGTTTGTTGTGGAAGGCTCCACCAGCTTGTTCCAGCACACCGACAAGTAAAACTCAGTTCCTTTGGAGCCACTGCCTTAGCAGGCTCTTCGCTAACTTGTGCTGCATTACTCAACTGCAAGATGGAAACATACAGAGTTGAATAAAAAATAATGAGGCAGTAATAACGTCAATAAAAAATGGATACAAGATTGAAATATCTGGAGAAAATATTGGAGGGTTCGTTCCGCTTTGTTCCAACATATCCTCTAGAATATTGTATAATCATATCAATGTATGGCATCTATACTACAGATGATAAGATGGTCCTTGAAATTTAACGATTGCCAACTTGCCAGTTCAAAAACCGAATGTTAGTGGTCCACAGCTTCCAAGAACAATTTAAAGACATTTATATGGCATCATTAGACATTTCCAAGTGTTGTCCTATTATTATCTACCACTTGGAACAGAACAAGGACAATATTCTCTAATTATAACAAACAAACTTTACACATGCATTGTCTTTCTTAGTCCTCTATGTAATCCACAAAAAGGTTTATCAGACGCAATTAGAAAGACAATGCATGTACCAGAATACCAGATACCAGCTGCTATTTACATAGAGGACAAAGTAGCAAGAACTAAGCATTAACCAAAAGCTGGTTTAAAGCTGGAACATTATTGCCTTCAAAATTACAAACTTCACCTGCAGGCTGGACCCTTCTCCCCTTTCTGGGAAGAGATTCATTAGAGGCGTGATCCTTGGGCGTTTGTTCCCTGCAGTATGAGAAGGCACAGCTGCATTATCATCATGAAACACTACGAACTGAATAAAACATAAAGCATATATGATAAGGTCATAAGGAACCTCAATTCACTGAATCAGATACATTTTTACACACTTAAGCTTTCCAGATTCAGGGTTTCACACATGCAGTATCTTACAGCAAACAATTACGATGGGCAATTAAAAGATAGACGGTAGCTGCCACATTTGAAAGATAGATGTCATCATGCTACAATCAGCACCTGCAGTCATCTTAGCAGCACGATGACATAGGGGTAAGAACCCAAAATCTTGTTCACGAATTAGATAGTGCTAGAAGAATCTACCGACACAACTCATATTAGACTGATGAAGAGTTTATCGCCCAAATTCTACTACTTTAGAAGCCAAACATTTGTATGAAATACAATATACAAAGTTCTTAATGTACTAACCTTCTGGGGTAGCATCCACCTCCAGATCAACTACTATCACAGGTTGACTTCTAGTTCTACGATTCCTCCTCTGCAAAATGCAAGGTAGTTTGATATAAGCGCCACAAATGATGCATGATTGTAGATGTATTGTTCAACAGGAAAATCTGAGCTATGTAACATAAACTCTGCTTCTTGAACATCACTACAGACCCAACGTAAGGTAAATACAAGATCTTTCATTCAAAGACAGGATAAGAATTTACCGGGGGAGGCACTTGTGAAGGCGACACCGCCTGCACTTCATCATCGAGAGCTTCGACATCAATAGGCGATGCACGCGCACCAGGGGAGATCGACAGCCCACGTGGGTTCCCCACCACCACCGGCAAGCTTGCATCCAAGTTCACAACAACTTTATCAGCAGACCCATCCTGCGACTGCCTCCTCGCGGCACGCCGCGCACCGCTGGGACTACTCATGCTATGTACCTCTGATGCTTATACTCACCTTAGACTCCCTCCAGCTCCAGAGTCAGCCTGAAATTTAACAGGTGTATGGTTCAGTTTCAGTCTACTGTTGTACAATCATTTGTTCACAGCCATTTTACAGTACAGGAATCCAACCCTACCATCTGAAAGTACTGGTATTATAGATAAAGACACCCCAACTTTTGCTCAAGGCTTTAGACCATCTTGGAAAATCAATTTTCTAATAAGCTTATTAGCCTCTTCCCATTGGGGAAATGAACCACAGATTGTCCTGCTACCGGGCACAAACCTAGCGACCTGCGAACCCGGTACCCGAATGAATCCACCGCACAATAACAGAGCAGGGAGGGAATCCTAGCAGGGTGAGCGAGGCCGGAGGATCCTTTGGAAGGTAACCGAAAATGGACGATGAAGACGAGCGCACGAGAACCCCTAAATCCTAATCTCGGCAGAGATCTACAGCATCGACCGGCCCACGCAGCAGGAAGCGAAGCCAATCTGAAGGATCGGCGCCCGCGGCCGGATCAGGAGGAGCTGCTCGTCGGCGCGCGCGCGCGCGGTCAGTTCCTCCCAATCGAATCGAATCGAACGCGAACGACGATCTAAAAGCCAAAACAGATCGAACCGTACATATGTAGAGAGACGGGGTTTCCGCACTTACCCGAGCACGGGAGAGCGAGCTGGCGAGCGGGCGAGCGACGGATTGACCGGAGGCGGAGCACGAACCCACGACGAACTGGACACGATTTCTCTTCCCTCTTCCCCCGGCGCGTTTAAAAGGAAGCAAAAGGGCGGCGGCGCGGACAACTTTTTTTTCCTCGGACCCACGTGTCAGAGGCTAGTGCCGCGGGACCCGCTGTCAGAGGACCGTGTCTGTCGCTACGGGGGACTCGCCGGATTTGTGGGGTGGCGGCTCTCGCCGCGGCGTCGCAGGGCGGCGGCCTACGCCTGGCTCTTTCCTACTCGGACGGGGCACGGCGAGCAGGGCGGCGCGCGGAGATGGTCGGACGGGGAGGGATGAGGGATCGGATAGCGGTGGGAAGACTTGGTTGACCATGGGTTTCTATAGCGTGGTGGTACGTCACGTCATACGGACATGTGCGTGCAATATCCCGTAAATTACGCACGTAGACGCTCGCTGACACACGTCACCGCACACGTAGAGTCTCGAGATCAAATGACCAACCGCGCACTGAAATCACAAACTAGATGTAATAATCCTCAAGGTTAGGCCTCCAAAGGGCCTTCGCAAAATGGACACCGAATGTATCCGATTTGGTTTGTTTTTGACGGTTGGTGGACACGTTTTGGACTGTGTCCGTTTTGGTCCGTTTTGGTGAGGTGTACCTCCAACGCCCCTGTTTTTCTTGCCCTCGTCCGGACTAACCCATTATTTAGCTATTTTGGTTCAATTTCACGCAACTTTAAAAATAAATATCAAATTATAACAAATAAATATTACACAAATAGGTAAATAATATGGTTCATAGTTTTACAACAAAGTTCGCACCATGAAATAAATAACATAGTTCATACAATGAAATAAAATGGAGAGAGACCACTACTGGTTTTCTAGGTGAATCCAAATGTGTTCAATCAAATCATTGTGAAGTCGGTCATGTGTAGGTCGATCACGCATCTCATGATGCACGTGGAGATACTCCTGGAACGTCGCCAGTCCTGACGTTGGCTCAATCATCTCCCCCTGAAATTCCCATCATTGGTTTGAATAGTCTCGCGTCATCATGCTCATCCTCAACGATCATGTTGTGCATCATTACACAAGCAGTCGTCACATCCCACATGATCTCCTTGATCCATGTTCTAGCAGGGTGCCGAACAATAGCAAAACGAGATTGCACCGCACCAAATGCTCGCTCCACATCCTTCCTAGCAGCTTCTTGTTGTTGAGAAAATCTTTGAGTTTTCTCTACCTTAGGATTGCGGATTTTCTTCACAAATGTTGATCATGAAGGGTAGATGCCATCGGCTAGATAATACTCCTTGTTGTATGCATGGCCATTGACCTCAAAGTTGATCACTGGAGCATTGCCGTCGGCAAGCCTGTCGAACACCGGAGATCGTTGAAGCACGTTGATATCGTTATGAGAGACTGCCATGCCGAATAAAGAGTGACAAATCAACAGATCTTGAGATGCCACTCCTTCAAGTATGACGGTGCACTCTCCAACATGTCCCTGGAATGCCAATCAAAAGGGCAGTTCTTCCACTCCCGATGCATGCAATCTATGCACCCAAGCATTCCAAGAAAGCTTATACTCTTGTTAATCGACAACATACAGGCAGTGTCTGCAACAGTTGGTTCCCCTCAAATATTTCGGGCCAAACACATGAACCACAGTTTTGCAGAATAGATACATGGACTCTCGGCAAGTGTACTCACTCATGCGCAAATACTCATCAACAAGATCACCAGCTACTCCATAAGTCCATATGCAAGCATCCGGATAGCTGCAGTACACTTTTGATACGAAGAGAAGCCATACGTAGCAGTTGCATCCGATTTCACCTCAAAGTAGTCATCATATGCCCTCACCCCTTCCAGTAGCGCATGAACACACTCTTTGCCATCTGAAAATGGCGACGAAAAATACATATTGGCTTGACTGGGTTGAAGTAATCCTTCCAAAGTTGGTAATGGATGTTTTCTCTATCACGATTCAACGCCGACGCACGCCCAATAACCGACCCTACATGTCGTGGGAGTGCACTCTCATTGAAGTTGTGGATGAGAGTTGCCGCGGTCACCAAAATCTCGCTATCATCATGACTCGTCCAAAGTATCGATGAAAATAGAGTAGAAGAACTCATTGTCGCTATTCATCTACACAAAATCGACAATCAGAAACATGCAGGAGCATTTGTACCGGCCTCGCAATGAAGAGAAAGAAGTTCCCAAACCTGATCCAGCTAGGCAATCCATCGAACGGGTTGGGTGCGGTGAAGTTTGCGGCCCAGTCCGAGTCAAAGGCCGAGACAATATAGCTATCCCGATGAGAAGGTTGTTGTCCCACATTCCCGCATCATCAACATGGGCGGTGACGAGGAAATCTTGCCGCTGCCGGGGCCGGAGAAGAGGAGGACGGTGGCTGGTCGAGAGCTACTAAGGGGCAGCAAAACCGTCGTAGCGCAGGCTGGTCAACATATCCGGGGCGCCGACGTGGAGACTAGCTACGGCCACAACGGAGGAGAGTGGACGGCGGCGGCGAGGGACCACGGCGGCACCGACGTGGACGACGGCCGCTACCGGGATTGGAAAGGTGTGGGAGGTGGGGATATTGTGTGACTGGCAATTGGGCCCGGGTAGACACGGAAGGACAAAACGCGGATGGGGACGCTGTCCGTTTCGCCCTAAACGTGGACAAAACTTGGGCCAGGTTTGGGGAGAAACGGACATATCCGCCCTCGGTGGTACTTTTGCGGTGGCCCGTTGGAGTATGCTCCCTATCCGTTCGGACAAAATCGAACGCGGTCCGTCCATTTGTGGAGGCCCGTTGATGATGCCCTTAGTTTCAATTTGACGCTGGTGGTCGGAGGAGAGGTTGACGCAACGAAAGTGGATGTGCCACTGGATAACCTCGAGAAGCTATAGCTGAGGAGACTCTGGACCTGCTAATTGAAAAAAAATTGAGGCCTACCACTCGGAAATCCCTTTTGGCTAGCAGGATTAGATGTTCCTATTATGGAAAAAACACATTTTAAAATGTCAAAAAGTTTTGAAAAAAATGAAAGTACATCCGAACATTTATGTTAACACATAAAGTTTCGCCATAAAAAGAATTTTTTGTGTCATGTGTAAAAAGAGAAAAAAATGTCTTGTTCATTTTGGGGCATCGAATTTTTCATTTTACACGTGACACGTGAAATATATATTTTTTGAGAAACTTTGTGCCACAACATAATTTGTTCGGTGCACCCCTGAAATTGTATTTTAAATTTTTTGATTGTTTAAAAATGATCTTATAACGTATTTCCCATAATGGGACTAGATGCTCCCGTGAGCTAAAACACCATGTCCCTTTATATTAAACAATGCAAATTGCTAGGGATTACGACATGTTTTAACTCTTGAAATTTAATGAACCGAAATATTTTGAATGGAATACAAATATTTGGTTGATCCTCAAAATGCATGAAATTCAGTGAATTCTTTTTACTTGCCCTTTGTTTCCCTGTGAGGGTGAGGCGACAACCAAGATGAAGGCAACATATAATGGATGGGGCGAGGTGCAGCGGTGGAGCCTGGTAAATCCCTGAGGGGTAAATACCACTTAGAGGGCTGAAATTACAAATTATTTGTCAAATCTGGGGCAACAATAGGACAGTTTATAAGAATATGTACGCTAAATCTCCATGGACTCGGCGGGGGGGGGGGGGGGGGGGGGGGGGGGGAGTGATACGTCTCAAACGTATCCATAATTTTTGATGTTCCATGCTTGTTTTATACCAATTGTTACATGTTTTGCATCTACTTTATGTCACTTTTATACATTTTCCGGGACTAACCTATTAACAAGATGCCGAAGCGCCAGTTCCTGTTTTCTGCTGTTTTTGTATTCCAGAAAAGCTAGTCTGGAAATATTCTCGGAATTGGACGAAACTTCACGGAGGTCCTATTTTATCAGAACACACCTGAAGGACCAAAGGAGCAACGAAGGAGGGCCACGTGGGCCCCACACGTGGCCAGGGCGCGGCCAAGGGGCCAGGCGCGCCCTGGGTGCGTGTGGGCCCCACGGGGGGCACCAGCCGCCGCCCTTTCGCCTACTTATTCCCCCCGATGCAAAAACCCTAAGTACCCGAGCCATTATCCACGAAAAGTTCCAGAGACGCCGCCGCCGTCAACCCTAGCTCGGGAGGGTCCAGAACCTCTTCCCGGCACCCTGCCGGAGAGGGGAATCATCACCGGAGGCTTCTACATCGCCATGCCTGCCTCCGAGGTGATGCGTGAGTAGTTCATCCTTGGACTACGGGTCCATAGCAGTAGCTAGATGGTTGTCTCTCCTATTTGTGCCATCATGTTTAGATCTTGTGAGCTGCCCTACATGATCAAGATCATATTATTGTAATGCTGCATGTTGTGTTTGCTGGGATCCGATGAATATTGAATATTATGTCAAGTTGATTATCAATCTATGCCCTATGTTATTTATGATCTTGCATGCTCTCCGTTGATAGTAGATGCTTTGGCCAAGTAGATACTTGTGACTCCAAGAGGAGTATTTATGCTAGATAGTGGGTTCATGCCTCCGTTAAATCTGGGACAGTGACAGAAAGTTCTAAGGTTATGGATGTGCTGTTGCCACTAGGGACAACCTAACGATGCTATGTCCACGGGCATATGTGTTTGTTTACATTACGCGCTTTACTTAATGCGATTATCCGTTGCTTGCAACTTAATACCAACGGGGAACTCGGATGACAACCCGGCGGTGGATTATTAGTCATAGACGTTGTTGGATAACGTCTATGTATCTTGTCGTAATGCCCAATTAGATATCATAGTAATCATCATGCCATGTATATGCATTGTCGTGCGCTCACTATTTGTCAATTGCCCAGCTGTAATTTGTTTACCCAACATGTTAGATATCTTTATGGAGAGACACCACTAGTGAACTGTGGACCCCGGTCCAATTTTCTTTACATTGATTAAACCACAAACTGCAAACTGTTCCCTTTTCATTCGCTGCAACTTAATACTCATTTTCCACACGAGACGTTTAATCCTTTGTTTTCAGCAAGCCGGTGAGATTGACAACCTCACTGTTTCGTTGGGGCAAAGTACTTTGATTGTGTTGTGTGCAGGTCCACGTTGGTGATCGAGTAACGGCGCCGCCAACAACCTTCTGAAGAATCGTTACTCCTACTGGTTCGATAAACCTTGGTTTCATACTGAGGGAAAACTTGCTGCTAGGCTACATCAAACCTTCCTCTTGGGGTCTCCCAACGAGCAAGTACGTCTTGCATCAAGCCTTTTTCTGGCGCCGTTGCCGGGGAGTAGCTGTTCTTCTGCAAGGGGAGTTTCGCACTTCCAATCTCTTTACTTTGTTTTTGTCTTGCTTAGTTTATTTTATTTTATCTTGTTTGCTTTCAATTATCAAAAACACAAAAAAATTAGTTACTTGCTTTTACTTTATTTTCAAGTTATTTTCTGTCTTGTTTTTAATCTTGCTAGAATGAGTACTCCTGAGAACACTAAGTTGTGTGACTTCACTAGCACAAACAACAATGATTTCATATGCACACCTATTGCTCCACCTGCTGCTTCAGCAGAGTTCTATGAAATTAAACCTGCACTTTTAAATCTTGTTATGAAAGAGCAATTTTCGGGTGTTAGTACTGATGATGCTGCTGTTCACCTTAACAACTTTGTTGAACTTTGTGAAATGCAAAAACTCAAGGAAGTAGATGGTGATGTTATTAAACTGAAACTTTTTCCTTTCTCCTTGAGAGGACGTGCTAAAGAATGGTTGCTATCTTTGCCTAGAAATAGTATTGATTCATGGCTAAATGCAAAGATGCTTTTATTGGAAAATATTATCCTCCTGCTAAGATTATTTCCTTAAGAAGTAGCATAATGAATTTTAAGCAATTTGATAATGAACATGTTGCTCAAGCATGGGAGAGAATGAAATCATTGGTTAAAAATTGTCCCACTCACGGACTGACTACTTGGATGATCATGCAAACCTTCTATGCAGGATTAAACTTTTCTTCAAGGAATTTATTGGATTCGGCCGCTGGAGGTACCTTTATGTCCATCACTTTGGGTGCTGCAACAAAGCTTCTTGATGATATGATGATTAATTATTCTGAATGGCACACCGAGAGGGCTCCAACAGGTAAGAAGGTAAATTCTGTTGAAGAATCCTCTTCTTTGAGTGCTAAAATCGATGCTATTATGTCTATGCTTACAAATGGTCAAACACATGTTGATCCAAATAATGTTCCTTTAGCCTCTTTGGTTGCTCAAGAAGAGCATGTTGATGTGAACTTCATTAAAAATAATAACTTCAACAACAATGCTTATAGGAATAATTTTGGTAATAGCAATTATATGCCCTATCCTTCTAATAGTGGCAATGGTTATGGAAACTCCTATGGTAGCTCCTACAACAACAATAAGAGTGTACTGATACGTCTCAAACGTATCCATAATTTTTGATGTTTCATGCTTGTTTTATACCAATTGTTACATGTTTTGCATCTACTTTATGTCACTTTTATACATTTTCCGGGACTAACCTATTAACAAGATGTCGAAGCGCCAGTTCCTGTTTTCTGCTGTTTTTGTATTCCAGAAAAGCTAGTCTGGAAATATTCTCGGAATTGGACGAAACTTCACGGAGGGTCCTATTTTACCAGAACACATCTGACGGAGCAAAGGAGGAGCAGAGGAGGGCCACCAGGAGGCCACACGCCACCAGGGCGCGGGCCCCCCTTCTGCCGCGCCCTGGGGTGGTGTGGCCCCTCGGGGGTCGCCAGCCGCCGCCCTTTCGCCTACTTATTCCCCCCGATGCAAAAACCCTAAGTACCCGAGCCATTATCCATGAAAAGTTCCAGATACGCCGCCGCCGTCAACCCTAGCTCGGAGGGTCCAGAACCTCTTCCCGCACCCTGCCGGAGAGGGGAATCGTCACCGGAGGCTTCTACATCGCCATGCCTGCCTCCGAGGTGATGCGTGAGTAGTTCATCCTTGGACTACGGGTCCATAGCAGTAGCTAGATGGTTGTCTCTCCTATTTGTGCCGTCATGTTTAGATCTTGTGAGCTGCCCTACATGATCAAGATCATATTATTGTAATGCTGCATGTGTGTTTGCTGGATCCGATGAATATTGAATATTATGTCAAGTTGATTATCAATCTATGCCCTATGTTATTTATGATCTTGCATGCTCTCCGTTGCTAGTAGATGCTTTGGCCAAGTAGATGCTTGTGACTCCAAGAGGGAGTATTTATGCTAGATAGTGGGTTCATGCCTCCGTTAAATCTGGGGCAGTGACAGAAAGTTATAAGGTTATGGATGTGCTGTTGCCACTAGGGACAACCCAACAATGCTATGTCCACGGGCATATGTGTTGTTTACATTACGCGCTTTACTTAATGCGATTATCCGTTGCTTGCAACTTAATACCAACGGGAACTCGGATGACAACCCGGCGGTGGATTATTAGTCATAGACGCTGTTGGATAACGGTCTATGTATCTTGTCGTAATGCCCAATTAGATATCATAGTAATCATCATGTCATGTATATGCATTGTCATGCGCTCACTATTTGTCAATTGCCCAGCTGTAATTTGTTTACCCAACATGTTAGATATCTTTATGGAGAGACACCACTAGTGAACTGTGGACCCCGGTCCAATTTTCTTTACATTGATTAAACCACAAACTGCAAACTGTTCCCTTTTCATTCGCTGCAACTTAATACTCATTTTCCACACGAGACGTTTAATCCTTTGTTTTCAGCAAGCCGGTGAGATTGACAACCTCACTGTTTCGTTGGGGGCAAAGTACTTTGATTGTGTTGTGTGCAGGTCCACGTTGGTGATCGAGTAACGCGCCGCCAACAACCTTCTGAAGAATCGTTACTCCTACTGGTTCGATAAACCTTGTTTCATACTGAGGGAAAACTTGCTGCTAGGCTACATCAAACCTTCCTCTTGGGGTCTCCCAACAGCAAGTACGTCTTGCATCATGTACCCTCTGATCTTGAAGTTATGCTTAAGGATTTTATTAGTACACAAACTGCTTTTAATAAATCTGTTGAGGAGAAATTTGGGAAAATTGATGTTCTTGCTTCTAAAGTTGATAGTCTTGCTCATGATGTTGATCTTTGAAACTAAAAACCATGCCTAATGATATTAAAGAGAGCAAAACCCTCAATGCCATACAAGTTAAAATTGATAACAATGTGAGGATGTTAGCCGAATTGCATGCTAGATGGGAAAGAGAGGATGAAATTGCTAGAAAGAATAATATTGCTAGAGTTTATACTATTACTACTTCTGAAAATACTTCAAACACAAGTGTTAGCAAACCTCCTACCATTAATGGCAAGATAATTGGTGTTGGTAATGTTTCCACTTCTATTGCAAGATGTCCTAAATTGCTTGATAACTCTAAACTATTCTTGATAAAGATGCTGAAATTTCTGCAATAAGGAAGAGGATAATTCCATTACTTTTGATGATAATGATTTTGATTTTGATGGATGTAACCTTTCTGAAGTAATTACATTTTGCAAAAGCTTGCTAGAAC
Source organism: Poa pratensis (assembly GCA_947311845.1). Classification (NCBI taxonomy): domain Eukaryota; kingdom Viridiplantae; phylum Streptophyta; class Magnoliopsida; order Poales; family Poaceae; genus Poa; species Poa pratensis. The sequence continues at coordinate 23,173,065 of CAMZMU010000111.1, forward strand.
TCCTAAGGCAAGTGAGATAAACATGGCTTTCACTAAACATATTACTAATGCTCTCATACAAGTGAGGGAGGAAAAATGAAACGTGAAGTATCTATCCCTAGGAAGTTAGAAGATGGTTGGGAGCCCATCATTAAAATGAAAGTTGAATGATTTTGATTGCAATGCTTTGTGTGACCTTGGTGCTAGTATTTCTGTTATGCCTAAAAGATTATATGATATGCTTGATTTAGCACCTTTGGAAAATTGTTACTTGGATGTTCACTTGCTGATTCTACTATTAAAAAACCTTTGGGAAGAATTGATGATGTTCTTATCATGGTTAACAACAATTATGTCCCCGTTGATTTTATTGTCTTGGATATTGAATGCAATCCATCATGCCCTATTGTGCTTGGAAGACCTTTTCTTAGAACTGTAGGTGCTATTATTGATATGAAAGAAGGGAATATAAAATATCAATTTCCTCTCAAGAAAGGTATGGAACACTTTCCTAGGAAGAAGATTAAGCCACCTTATGATTCTATTGTTCGAACAAATTACAATGTTGATGCTTCTTCACTTGGTAATACTTGATGCATGCTTTGTGCCTAGCTAAAAGGCGTTAAAGAAAAGCGCTTATGGGAGGCAACCCATTTTATTTTTCTGCAATTTTTCTTTTATTGAGTCAAGGAGTTGTTTACTTCTGTAGCAACTCCTTTGTATCTTTATTTTCTCGCATTGTTGTGCCAAGAGTAGCCTCTAATGTTAAGGATGCTTAATTTTGATTGCTGCGCAGAAACAGATTTTTGCTGTTCACTGTACGAAATTCCTAAAATCACCAGATTGTTAAAAAATCTGAAATTTTTGTGCGTAATCTTTATGAATGTCTGAATCTTTCATTAGTTCAAGTTTCGATCTGAGCGTCGTAAGTGCCTCGAAAAAATTCGTCTTTGCGGACTGTTCTGTTTTAGACAGATTATGCCTTTTTATTTTGCATTCTCTCTTTTACTAGTGTTGAGTGAAATTCTTTTTTGGGTGGAAGAGCTTCACATAACATCAGTGGCTGTAGCTAATGTTTAAAGTAACAATCATATTGCGTCTTTATAGAACATGTGAGTTTTTGATTATGCACTAACCCTCTAATGAGATCTACTTTGAGTTTGGTGTGACGGAAGTTTTCAAGGGTCAAGAGAGAAGGATGATATAGGATCAAGAAGAGTGAAGAGCTTAAGCTTGGGGAGGCTCCCATGGATCTCCCCAGCATATTTCAAGAAGACTCAAGCGTCTAAGCTTGGGGATGCCCAAGGCATCCCTTCTTCATCGTCAAAATTATCAGGTCATCTCTAGTGAAACTATATTTTAATTCTTTCACATCATATGTGCTTTTCTTGGAGCGTCTGTGTGCTTTTATTTTCAGTATTGCTTTTATTTTCAATAAAGCTTGACTGGACCCTAGCATTCTTGATTGGGAGAGAGACACGCTCCGCTTTTTCATGAGAATACTCCTATTCTTCACTTATATTTGTTGAGTATTCATATCTAGCGCTGTTCAGCTTTTAGCTCTTGTTTTCATGTATCTCTTGTCAGAGCTATTAGCTTTCTTTTGTAGAAAGTACTCTCTTGCTTCACTTATATTTGTTTGGAGAGTTGATTAAATAAATTGATTGGTGTTTGGTTGGTTCAGAAAATGTTGCATGTGGTAATTGGTATAAGGAAAAACTTGCTTAATCTTGTAGATCACTAATGGATAACTTGATGCTTGTCAATTGTTTTGAGTTAACAAGTAGATCATGATTAAATTGTGCATCACATGAGTTAAGCCTATTAGTGAAGAACTACCGTAAAGCTTGTTGAAAATTTGGTTTGCATCGGTGGTATCTCTAAGGTCTAGATATTTTCTAATAACAGGGTTTGGTTAACAAGGAAGACGGTATGAAGTCTTATAACGTTTGCAATATGTTTGTCATATAAAACTTGGTGTACGGGTTGATATTCTTGTTTGCTTACATAACCTTGCTAGCCTAAACTCTGTACTGAGAGGGAATGCTTCTCGTGCATCCAAATCCTTGAGCCAAAATCCATGCCATTTGTGTCCACCATAACTACCTATATGTGGTATTTCCTTGCCACTCCAAGTAAATTTTTCATGTGCTACCTTTAAATTATTCAAAATGTTATTATTCCCTTTTTGTGTCAATGTTTACTAGCTCATGAGGAATTAGTGTGGTTATTCTTTATTCTATTGTCAATGGACTTTTACACCTGGACTAGTGGCATATACATCCGCTTATCCAATTTTGCAAAAAGAGCTGGCAACGGGGTGCCCAGTCCCAATTAATTACAACTTTAACCAATTAATTCTCTTCACACTTTTGCCCTGATTCATCAGTAAGCAATGACAAACAGTGAAATACCTGCATGTGTGTAAACCAAAGAGAAAGAGGGATGATCTGCCTTGCTGGTAGAAATAACGTCCTTCATGGGAGCCGCTCTTAAAAGTCCGTTTGACAGGTAGAATACTGTTCTCACCCGCTACCATTCGTTGACAATTAACAAACACCTCTCAAAAATAGATACTCCTCCATGGTATGTGATTGATGGAAGGCACCCGAGGATTCGGTTAGCCATGGCTTGTGTTAGCAAGGTTGGGAGGAGTATCAAATATTTTATGCAATCTCTATATGCTTTCAAAAACCTAAAAGCTCTAGCACATGATTTAATCCCTGCTTCCCTCTGCGAAGGGCCTTTCTTTTACTTTTATGTTGAGTCAGTTTTCCTATTCTTCTGTCTTCCACAAGCAAACACTAGTGTCAATTTGTTACAACATGCGTTATATGCAACGTATTGGACTTGTTATACTACTTTGTGTTGACAATATCCATGAGATAAATATGTTGAAAGTTGAAGCAAATGCTGAAACTTAATTCTTCCTTTGTGTTGATTGAATACCTTTTTTAGAAACTATTGCTTTATGAGTTAACACTTATGCAAAACTGTTTGATGCTTGTCTCGAAAGTACTATTCATGAAAACGTTTAGCTTGTGTGATTCATTGTTTACTCATTATCTATTTGATAGCAAATTATAGACCATTGACTTGGATCACTTCATTCATTTACATGTGCCTTGCAATATTATATGATCAAGATTATGATAGTAGCATGTCACCTCAAAAATTATTTTGTTTTTATCGTTTACCTACTCGAGGACGAGCAGGAACTAAGCTTGGGGATGCTGATACGTCTCAAACGTATCTATAATTTTTGATGTTCCATGCTTGTTTTATACCAATTGCTACATGTTTTGCATCTACTTTATATCACTTTTATACATTTTTTGGGACTAACCTATTAACAAGATGCCGAAGTGCCAGTTCCTGTTTTCTGCTGTTTTTGTATTCCAGAAAAGCTAGTCTGGAAATATTCTCGGAATTGGACGAAACTTCACGGGGGTCCTATTTTACCAGAACACACCTGACGGACCAAAGGAGCAGAGGAGGGCCACGGGGCCCCACACGCCAGGGCGCGGCCCCCGGCGCCCTGGGTGGTGTGGGCCCCACGGGGGTCGCCAGCCGCCGCCCTTTCGCCTACTTATTCCCCCCGACGCGAAAACCCTAAGTACCTGAGCATATCCACGAAAAGTTCCAGAGACGCCGCCGCCGTCAACCCTAGCTCGGGAGGGTCCAGAACCTCTTCCCGGCACCCTGCCGGAGAGGGGAATCGTCACCGGAGGCTTCTACATCGCCATGCCTGCCTCCGAGTGATGCGTGAGTAGTTCATCCTTGGACTACGGGTCCATAGCAGTAGCTAGATGGTTGTCTCTCCATTTGTGCCATCATGTTTAGATCTTGTGAGCTGCCCTACATGATCAAGATCATATTATTGTAATGCTACATGTTGTGTTTGCTGGGATCCGATGAATATTGAATATTATGTCAAGTTGATTATCAATCTATCCCTATGTTATTTAAGATCTTGCATGCTTTCCGTTACTCGTAGATGCTTTGGCCAAGTAGATGCTTGTAACTCCAAGAGGAGTATTTATGCTAGATAGTGGGTTCATGCCTCCGTTAATCTGGGACAGTGACAGAAAGTTCTAAGGTTATGGATGTGCTGTTGCCACTAGGGATAACCTAACGATGCTATGTCCACGGGCATATGTGTTTGTTTACATTACGCGCTTTACTTAATGCATTATCCGTTGCTTGCAACTTAATACCAACGGGGACTCGGATGACAACCCGGCGGTGGATTATTAGTCATAGACGCTGTTGGATAACGGTCTATGTATCTTGTCGTAATGCCCAATTAAATATCATAGTAATCATCATGCCATGTATATGCATTGTCATGCGCTCACTATTTGTCAATTGCCCAGCTGTAATTTGTTTACCCAACATGTTAGATATCTTTATGGAGAGACACCACTAGTGAACTGTGGACCCCGGTCCAATTCTTTACATTGATTAAACCACAAACTGCAAACTGTTCCTTTTTCATTCGCTGCAACTTAATACTCATTTTCCACACGAGACGTTTAATCCTTTGTTTTCAGCAAGCCGGTGAGATTGACAACCTCACTGTTTCGTTGGGGCAAAGTACTTTGATTGTGTTGTGTGCAGGTCCACGTTGGTGATCGTGTTGCGCCGTGCGAGCCGCCAACAACCTTCTGAAGAATCGTTACTCCTACTGGTTCGATAAACCTTGGTTTCATACTGAGGGAAAACTTGCTGCTAGGCTACATCAAACCTTCCTCTTGGGTCTCCCAACGAGCAAGTACGTCTTGCATCAGGGAGCTCCCCCAGGCCTACACTAAGCTCCGCCAGTGGCGAGGTGGTGTTTCCATGAGATTGGACTTGGCGGCGTGCATTTTTTTGGATTTTCTAATTTTTAGTCGTCTGAGAATTAACTAAAGCTCAATGACCTTATTAACCATTGGAATCAATGCGACAAGATTTGCGTCTTTTATCAGTGTGTCATACATTCATTGTGACTTATTTTTGTTGCTATGTCTCGTGGGATGCTGGTTGCTGCTTGCCATGAGCAACGTGAGCATAAAGTGTTATTTTGAACACTTCCAAAAAAAAGTTAAAGCCATCTAAAAACTGATGGCTGACAATCAATCTTTGGCGGCCATATTTGAGGTTAACCAATGTATAACAACATATCAAATATTTTATATGTTTGCAGTTTCTTGCATATACACAATACAATAAGAATGTTACACTTGTTGATATTCCGAACATGCATAAGTAGATTCTGGTAGTAGCTAAATTTTATTCCAGAAAAAAGAACTATTTTTACCTATCTTTTCCCTCCTCCAATTCCGTTCCTCAGGTTACAAAAAAGTATCACTTAGTGAAGACATAGTTTGACCTAGCCATTCTAACATAGACCTGATGGTAGCGACACAATCTGAATTAGAGTCAAAAGCTTTGCAAAGTTGAATCACATAGACACACGACTCTCAAATGACCAAAGAGTTGAGGTAGCTTGTATACAAGACACTACTGGTAAAATGAAAGTGCATGCCAGTTTTATGGTCATACATATGGCACATACATAAGTCATGACCGTTCCACCAGCGATATCCTCCGCGCTCCCCTTCTTCAAGCCTACATGCCCGCTGAATTTTGGGTGCAAACTTACCTTCTTAATCACCAACCGTTGCGTGCAATCCACTCCAGCACGCCACAATGTATGCTCTATGGCACCCCCCAACTATTCTCACCTGCGTACCTTAGAGTGCTTGTGCTATGTAACCATGTGTCCGTCCAAAATATGCATGTTGTTCCACCCCCCCCCCCCCCCCCCCCATGTCTCCTTGGACTCCCCCTCGAGCACAAGAGCTGCCACAACCTTAACCAGCAAACCCGAAAAGTCATTACTCCTCAGCACCCCCACCCCCACCCCACCCACCCCCGCACACAAGATCTTGTGTGTCTATATGCCATGGCCAACATCTAACTTATTGTTTACCAACTAAGACCAAAGAGAGAAAGTAAACGTGGCCCACGCATATGTACATGGGAAAACTAGCAGGTGTTTGCGCAGCCACATTTGTTGCAATTATTTGTGCTAACAAACTTAACTTAAGTGATTATTGTCTTTCTTTCATATATATATGACTAATCTTTACACCATATAAGCTTGTTTTTATGGACGTGACGGTCCCGCCGACAAGCGTCTAGTACTGGCTACGCTGGGAGGTGGCCGTTTGCTTCTTCTGCGTGGTGGCGTATTTGGGCACCTTCGTCTACCTTCTATGGCGGTACAAAGGCCCGCACGCCAACCACAAGGTTGGGCTAGCTGCGGGCCTGAGAGGCGCACACGGAGCCCGTGGTGATCAACAATGAGGAGGCATGGCAGCCTTGCCCCAACACCTACGACATGGGTGGCTACTTGGGTATAGGCTCATCATGCTTCCTCTTCTTCCTCATGCTCCAGTGGCGGAGCTTGGAACGAATGGACGGGGAGAAAATGGCCAAATAGCACAGTTTCGGGAGAAAACGGACTAAAATGCACTGATTTTTAGCAAAAAAATTCTTAGGCTAGGGGGCGATGGCCCCCCTCCGCCTCTGTCATGCGCAACACTGTGATCATCTTGTGTGAGCGCACGATCCTGTACTACTATACGTAGTAAGCGGCCCTCTTTTTTTTACATATCTTTGTCTAGAAAAAGTGTACGAAAATTTTAACATATTCTCCAACAAAAATTAAGCAACAATTATGCTACTGCTTGTGCATCAGCGATACTATAACTTGCATAATGATATATCACCCATTCTATATTGGCAGTTCAGCACATGCATCAGTACTACAACTTTTTATCTTTCTAAATAATAAGAACCCAAAGTTCCAATGTTATTACGAAAGGAAATCTTCTAATGATGTATATTGTCAAAACGTGTGCACCATGTGACCATGTCCAACTCGGTATGATCTAAAAAAAAACTTCTAACTCGTGAAGCTCTCGCCAAAGGCGATTTAGGTCTAGCGGCCGTCGGCAGCCGCCACCATTTCCGCCTCCACCATAGGTCGGCTCCCCTTCCTCCAGCCGGCCTCGCCGGCGTCGGGAGGGGTGGGGAACCCGATTTATGAGTGGAGTTTTTGATAAAATTAGTGTTTTCAATAGTTTAGGTTAGAGTTTTGGTATTCATCTTCTTGATTAATGGAGATGAAATCGTCTACAATAAGTAATATTTGGCTCTTCGTTCGACGACGAGATCTCCTTCCCGGCGTCAAAGGTGGTGTTGGAAGATTATATTTGTCTAGGTTTGGTCCTTCAGATCTTTCAGATCTTGTTTCACCAGATTGATTTTGGATTTTTTCTCTTGGTTGTCGCGAGGAGGTTTTTCCTCGCAATATCTGTCCCGGCTGCTACGTCCTCGACAATGTTGATTCGTACTCTCGGCTCGCAGCGACGTCGACCAGGTTGCCCCGTTGTTTTTTCTCTGAAATACTGGTGTTGGTACTCTTGCCGATGTTGGTTGATTATTTCAATGACCGCATGCGTGCACGTAGTCTTGGCACTGCGGCTCAAAAAAATTATGGGAGAACCATCGTTAGTATTTACATGTTTGTGGTTTGCTATGTTTGTCGGTCTACAAATGCTTTCAGAAAAATACAGGATTGTGTCATGGAAGAAGAAAAAGTTTGAAGATCTCAAAGATTTGCTCGTTTCTATTAGACTTTATTTTGTAATTGCTGTAGTCAGCTCATGTATCTCTATCATGTACTGTTCCCCACTATAATATATCATGGTATTAATTGTAAAAAAAAAACTCGGTATGATCTAACTTCTCGCAGTTCACCGTGCAACAATTAGTATGAGTAGAAGATGTGTAAGCCACACTCGAGGGATACCATAATCCTACGTACAGTCCTCAACACCCTGTCTAGAATACTACACATCTCTATCGTACTATCATTATCTTTGTTACACTGGTGAACAAACATGATCACATTTTATGGCCCAGAAATAAGTATGTGGCAGCTACTCAGAATTCAGAAAGCAACTCGTTTGGGGAATTTCAACAAAATGCTAAATAAATAGTACTACCTCCGATCCATATTAATGGGCACAACTTTGTCTAGATACACATGTATCTAGATACATGTGTATCTAGACAAAGTTGTGCCCACTAATATGGATTGGAGGAAGTAATAAAATTATTACAACATTTTGAATATTTAGAAATAGTTAGAACATTTATTGGACTATTACATGATTACAATGAAAATGGTAAAATTATAAGACGAGGAAATCCTAAACTAATTTTGATCCTCTTCTTCTTGACCCAAAAAAAGGTACTACTCCCTCCGATCCATATTAGTGGGCACAACTTTGTCTAGATACACATGTGTGTATCTAGACAAAGTTGTGCCCACTAATATGGATCAGAGGGAGTACAATAAAATGTTTGCCTTCATTTTCTTGCGAAATGTTTTCGTTTTATAGCTACGCGCAGGGTTTGGATATCTAACCAGTCGGCACGATCAATGGTTTAAAATTCGATTAAAATCCAAAATGTCCCCTTCACCCCTGAGGCGAAGCAACCGATGACACGCGTGGAGCGCGTCAGCGTTAGTCCCACGCACCGACCTCCCCCGTCCCCCACGTCTGATCCCACACGATCGGATCACCGTACATATACCCCGCCTTCTCCAGCGGCCTGATTGACTGATCACTTTCCTCTCTTCCCCCAATTCCCTTCCCGATCACCTCGCACCCCGAATTTCAATTCCCCTCGGCTCAGTGAACCCACCACCATGGGCGCCAACAACAGCCGCGAGGACCTCGACCTCACCTCCGCCTCCGGCTCGGAGGACGACGACGACTACCAGGACGAGGAGCACGACCCGCGGTCCCCCGCCTTCGCCTCCGGGGCCAACGACCCGCTCCGGTCCACCACCCCCTCCTCCATCGAGTTCCTCGACGCCAGGCTCAAGGCCCTCGACCTCAAGTACAAGCAGCCGCCCAACGCCGCCAGGCTCTACCTCCACGTCGGCGGCGCCTCCGCCGACGCGCGCTGGGTGCCCGCCCTGCGCCGCGCCACCTACGCCTTCGTCGACAAGGCGGCGGTGTTGGACGAGGACAGCGACCGGCCCAGGTGGGTCCTCGAGGTGGGCCCGGGCCGGCGGGTCTCGGCCCCGTGGGCCCCGAGCTCCAGCTCAAGGCGCTCCCGTCGCAGCGCCGGGCCGACTTCGCCGCGTCCGGGTCCGTGTGGGCGCTGCGGCTCCCCGACGACGCCGCCTTCCGCCGCTTCCGGGAGGAGTACGACCGGTGCCTCTTCGAGAACACGTACGGGTCGAGGCCACCGACGAGGGCCGCAGGGAGGTCTTCGGCGCCGACTTTGCCGCCTGGGCGCGCCCCGCCGAGGCCGACGACGCCGTCTGGGCCGACGCGGAGGACGGCCTCAGCCCTCGCCCTCCCCCCGCCCGCGCCCCGGGCAGGGACCTGCTCGAGGAGTTCGAGGAGGAGGCAGGGGACGGCAGCGGCATCCAGAGCCTCGCGCTCGGCGCGCTCGACAACAGCTTCCTCGTCGGTGGCGCCGGGATCCAGGTCGTCAAGAACTTCAGCCACGGCGTGCACGGGAAGGGCGTCTCCGTGAAGATCTCGGGCGGCCGCGGTGGCAAGAGCAGCACCTCCTACTCGACGCCCAGCAAGGCCCTGCTGATGCGCGGCGAGACCAACATGCTGCTCATGAGCCCCGGGGACACCCGCTCCAACGGCGTCCACCACGTCGACATCGAGACCGGCAAGGTCGTCACGGAGTGGCGGTTTGAGAAGGACGGAACTGACATCACGATGAGAGACATTGCCAACGACAGCAAGAGCTCCCAGCTCGAGCCTTCCGGGTCAACCTTCTTGGGGCTGGATGACAACCGGCTCTGCAGGTGGGATATGCGTGACGCCAGGGGCAGGGTGCAGACCATCGGCAGCTCCTCGGAGTCGCCGGTGCTGCACTGGTCGCAGGGCCATCAGTTCTCACGGGGAACCAACTTCCAGTGCTTTGCAAGTACAGGGATGGCTCGATTGTTGTCGGTTCTATCGATGGCAAGATCAGGCTCTACTCCAAGAGTTCGATGAGGATGGCGAAGACAGCATTCCCAGGCTTGGATCGCCGATTACGCACGTGGATGTTACCTATGACGGGAAGTGGATTTTGGGCACGACAGACACATACTTGGTTTTGATCTGCACCATCTTCAAGGACAAGGATGGCAAAGACAAGACCGGGTTCAGTGGGCGTATGGGAAACAGGATCGCCGCGCCAAGGTTGCTGAAGCTCAGTCCACTGGATTCTATCTTGGCTGGGAATGACAACAAATTTCATGGTGGACAGTTTTCATGGGTAAGTGTCAAATGCTTATTCAGGCACATAATATGAGTGTTCGTATTCATTTTCGCATTCCAAATTAATGTTCTATATGTGCAGTTCATCTAGACTTACATAGTCCTGATTATAGGAAAAATTTAGTGGAGGGAATAATAATCAGTTTAGGCAAGTGTTTCCTGTCCATAATGGCAGTTCTACTAACTTGTTGTAGGTCTAATGGAATCTGACTACATTATTCTCAATTGGCCTGTTGGTAGAAATTAATGACTAAATTCATGCAACTAACTATGAATCAATATCACACTTGTTAGCATCTCCGTCTCGATGTGGTAGTCTGGTCAATTCTAGGGTAACTGTCAATTTTGTGATCCATCTCTTATTAGACTGCATTACTTTTTGATACTATATCACATAGCTGATAAAAAATGAGTTGCGTTAGTTATTCAATTACGGTCATTACATTTAATGTACATAAGTTTGATCTGTCCTTTGACAGTACAGAGTTAAAAGAAAATAATTGATGGCTGCTTTCACCTTGGAATTTTGTTGCATTTCCTACAGTGGTACAGTTGCCAACTCATAGCGCAGTCATGGACTATTTGAGCATAAGTAAATCATAGCTCATTAATGGGCTAATGAGAAGAGCTAAGCTCAGTTCACAGCACAAACGCCAGTTTAGAACAGACAACAGCTGAACCATATCTGAAATATCCTCTGTTCTTTTGTGAAACTACTTTTATGACTTGAACGCCACTAGATATAAGACTTTGGCCATTGGAAGTTTGATGTCGCCTTAACTGTTTTTGTTCATTAATTGATTATTAACATGTTTCTTGAGTTGGAAGTACGGTATATAATGTATGGGAACAGGACGTTTCTTTAGTTGGAAGTAGGGTATATAATGCATGGGAAATATTGCAGATTACAGATATTTTTCTTCTGTGAAACTTGAATTTGGTATTCCGTTTATGATGTCCGTTGCACGTTTCCCAAGTTATTCCCCCCTGTTCTTGTTATTTATCTGCTGAATATGTTCATTTGCTCACAGATGGTTTCTTACAAGTTCCTTAATTCTTCAGTATTATTAAGCGTATCTTCTGACTCATGCGGCGTGATTTCTACAGGTAACAGAGAATGGAAAGCAAGAAAAGCATCTGGTTGCGACAGTCGGCAAGTTCAGTCTGATATGGAACTTCCACCAAGTAAAAGACAGCAATCACCACTGCTACCGCGACCAGGAGGGCCTCAAGAGCTGCTACTGCTATAAGGTTGTCCTCAAGGAGGAATCCATAGTCGACAGCCGCTTCATGCATGAGAACTTCGCGACTTCTGACTCGCCCGACGCTCCTCTGGTGGTCGCCACCCCGATGAAAGTCAGCTCCTTCAGCGTAGCAAACAGGCGCTGAATCTGACGTTTTTTTCTGTTCTGAATCGTAGTGTTAGATCTTGCAGGTTTCTGTGCAGCTTGATTATTTTCATCAGTTGGTTTGTTTACTAGTGTTGTGCACTTGCCTATTTATACCAGGGGAAGCTCATTGTTCCTTGAGTGTTGACAATGCTGTACTTGGTCCAGATTTAATGGCCTCTTTAGAAAGTTTGAGCGGCAACAGAATGCATGTTCGCCAGATATGTTGTTTGTGGTTGGAGTTTCTGTAAATTCAGCTGAATGCTATTACGGAGTACTTGATTCTCCCTTGGTATTTCATCTCAGTTCGTTGATTTATTCATATTGTTATTCTATTTTTTAGATGGAAAATGTGTACTTTCGAAGTTCAACGAGGGGGCAAGATCACTTCCGGCCAGGCCAAAACACCCTTGGTTGCATTGTGATTACTGACGCAGTTGTTTCTGCTGAAAATCGTGCAACAACTCTTAACTCTATAACAAACTAATAATCTTGCACGTCTCCAACATTATTATGTTTACACATGAACTTCAAGAACCATACTCATAAATATACACTTTCATCCAGCATTATTATTAAAAGAAGAATCTATTACGAAATGTTCAAGTTTTAGAAATGAAATTTCGATGATATACTAGATAAATAATATTGAGAACATTACTCCCGACAACCAAAAATAATACATGGCTATCTAGGCATTTCTAGAATATCAAAACCTTGTGATTCTTTTGAAATAGAATTTGCAAAGCAGACTGCAACCTTCGCACAGAAGAAACATCTCCATAGAACGTGTACAGTTTGTAACTGGGTTGTATGGAAGATTCAGCGTATCTAATCCAAAATACCAAGCATCACGAATCATAATTTGGAGATTCTTTTCTAAAGTACAAAACACGTGCAAACATACAAATGTATTGACAAAATGAGTAAAAAATTCCTCGTTACTCATTACATGTGGTTTGAAGTCCAATTTTTTCATTAAAAGAAAGAATTTTTGAACTGTTGGTCGAAAGCTAAAAGATGTGAATACTTCGAAACGGTTTTGTCCAAGTCCGGTCCGGTATGCTGGAAAACTGTCTCTTCTACCACTTGGCACCTGACTAGTCGGCCCTAGTTGTCAGAAACAGTGTCAAATTGGCTAGATTGCAAGATTTGGGTAATAAAAAATATTTAGCCCCAAACTTTTGGTTTTGTTATAGAAAATCATTTGGGGCGATTTTGTAAAACACCAGCCCCAATAGTAGTTGTGCTTTTGTGATATTTGCCGAATGTGAAAACTGTCATATGGACCAAAAAGGTATCCAGTGAGAGTCTGAATGTTCATCCTTGTTTCTGTAAAACTCATCCACAACCCTATTTTCTCATAAATTTTGAGACATACTAAGTACAACCCATTAATCTGGATAAGCGCACATATCTCTCGACCAGTTCTCTCCACTTTACCGACCCACACCAATCCTAATCTACCGCCTATAGGCATCGAAATGTCGTTTCCCCCTCCCCAACTCCTTTGCACCCTCACCTCCGCGGCCAACCATCACTTTGCCAATACATAGCTATGAGGCTGCATGAGCTCGTGTGAGGTTAGATCATGATGTGCCTCTATGACACCATAGGCCTCCCAAGATGTCGCGCGGAGCCCCTGTAGGCATCTATGAATAACATGTCCACCTCCCAACACTTCTCATCAAGCTCTTCCAGTGACATTCACCACGATTTTGTATTTAGATACAAAATACTATCAACAATTAATAACCCTATTTAGATACAATATGGAAATATATTTCATAATGCACTTAATGATTATGCTTTTTAAATACATTGTAAATGCGGAAATTCACCCAGGTGCATATGCACCCGGTATTTGAAAAACATATTTTAAAATATCAAAAAAATCTAAAATAAAATTTCACGGATACATCTTCATATTTTATATGTTCACAAAGTCAATTCACCAAAAACCGATATGTTTTGTGCCTTGTGTAAAAAAGACAAAAAAAAAATGTCGTGAAAAGCCTTATTTTAACACCAATTTTTTTTCTTTTTTATACAAGCCACAAAATATGTCGGTTTTTTGTGAAACGGCTTTGTAAACACATAACTTGTTAAGATCTATGCACGAACATTTTTATTCAAATTTTTTGACATTTTAAAATATGTGCAAAATGCATTTTAAATAAAAGGTGCATATGCATGCAGCCAGAGACAAAACACCACTCCTACTTTTTCTATAACCTTAATCAAACATTACAATGTTTGTCTTTAAACAAAGTTTATTGTGTAGGAACAGAAGGAGTACCAATTTATATTTTCTATACTTTTATTAAAAGAGCAAACTTGATCGAATACATTAAATTTATATGGTTCAATCTCAGATCAGAGGTCCAGATTGTTCGATCCGTGTTGAGCTACTCAACCCATCCTGTTTTTATCGAATTACCCTCCCACCAAATCGCTAATACTCCTAAACTGCCATTGTACCGGTTGGTACTAGGTCGCCATGACGCGGATGCGGTCCGCCATGGTGCATATACGGAGGACCTCGATTCGCCACTGGCCGGCGTGGGCGGAGCTCGACGGAACAGCGGGACGGCCGGCAACGGGGGGAATTGGTAGGGGAGCGCAGCGGGGATGGCCGGCGCCGGCTGCGCACGTTCCCGACGACGCCCTGGACGGCGAGATCAGGGGCGGGGCAAGGCCATCGTGGGCACAGTAGGCGCGGGCGGCGGGCGATGGCGGGCATGACAACGAAGTCGCCCGGGCGGGGCAGGGCACGGCGACGGCCTCGCGCAAGCCAGGACGCGGTGCGGCGACACGCAGGAACCCGGGCTCTCCTGCCCGGCCGGCCATGTGCTCACCCGTGCCATCAACCGCTCGCCTCCCCGTCCCCAGCCGGCCGCACACGTCCAACGACGGCGCTCCAGACTCCACCCTTGACGGCGACATGAGCGCCTGAGCCCGCTCGCGGTGCACAGCGCCCCGTCCGTGTAATGACGCAGCGGCCGTCGGCCGGAATCCACTTCGGCACCGCCGTCCATGAAGGTGACATGGTCCGTTGTACTTGCGGCCGAAGGACCCTTCCTAATCCAGCGCTCAAGATGGAATTTTCCTAATTCGATCCTGGTGTGAGGCCTTCCAGCCGTCATCCATAGAGCCGCGCACTGGCCGCCCCACCGCGGCGCTCTCTGCCATTGCCGTCCAACGTCACGTCACGTCACGTCCCCTGCGTCCGTCGGACGCCTATCCCGGATCAACGACATGGTCTCTTGGAGCAGCCTGCGCTTCCATATATTACTGTGTTTGGCGGATGCCCATCCCCGGCCGGAAAATCAAGGTTTGTTTTCAGAGTTTTTTCTGAACCTAAGTGTCATCTACAGGTATTCAGGTTAGCATTCAGGTTAGCGTACTGGGCAGGATGCGCGGCAGCGTATACAGGGCGTGCTTCATCACTTTGTAGGTTCAGTATGTACTTCTAAAGTTTGTACGTTCAGTACATCAGCTATTCAGATTCAGATTGTTCTGTTTTACGCGATCGAGTGTGTACTGAAAAACATTAGTTGTTCTTCTATGGCATGTTTGCTACATTAGTTTTTTTTTCTGAACCTACTGCTAGGAGTTCTGGACGTATCCGCACAACCAGTTGTAAGTTTTTGTAAGTACTGGAGGTATCAATGACTTGCATGCTAAATTACTCATTGGTATATGTGGCTGCTTCCCTGTAATTCCAAGTTTTTCACTGCATGACACTACAAAAGATTGCATTTACCAAATTCAGCTATATGCTAATCAATATTGTATTATAATTATATGATTTTTTTTTTAAATAACCTTTTGTTGTGTGCATGTTATGAGCTAGCTTGACCATTAGTTGATAGCACCCACTTAATCAAGTTATAATATGCAATTCATATATCTTTTATACTCAAAGTATGCATGAGTGAAGTTTATGAGAGGAAGACATGATGAGAAATAATTGCAGGTCCGTGCGGGTTGTGACGCGAAGCAAGCGGGCAGAGCAGGGGTTCGGTAGAAGAAAATGTGGGAGAAAGATGTACCAGTGACGTCAAATATTGTTCCGGTGCAAATTTGTGTATGCTTGCGTTGTCAAGATGTCTCAGTTTTTCTGGGATATGGAATGTGTTGAATTATTATTGCATGGAAGGAGAGTGTGGGGAAATTAATGTAATGTTTATTAGAGAAATATATTTGTTGTGTTATGTGATGTCTTGACTTTGGATAAAAAGGGTAGTCTAAAATTATTATTGAAATTAAAAATGACGAAATACGATGAGAAAACCAGGTAAAATACATTAGCAATGTTGTGGATATGGATTTCTTCAATTTACATAATCTCATGAGGACATGGATACTAGACGCACATTTGCGCGTGTAAAATTACTAGTATACACAAAATGAGCAAAGAAAATAATAAATTATTATAGTAAACAAAGTGGCGGGACGGAGATCCGATTTGTTTTGGATAATCTATATGCGAGCCCGTCACCTGCCCATGCTTCCAGAATGAACCGAGGCGTGGCGATTCCAACGCGCCCAGTACCTGCACACGTCCGGCTTCTCATCTCTTCTCATGGGTGAGTCACTACTCATCACCGGCTTTCCGCCAACCAATCCACCTGCCGCCACACGTAGCACCCTATCGTGGCGCTCGATCGATGCAACAGCAATCTTTATCCCCTCCCGGCCGGCCTCCCCTCGCGTCGAACGGCTTATAAATAGCACCTCGCCCATCACCTGCTTACTTACACAAACACAACCACGAGCTGCAGTTTACTAAACAACACTTCGAGCTAGACTTTCTGAGATCAGATCAGTGTAGCATCACTGTGCAAGATGGAGTACCAGGCACAGCACGGCCAGGCGACCAACCGCGTCGACGAGTACGGCAACCCCGTCGCCGGACAGGGCGGCGTCATTGGAGGGCACGGCGGCGGCGTTGGCACCGGCCCGGCCACCGGCGGGCATGTCCAGCCCACGAAGGCCACCAAGGCCGAGCGCAAGGCCCGCGGGGTCCTGCACCGCTCCGGCAGCTCCAGTTCCAGCTCAAGCTCGGTACGCACATATAATGCTTGCTTTTAATCGTGCGCGTCTGTATTGGCCTTTTTCCATGTGAATTAACATCAGTGATTATTTGTTTTAGTCTGAGGATGATGGCATGGGCGGGAGGAGGAAGAAGGGCATCAAGGAGAAGATCAAGGAGAAGATCCCTGGTGGCCACAAGGACACCGCGGCGACAGGTGGCGCCTACGGGCAAGGGGTGACCGGCACAGGAGCCCATGGCACCAACGCGCCCGGTGGCGCCTACGGGCAGCAGGGTCAGACTGGGATGACCGGCACCGGGGCGTATGGCACCCCGGCCACCGGCGGTGCCTACGGGCAGCAAGGACACACCGGAGTGACCGGCACGGGTGTGCACGGTACTGGGGAGAAGAAGGGCATGATGGACAAGATCAAGGAGAAGCTGCCTGGCGGTCACGGTGACCAGCAGCATACCACGGCGGCCGGTGGCGCCTATGGGCAGCAGGGTCACACCGGAGTGACTAGCACCGGGGCTCACGGCACCGCGGCGACAGGCGGCGCCTATGGGCAGCAGGGTCACACCGGAGTGACTGGCACCGGGGCTCACGGCACCGCGGCGACAGGCGGCGCCTATGGGCAGCAGGGTCACACTGGGATGACCGGCACGGGGACGCACGTCCCCACAACCACCGGCGGCGCCGCTTATGGGCAGCCGGGACACACCGGGGTGACCGGCACAGGGACACACCCCACCGGCGAGAAGAAGGGCATCATGGATAAGATCAAGGAGAAGCTGCCTGGACAACACTGAGCGTCTGAGCCCCGCCGGCCGCTACTTGTGAAAGTTGAGGTGCCACTCGGCGACCTTTGCAGAATAATAAGTTACTCGTGATAGATGTATCAGCGAGATGGATGTCTCTGTGAGCTCACTTCACTTTGTTGATCGAGGTGGATGTCACTGTTGTAGTGTTGTGTGTGGATTATTACTTTTACTTGTCGAGACTTGGCACTGATTTTATATTATTATTGTACACCTTGTATGCGGACAGTGCAAGGCACGCGTATGGCCATTTCTTTGCAAACACCTCACATTGCACACTCCAAAATACTAGTAACATTTTGACACTTCACTATGCCAATTTTTCATAAATCCAAATGTGTCTTCACACACAAATTCATATACAGTAGAATTTTCTATTTATTATATAGAAAATTACTTACGTGAGGTGATGGTGGGCGGGGCGGGAAACTGTATCACTATGCCAATTTTGTAAACATTCCAAATGTGTCTTCACACACAAATCCATCTAGAATTTTCTATTTAGAAAGAAAATTACTTACGCCAGGTGATGGCGGGAAAAGTGTAAATTTCAAAGTATTTTATTAGTTTTAAAGGGGACGAGCAAAATTGGCAATAGTGAATTGCGAAAAAATTGAGAGAGTATTTTAGTGCGAAAAAACATTAACAACGTGTTAAAAATATTTAACATGAATATGGCTAAGAAAGGGTTCTTATACATGCTTCATGGTGTTAATCTTACCAATAATTGAGAGTTTTTTGACTAGCGGTCAGATAAATGTGATTTTGTATGCCTCGGCAGTCAGATTCATCATGTAATCCATGATATGCACCTATCTCAATGTTCATATACTTTTAAGTATAACAAACATATATCGTTCTTGATCCCGCTTAGAGTCACTAGACAACCGTAAGAACATTGAGAAGAACTAAGGATATCGTACTACTTTCTATGGTGGGAGGATGAGATTGTTCTAAGGGGTTACATTGATGCTAGTTCCCAAACCGATACGGATGGATATCGGCACATTCCAGATGTGTTCATTTTAAGTAAAAGTATTGTAAGTTGGTTGAGTTACAAATCATGTATGGTTGTCAAATGTATAACGGAATTCGAGTGCATCATGCTTTGAAAACCAAGAAGGATTTTTTTTTTGAACATAACAGACTTTATTCAACTCAAGCACATTTTACAGACAAAATCGCGAAAGGGGTCACGCTAGTTACAGATAGAATGTCCCTGGCAGGACATGAACTTGCTTCTGAACCCAAACAACGGATCAATAAAGATCTGTTTCGGATTCTAAGGGCTAAACGAGCTAGATGATCAACTTTTACATTGTTGCATCTTCTAATGTGTGCTATTCTCCTTGTATGAAAGGAGGGAGAGGCGTGAATTTCTGCAAGTAGGTGCCTATTTTCGTAATGCCCCGGAGCTGCAAACACGGATGACTCCCTGGCAGCCGAAGCCAACACCAAACAGTCCGTGAAGAAATGGGGTTCTTGAACCTGAAAAAATTGTGCCAGCTTTGTAGCAAGGAGAAGGCCGAAAGTTTCAGCTTGAAGAGGCGATGAAGCTGGAGGAGAGAGGGCGGAGACATGAAGTTGCTTGAGGTGTTGATTGCCATGCAAGTTGATGACTATGCCCAATCCAGCCTGGCTCGTTCCAGTAACTGCAGTTTTCTCCCACGCTGCATCACAGAAAATTGTGTTCCCTGTAAAATCATTAGCATTCTGTAGGTGTGGAGAAGATTGCGATTCTTGTCGCTGATCCTGTACTAGTCCATCCTCCTGTCTCTGGATGATTTCCTTGGTCTCCATCTTGGTTCCTGTGATTATTGCATTTGCTGCCGCAAACACTTGGGGAGGTTTGCACATTTTCCTGCAAAACAAAGCGTCGTTTCGAGCTTTCCAAACACACCACAAGAAAGTATAAAGGGAAGTTGAGGTAATTTGCGGATGATGAGAGTTGAGCAAAGCTTGGATTAAATCTAGAATAGAACGATGATGCTCTGCAATGAGTTCAGTTTTGATAAACCAAGGATAAGAAAACCAAGCTGCCTTGGAAAAAGGGCACAAAAACAACATATGCAACTCATCTTCAAGATTGCCGCACATAGAGCAATTCTCTTTTATGTGCTTAGAGTATTTACTTGCCCTCTTACCTGTTGGAAGCGCTTTCCGAAGCAATCTCCATGCAAAAGTTTGAACTCTTGGTGCCATTTGTTTGTCATTCCATACCTGTTTAAGTAAAGAAATAATCTGCAGTGGAACAATTTTGGGTCTTTGTCTTGGAGGAAGATGAAGATTGTTAAAACAGTGCTTGTAAGCACTCTTGAGAGAAAATCGACCTGTAGGGGTTAATTTCCAAATCAGAATATCATGATCACTTGCATTGATAATGGGAGTTTCAAGGATTTCATTTGCAGTTGTGGGGCTGAACATCGAATTTATTAAGGCCGAGTTCCAAATTTTTTGCCCAGGAATCCAAAGATCTTTAACTTGAGAAGGGTACGTAAAAGGTTGCTGCTGTATTATAAGGTTATCATAGATAGTTTCCCAACCAGCAAACCAAGGAGAACTCCAAATAGAACTCGTCCCATCAACAATCTGACAAAGAGTTGCTGAAATAAGAAGAGGTTTTACCTTAAGTATTGCCGACCTGAAGGCTGATTTAGGTTTGTTTGCCTTGGCTCTCCAAATGGAAGTATCATGATGGTATTTAGCCTTCAATATTTGAGCTATTTGGCTGTGTGGCTCCTTCGCCAACCTCCATGCCGTTGAGAGGACGAGGCCTTGATTGACCGCCTGCAAATTCCTAATACCAAGGCCACCAATATTCTTGTCAGTACAAACATCTGCCCATGCCCGAAGGCAAAGACTCTTAGTCTTTGATCATCTTGAACACCTGTCCACCAGAAGTTCCTGATAATTGACGTGAGTTTGCAAGGATTTTTTTGAAAAGAGGATATTTGACATGTAGTAGACAGGAATGGAGGAGAGCACTGATTTTATGAGTGTCAATCTGGCTGCATGTGAGAGGCGATTTGCTTTATAGGTGGAGAGTTTGGATTTGAACTTGTCATAAATGAAGGCATATGCGGCTGATCTTTCTTTGGACGGCAAAATAAGAGGATGACCAAGGTGGACAAAGGAATTGTCTATGTCCAGGGCTAGAAAGATAGCGCGAATATCTTCTTTTACCTGTGGAGTGACATTCTTGCTGAAAAGAATTCCAGATTTATTCCAGTTTGGAGTTTGGCCGGATTCATGACAAAAATGATCAATAATCTGCGAGATGTTTTGAGCTTCCTGCACGTTAGCCTTACCACACACAATGAGGTCATCTGCAAGCATAAGAGAGTGAACAGGGGGGCAATTAGGTCCAAGAGAGATGCCGGTGAGCTGATTGGCATTTAGGGCGTCCTGGAGTGTCAAAGGTAGTTCATTCACTGCAAAAACAAATAGATAAGGCGACAAAGGACACCCCTGTCTGATACCTCTGGAACTACTAAACTTGCAAAAGGTTGCCCATTAATGATCACCGAGAACATAGGCGAAGAGATGCAAGCATACACCAGGTTAATAAAATGACCATGAAGACCTCTACGAGCAAGAGCCGAGACAATAAAATGCCACTCAATTCTGTCAAAAGCTTTGGCAAGATCAATTTTCAGCATGAAATCAAGGCTTTTCCAAGACGTGAGAGAAAAAGAATGGGCGATTTCCTGAGCAACTATAATATTATTGCTTATACGTCTACCTTCAATGAAAGATTGTTGCGAGGGATGAATGTAGTCCGGAAGATGTTGTTTCAATCTATTTGCTAAAGATTTTGCAATGATTTTATAGACTACATTACACAAACTTATGGGTCTAAAATCAGAAGGTAGATGGCAGACAAGCTTCTTTGGGATGAGTGCGATGTGTGTGTCATTAAAGTGAGGAGGGAGAACAGAAGTAGTGTAGAAATTCCATACCACATTTGTTAAGTCATCTCCGATCCAAGCCCAGGCTGACATGTAAAAAGCCACATTAAAACCATCAGGTCCTGGCGAAGCATTTTTCCTCATTTCCTTGAGAATTCCCCAGATCTCATTTTTGTCAGGAACCGAGTTGGTATAGTCTTCTGGATCTTCCCGCCATGTTGTATTTAAGTTGGGCCTGTCATTGTTAGTGGCAGAGGAACGGAAAATAGATTTGAAATAGTGCACAAATTCAGTTGCAATGTCCTCAGGATCAAACAGATCATGACCATGTTCATTCCGAATGGAAACAATACGATTCCTACGTTTCCGCTTCTGGACAACATTATGAAAGAAGGCGGTATTCCTATCACCTTGAGTAGCCCAATGCTTCTTAGCACGTTGACGATAATATTCAGTAAGCTTGGTCATATTTTGTTCGTATTGGGCAATCAAGTTTTCCTCAAGATTGTGATTCTGAAGCTGAAGTGGTTGCATTTGAATTTCGTTAATCTGCTCCTGTATGTGATCAAGCTGTTGTTGAATAGGTTTCTTCTTCTTGCACCATTTCTTCAAAGTACCTGCAAGGTTAGTTGTTCTAGCGTGGAAGGGTTTATTAACGGAAGCAGTCCAAGCATCTTTAGCAACATCCTGAAAGTCATCTTCATAAGTCCACCAATTTTCAAATTTGAAACTGAGTTTTGTTTTCCGAAATTGAGATTTCGTTGAAAGAAGAATTGGAGCATGATCACTAAGCATGATTGGGAGATTGAAAGCATTAGTGTTAGGAAAAAGAGTGCACCACTCAGCATTAGCAAGACAACGATCTAGCCTCTCAAAGACCGGCGTCGAGGAAAAACGCTTGTTTGTCGAAGTGTAGGCTGGACCGCTAAAACCTAGATCAAAAAGACCACACTGTTTGACATAAGAGTTGAAAGCACGCATACGATTTTTATTAACATGAGTGGAAGATGTATCTACATCAGACATTAAATTATTGAGGTCACCTAAGCAGACCACAGGTTTACCAAGATTGGCATGCACGAAAGTAGAAATCTGATCCCAAATGGTCCAAGTTTGACGATGGTGAGGGTCACCGTACACACAAACTAAAACAAAATCTAAACTAGAAGCAACATGAACAACCGAAGCTAGGATCAGATGAAAGCTAGAGAAATTGACATTGACTTGGACTTCATCATTCCATAAGAGCCAAAGGCCTCCCGAGCGACCAACAGAAGGAACAACAAAACTATCGGCTACATTAAAGCGATTGTTCAACTGGACAGAATTATATTTTGAGGTTCAAATCTCAGAAACGAAAGTTACCTGTGCCTTGGTGGAGTACATAAAATTGGCAAGGTAGGACATTTTTGTGGATCTGTCCAGATTTCTGCCCGGTCCTTGGCAATTGCAACCAATTAGCTTCATGGCACCGGGAGCACTGAAATTGCTTCGTCGTCGGATCCAAGCTCCAGGCCGCAAACAATCAGCAAGGAACCTGCTCGGCTGGAGCACGCCTTCTTGAAGCACACCACATCTAGAACAAGATGAGAGGTGAATCAGATGAGAGGTGAATCAGCTTGGAGTGGGGAGATCCGAGCGATCAGTAGTAGCCAGAAACGGTGAGATGGGTCGTGAAGGAGGCGGGGATGACTGGAGGAGCCTGGAAATTTACCGAGGCGGAGGACTAGATCAGAGGCCAGAGAGGTAGGATTGGAGAAGAATTAGAGAGGGGATCGATCAGGGAAGGAATCAGAAGGGGATCGGATCAGGGATGGGAAGGGGATCGGCAAATCGCCATTCGCTACTTAGAGCCAATTTGGAACTCAACACTTTTTCCTCATGGTGTAAATCGAGAAGGATGAGTTTGTTTTAGGAAGTTCAAAAAGAACTCGGCGTGCTTCACGGCATGTCCAAGCATTTGGACTTACATTGTGACAAACAACGGCGCTATAGCACAGGCCAAGGAAACAAGTGAACATTAGTAAACTAAACATACATTAAGGCATTATCACCCAATACAAAAAATTATGGAAAGGGTGACGCTAAAAATGCAAAGTACGCTCATATGCAAATGTTGCTAATTTAGTCTAAGCTCGCACTAAAAGAACTGATTAAAGAAACGGCGATTTCATCGTTGATATAGTGACAAAAATCTTGGTAAAACCATCTGGCCCGACACTTCTATTCCAAGAAATAATGGAACATCCTTTATCAGCCTTAAGATTGCTTCTTCCGTGACCAGGCTGGTCAAAGTGCCCAAATTACTCATGTTTAGATATACTTGCTGCAGATCAATTTTTGGGTAATCGGAGCATGGGTACCCATCATGTTCTTGTAATAATCTGATAAAATATTTTGTTTAACATCCAGGGAGTAGTGTGTGAGACTATTGTGTTGAACAACTTTCGTCTGACTAACTCTCAGCCTAGCTGAGCCTCTGGCATGGTAGAACCTGGAATACTCATCTCCCATAATACACCAGTTAATTTTCCAACGCTGCCTTGCTACAACGGCAATCAGGTGAGTCAAAACCTCTATCTTTTTCCTAACATGATGAGAAAGGGATTACGACAAGGCGATTCACTATCACCTATATTATTTAATATAGTTGCTGATATGTTAGCCATAATCATTGAGCAGGCGAAATCCGATGGGCAAGTTGTTGGAGTGGTTCCGCACCTAGTGGATGGCGGATTATCCATTCTCCAATATGCTGACGATACAATCCTTTTTATGGAACATGACATGGAGAAGGCAAGAAATCTGAAATTAATATTATCAGCGTTTGAGCAACTTTCCGATCTTCTATTCCAAGAAATAATGGAACATCCTTTATCAGCCTTAAGATTGCTTCTTCGGTGACCAGGCTGGTTAAAGTGCCCAAATTACTCATGTTTAGATATACTTGCTGCAGATCAATTTTTGGGTAATCGGAGCATGGGTACCCATCATGTTCTTGTAATAATCTGATAAAATATTTTGTTTAACATCCAGGGAGTAGTGTGTTAGACTATTGTGTTGAACGACTTTCGTCTGATTAACTCTCAGCCTAGCTGAGCCTCTAGCATGGTAGAACCTGGAATACTCATCTCCCATAATACACCAGTTAATTTTCCAACGCTGCCTTGCTACAATGGCAATCAGGTGAGTCAAAACCTCTATCTTTTTCCTAACTTGACGAGAAAGGGATTACGAAAAGGCGATTTGATACGTCTCCAACGTATCTATAATTTTTGATGTTCCATACTTGTTTTATACCAATTGCTACATGTTTTCCATCTACTTTATGTCACTTTTATACATTTTCCAGGACTAACCTATTAACAAGATGCCGAAGTGCCAGTTCCTGTTTTTGCTTTTTTGTATTCCAGAAAAACTAGTCTGGAAATATTCTCGGAATTGGACAAACTTTACGGGCATCCCTATTTTTCCAGAAGACACCAGATGTTTCCAGAAGACACCAGATGGAGCAAAGATGCAACGGAGGAGGCCCACAGGGGCCCCACACGCCACTAGGGCGCGGCAGGCCCCTTGGCCGCGCCCTGGTATGGTGAGGGCCCCACGGGGCCTCCAGCCGCCGTCCTTTCGCCTACTTATTCCCCGAGAAAATAACCCTAGACACCCGAGCCATTATCCACGAAAAGTTCCAGAGACGCCGCCGCCGTCAACCCTAGCTCGGGAGGGTTCAGAACCTCTTCCCGGCACCCTGCCGGAGAGGGGAATCGTCACCGGAGGCTTCTACATCGCCATGCCTGCCTCCGAGGTGATGCGTGAGTAGTTCATCCTTGGACTACGGGTCCATAGCAGTAGCTAGATGGTTGTCTCTCCTATTTGTGCCATCATGTTTAGATCTTGTGAGCTGCCCTACATGATCAAGGTCATATTATTGTAATGCTACATGTTGTGTTTGCTGGGATCCGATGAATATTGAATATTATGTCAAGTTGATTATCAATCTATGCCCTATGTTATTTATGATCTTGCATGCTCTCCGTTGCTAGTAGACTTTGGCCAAGTAGATGCTTGTGACTCCAAGAGGGAGTATTTATGCTAGATAGTGGGTTCATGCCTCCATTGAATCTGGGACAGTGACAGAAAGTTCTAAGGTTGTGGATGTGCTGTTGCCACTAGGGATAACCTAACGATGCTATGTCCACGGGCATATGTGTTTGTTTACATTACGCACTTTACTTAATGCGATTATCCGTTGCTTGCAACTTAATACCAACGGGGGACTCGGATGACAACCCGGCGGTGGATTATTAGTCATAGACGCAGTTGGATGACGGTCTATGTATATGTCGTAATGCCCAATTAATATCATAGTAATCATCATGTCATGTATTTGCATTGTCATGCGCTCACTATTTGTCAATTGCCCAGCTGTAATTTGTTTACCCAACATGTTAGATATCTTTATGGAGAGACACCACTAGTGAACTGTGGACCCCGGTCCAATTCCTTTACATTGATTAAACCACAAACTGCAAACTGTTCCTTTTTCATTCGCTGCAATTTAATACTCATTTTCCACACGAGACGTTTAATCCTTTGTTTTCAGCAAGCCGGTGAGATTGACAACCTCACTGTTTCGTTGGGGCAAAGTACTGTGATTGTGTTGTGTGCAGGTCCACGTCAGCGCCGGAATCCCTGGTGTTGCGCCGCATCATATTTCGCCGTGACAACCTTCTGAAGAATCGTTACTCCTACTGGTTCGATAAACCTTGGTTTCAACTGAGGGAAAACTTGCTGCTGAACTGCATCATACCTTCCTCTTGGGGTCTCCCAACGAGCGTGTGATTCACGTCATCAAGCCTATTTTCTGGCGCCGTTGCCGGGGAGTAGCAGTTCTTCTGCAAGGGGAGTTTCACACTTCCAATCTCTTTACTTTGTTTTTGTCTTGCTTAGTTTATTTTATTTTATCTTGTTTGCTTTCAATTATCAAAAACACAAAAAAATTAGTTACTTGCATTTAGTTTATTTTCAGTTTTGTTTCTGTTAGTTATTATGTCTAGCTCTTTACTTGCTATCAATGGTTACTTTCCTTGAAACTAGTCCTATGGCTGAAAACAACATGAGAGAGCTTTATGAAATTTATCTTGAGTTGGGACATGAGTGTTTGAAGAGAAAATTAAAAAGCCTATGGAAATTTATTTGCATAACAATCATGATAGTAGCAATGTTATTAGCATACATTCTTTGAACACCATTATTGCTAATGCCATGGAAAGCTCTAAGCTTGGGGAAGCTGGTTTTGATAAAAATGATTTTTAGTCCCCTAGCTTTGGAGGAGGAAGAATGCTATATTTCGAATGTGATGATTCTATTGAAATATCTCTTTTGATAAATTTGAAGTAAACACACCTTGACTCAAGTAAAGGAAATTGCAGAAAGTAAAAATGTGCTCCCTAATGTTATTATGATAATTCTCTTGATGATGGTCCTATATTGCCTGATGATATTAATTTTGCTACTATTGTCAAAAGTGGTTTAATGACCCCACTTTTTTGAGCTTAATAAAAATTATGTGTTTGTAGATCATGAAAAGCATGCTTTATGTGATAGTTATATTGTTGAGTTTGTTCATGATGCTACTGAAAATTATTTTGAGAGAGGAAAATATGGTTATAGAAATCTTCATGTTATTAAATTTCCTCTCTTTATGATGAAAGTTTTGAGCTTTCTCTTGTGTTGCTTCTATATGATTTTTGCTTTAAGACCTAATGGTCCGTTGAAAGTTTTGAAGTTGCACTTGTTTTGCCTTCCTATGCTAGTCACTTTGTGCTTAATTGACTTGTTTTCTTATAAGACTCCTATGCATAGGAAGAGTGTTAGATTTAAACATGTTTTATATATGCTCCTTGATGCTCTCTTTTATGTTTCAACTCTCATTTTATGTGAGCATCATAAAAATCACTATGCCTAGCTAAAAGGCATTAAAGAAAGCGCTTTTGGGAGGCAACCCATTATCTTTTATTTTCAGTTGTCAAGGTGTTTGTTTACTTCTGTAGCAACTCCTTTGTATCTTTATTTTCTCGCATTGTTGTGCCAAGAGTAGCCTCTAGTGTTAAGGTTTTGCTTGATTTTGATTGCTGCGCAGAAACAGATTTTTGCTGTCCACTGTACGAAAATTAGAAAATCACCAGATTGTTGAAAAAATCTGAAATTTTTTGTGCGTGATCTTTATGAATGTCTGAATCTTTCATTAGTTCAAGTTTTTCGATTTGAGTGTGTAAGTGCCTCGAAAAAATTCGTCTTTGCGGACTGTTCTGTTTTAGACAGATTATGCCTTTTTATTTTGCATTCTCTCTTTTACTAGTGTTGAGTGAATTCTTTTTTGGGTGGAAGAGCTTCACATAACATCAGTGGCTGTAGCTAATGTTTAAAGTAACGAATCATATTGTGTCTTTATAGAACATGTGAGTTTTTGATTGTGCACTAACCCTCTAATGAGATTTACTTTGAGTTTGGTGTGACGGAAGTTTTCAAGGGTCAAGAGAGAAGGGTGATGATAGGATCAAGAAGAGTGAAGAGCTTAAGCTTGGGGAGGCTCCCATGGATCTCCCCAGCATATTTCAAGAAGACTCAAGCGTCTAAGCTTGGGGATGCCCAAGGCATCCCCTTCTTCATCGCCATATTATCAGGTCATCTCTAGTGAAACTATATTTTAATTCTTTCACATCATATGTGCTTTTCTTGGAGCGTCTGTGTGCTTTTATTTTCAGTATTGTCTTTTATTTTCAATAAAGCTTGACTGGACCCTAGCATTCTTGATTGGGAGAGAGACACGCTCCGCTTTTTCATGAGAATACTCCTATTCTTCACTTATACTTGTTGAGTATTCATATCTAGCGCTGTTCAGCTTTTAGCTCTTGTTTTCATGTATCTCTTTTCAGAGCTATTAGCTTCTCTTTTAGGCTGTGTTTGGATGTTGGAAAAATTTCTTGGAATTGAATTGGAGTAGCAATTCCATTTCCAAGATGGAAATGAATTGTCCTCTAATTCCAATTCTGCTGTTTGTTTGTAAATGGAATTTATGGTTGGAATCATAGTGTAGGACATGATTCCAATTCCTGTTTGGTTGTGTAAAACATGGAATTGGCTGTTTTTTGAGTTTGGAGAGTTTGAACAATATGAACTTGTGTAATAAATGTACGAACAATATAGTATGTGTATATATGAAATTTTATATACTATTTTGCACATATAATAAATTTAAAAATTCCAAACTAAGTCACAACAATAGCACAAGGAGAAATAAATAGTTTTAAGTACCAACAATACATAAATATGTCTCTAGAAATAGCACGAGTTGTTATGTCTCTTACACATAGCACAAATAGATGATTCTCAAACAACAGAGTATGTCATACATGATACATCAAACAAACAGCAGACCGGTACATCACTCCAAGGTCAATAGCCATGGCTTCCTGATGTCCTCCGGGAGCGCCATGAGTGCTTCAAACAAGCGCTCATTGACGATCAACTTGCCATAAGCTCTCAGCATATCAGTAGGCCCCAAATCTGGTATCTTCTTTAGTGCATCAAGGATTTCAGTTGGAGGAGTCACCTTTGGCATAGGAAGTGGCTCGGTTGTCTTGAGAGCATCATCAAACGACATCTTCATTTGTCCCATCATGCACAAGATAGCATCCCCAGTACGTTGTCTCTTCGGAGGCACATCCGGAGTTTCTTCAGGAGCTGGTGTGTTTTCTGTTTGTTCAGCACACTCAGCACCTGTCCTAGCACCTGTACCAGTCGCATGATCTCTTGAATATATGGTTTCGATAGCGTCCCAATTGTTCACCACCTTGCTCTTGTAGGCACGTGCATCCTTGTTAGCCTACAGAAACCAAACAAATATGAGATGATATTGTAGTTCCAAAAGTGACCAGAAAATAAATATTGTTTCGTACCTCCACATATCGAGACCACACTTCATCACTGTCAACCGACACCATGTTATTTTCCCAATCCCATCCAAAGCCACTCTGAGCAAGCATCTTACTAATGACATCATAATGCTTGTCAAATGTTTTAATTCTTCCTGATATGTTCTCCTTCGTGACATCAACATTACATTCATCTTTGACATGCCTAATGCAAGCATTGTACACATGTGGCTTCCAACCATTTTGAGCATGGTCACCATTGTTGTGATGCTCAACAAGTACAGACAACAACGCCGAGTCCATCTCAGGAGTCCATGCAGTGTAAACCCTTTTTTTCTTACCTTTTGGTTCGGCCATGTTTCTACAAGTAAAATAGATGGATGTGCATAAAAAGAGAGGTAAAACATATGTATTATCAACAAAAGAGCACCATCAGGTTGATACTAGCTAGCTAGTACTACATCAGTACGTATGCACTAAAACTCCAGTAAAAACAAAAGAGCACCATCAGCTAGCTACTAGTACAAAAGAGCACCATCGGCTAGCTACTCATCACTTGAACTCCAGTAAAAACAAAAGAGCACCATCAGCTAGCTACTAGTACAAAAGGGCACAATCAGCTAGCTACTCGAACTCTAGTTCTGCATGTGCCACCAGGTAGTCAGCAAACATGTTATCGGCAAATTGCTGCCTAAAATGCTTCCATGCATCTGTTTGTTGGACACTTCTAATTAAAGTAGCATCATCAGTAGGTTCAGGAGTCATAGCCGCTAGCTCAGCGTCGACTTCCGGAAGCAACAAATCATCCCTCACATGCTGCCTATCCCTTGCATAGTTGTGTAGCACACAACACGCATTAATAATTCGAATCTGCACATATTCAGTTTGTAGTCAAAGAATGAACACAGGATGGCCCATATGAACAATCCTTGCATACTTTTAATATACATGTGTTACCTGGTCCTCTATGTCAAAGAAGGAACAAGAACGCAAGAGTGCCCATTTTTTCTTCAACAAGCCAAAGGTTCTCTCTACACAATTTCTAGCACGAGAATGGCGCAAGTTATACAACTCCTTTTCATTTTGGGGCTGTTGTTGACTTGCAACCCACTCTTTCAAGTGGTACCGAGTGGATCTAAATGGAGATAGAAATCCAGGTCCATTGGTATAGCCAGCATCAACAAGATAGTACTTTCCTATTGACAAGTACAATAGTTAGCTAACAATTAAACATGAGAAATGAAACGCAAAGAGAAAGAGTCGTACCCTGTGGTACAACAAATGCATCTTCACGATCGATTCTCATAGCATCTTTTAGCACTCTCGAATCTGATGCCGAACCCTCCCAACCAGGTAGAACATAGAGAAATTTCATGTTCCAGTCAACCACACCTAGCATGTTAGTGGTGATATCTTGGTGCCTGTTCCTGTACCTTCCTCTGTCAGCAGCATTGACAAAGACAGGAATATGACATCCATCTAGTGCACCAAGTGCATTAGGAAACCACTTCCACTTGTAATCATCGGGAGGATTGATGGAAGGATCGGGAAGCTTGATGAACTCCCCGTGAAGAGACAATATGGCTGATAACACGATAGAGAAGTGCCTACTGATAGTCTCTAAAGATCGACAAAACGTGCCACCCAACATCCTCATTTTAATTCCATGTCCAACAACTTGTAGGAACATAGCAACATTTTCTTCTACCGTCACAAACATGCTATCTTTGAGACCACACTTCTCACGCAACATAGCACAAAGATCATGGAAGTTTCTTTTTGTTAGGCGTAGCTTATCATAGCAAGTTGTCTCCGACCCATCATAAGTTTTTTTCAATAACCACTTCCGATATCTAACCGTTTCCTCCTCATCAGTGAAGC
This sequence comes from Poa pratensis, assembly GCA_947311845.1. NCBI lineage: Eukaryota > Viridiplantae > Streptophyta > Magnoliopsida > Poales > Poaceae > Poa > Poa pratensis. The sequence goes on from CAMZMU010000111.1 coordinate 23,204,373, forward strand.
ATCCGAGGTCTCTAGGTGCCCTCTGAGTACTAACATAAGCTAGAGCAAGACATGAAATTTCGAAATACTTCTTGCACAACAATATTCTTTTCCTTTTTCTTCTTTTGTTCTCTTCGGTAATGTAAGCAACCAGCTCTTGCTGAGACATGCTAAAAAAGCTACAAGACACACACCATTTGCAACATGAATTAATCACAGCATGCTAACAAACCATTGCACAACATCTATATCACAAAACAATTCATAGGTTATCAATTTTAGCACCAATATCACAACAAGCTACACCAATACACAATTTATTCAGCATCCATATCACACAAAGCTACAAATTCAGCACAAAATGCACATGGCCGTACCAAAGAGAGAAGGATATACCTTGGGGCTGCACACAGAAATTAGGAGTTGTTCCTGGAACCTGCAAACACACAAATTCGTGGTCAAAATCGAGCTCAATTTGACATTGCAGCAGGGGCGGAGCCAGCTCCCGGCGACCCGGGCTCGTCCGGCGAGTGCCAGCTGATAATTAGCTTAAGCATGGCAATTAGTGGTGATGCATGCTGGGGCAAACGATTGGCCACCATCGCGTGCACTGGTTTTGCCCAGGCTCCATGAGCCGGCTGGTTCCGCCACTGTACTGCAGGGAAGATGATCGATGGGAGCAGGGAGAAAAGAACACGGGATCGATGGGAGCATCCATGGAGGAGCAGGGAGAGGATGGGGACGCAGTACACAACCTCCATGCCCGCCGCCGCCCTTGACCTATGGCCATTTGCGCCGCCGTTCAGCCCTGGCCATGTCCGCCGCCGGCCGATCTAGGGTTCCCGAGACGCAGTACGCGCCGAGGACGGACGGGGATGAGAAGGACCGAGGGAGGGAGAGGATGGCGGGGAGAGTTCGCCGGAGAGCTGCGAGAGGGAGGGAGGACATACCGCCGGTTGCCGCCGCCGGTTCTTCTCCTGCTCCGCAGCGAGACGCGAGCGAGCTCGCGAGGTGGGGAACGAGCGAGAGCGAGGTCGGGCGCGAGGGGCGAAGAGGTACGCGCGGGCGAGACAGCTCGTTTCCGAGCGTTTCCGAGCCTGTTCGCTCGGAAACTTTGCTCGCGGGGCGGACACACGCGCTGGCCTCGCGCGGAATTGGACCCTGTTTCCAGCGAACGATACCGAGGCCAGCCCAAACAGCAGAATCAGGCTAGGCAATTCCAAATGGACGTTTCCGACACCCAATTGCAACATCCAAACGCAGCCTTATAGAAAGTACTCTCTTGCTTCACTTATATTTGTTTGGAGAGTTGATTAAATAAATTGATTGGTGTTTGGTTGGTTCCGAAAATGTTGCATGTGGTAATTGGTATAAGGAAAAACTTGCTTAGTCTTGTAGATCACTATTATGGATAACTTGATGCTTGTCAATCGTTTTGAGTTAACAAGTAGGTCATGATTAAACTTGTGCATCATATGAGTTAAGCTTATTAGTGAAGAACTACCGGATAGCTTGTTGAAAACTTGGTTTGCATCGGTGGTATCTCTAAGGTCTAGATATTTTCTAGTAAGCGGGTTCGGTTAACAAGGAAGACAGTATGAGGTTTTATAACACTTGCACTATGTTCGTCATGTAAAACTTGGTGTATGGGTTGATACTCGTGTTTGCTTATACAAACTTTGCTAGCCTAAACTCTGTACTGAGAGGGAATGCTTCTCGTGCATCCAAATCCTTGAGCCAAAATCCATGCCATTTGTGTCCACCATAACTACCTATATGTGGTATTTCCTTGCCACTCCAAGTAAATTTTTCATGTGCTACCTTTAAATTATTCAAAATGTTATTATTCCCTTTTTGTGTCAATGTTTACCAGCTCATGAGGAATTAGTGTGGTTATTCTTTATTCTGGTTGTCAAATGGACTTTCACACCTGGACTAGCGGCATATACATCCGCTTATTCTCTAATTTTGCAAAAAGAGCTGGCAACGGGGTGCCCAGTCCCAATTAATTACAACTTTAACCATTAATTCTCTTCACACTTTTGCCCTGATTTATCAGTAAGCAATGACAACACAGTGAAATATCTGCATGTGTGTAAACCAAAGAGAAAAAGGGATGATCTGCCTTGCTGGTAGAAATAACGTCCCTATGGGAGCCGCTCTTGAAAGTCTGTTTGACAGGTAGAATGATGTTATCACCCGCTACCATTCGTTGACAATTAACATACACCTCTCAAAAATAGATACTCCTCCATGGTATGTGATTGATGGAAGGCACCCGAGGATTCGGCTAGCCATGGCTTGTGTAAGCAAGGTTGGGAGGAGTGTCAAATATTTTATGCAATCTCTATATGCTTTCAAAAACCTAAAAGCTCTAGCAGATGATTTAATCCCTGCTTCCCTCTATGAAGGGCCTTTCTTTTACTTTTATGTTGAGTCAGTTTTCCTATTCTTTCTGTCTTCCACAAGCAAACATTAGTGTCAATTTTGTGCAACATGGGTTATATGCAACGTATTGGACTTGTTATACTACTTTGTGTTGACGATATCCATGAGATAAATATGTTGAAAGTTGAAGCAAATGCTGAAGCTTAATTCTTCCTTTGTGTTGATTGAATACCTTTTACTAGGAACTATTGCTTTTTGAGTTAACACCTATGCAAAACACTTTGATGCTTGTCTTGAAAGTACAATCCATGAAAACGTTTGACTTGTGTGATTCATTGTTTATTTATTATCTACTTGATAGCAAACTATAGACCATTGACTTGGATCACTTCATTCATTCACATGTGCCTTGCAATATTATTTGATCAAGATTATGTTGGTAGCATGTCACCTCAAAAATCATTTTGTTTTTATCGTTTACCTACTCGAGAATGAGCAGGAACTAAGCTTGGGGATGCTGATACATCTCCAACGTATCTATAATTTTTGATGTTCCATGCTTGTTTTATACCAATTGCTACATGTTTTGCATCTACTTTATGTCACTTTTATACATTTTCCGGGACTAACCTATTAACAAGATGCCGAAGTGCCAGTTCCTGTTTTCTGCTGTTTTTGTATTCCAGAAAAGCTAGTCTGGAAATATTCTCGGAATTGGACGAAACTTCAGGGGCATCCCTATTTTTCCAGAAGACACCAGATGGAGCAAAGATGCAACGGAGGAGGCCACAGGGGCCCCACACGCCACTAGGGCGCGGCAGGCCCCTTGGCCGCGCCCTGGTATGGTGAGGGCCCCACGGGGCCCCAGCCGCCGCCCTTTCGCCTACTTATTCCTCCCGAGAAAATAACCCTAGACACCCGAGCCATTATCCACGAAAAGTTCCAGAGACGCCGCCGCCGTCAACCCTAGCTCAGGAGGGTTCAGAACCTCTTCCCGGCACCCTGCCGGAGAGGGGAATCGTCACCGGAGGCTTCTACATCGCCATGCCTGCCTCCGAGGTGGAGGCTTCTACATCGCCATGCCTGCCTCCGAGGTGATGCGTGAGTAGTTCATCCTTGGACTACGGGTCCATAGCAGTAGCTAGATGGTTGTCTCTCCTATTTGTGCCATCATGTTTAGACTTGTGAGCTGCCCTACATGATCAAGGTCATATTATTGTAATGCTACATGTTGTGTTTGCTGGGATCCGATGAATATTGAATATTATGTCAAGTTGATTATCAATTTATGCCCTATGTTATTTATGATCTTGCATGCTCTCCGTTGCTAGTAGTTACTTTGGCTAAGTACATGCTTGTGACTCCAAGAGAGAGTATTTATGCTAGATAGTGGGTTCATGCCTCCATTGAATCTGGGACAGTGACAGAAAGTTCTAAGGTTGTGGATGTGCTGTTGCCACTAGGGATAACCTAACGATACTATGTCTACGGGCATATGTGTTTGTTTACATTACACACTTTACTTAATGCGATTATCCGTTGCTTGCAACTTAATACCAACGGGGGACTCGGATGACAACCCGGCGGTGGATTATTAGTCATAGACGCAGTTGGATGACGGTCTGTGTATCATGTCGTAATGCCCAAAATAGATATCATAGTAATCATCATGTCATGTATTTGCATTGTCATGCGCTCACTATTTGTCAATTGCCCAGCTGTAATTTGTTTACCCAACATGCTAGATATCTTTATGGAGAGACACCACTAGTGAACTGTGGACCCGGTCCAATTCCTTTACATTGATTAAACCACAAACTACAAACTGTTCCTTTAGCATTCGCTGCAATTTAATACTCATTTTCCACACGAGACGTTTAATCCTTTGTTTTCAGCAAGCCGGTGAGATTGACAACCTCACTGTTTCGTTGGGGCAAAGTACTGTGATTGTGTTGTGTGCAGGTCCACGTCAGCGCCGGAATCCCTGGTGTTGCGCCGCATCATATTTCGCCGTCGACAACCTTCTGAAGAATCGTTACTCCTACTGGTTCGATAAACCTTGGTTTCAAACTGAGGGAAAACTTGCTGCTGAACTGCATCATACCTTCCTCTTGGGGTCTCCCAACGAGCGTGTGATTCACGTCATCACGATTCACTATCACTTATATTATTTAATATAGTTGCTGATATGTTAGCCATAATCATTGAGCAGGCGAAATCCGATGGGCAAGTTGTTGGAGTGGTTCCGCACCTAGTGGATGGCGGATTATCCATTCTCCAATATGCTGACGATACAATCCTTTTTATGGAACATGACATGGAGAAGGCAAGAAACCTGAAATTAATATTATCAGCGTTCGAGCAACTTTCCGGTCTAAAAATTAATTTCCATAAAAGTGAAGTGTTTTGTTTGGCGACGCTCAGGACGAGGCTGCCCAATATGCTGAGTTATTCGGCTGTGTGCTTAGCTAGTTTCCAATTAACTATCTCGGCATCCCAATCCACTATATGAGGCTAACGATAGCTCAATGGAAACATGTTGAGTAAAGGCTACAAAAAAATTGAGTAGTTGGAAAGGAAAATTATTATCCCTGGGTGGTAGGTTGGTGCTCATTAATTAAGTCCTAACTAATATGGTGATGTATATGATATCCTTATTCCAGTTACCAAAGGAAGTCTTGCATCGATTGGATTACTTTCGATCTAGATTCTTTTGGCAAGGGGATAATGAAAAAAAGAAATATCAGCTAGCAAAATGGGATGTAGTGTGCCGTCCTAAGGACCATGGTGGTCTTGGCATTCATGACCTTCAGGTCAAGAATAGAGCCCTCCTTGGCAAGTGGCTGTTTAAGCTTCTGACTGAAGATGGGGTGTGGCAAACTCTTCTTAGGAGGAAATAGATAGGCTCAAGTGAGTTATCACAGGTTTCTTGTAAATCAGGTGATTCACATTTTTTGGCTGGCCTAATGGCGACGAAGAAATTCTTCTTCCCATATAGTTCTTTCTCCATTAAGGATGGGTCGGAGATAAGGTTCTGGGAGGATAAGTGGCTATGTACTACCCCACTCCGAGAACAATATCCAGTTTTATACGATATAGTCCAAGGACGTCACAAGAGTGATACGCTTGCTCAAGTGTTGGGAGACCATACTCCAACTGTGACGTTCAGAAGAGATCTTGTTGGTCTCAGGCTGGTCGCTTGACACGAGTTGCTACAACGTCTAGCTTCTGTCAATTTGACACAAGGGACTGATGAGTTCCGGTGAAATTTACACAATATTGGTAAATTCTCTGTGGACTACATGTATACAGCTCTTATCCAACCAGATGTGCCAGTTGATAAAAATAAGAAAATCTGGAAGATGAAAATTCCACTAAAAAACAAAGTTTTTGCGTGGTATCTTCGTTGAGGAGTTATTCTTACTAAAGACAATCTTGCAAAACACAATTGGCATGAAAGTAAACAGTGTGTCTTCTGTCATAAAGACGAGACGATCAAACACTTATTCTTCGAGTGCAAGTTTGCTAGTTCATCCAGATAGGTTCTACTATATACCCACCCAAAAGCATTGCCAATATTTTTGGCAATTGGCCGAATGGGGTGGATAATAGGTTCAAACAACTTATTAGGGTGAGAGCGCTTGCCGTAATATGGCCGCTTTGACTATATAGAAATGACAAGGTTTTTAATGATAAAAATTGTTCTCTTATGCATGTTATATACAGAACTACTGCTACTCTCCGTTCGTGTTCTCAGTTGCAACGTGTGGGGCATCGAGACCTGTTTATAGAGGTGTGTACCAGACTGGAGGATGCGACGAGGGACCTTTTATCCTGACATGGATGGCAGCATAATTTGCGTATTGGCCCTCCACCACCATAGGCGTTATTACAATTTCTCATTATGATATGTAATTCGCCTTTTTATGTTTCAAACTTCAGACTCGTTTCGGCTATGTGCATCTTGGTTATGCAGAGTCTGGGTGTAATACTTAAACCTTTTAAATAATAAAGTTTCCTTTATCTAAAAAAAGAATCTTTTGCCTAACAAAACATGGCAAAACATCTGAAAAATAGCTCTAGTTTGGAGAGTGGTCTGCTCTCCTCCATCCAGTCTAAAAAGGACAAAGTAAACGTTTTGGTATCCAAATTTTTGCTATCCAGCTTGATATTTTCTTCCACTTCCAAATCATTACCCTCAAGTGTTTTAAGTTTCGGTGAAGTCCTTTACCTGCATCGTTGTTCGAGTTAAGGTGCAGCCAAGAACCAACAAGGCATGTTGGCGGACGTCCGCCAGGATTAAATTTCTGTCCGCCCCGTTCCTATTTCAGGTCATGCGCTGGAGTCGCGTAGGTATGCAGGATGAAACTGGATTAGCAAAAAATGTCTAGCGGACTGTCCGCCAAACCTGCCGGACTGTCCACCTGCATCCCCACAACGTTCAGCAAACCCACTCTTGTATTTTCAGTCATAACGAAAGAGCTTCAGTTCAGATTTTTGATTCGGTTTTAAGAAGATTTGGTATACTCACTCCTTCCATCGGTCAAGACTAATTCTTCTTATCGAATCCTTTGTATGCTTAATCGGGTTACTCCCGTTACCGTCACATGCGGACATTTTCGAGCTGTCATCTCCTCTCCTCTTATCGAGCAACAAGACGTATATTTTGCTTGCAAATAAGAAGCGTTGGTTGATTTTTTGGGTTGTCGTTTTCCCGAAAGAACTGAACTGAGAGACGGTGTGTCCTCACTTGGGTTCGAGAATGTGCTGAGACGCGTGGCGACTCCGAAACGCCGAGTGACTGCACACGTCCGGCTTCTCGTTACGGGCTAGTCACCGGCCTCCGCCTACCAACCCGCGCCTGCAAGAACACGTAGCGCCCTACCGTGGCGCCTCATCCATCCGACGATCCCTATCCTATCTCCTCAAAGGGGTTATAAGTAGGGCCTCGGCGCTTCACCTGCTGACACAACAACCTCGAGTCGCAGCGTACCAAGCCAAGTAAACAGAGCACTAGATCGATCTCCCTGACAAGTTCAGTCTTCTGTGCAAGATGGAGTACCAGGGACAGCAGCAGCAGCACGGCCAGGGCACGAACCGCGTCGACGAGTACGGCAACCCGGTCGGCGGCGGCATGGGATTGGGAGGGCACGGCGGCGGTGTCGGCACCGGCGCGGCAGCAGGCGGACATGTCCAGCCCATGAGGGACGAGCACGAGCACAAGGCCGGCGGGATCCTGCACCGCTCCGGCAGCTCCAGCTCCAGCTCGGTACGCGTATATACTTAGTGTGTAATATGTACTACCAGTATCGTCGTGTGCTGTGATGTGCTAACATCGATGACTATTTAATCGCGTTGGTCGTGATGTTTATAGTCTGAGGATGATGGCGTGGGCGGGAGGAGGAAGAAGGGCATGAAGGAGAAGATCAAGGAGAAGCTCCCGGCGGCCACGGTGATCAGCAGCACACCGCGGCGACTGGCGGCGCCTATGGACAGCAAGGTCACGCCGGGATGACGACCGGAACTGGTGGCGCCTACGGGCAGCAGGGACACACCGGGATGACTGGTACCGGGGCTCATGGCACCACGGCCACCGGCGAGAAGAAAGGCATGATGGACAAGATCAAGGAGAAGCTGCCTGGCCAGCACTGAGCTGAGCCCCGCGGCCGCTCCTTGTGAGGTTGAGGTGCCAGTCGACCACGTCTGCAGAATAATAAGATAAATGAAAGAATAAAATCTCCACCATAATAAGTGAGTTCAGCTCACTTAGTTGTTTGAGGTGCACGTAACCCGTTTCCGGGTTTAAGTCATGTGGGTTCTTCTTTTTTTATTTGCCGGGACTTCACACGGTTTTGTATGTATTGTCTACTTACTTTGATGTGTAATTAGTTGTGCCTCTTGAAACATATATGCAGTATGTATATCATGCAGTGGTATAATGCAATATGTATCTTAAGTGGAGCTTTCGTACTCCCCTCATCTGAGTTTCAGGGATCTCACTATTTAAAACAAAAAAATTATAATGATATAATGCGAGTATGCAAAATCCCAATGCAAAATACTTTGCCTTCTGAGTTACACAAAAATTAAATACAAAATATTTGTGTTTTGAACTACACAAAAAAGACAACGATAGATGTATAGATCTAAACATAGTGAACAATGTATAAATAGTTTCAAAACTCCAACTCTTGTCATTTTATACAGACCATAATACAAAAAATTGCAATGTGATTGTACACGCTTATACTATACACATTGACACTATGTGGAATTTTTCCAGACTTTTCTAAAACTTTAAATATCTTTTTTAAATTTTATAAAATAGTGGTCCCACTGAAACTCAGGAATAAAAATAACCTTTTGGAAAATATTGTTTGGTGTATGGAAAGATGCGCAAATGTACCGAATATGTGCATCTTATTATGAGATATTCCCACCTTGATCATTTTATTTGAAATCATGAATGTTCATCGCTCATGAGACATTTTGGGAACATGTTTATTAAAAAAAATCAAGTTATTTTTTTGTCAACTAGTACACTTGAAAATTTCATGATTGACTTAAAAAAAGATTATATGCATTTATTTCTCTTAAAAACAGGGTTAAAACCGTCAACACATCTTTCCATAGAAATGGATTGAATCTTTCTTTCAAACTCCCTCTTTAGCTATTGAGTCAAATCCTACTTGGTTACATGAAAATAATTTTTTTAATGTTTAATGACCAAACTATAACACACTTTCAATTCATGTTTAATTACTTCAAAATATCAGCTAAAATTCATTTGAATCGGCTAAAAATAGTTAGAAATATTTATAAAAAATGGCTACCCAATGTGATCTACTTTATGTAAATAGTAATGGTGTAGTTTGGCACCATATTATTTACACTTACTTCACATGACCTTTTCTGGGTACTTCGGAAATAAAGAATATTTTTTGAAAGTTTGAAATTCAATATGGCAATATTACTTGGCATGCAAAGAAGCAATATTTATGGCCAATTTCTGTAACATGCTAATATTTTTTACCTCTCCATATGTGTATTTTTTCCCCATATCCGCCCCTTGGCTGAATTAATTACTCGTCTAAACCTTGGTGAAACTATATTTAAATCTGACTCTCAAGGTCAGCACCAAAAGGTAGAGCCGTCCTTGTAGAGGTCGGCGCCAATATATTTTAGTAGCTAGATGCTCCTTAGGTTCGGCGCCAAGGGACCCAGAGACGAGAGAGGGACGTTTGTTGGAGGGGATCAAATTCAAATACCAGAGCCACCCTCTTTACTTGTTCTTTTTGCGAAGATAGTGTGCACTCAATCGGTCAATATAAATTCTTCTCTTTCACAAAGAAAAAGGATATGAATTCTTTTGTGAAAGATCGGAGATAAATTCTTCTCATCAAACTTCTTGTATGCTTAGTTTAGTTGGTTCCATTTCCGAATAGTCCGACAATTTCGAGCTCTATCATCTCCTCGACATGTCAACCAAATAAGACGTGTGCTTGCAAATAAAAAAGAAGTATCGGATGCAGAAAATGTTATTTTCTCCCGAGCTCCAGTGCTCCCTCCATTTAAAAATAATTGAAAATTATATTTTTGAGTTTCCAAAAATTCTGAAAGAAAATCACGAGTGTAGGCAATTGTGTGTATCCCATAAATGTGCAAAATTTTAGTTTGAAATACTTTATATTATGGGCTATACAAAAAATAACATAATCTGGTAAAACGTAGAAATTTGAAAATAGGAATATTTAAATCCATAATTTGTCGTTTTTTATAGCTGAAAATCCAGAGTATTTGGAGCTGAAATTTTACAAGTTCATGGAATATACTATTGGCTACATCCGGAGATTTTTTTCAGAATTTTTTGAATCTCATAAATATGATTTTCGAATTTTTAAATTGAAGTGATGATTGGTGCTCGGGAGAAAAAAGTTTGTACTGGTATCGGATGGCTCTGAGGGTCGTCCCAATGTGCCGCGTATATCATCACCTGGATTTCATTCAATCAAGAAAGAACTGAGACGTGGCGACTCGGACGCGGCCAGCGCCTAGACACGTCCTGCTACAGAGCTAGTCGCCGGTCCCGCCTGCCGACCAACTAGTCCTGCAGGCACACGTAGCGCCCTACCGTGGCAGTCGAATCCCTATCCCCTAGCTCGACTTGAAGCCCTTATAAATCGGGCCCCGCGCTGCACCTGCTTACACAACCACGAGACTGATCAGTGTACCAACAAGACAAGCAAAAACATACGAGATTTCCTAAGTTTAGATCAGTGCATCGCCTGTGCAAGATGGACTATCAGGGGCAGCATGGCCAGGCGACTAACCGCGTCGACGAGTACGGCAACCCGGTGGCCGGGCACGGCGGCGCAGGCACCGGCGCGGCCGCCGGAGGGCATTTCCAGCCCACGAGGGAGGAGCACAAGGCTGGCGGCATCCTGCAGCGCTCCGGCAGCTCAAGCTCAAGCTCGGTACGTGTATATATATACTTCTTGCTAACCTGCATTAATGCACACGCATGTCTTGGTACCATTCTGTATGGAATTAACAGTTAACATCATCCGTGAATGTTATTTTTCGTTGGTTGTAGTCTGAAGATGATGGCGTGGGCGGGAGGAGGAAGAAGGGCATGAAGGAGAAGATCAAGGAGAAGCTCCCCGGCGGCCACGGTGACCAGCAGCACACCACGGCCACCGGTGGCGCCTATGGGCAGCAGGGACACACTGGGATGACCGGCACCGGAGCCACCGGGGCTGGCACCTACGGGCAGCAGGGACACACCGGGATGGCAGGCACCGGGGCACATGGCACCACGGCTACGGGAGAGAACAAGGGCATGATGGACAAGATCAAGGAGAAGCTGCCTGGCCAGCACTGAGCTTGCCCCGTGGCCTCTACTACTTTGTGAAGGTTGAGGTGCGACCTTTGCAGAATACTGTGATAAACGAGAGAATAAAATTTCCACCCTAATAAGTGAGCTTAGCTTACTTGGTTGTTTGAGGTGGATGTATACGGGTTTAAGTCCTCCGCGAGTTTTACTTGTCGGAACTTTTGCACGGTTTTGTAAATTGTATACTTTGATGTGTACATGTATGTGGATGTCATGTTATATATATTCATATGTTCCCTTACCATGTTAGTTCGCTGGATTGTGGTCCTTAAGTTATATTGCCACACATGTGACTTCACTCCCCTTTTCAATTGCATTGGATGTCTTTAAGTTTTCTGGAATATAAGAAGACAGAAAAATACAACCGTGGTGTAGGACAGATCATAGGTACAGCTGATTCAAACGCTTGCATGAATTTGAAATTAAATACATGGATGTATTTGACTCACTTCTTTTTTTAGATCAAGTGGACAAAAGTCCATGTTCCCATTATCTAATGAAATCAGACAAAGCATAAAAGAGTTCAGTTGTAGCTAGTCTCAGGTCAACGAGGTAGAAAGAGAGCAAAACTATATGAAAGCTGCGGAGAGAGCCAGCAAAACAGGATCATCTCACGCAAGAGGGAAAAAACTAGAAGAAAAAAAGAAAGATAAAGGAAACCCTTGTTTTTCCACATCACTGCATTTGCCGCCTCCAGAGTGACCATGACTGCAGAAATCTTTTTTTTTTTGACGATTCATGACTGCAGAAATCTGATTCAAACGCTTGCGTGAATTTGTATTAAACATATTGATGTATTTGACTCACTTTTTTTTTTTTGAGCATCCGCTTGTGTTCTACTAAATCACACTGGTGCCTTGGTGGAATTCTGAGCCATGTTCCCAGTTGGGCTTGTTTTTTTTTTTTGAGAGGATCCCAGTTGGGCTTGTATGTTTCTGTTACAGTCTCCCAGAAAATATTCTTCCCAGTTGGGCTTTTATGTCGTTGGAAAGTTTCAGGCAGTCGGCCCTATAACAATGCCCAGCGTCAGCCCAAATTATGGGTGGGCTATTTTTCTTGCTCGCGCTAAACTGCTTCATTTTTTTCTCTCCATTCTGTCAAGTCTCGAGTCACAATGACGGAGGCAATGGCAATGCAAACAAGCGCTGACACATGTACCGGCAAATGCTTTGCTGTTATGTCACAATCGATCACTCTCGATCAATACCACAATATCAATATGCCGGTCAGGGGCGGGCCCAGCTTTATTCAAGGGTATTCAACTGAATACCCAAAAAATTTGGACAAAAACTAGGTATATACAATACAGAATACATATGTATATAAAAAATACGGAAATAAGAGATGTCAATTAGTTGATTGGGCCGTAAACCCTCCTCTACGAGGCCCAGCTAGCTGATTGCCCTGCCTAGCACCATCGCGTTCGCCCCTCTCCTTCAAATTTCGTGATCGTGCATTCCGTAGTTCCCCAAACTGAAGTCTGAACCAACCACAGAAGCAGACGCCCACCCAGCCCTACACTGAATCAGACGGCGACGCACACGGCCAGGCGAAGTCCCGGCGTCGACGCGACAGGCCGCAGCCGGCAGGCGGCACTCGTCCGAGTTCCGATCTGTGCGTACAGGTTGTCCACTTCACGATTAAGAAGTTTGGCTGCGCTGATTACGTTTTCGCCGCCGATCGCCGCTCCTCATCCAGTCCTCCAGTCCTCCCCTCCCTGCTTTGGCTTCTCGCAACAGCTCCAATCACAGAGCCACAGAGGGCTGAGGTGATGTAAAATTTCATTCCAATTGTGTTATATATTCTAGATATTATGCACGTGGAACTATATGATCATATTATCAATTATACATAACAAAAACTAGACTTTCGACTGTAAAAAAATTGTGCCTTTGAAATTTTGAATACCCACTTTCGAAATCCTGGGCCCGCCACTGATGCCGGTCCTTCTCTTCCCTTGATCACGATTGATGTCCATGAGACGATGGATAACAGTTAACGACCCTTTGTGATTGAGCCCGGCCGCCGCGCGGTAACTGGATAAGGCAAAGATAGCACACCGGTGTGTCTGATGGCAGTGTCCTCTCGAGTTCAGGATGTAGACGGACACGGACGTCCGCCTGTCCGCTCTGTCCGCGCCGCTTTAAAGTTCAAAACGGGCGAGCGGATGGGCTGTGTAATTGGGGCGGACCTGACGGAAACGCCTGCTCAGCCGCTGCGGTCCGTGTCCGCCTCGCAGTAGAAAAATCGCCACCATCTGCTCGTGGCCGCTCGGCCGCCACCTGCTCCTGGCCGCTCGGCCGCTGACCGACTCCTCGGCCGTTCCAGGCAAGTCGCGGCGGGTTCCTGGCGCCGGGCCAGACGGTGCTGTCGACGCCCTCCAGCGCTTCGACCTCGGCGCCGCTCGGGATGCTCCCATCGAGCTCCGCCGCTGGAAGCTTCGTCGTCCGGCCAGAGCCCCGCGGCAGGCGACGGACGGGAGGAGGAGGGCTTCAGGAGGAGCCTGCAGGAGCTGGCGGGGATTGACCGGGAGAAGGTGGAGCTGAGCGAGGAGAGGTGTGCGGCTGCTGGCCGCTCAGCCACCGACCGGCTCCCCGGCAAGACCATCGGATACAGTGATCCCCAGCTCTAGAGAGAAGCTCGGCGTGGTGGAGACAGCGGCGGAACGCACAGTAGAAGAGGGGAAAGGAAGCCGCCGGAGGAAGAGGAGCAGAGGCCGCCGGAGGAGGAGAAGGTAGGCGAGGGCAGCGGCACCCACATCTGTGGGCTATGGCAGATTCTTTTGACAGGATTCGATCTATTTAGTCCCTTCCATTAAGATCCGAATTTGATTTGTTGATTTGTTGATTCGATTCATGTTGTCTGAATTTCGCAAAGTATTTCTGATTCCTTTTTGTAGTCTTGTAGTGCGTGATTTGTATTTCTGATTCCTCTCTGGTTGTGAAAAGCATCAGCTGTTGAAAGCTAGCTGCATTGCGTGCATCAAAATCGCCGCCGCCTGCTCCTGGCCGCCGACCGGCTACTCGGCTGTCCACGGCAAGCGGAGCACGTCTTCCATTATTCAGCGCTACCTATGGGCTATGGCTCGACGCCCTCCCGTCGCCAAGCTGCGGAGAGAGATGCCCTGCATCATGTAGGTAGCGGCGGTGGAGGAGAAAGTAACCGCTGGAGGAAGAGGAGAAGATTCTGTCGGAGGTAGCTCACACAGAGCAAATCTCGATCCCCTGCGGATGGAGTTCGTTTCAGAAAGCTCGCAGCGGCTGTCCGCTTCGGTCCGTCGGAATCGGGCGGAAGGCAAGTCAACGGACGCGGCGTCCGCTAAAGTTTACAATTAGTACTCGCGGACCGAGCGGACGGACGCGGATGTCCAGCGGACCGTCCGCCTACATCCTGATCTCGAGTTGTCTCTCTGTTTCCTCTGTGTCTCCGGACTCCGGTCCTTATCTGTTTCATTAGCTACTGTACTATAGACGAGTGTGCGTGGGCATGTATACCACGACCCAGCTCAGCTAGATGTTTGCGTATAGCCCCGGCGCTCCTGTTCAATAGTTGGAAAATGGATACTCATGGATAGAGATTCAGTGAGTACAAGGCGGCCACCCTTATTATGCATTGCACGGCAATACGATCTTTCTCCATCATTTCTGCTGGGTGACACGTATTTCGACAGAAAACATGTGCTCCTACTAGTTGCAAGCGGCACTGGCGTGCCGGGAACATCTACAGAGAGAGTTGGAGATCGGGTTCTTGTCTCCCATCATGCGTACAAGACGGTTGGAAGTAAACGGCACTTGTTTTTCACAATTAATGGGAAGACTTAGTGACCATTAGAGCATGGTTAATAATAGTGCCCGCTGCTCACTATAAGTCATTGCCATGTCACTTATAACTAGCTTATAGTCATCATGTATAATAGTTGGCTATATACATGTACTAGTTTATCAATACATGACCCACCTTACACTCTCACATAATACCTAGGAGCACGTGCTGCATCTGACTCTTACATGAGAGTCCGCTTCCCTTCTCTCTCCTCTTCTCTCTCCTCTATGTAAGCACAACAATACTATTTAAATCCTTATAGCCTGCTGACTGGACCTTATTATACTTGCTCTTAGGAAACGGGGATCAGATTGACGAGCTGACTCGTGTGGTTGGGCACGAGACTTTCTGGAGAAAAATGGCAGGGGCGGAATGGTCACTAATTCATAATGCATCCATGGCTGCACTTTTTTTTTTGACATAAGCATCCATGGCTGCACTTTATGGTTAGGATAAGTAACCGAACAAGGAGGCAATCCTATCCGAACCATGCAGGAGGGCTAATTTGCTCGACCAATCAGAGTCGTGGTTGCCTTGTTGTTTAAATTTATGTTCTAACTTTATATAAAAACGTGCTTACTTAATCATGCACGAGAAACCACTATTAATATACTTATTTATTAGAACGCACGCTTTAGAGATCCCTAACCATTAACTAAGGATATTAAAATAGACTCGACCACACACATGCATATACACGAATATAAATATATACATATACATTATATAAGGTATGTTACTATCAGAAACCAAATCAGCGAGAATATATTTACAACATATGGTTAAATTTCTCACAACAATTTTTTATTGATATACATTGTAGTTGTATAATAAAGAATGATATAACTGATGTTAGCAATATTCAAATGTGGTTAACTATACCCGTTAAGATTATAATATGACTAAATGAGTATAACAATTTAGTATAAAATATTTATTTTAACTCATCCCGGGCCAAAAATATGATTGGATCAGCCCTATGGCGCTTGAATCCGTATCCCCTCGACTCGAAGCCCTTATAAATCGAGCCTACCACTGCACCTGCTTACACGTCAAGTATAAGATTGAAAAGGAGCTCCGAGAAGGTCAGAGTGAGTAACGGCACACCACACCAACGGTGGCGCCTACGGGTAGTAAGGGGCGGGCCCAGCTCAATTCATGGGTATTCAGATGAATACCCATTATTTTTTGCAAGAAATTTCATATATATAATATCCGTATGAGATACTTTGGGTACTCAACTAATACATCAGCTCATGTGCACGCTACGTGCACCTCGTGCCCAGGGAATGCTCTAATCAAACTCAACCCCCACCGTGCCCCAAACAACTGTGGCCCATAGATCAATTCGATCAGGATGCAAGCCACACAGCCCACCTAACGTGTGATGCAATTTTGCTTCCAATTTTAAACCTTGCTTTATTTATTTTTCTGGGTCTTCAAACCTGCAAATTGTTAATCATGTTTCTAAATTGAAAATTGTCTATGTGATGGTGTTGTGTGACGTTAGTTAGAGGGCAGTAAGATAAAAACCCTAATGAACAACAAATAATTAAAAATATAGCATATAGTCCTTGATATTATGGAGTTTTTTTAAAAAAAATTGGCAATTTTTTTTTACTTTGAATACCTACTACCCAAATCCTGGGCCCGCCGCTGCGGGTAGGAGGGACACACTGGGATGACCGTCACTGGTGGCACCTACGGCCGAGCAGAAGGGACACACCAGGATCAAAGCACCGGGGCACATGGCAGCACAGCCACCGTCGAGCACAAGGGCATCATGGACAAGATTAAGGAGAAGCTACTCCCTCCGTTACAAATTAATTGACTTCTATTTGTCCAAATGTGGATGTATCTATACTTGTAATATGTCTAGATACATCCATATGTGGGCAAATAGAAGTCAATTAATTTGGAACGGAGGGAGTACTTGATTACGTAGTATATTTATTACTTTGTATACTCATATTTAATTGCGAAGTGCTATGTAATGGTATATATTATGTTACTCCAATTCATTGCCACGTCATCTTTTTTTCTAGTTAGCATCTATGTAACCATCTTAGTTAGTCCCACTGTGGATGGCCTCAATGCATCCATCGAAACCGTTGTGTGTTTGGCTGCACTTTAAAGTTAGAATTAAGATAACCGAACATGCGGGCAAAATGTATACGCTGGTACTGGTAGTTACCTGGTTTTGTTTGAAACGAGGCAAAACAGTTGCCTATCATTTAGATTGCCCATTTTAGAAACTTTGTACCCTCTTTTTATGATGCATTTTCGTTGGACAAGGTGTGAGGTGATGATTGAGACTCAAAAATATCAGGACAACGACGAGGAATCGAACAGACGGTTAAGAGAATGTTGAACATTATCTTTGATGATTCCCTCCGATCTTTACATATTTTGAAGAACCGTTGAACATTATCTTCGATGATCCTCCGATCTTTATATATTTTGAGGAACCACGTGGCTAAAATGTGTGCCTATTCAAGCGAAACATATAGAATGCTAAAATGGGGTAACATCATGTTTAAATTTTTAATATGGTGTATTTTTTATTTTGTTTCGCTAAACGGGGTAATAAGTGTCACAAATACACAGCTGTGAGGTAAAATGGGAAATTCAGTCTCCTATTAATTAAGATCAAGAGATTTGGCCGATTAATTACGTACGAGTTGTAGTTACCTAGTGTGCAAGATATGCATACGTCGCAACAACTGCATTAATTCTTTCCGGCCGTGCTTGTTTCTTCCATTAAATCAACTTTCAATCAAAGTACGGCGTCGCGCGTGCTGCACTAGAGTATTCGGATCAGATTGGTCAAGGATTTGCAGATAAGATCGTTGCAGCGACTTGAAGCGCGCAGCCTCAGCTGTGCTCCCAACTTACAGCTCGTAACTACCAACGGCAAATTAAGATCTCGCAATGAAATCCGAGATCTTTGACAAAGCAAAAGCATCAACCAACACCCTATCCACTAGTACCGACCAGCCGAGCTGGATCATCATCCGTCCGGCCAGCTGCACCACAAATGGCTGATGATAATCGTCATCCCCTGATGCCCAGACAGACGGGTTCAGCCTTCGTGGTACAACAACCAGGCATTTTGCGTTTCAGTTTGGCAGCATGCACAGTACGTGGGTCGATGCCGTCCGCCGCCGCGAGCGAGAAAGTTGACCGGAGAGGCCGGCAGCGCCCGTGCCGACGGCAAGCGAGCGAGCGGATAACATCGACCGGCATGGCCACAGTGCGCGCAAGCGGCGGTGTGTCGAGCAGGAAATTTCGGCGCCAAAAAGCGGGCGGAACAACGTGAGTAGATTATAGACAGATGATATTATCTGATCAGATGAGGCGTGCACCTGCCTTGCCAGGCCTCGACATGCCTGCGGACATGGCATCGCCGCATGGGGTGGAGTCCAAGGCAAGAACCTGGGTCTCGGTTCAGGCCAGTGCATGCATCAGGATCAGACGGCGTGGCTCGTCCTTTCTCAGGCCCGACCGGCTGAGACGATCATGCTTGCGGTGCGTGAATCTGTTCGGCGAACGGTGCGGTGGTTCTTTGACACATCCCCTCATCTTTTCAGCGACGAGGCTCGAGGGTCCACACGAGCATATCCAACCAACGCACCATCTCAATCTCTAGCTAGCTAGTAGTTTCCTGGAGAGGACGAGGTGTCGTTGCCCGCCCGTCGACATCTTGCCATCCGCACCAAGAAATGCAAGTGATAATGGAACGAACGCCAGGAACACACGATCTTGGTTAGTATCAGTAAACGCACGAGGCTAATTAATCTGGTCGACCGATTCTTCGGTTTACCCCTACTTTTCAGGCACTGATGGAGCTGTGTTTGGCCTCGATCGGTTCCGTGGCAGAACCGTTAACTCCTGCCGTCGATCTTCCGTGACTGACTTTGTGCTTACATTTTTGCTGGTCTCCACGGCCGCCACGCCCGACGGACGTCGATCTCGGCGGTCGGCACGGTCGACGTCCCGGTGGGATGTTTCCCGGCATGAGCGCAACGTCAAGAACGTCCTACTTATCACGAACACGAACCGGCCACCCAATTTGAGAGGTTGAAAATCAAAATGCGGCTGAACTGAATGCACGCACGTGTCGATCGCCAGGGTACACAAAAGGTAGTAGTAGTTGATAAGCTCGGAGCGATGGACGTTCCGGTCGTCGTCTCCGGCCAAGAGGGTCGAACAACGTGCGTCACAGTTGACCCCACTCGGCCACTCCCCGGCGTGCACCGAGAAGAGGCAACGGGAGGATTGTCACCGAACACGTACGGAACAAGGTAAGAGGTACTCCCTCCGTTCCAAATTAGATGTCTTCCATTTATCCACTGCGGATGTATCTAGATATGTTAGATACATCCATTTCCATTTGTCCACATGCGGATGTATCTAACATATCTAGATACATCCGTAGTGGATAAATGGAAGACATCTAATTTGGAACGGAGGGAGTAAGACGAAAGAAGCGGTGCAGCAAGGAAGGACCAACGTGTATCACACCGCCACGGCCGACGACAACGAGTCCATGCCAACTCTTGCCGTATTATTTCATCCGAGTACTACTCACTTCGTTTCAATTTAATTGACTTGCTATACACCAAATGTGCATGTATTTAGACATGTTACATGTATAGATACATCCACATGTGGCGAATAGCAAGTTAATTAAATTGGAACGGAGGAAGTACTTAGGCATGTATGTAAACACGAATTAGTTGCAAATTAGAGTTTCCCTGTAAACACACGGAAATTGTTTTTTGCTCCCGAGCTCAAGTGCTCCAGGCACTTTAAAAAATTCAAAAAGTATATTTAAGAGTTTCAAAAAAATCTGAAAAAAATCAGGCATGTTCTCAATGATGCATATTAGAAGCGTGCAAAATATCAAAGCAAAAGTCTTTATATTATAGTCTGCAAAAAAAATGACAAAATTTATAGATTTGAAATAATGCATTTTTAACTTTAGTCTGACTTGTAGATTTGTTGCTTTTCTGTAGGTCGAAATATAAACCATTTCGCACTTTAATTTTTCACGTCTATAGGATATATCTTCAAGAGCATGCATGATTTTTTCCAGATTTTGTTGAAACTTTTACATTTATTTTTTATTTTTTAAAGTGGCGGGAGCACTGGAGCTCGGGTGCAAGAAATCTCCACTCGTAAACACAAGTACTCCCTCCGTTTCAAATTAATTGACTTCTATTTACCCACATGTGGATGTATTTATACTTGTAACATGTCTACATGTGGGCAAATAGAAGTCAATTAATTTGAAACGGAGGGAGTATATATCAAAGAAAAAGTGAGCTACTATTCTCAAGAAGATAGCGCACAACCAACGTGCGTAGTGCTTAACCTTATCCTGATGGTGTTTACTCCGATTCCGAGCTAGCTAATCTCTTCGTTTACGAGATGTTACTTCTTTATTACTAGAAGCTGCGTGCAACACCATCCCGGTCCATGTCGAGACCTGGTCTGTTTAAATACAGCAAAACACTGCCTTCACGTTCTGGGCAACCCGGCCCTAACCCGTTCTGGTCCAGATAGTCTTTCCCAAAGGGATCCATGTTGAGCTACGGGATTAAGTTTCCTGCTCGGTTGATACCTAATTTGATCGCCAAGGTGCACTAGTAAAGCGCCAGAAGGGCCCCCCAAAAGGCCAAAAGGATACATTGGACTGGAGTAGGACCGGCAGTATATTATCTGCCAAAAAGGTAGTGCTGCTCCATGCCATGCATGCTTAGTTTTGATTATGTTATCCGCTGTTAGGATTTTTTCCCTTTTGCAGATCTGGGGCTTCGCTTTCTGGTAAAGACTATCTGGACGTCATCTCTCTCCCGTTTCTTCTTGCCGACGTGCCAATCTTAAACTTATATACGGACGATTGTGCCGGAAAGTCGTTTTTGGCTCTCCCGACCTCGACCTCTAGTGCTACCTCTGTTTAACAAAAAAAATCAAAATTCATATTAGTATGTTTTTAAAAAATCTGATAAAAATCATGCATGTTGTTAATGATGTATCACAGAAATCTGCAAAATCTGAGTTTGAAATATTTAATATTTTAGGCTACAAAAAAATAAAATCTTGTATAATTTGGAGATTTGAAAGTGAGTACATTTAATCTCCAAAATAGACAAGATTTTGTCATTTTTTGCATAGCTCAGAAAATAAAGTACTCCATTTTCTGTAGTATTTCAAATCGATTTTTTGCGCTTTTGTTTGTGGATACTTGACTGATGACATGTATGATTTTATTTTTCAGTTTTTTCTGAATTTCTGTTTTTTTAATAGAGGGAGCACTAGCCCCAGGAGCAATAAATCTCAACTCTAAATGTTACACATGTTCTCTAGATACATACACAAATGAGTGAACATACACATGAAATGTGTCTAGATACATTTGTGTACATGTGTATGTGGACAAAGTCTAAAACATCTTATATTTAAGAACGGAGGGAGTACACAAAAAAAAAGTTAACTAATGGAGGTTAACTAACTAAAGTTAAGATCGATGGAGGTGGTCACTACATCGTTTCCCGTTTTCTCGTGCCATATCCAGTCCATTTCACTATCATTTGCCCTTCAATTTGGCATGGGAGGGGGCTTCCGTAGGCGAACCCCCTCTCCCCTCTCCTTTTTATTCTGGCCATCGATCCTCTTCTGAATATTGTTGATATGGCCACCTAGAGAGTGCTCTCGCGTGGGTTGTCTAGGAGGGGCGCATACATTCAGACGTCGCTCCATGCCGATGATGCGGCGATTTTCTTAGCCCCGGTTCAGGAGACTAGCTTACGAAAATTCTTCATGGATTTGGAGACATCACGGATCTAGTGACAAATTTAGAAATATGTACGGTTGCGCCTATAAGGTGCGAGGATTTGGACCTCCCTCGTCTGCTCCAGAGTTTCCGGCTCTCATCAAAATATGGTGCTATCTTGGGCTCCAGCTTTTGGTGCACCGCCTTTGAAGATTGGATATTCGGCGTCTTGAGAAAAAAAGTGATTGCAAAAATGATCCCATGGGAGGGTAAAAATATGAACACGTCCGTCTGGACTGCTTTGGAGAAATCGGTGTTGTCTTCAATGGCCACATTCTACCTTACCACGTTTTATCAGGGCCTTTTTTTGGGTGGGTATGGACAAAGCGGTGGCAAGTGCGAAGGTAATTGGAAAACTGTTTGCCGCCCAACAAATCTCGAAGGCCTGGGCATGCTTGATATGGAACGATAGCCCTTCGGCTTTGATGGCCCTGGCTTGAGTGGATATATCTGCATATGGCTTGGTTTGGTCTCGGCAATCCATGTGACGACAAAGACATGATCGTTTCTACGCAAAACCTAGAATCAATCGTTGGATATGGGCACCCGCTGGTCCCCTATCTCCGCCACTGTTTACCATACCGAGGATTGTTGGCTCCAAGATCAAGAAGGAATCGAGAAACTGTTGTCGGCGGGTGCCAAGCATACTTGAGTAATACTATTTTACTGCCATAGTAGATATTTGTTTTAAGACATGGTCATGTTGTTATGTCGACCCCCTCTAACTATGTGAACCGTATGTTAGCGTTTTCTTAGTTATAATGAGATGAGCCAAAATTTTGCCTCCGTTAAAAAAAAACATTGATACACGCAAAAGAAAACGTACACTGCTGTATTGGACCCATTTTCCTTCATATCTGGTGAAAATTCTGAGCTACACAAATTCCCAGTTGGGCCGTATGGTCGTTCCAAAATTTTAGATAGTGCCAACCCGCATTTTCTGTGGCCCCATTTCCCTTGCGCTAAACGGCCGCACCTTGTTTCTCGCCATCGTCTAGAATCACAATCACAGAGGCAACGCCATCATGCACACACACCGGTTTCTAACCGTCAATTAAAAAAAAAAATATGCACACACACCGGTTGGCAGTAACTTTGCTCTTCTATCGCTGCCAATCCAGATCGCGACCGATCACTACCGCAGTACAGAGGTCCTTCTTGATCACGATCGATGTCCATGAGACGACGGATAACGATGAACGAACCCAGCCCCAGTGCACGATCAATAGCTGGATAAGGCAAACACAGCCAACGGTGCAGGTGTTGACCGGTCATCGCATGCACCTGACATCGATCTACGTACGGAGAAATCAAGTCTCTGATGTGTGCATCGATCGAGCAGGGTAGCAGGATGTCTCCGAACCAACGACTCCGTCGCCATTAAAGCTCGCAGTGCAAGGTCGTCTTCTCTTTTTAATTGCTCGAGCCTTGTCGATCAGCTGGTCCGTAATTTCCTCATCCTGGCCTGACCCAGTAGCCCCTCGAAGCTTTCACCAGTTCCCTGGAGGAATTTCCGCGGCTTTTTACAGCCCACGTAGTACGTAACTTCACCTTGTACAAGCTCGGCAATGTCGTAGCGATTAGACTTTCATCATTTCGCCAACGCCAACGCAAAAGACAAGTTTAGCTGATTTACGGCGCGCAATATTTTTTGTTTTACGATTCGTTTTCAACGTATGCGCGGATGCCTTACGTCGACCGATCGCAGTGTCCTCTAGGGTTCTCTCTCTGTTGCCATTTTGTCTCCGATCCTAGCGTATTTAAGTAGCTCTCGGAATATGAGTAGTTGTTTGCGTGTAGCCGCCTCTTCATAGCTCGATGAATATAGGTACAGGACGCTGAGTAGTGAGATTTCCGGAGTAGGGCACGGTGTTTTGGCTCATAGATCTATATGCACCCATTATGTAAAGATATTTTTAAATACATTTTAAAATATAAAAGAATCTATAAAAAGATGGATGAACATCCATACATTTTTTTCGAACATATTCACAAAAAAAGATATTTGTTTGTGGCCTGTATAAAAGCAAAAAAAAAAATGTCGCGTATAAAGTCATTTTGAAACACCGGGATTTGTCTCTTTTACACAAGGTACAAAAAAATTCTTTTTCCCACGAAACTTTTTTTTGTTTAGAATTTTTTAACATTTTACAATACGAACTTTATGCAGCAGAAGCATATGTTCCTATGACCCAAAGGAAAATTTTGAAGTAGTGAGTACCATAAACACATTATGCACGGCAAATAAAATGTGCGGTGCGATCTCTCATGCATCATCAATTCTGCAGGACGTGTATACATACGACACGTACCCATCCGTGGACAGAAAACACGTACTGGTTGCAGTGGCACTGACGTGCCGGGAACATATGTATGGAGAGCCGGGGATCCATCCGGCCCTTGTCGCCCCTCGTGCGCGCAGAATGGTCGAAAGTACACATATAATCGATCAGACTTGTCTTGAATAATTGGTGTGAAAACATAATCGATGTATCACACCGCCCGATCGACGACCATGACAACTGTTTACCCATATTTTTCTCCTGAACGCTTCTGTAAGCCGTGTAGAATAGTAAGCGGTGTAGAATAAGCTAACACTGTTGAGAAGAGATGGAGCTACTATTCTCCATGCCATGCATGCTCCGGCGGGGCGCACACATGGCCGGCCGGGCCATGCTGCGGTGTTGCGCTTGTGCATGCATCAGCGATCCAGCGATCAGACGGCCAGGCGCGTCCTTTCTCGGGTGACGAGACTGTTTGCGGTGCTATGCGCGGGCGCTGCGATATGTTTAGGGAGCGGTCGCCTGATCATTTTTCAGATTAACTTGGAGCTGGAACTCGCAAGACCAGGTGTGCCATCCCGGCCTTCGATCTCAGCAAAGCTCGACCGCTCCATGGGGTCCACCCGATCCAATATCTACCTAGTTTCTTGGAGAGGATGAAAGCGGACGGTCGTTGCCAGTCGGCATCATCATTGTCTTTTTTTTTTGAATTTGGCATCATCATTGTCATTAACACCACAAAATGCAAGTAATTATGGAACGCCAGTGTCGACACACGTTTTTGGTTAGTTAGGTGCACCTCCTTGGCCTCCTCCGTGATGCGCGCGTTTAATCGTTCCTCCTAGATCAGCTCGTGCGGCGAAAATCGTTGGGAAGCCGGCGGAGTTTGACCGGAAACGTCCGGCGGGCCAGAGCGCCGCGCTTTGTGCTGACTTTTGTGTTGCCGGCTCTCCCCTCCCGCGCACACACGACGCCGATCCCGTGCCCGGTGGGATGTTCACTACTAGATATCACAATATAGCCGAGGGTCAGTTTACCGTCGGCTATTTGAGTTTACCGTCGAATATGTCTATAAGCGACGGTGCACCGTCGGCTATCTCCCGTCGGCGATGCTCGGTCGGCCATTACACTTACAGCCGACGGTACGGTCGGGTAACATATTACCCCACGGTCATTAACTGACGGGAAGCGGTCGGTCATGTTCTGGCCATTGGCAGTCCAGTGGACACTCGGCAACACTTGTAGCTGACAGTGTACGGTTGGGTATAACGGTTCCGACAGTAATTTTGCCCCGTCGGATATTGTGATCAGCGACGGTTTGTTGACCCATCGGTATTAGTTATAGCTGAAGAGAGAACCAACCAGTCAGTTAGAATAATTACCGACGGTGCAGACAATCCATCAGAATTGGTACAAATGAGAGCAAAATGTAATTCAGAACCTCAATATTTCAGAATAATAGCATTTCAGAAACAACGCGACCACACATGACTCAGTAACATATAATATATTTCGAGTGACCACATATAATATTTTTCAAGTGACCTCACAAACAGTATGATTCATCTAGAAAATGTCAAATGCAAACTGAACAATAAATCAAGATCATAATGGTTCAAACATTCGGCATACGCTAAATCTGAAAAACTTCAGAACGTCGCTCTGTTGACACCAATAATCTTCACCATCATCACCATAGTTATCATAACGCCCACCACCATCTTGATCATAATCCTCATTGACGTGCTCTTAGCCATAGCCATAGGCATCATCATCACCCTCAAAAGTGAACAACACATGATATATTTTTTCTTCCTGGGCCACCAATAACTTCTATTTTAATGCTCTTGCCGCCTCACAAGCATATAGTTAGCATATACCGATCTTTGGAATAGTTTACAAGCTAGAGAATTTGCATCAAACTAACCTTTTCAGATTCATGTTGACTATCAGAATCTCTTCTCGTTTCACATCCGACTTCAGAATCCGATGTGGCCTGTATATAACACAAAACACACCAAACCGACTTCAGAATCAGCATATTCTGATGATAACAGGTTTTCTTCGGACAGATTCAAGCACAAACACACCAAACCGACCAAATGATGGAACATATTTGCTTACGAGTAGTAGCTTGCCATCAGACTAGAAGCACTAGTTACTTGATGGAAAAACACAGAAAGGTACTCGTGTATATGTTCAAATAGATCACAATACTGAGAACGTACTAAATTATCATGCACCTAAATTACTCCATGAATAGAGTATTCACAACTTCAAGATATCAATAGTGCCAGTTCTACTGCACTTCTTCATTTCAGTGTACATAAATGTGAAAAAGTTAGTACAGCAAACACAAATACAGAAACCATGCTTTAATAAACCCCGGTACGTGGCAATAATAGTATCAGTGTTTTGCTTTGCTGGTAATTTAGTTAAAATCCACGTATCATCAACCTATCTAATCAAGATCAAGGAAGTTGTACAGAACAAAGGTATTCACGCGAGTAGGAATATAAAAGTGGACATAATCTAGTCTCCAGCTAGCACATGGATGATCACAACAAATTAAATAGCTTTGTGCATGGCTGTGGACAGAACAAAGAATTCTAAGTTCTAGTACCCATCGACCTATTTCAGAATTCTCGAAGCATCTACGGAAACCATTCTTATAGGTGGATGTACTTACCCAAAATTCTTCCCCAATTTTGGAAGCTGCCGGTATAACTCCTGTACCAGGAGACCACTTGTAGTCCTCCCAACACAACACTGGTTTTCGATCACCAGCTGGACCAATTGACTCCGGATACATCTGGCGTACTAATGCACCTTGCACAGTTGCACTGTTGATGGTTCACGAGCAGTGTAAGGGTGCTTTTTCCATAGACTGTTACGAATACAGAATAAAGAAAGTTAGCATATGAATATTGCTCCAACAAGAACTAAACCATTTGAAATACTTAATACTAACATTCCCTCAGGAACTATAAGGGCCGATCAATTTCCTCCAGTTTATCACCAGCTTGTTTCTTAGTTCTAGGAGCCCTAGCCCTTTTAGTTTGCTCAGCTGATTCAGATGATCCGTTGTTGTTTTCCACAGAGGCACTAGAAGAAGATCTGTTCGACCTGGTTATTGAGGTAGGACTATGACTCAGCCGGCCAGTCCTGTTACATGGTTACAAAATTCATGCTATTATATATGAAAATGACAAGTAAACCAGTACAAATGCATGCGAGTGAGAACGAAATGAAACATTCTGTAAATCAATTCTCTTCATGTCCATGTGTCTCACAAACCTAATTCGCCCCAAACTTGGTCGACAAAAAAAATGAAAATCAAGATCACTCGCGCAACAAGACACGTCCCGAAATAAAAATTCATCAAACAATTTATCTAGAGCTGCACAAAAAGAATTGCAATCAATAAACATTGAACAACCAGCACACACAAAAGCACATAGTCATATTTCGGCCAGTGTCAATGTGAGAGACAGAGAGACAGGGAAAGAGGGGGGAGAAGAGAGGTGTACCTTGGTGTCCCACTGTGATTGCTAGCTGCGTGCCGATTGGTCGGCCATTGAAGAGCTTCGGTCCACCCGTCGTGGAGCAAGCAGACGAGCAAGGCCCTAGATCGGTTCTGGAGAACGAAGACGAGGATGAGTTTGTTTTGGAAGGGAATCAAGAGACTGCGGCAGTTTAGGACTTAGTTGGGGGCGTGGTGCGCCGGCGCGCGGGATTATTTCGGTGGGCGCGCCACGAAGTCTGCGCTAACTCGCCCAAAATAAGCGCGGCAGGTTCAAAATAAGCGCGTCCAATACCGGCTCTATGGCGCTACTGAAATCATTCTTCAATCGCAAAAAAAACATCATTCTTCAGAACTATTTTGCGTCAAATAATCTACAATTACTCCAAAAAAGGAAATCAAAAGATAAAAAAGGCTGGCACGGGCAGCAAACAAGATTGGGTACGGACCTGGCAACTGAACTAGGGTCGTGGCACGTTCGGACGGTGTCGAGGAAGTCGCCGTCCTTCAGGCGGGGATGGACACGCCGCTGAACTGCGAGTAGAGATGAAAATCGGAGGGCTGACGCTGCCGACGCGATTCAACAGAGTAGGAGAGGTTGGAGGTGAGGGGAGAGGAGAGATGCTCCGATGCATCTGGCCACTGCCGTGAGTGAGAGTGAGGATGGGGAATCGATGCATCTGGCCATTGCCGCGAGTGAGAGTGAGGAGGGGAATCGAAGGTGAGGGACACGTACTCTTTCTTCTGGGTCTCAAAGGGACACATGGATCAGTACACGTATAAATTTGCCCATCCGCCTTTTTATTAGACTAACCAAGTGTCCATAGGGCTGGAATCGAGCCGAGCCTCGAGCCTCGGTCAGGCTCGGGAAAACTCGAGCCGAGCCCGGCTCGGCTTGCCCCTGAAAAATTAGCAGAAAGTAGGCTCGTGGCTCGGCTCGTCAGGCTCGAGGACGAGCCGAGCCGGCTCGCGAGCCGCAGCATATTTTTTTTTCTTTACACAATCGATCGATCAAAGATCAGAGTGCTGCGCTACGTTGACCCCATCGTGCCCGTGCTCTACTGCTCTCTACCTCTTCTCTCCTTCCCCATCTAGGGTTACCGCGCCGCCGGCCGCCACCACCGCCGTCCGCCGCCGGCCGCTCCCACCGCCGCCGGCCGCTCCACCGCCGCCCACTAGCTCTTCGCCTCCTCCGTAGCTCGCTTGAATCAAGGACGCCTGGACGCGCACGCCGCGTGGCGCCGTCGCCGACCTTCCAGTGGCGGCCGCCGGCCGGCCCCTACTCCCTGGCCGTCGCTCCTGTATGTTGGCGCCGTGGTGATTCCCCGCCGTCTGCCGCGGCTATGCTTGCCTGCTCCTCCGATCTCCTATTCCACTATTCTGGCCAGGGGCGCAGTGCCCGTCTTGCCCAGCATCTTCTCTGTTCCATCGTCATTCTCGGCTGATGTTTGACCTGCGCAGCTGCGGCCGCTCCTCCCCTGATGCCGCTCCTCTTCTCTGGCTGGTACGAACGCTTGGACAGTTCAATCCGATCCATGTTTTTCATTTTGCACCAAGTCCACTACCGTATGGCTAGTGCTTGTATTTAACATTTCGAGGTAGCATCCTATTCCTGTTGCTATACTCGTTCAAGCATAGAAACTACGTTTTTCTTTTTTGAGATGAGCACATGTACAGAGCAATGGAATACAGCGCGGTGCATGTGATCCTATTAGTATTCTACAAAATATTTCTCTTGCACACTGCCTGTAATTTCTGAGAATAGCTTACTATTGTTTCCTGTTTAACTGATTTTGAGTGGGAGGAACCTAATCACAGAGTAATCATCTCTTATGTTTAATTGGTTTAATCCTATTTAAGTTTTAGGAATTGATTCAACGTGTATTATTTGGATATGGCGAGTGGGCATAAGTTTAGATGCACATATTCATCTAATTTTGTAGGCATACAAATTGTGGATCCATTCCAAACAAAGCGGCGACATAGGTCACAAGGTTATAATTGAGTTGCTAATCGAGCTACGGCTTATATTTGTTGAACTAAGTGCACATATTTGTGATGTATGAGAAGATGTTACGGATATATTCATGCTCTTGTTGATATAATTGTGAATTGCTACATTTTTTCCAAAGACCATGTCAAATTTTTGTATTTCATCGAGCCTTCGAGCCGGCTTGCGAGCTTTACCGAGCCGGCTTGTCGAGCCTCGAGCCTTGTCCGGGAGGTCTAGGCTTGGCTTGCTCCACCTTCGAGCCGAGCCGAGCCCGAGCCGAGCCTTGTCGAGCCCGAGCCGAGCCTCGAGCCTCGAGCTTCATGTCCAGCCCTAAGTGTCCATTCATCAAACAAGAGTTTGACTGACCAAAACCGACTAAAATGACACACCAGAACGTGTCTAGATACATTTATAAACATGTGAATATGGATAAATTCTAAAACATGTTATATTTAAAAACAGAGTGAGTAGAAGTAGCCAAAGGGACCAAAATGCAAAGAATTCAAACACTCGTCACTAAGATGCGTCGTCGTTGCTAGGCCGCCGAATAGGGAAGATGAGACGTCGTCGCTCCCCAAAACGACAACGCGCCATCGTAGACAAAGCTGGTTTCTTAGCCGAAGAACTGCTCTGTCAAAGGACTTAATATGGCGCATATGTCTTTTATCTTTCCTGCGAACAATAAACCTCCGTAACGTCGATTCGTCCGACCACGTCATACAAGCCCGCCGAAGTCACCTGCCATTGTCCTCCTCCCTTTCACTATTCTAATAGATCATGTGAAACACTTATCCAACATCTCCATCGGTCTTCCGATCATCGATCTGAACAATTCCACGATAGAACTGCATTTGGAATAATAGCTCAAAATATCACTTCAAAATTCAAGTTCTCCAATGACGAATGTGATGGGAGTATATTTTGTCTTTTTATAATTTTCTCTTCGAAAAACAACGAATAAAACTCAAATCTGATATCCAGCCTGAGAATTCAAAATGGATATCCCGGTCATAATCCCAAACACCCACTTCATTAGCCCCATCGGCAATTGAATAAAAAACCGAGGGCCAACTTATACCGTCGGCTATATTATTCACCCTCGGGTATTGTCTCGTATGACCGACGGTTAGTATTTCACCATCGGTAATTTTAACTTATAGCCGAGAGTTCTGTTTCAACCGTCGGCTATTTTGAAAAATATCCGACCGTGGTAGATGTACTGTCGGATATTACTACGAACCGTAGGCTATTACTCGTTAATGCCCGAGTGATGTTTCATTCCCGTCGGCTATCTGAAACACCGTCGGCTATACTTTATAATATCCGACAGTTCGGCTTAAACCGTCGGTAATCTGCGGCACCGTCGGTCATTAGGGTAATAGCCGACCGTCCGTCGGTTATTAAATTTCACCGTCGGAAATAAGGGGATTTCTAGTAGTGGTTTCCCGGCATGAGCACAGCGTCAAAAACGCCGGGGACTATTTGCGTGCGTGGAAGAGTCAAAGTGGAGTAGAAACGTGGGGGTGTCGTGGATTTGTGCTGGATAAGTTGGGAGAAAAGAGGTGGAAATGTAGTTGGATGCACGTACGTGTCCATCAGAGTAGCTAGCTAGATAGAGCCGCCGAAAGGCAGTGTAGAGATGGGAGGGTTTGGTGACAGGGACGTGCGGTCGTCGTCGTCGTCGCCGTCTCCAGCGAACACGGCCGGGCGCCATCGACGTGGTGGAACTGGAACATGGTACTCAATCTCCGTGGCCTGACAACGTGCGTCGCCGTTGACCGACTGCAAACGAAAACAAAGCAAGAGGCCCGATCGACGACCATGACAGCTGTTTATCCATGCATATTTTTCTTCCGAACGCTTCAGTAAGCCGTGTAGAATAAGCTTACACTGTTCCGAAGAGATGGAGCTACTATTCTCGAAAGAATAGTGCGCACCTTGCTAACGTGGGCAGTGGTAAGTGTAACCACCTAGCTTATCCTGACGGATGACGGTGCTCCTACTTGCTCTTCCTACAGCAAATACTAATCGCTAACGTTTACGAGTCGCTAATTGGATTGCTTTGATTATCCAATGAAGTCTGAACCCGTGATCTCTGTCAAGATCCCCGCCCCGTTTAAATACAACAAAACGCTGCCTTCACGTTCTACGCAAGCCCGGCCCCACACCGCGATACTAATCCGTTGATCCACGGCATGAAGTTTCCTGGCTCTCGATACCTAATTCGATCACCAAAGCAAAGACTAAACAAAACCAAAGTCCATCGGGTCCCTACCTATCTAGCCTGCTAGCTAAAAGTACAGACTAAAGTAGGACCGACCGGTGGGGTGTTTAGTAGTAATCCGTGAAAAGTCAGCACTGTGCTAGCTGCTCCATACATCATGCATGGTCGATTTGATTATGTTATCCGGTCTTAGGATTTGTCCAATCCAGATCTCGCGCTTTATATACTTTCCGGTGAAGATCGACTCGGGACGTCGATCTCTCACCGTTTTTGTTCTTACCGACGTGCAGAAGTTGCTTACCCATCAATGCATGTATATGTACGCATACATGGGCTCATGGACCGTACAACTACTGAACTCAGTGTATATACACGAAGGAATTAAGAGTATGGCTAGGTATAATCGCTGGTGGTAGATTCGTTCCCGTACCGTTTGGTGCATCTCGCCATCAATTTTCTCCTAGTTGTGCATGTGGGAGGAGGCGATCCGTACTAACATGCGACCGGCCACAGGAGTTGAGGAGGACGGACCGCGGTGGTCGGCACTAATATAAGCTGTACTAGCCACGTAGCCGTGGGGACGCCGGCGCGGGCACGCACCAGTAGGATCACGCGACGCGGAACACGTACGGGCCCATCCGTGGTGTGGTGGATAAGGTGGGGCGCGCCCATCCTACTGTCCCGTACTATACTATACTCTCATCTTTTTCCTTCTTCTCCTTCTGGAAAGGGTCCCACGGTGGTAGGCTAGAGTCTAGACCAATGGATAAGATC
This sequence comes from Poa pratensis, assembly GCA_947311845.1. NCBI lineage: Eukaryota > Viridiplantae > Streptophyta > Magnoliopsida > Poales > Poaceae > Poa > Poa pratensis. The sequence goes on from CAMZMU010000111.1 coordinate 23,237,089, forward strand.
ATGGTAATGGTAATAGGCTCAGGGACAGCCTGCCGATTGGTGGTGCTTTGCCCGCTTTGGTCCCTCTGTCGGTCCCGTAGGTCCCATGTGCAGGCAGGCAAGTCCCCGGGAATGTGATAACCTTTCCCGTTCATGCACATACAGTCCTTTTGAGGAGATGTAGGGTGTGTTTGGTAGGTCGGCCCAGCCCAGAAAATCCCACCCCACCCAGCTTTTGCTTGTTTGTTAGCCCGTATTAGGCATCTCAGCCCTGCCCACGCGATACGAAAACTACCCCTCAGCCCTGCCCACATGCGAAGCTCGATTCGAGCTTCGCAACTCGACCGGGGCGAGCTCGTCCGAAAAAGCAGGCCGAAAAATCTCCGCGCGTCCCACCAACCGGCCCCAAACCTTCTCACCCCCGCACCCCCTCCCGAAACCCTCGCTCATTCTCCCCCGTTCCTTCTCCTCACCCAGCCGCCAGGGAGCTCTCCCCCGCACGAACCACTCCCTCGCCCCCGCAGGGAGCTCTCCCCCGCCGCCGCCTCCCCGCAGGGAGCTCTCCCCCGCCGCCGCCTCCCCACGAAGCACTCCCTCGCCCCGCAGGGAGCTCTTCCCCGCCGCCTCCCCGCAGGGAGCTCTCCCCCGCCACCTGTGCTGCACACGCCGGTGAGGTCGACGGCGGCCGGCATGGAGCAGATCGACGGGTGAGCTGCGCCTCCTCCACACCTCGGGCCGTCTGCGCAAGAACCATCCGCCCCCACGCGGACGAATCCATCTGCCGCCAACCATCCTCTCCCACCTCGACGAATCCATCTGCCGCCACCGTTTCTACAAGCGCCGGCGGGCAGGGCGGCCCAAATGGAGCTCGCGACCTTGTCCGGCCGTCCTGGCTGACCTGCAGGCGGCGCTCGAGGGTGCAGCCACCGGAGCAGCAGATCCACGCCGGCGCTTCGACGGGAGCAGTGGGTCTGCAGTGCCTTCTGTACTCCACTCCGGCCGGCCCACAGCTTCTCCACATCTCCTGTCCAGCCATCTACACCTCCACTCCCGCAGCACCCATTGACCGACTGAGGTAGCACACTCTCAGCCAATTTCTTGTGATAACCATAGTCATATGTCTTCATATTGTGATGTGTTCTGATTATTGTTGCCTCTGTGATGTGTAGTCATACTGGGTATTTATCTTTTTGTGTACATTGTTATGGGCAGTAGGTGATTAAATTGTGAAAGCTTTGTGTTGTCACTTTATATTGGTACCAAACATGACTTGTTTTCATCTGTTTAGATGGACGATTTGGCAAGAAAACGTCGGCAATTGATTGTGAAAGCAGCTGGCCTTGCAGCTGTTATGGGTGCTTACATGGTTTTTATCTCAAGGAGAGCTAGGAAAACTCCAGCCATAACTATAGGTCGTAGAATTGATATGGATGTAGCTAGAGAACTAAATCTGAGATACATATATCATTCTAGCGACACAAATTGTCTAAATCAGTTAAGAATGAAAAGAGCTCCCTTCTTTCGTTTGTGTACTTTGTTTAGAGAGAGAGAATTATTGTTGGATAGCATCCATACTACTATTGAGGAACAAGTAGCCATGTTTCTCCTAGTTGTTGGCCACAACACAAGGTTTAGGGCGCTGCAACCTTGTTTTAGGAGATCTACCGAAGTAATCAGTAGATATTTTAAGGCGGTATTGTATGCTGTTGGAGAGTTGCGAGATGAGATGATTCGGCCTCCCTCCACTCAAACCCACCCAAAAATTCAGGAAAACAACCGCTTCAATCCCTATTTCAAGGTAATACTTGCTATTTATTTCAAAACAGATCTCAACATTGATATCTAAAACTTATGGATGATAAAAAAGTACTTGTGGTTATGAATTAGGACTGTATTGGAGCAATTGATGGGACACATGTGCTTGCTAGAGTCCCAACAAGTATTTCAGCCGCCTTTCGGGGTAGAAAAGATGGCACTACCCAAAACGTCATGGCTGCGGTTGACTTTGGTTTAAGGTTTACCTATGTTCTTGCTGGTTGGGAGGGTCAGCCCATGATGCCCTCATACTTTCAGATGCTGTGGAGAGGGATGATGGGTTGTCACTTCCTCCAGGTAAAAACTAAAGCCTATTAGCTATATGTCCCAACAGTTCTTTCGTTTGGCTAATAGTTGCAATTTTATAGGAAAATTCTATCTTGTTGATGCTGGATATGCCGTTAGACCGGGTTTCCTTCCACCGTACCGTAAAACAAGGTACCACTTGAAAGAGTATGGTGGAGGGAATCATCCTGAAAACTATAAAGAGCTTTTCAACTTAAGACACTCTTCGTTAAGGATAACGGTTGAAAGGGCTTTTGCTGCGTACAAGAATCGTTGGAAGTTCGTTTACAATAAACCATTCCATCCGTATAAGACCCAAGTCAAAGTAGTGATTGCTTGTGCCATTCTCCATAATTGGATACTTCAGTGGGGTGAGGATGAATTTTTTCCACCGGAGGCATGGGAACCGGAACCCAATGATGAGGACCACAATGATGTTGCTTATGATAATATTACTTGGAAGCTAAAGAGAGATGAATTTGCACACCACATGTGGGCCAATAGGGGTTAGCCCACATTTGATTTACTCTGGAGTTAGTTGTTGTAATAATTGTGACTTGATGCTGGATTATCGTATATTGGTGCTGGATTATCACATTTTGGTGTTGTAATGTCTATTTTGGTGCTGGAATATCACATTTTGGTGCTGTAATGTCACATATTGGTGCTGGAATGTCATATATTGGTGCTGTTTTGTCATATTTTGCTGCTGGAATATATTTATACTGCTGTTATGTCATATATTGGTGCTGTTTTGTCATATTTTGCTGCTGGAATATATTTATACTGCTGTTATGTCATATATTGGTGCTGTTTTGTCATATTTTGCTGCTGGAATATATTTATACTGCTGTTATGTCATATATTGGTGCTGTTTTGTCATCTTTTGCTGCTGGAATATATTTATACTGCTGTTATGTCATATATTGGTGCTGTTTTGTCATATTTTGCTGCTGGAATTTATGTATACTGTTGTTATGTCATTATTGGTGCTGTTTTGTCATATTTTGCTGCTGGAATATATTGGTGCTGTTTTGTCATATTTTGCTGCTGGAATTTGGTGTAGATGGATGAACCTATGGATGAAGTTCCGGATGTTGATGCTAAAGCAAAGAAGACCGAGAAGGTGATGAAATGGACCCCTCCTATGTCGGCATGCATGATGCGATGTCTTGCTGAGATTGCAGCGAAAGGTGTCAAGACTGACAAAGGCTTCAAAGAGATACATATTAACCAAGCTGCAAAAGCTTTGACCCAACTAGTCGGTTACCAAGTTACTATCACCCAAGTGGGCAATCATCTCCGCAAGTGGAAGAATATGTATCAAAGGATTGAAAAACTCAGAGTTTTAAGTGGGGCGCTTTGGGATGATGATCAAAAAATGATACGCCTAGAAGAGCAGCATTATTTGGGTCATACTCTGGTATGTACATTCATGCTGAAATCCTTATTTTCATGATGCAATTTATTATATATTGGCTGGAATGTCGTATTTTGGTGCTGGAATGTCCTATTTTTGTGCTGGAATATATTATATATTGCTGGAATATATCATTTTGTTGCTGAAACCTGTTATTTTAGTGCTGAAACATCTTACTTTAGTATGCTGAAATCTGTTTTTGACATACATTTTAGGATACTCCTAAGGATGCTGAATTACTCAACAAACCACTTGTTAACTTTGAATATATGGAAGCTTGCTTTGCCAATAAGCTAGCCACGGGAAAGTTTGCAATGGGGTCGAATGAGCCTTTGGGGAAACCTACTGCATTGAATGGCGAAGGTATTGCTGCTGCTACTCCTATTGTTTTGGACTTCGATCTTGGTGGTATTGGTGCACCTACTCCTGCCTCTACTCCTACCACTACTCCTTCACCTACTGCCACAAATAACAAGAGGAAGAGGGTTATGAGTGAAGAAGATGAACTTCAGTGTCGCAACATGTCCGATGCATTGCGTGATGTGGCCGGTGCTATCAACAACACTTGCCATACCGAGACACACCCAGATTTATACAAGGCTGTTATGGACCTTTCTTTCGATATGGAGCAACGTTTGGCTGTTCTAGATTATCTGACAGAGCACAAGGGTCAAGGACTTAATTTTGTCAAAATGGAAGCTCAAGTTCGTGAAGCCTCCTTCAAGCGCATTCTAGCGAAAAATCCTGATCTTGTTTGACTTGGAGTTGAGATTTCATCTCTTTTGTAATGCCTCGTAATGCAAACTTTTAAACCTTTTATGTTATATCTACCTAATTCGTGTGCTGAATTATGTTGTTTTGGTTGCTGATGCGCGTAAAGTCACACGTCAGTTGGGAACCCCAAGAGGAAGGTATGATGAGCACAGCAGCAAGTTTTCCCTCAGTAAGAAACCAAGGTTTAATCGAACCAGTAGGAAATCTCGAAGCTACGAAGGTTGTTGGTGCAGGAATGTAGTGCGGCGCAACACCAGGGACTCCGGTGCCAACGTGGAACCTGCACAACACAATCAAATCACTTTGCCCCAACTTAACAGTGAGGTTGTCAATCTCACCGGCTTGCTGAAAACAAAGAGTTAAACGTATGGTGTGGAAAATGATGTTTGTTTGCAGAGAATGAAAGAGAACAATGATTGCAGTAGGTTGTATTTCAGATGTAAAAGAATGGACCGGGGTCCACAGTTCACTAGTGGTGTCTCTCCAATAAGATAAATAACATGCTGGGTAAACAAATTACAGCTGGACAATTGACAAATAGAGAAGGCATAACAATGCACATACATATCATGATGACTACTATGAGATTTACTTAGGGCATTACGACAAAATACATAGACCGCCATCCAGCATGCATCTATGCCTAAAAAGTCCACCTTCGGGTTAGCATCCGCACCCCTTCCAGTATTAAGTTGCAAGCAACAGACAATTGCATTAAGTACTGTGCGTAATGTAAACAATACAAATATCCTTAGACAAAGCATCATTAGGTTATCCCTAGTGGCAACAGCACATCCACAACCTTAGAACTTTCTGTCACTGTCCCAGATTCAATGGAGGCATGAACCCACTATCTAGCATAAATACCCCCTCTTGGAGTTACAAGTATCAACTTGGCCAGAGCCTCTACTAGCAACGGAGAGCATGCAAGATCATAAACAACACATATAAGATAGATCTATAATCAACTTGACATAGTATTCAATATTCATCGGATCCCAGCAAACACAACATGTAGCATTACATAAAGATGATCTTGATCATGATAGGCAGCTCACAAGATCTAAACATGGAAGTACAAGTGGAGAAGACAACCATCTAGCTACTGCTATGGACCCGTAGTCCAAAGATGAACTACTCACGCATCAGTCCGGAGGCGGGCATGGTGATGTGGAGCCCTCCGGTGATGATTCCCCTCTCCGGCAGGGTGCCGGAGGAGAACTTCTGAACCCCCCGAGTTAGGGTCGACGGCGGCGGCGTCTCTGTATCTGTTCTGGAAAATTGGCTCTCGGTACTAGGGTTTTCGGGGACGAAGGAATAAATAGGCGAAGGGGCAGCGTCGGTGGCCGAGGGGGGCCACCACACCACGTGGCGGCGCGGCAGAGGGGCCCGCCGCGCCGGGCTATGGTGTGGCCCCCCTGCTGCCCGTCCTCGACTCCTCTTCGGACTTCTGGAACACTCCGGGGAAAATAAGATATTGGGCTTTTGTTTCGTCCGATTCCGAGAATATTTGCAGAAGTACTTTTCTGGAAACAAAAACAGCAGAAAACAGGAACTGGCGCTTCGGCATCTTGTTAATAGGTTAGTTCCAGAAAATGCGTAAAAACATTATAAAGTGTGAATAAAACATGTAGGTATTGTCATAAAACTAGCATGGAACGTAAGAAATTATAGATACGTTGGAGACGTATCAGTTGCTGTAATATATTGTTTATGTGCTGAAACATATTATTTATGTGCTAAAAATATGATGTCGTTTCATTACTCATTTTACATCTAGATGCTGTTCAAAGTGGAGAGAAGAGTTTTACTGAGTCAAATTTTCAAACAGGCTACCAAACAACATCTCAGCTCAGCTTATCTCGACTGATACAGGCTAACAAACAGCCTCTCAGCTCAGCACGGCCCAACTGGCCCAGGCTACCAAACACACTGCAAAATCTCAGCTGACCCTGTATAAGATCAGCTTGTATGAGGAGAGATTGACTCGGTGGAGTGGCACAGGCTACCAAACACACCCGTAGTAAACGCGTACGCAAAGCAGGCACCCTCAGAAAACTCCTTGCAAGTACGGATTTTTACGAGACGCAAAGTACCCCGCAGAAAATGTGTGGACTGACGCCAAGTATGGGATGGCCGGATGGGCATGCAGAAACGTCCAGAACCTCCTCGTTTCATTTCATTTCAGAAAGGAAATCCGGCCGGTGCGAGGTCGGCAATGCACGTTGCGCGGGAGAACAGCTAGCGGCCGGGCCCCACGGGCCAGTGGCTGCGCCGCGGACTGGGCCACGTGAACGTCACGCCCTTCGCGTGCCCGATTTTGGGGTTGGGCTGCTGCCTGCGGCCTTTGCCCTGCGTTCCAGCCTGGACTTTGGTGGGAGCTGGGAGCCTTATCCTGTCACGGGTGGACCGGCAGTTGACCGCGGGCAGTGATGACCACGGCCGGGGACGGAGAGGAGCGACAGCTTACACTTGTGCTGCCTCTGCAGACGTGGATGCAGCTGTGTCTCTCAACTCTGAGTCTGACGCACTACTCCCATCCCATCCGAGCACGTGATTTTTTTCATCAATTGTCAGAGAACTTCTCGCGAGAACAGTCACTGAACTAACCTCACGCTGTTGGCGTCATGGACATTGAAAAACTATTGAAAGTGACGTTTACATAATGGTAGATATGACAAGCTCAAAATTTACCACGACACATGAATATTCACAAAATAAAACAAGCAATTTGTTCAAAGGGACACTATTTAGACAATTTACCATTGATAATGGGTATTCGAATTTATCGAAGTATAACCGTTAACTATTACTGATACACTAATATTGTACTACCATAAATATAAGAGAGAATTCCTTATTTGGCCCCATCTCAAAATCGTCTTCCCTATTTGGCCTTAGAAAAAAAATATTCTTCCGAGTTTGACATCTAAACTTCATTTATTTCCTAATATGACACTACCGTTTGTGCAGTTCTGTTTTGCCGTCAGTTGTTATTTCGTTGGACCAAAATACCCCACCCTAATCTGACCGAATCAACTCACCTGACCGATCAAACCAGCCTTCTCTTTTTCTAGCTTGTGCTAAACTGCTTCATGTTTTTTTTTTCTCACCATTCTGTCGAGTCCCGACAATCGAGTCACAATGACGGAGGCAATGGCAATGCAAACAGACACACGTAAGGGCACAAGCTTTGCCGAATTGTCACGATCAGTCACTCTGGATCAATACCACAATTTCAATATGCTGGTCCTTCTCTTCCCTTGATCACGGTTGATGTCCGATGGATAACAATTAACGAACATGATTGAGCCCGGCCGCCACGCGGTAACTGGATAAGGCAAAGATTGCACACCGGTGTGTCCCAGTCCGTAACGGGCGGGGCTAGCTTGCGCACGCGCGAGCGCTCGTGTGGATTCCGACAGCCCCGCAAGTGCGCCTCCGACCGCGTCGTGACAAAATCCGGGGGAAGAAGATGAACAGTGCCCCGCCGCCGGCGCCGACCCAACCGCCTGCCTCCGCCACCCGCGGCCGCCTCGCCTCTCCGCCCTATTCGAATCTCCTCCTCCGCCAGTCCGCCGCCGCCCGACCATCTCTCTAACCCCACCCTTCTTCTCCGGTGCCGGCGACCCCGCACCACCGCATCCCCTAAGTTAAGTCTCTTCTCACCTGCACCGCCTCCGCCGCGGCCAGCCGTGGCTCCGGCTTAGCCTGGCCCCGTCCGAATCAATGGAGAATTGAAGGAATCGGGTACGGGAGAGAGAAAAATGAAGGAGGAGGAAGAAGAAGATGGGCACGTGGGTGGGACCCACCCCCACGCGTCACGCGCCTGCCAAGCGAGCGGTCCGTCGCGCGCTCGTAGGAAAGACGTTTCGGTCCGTAACGTAGAAGCATAGGTGTGATATCGATCTTCCACATTATCCGAAACCGACGGCTACTCCATCGCCAGCCATCTGGCAACGCAACGCCGTGGTGTATTTCCAAGCCATGCCTGGTCCTTGATCACTTAATTATCCGTTTGAAGCTTTTCCACCAAGTCCGGTTACGCAGAAATTTTCGGTGAATTTCGTGTACTCTAGCTCTGTAATGTCACGGTAATTACTATGCTCTCATTTCGCGCGCCCACCCAACACAAACGACGACAATATGCCAACTGGTAGTATATACCTACAAGGCATTGGATGGCAGTGTCCTCTCGAGTTTTCTCTCTGTTTCCTCTATGTCTCTGGTCCTTGTCTGCTTCATTAGCTATACTGTACTGCTCACTCCGTTCCAACTTAATTGACTTCCTATCCACCATACGTGGATGTCATGTCTAGATACATCCACATATGGTGGATAGGAAGTCAATTCCTTTCAAAAAAAAATAGGAAGTCAATTTAATTGAAACGGAGGGAGTACTATAGACAAGTGTGCGTGGGCATGTATACTACTACGCCCAGCTCAGCTAGCTGTTTGCGTATAGCCCCGGCGCTCCTGTTCAATGGTTGGACAATGGATGGCACGTATGTACCTACCCATCTTTCGATAGAAAACATGTACTGGTAGCAGAGTGGCACTGGCGTGCCGGGAACATCTACAGAGAGAGTTGGAGATCGGGTTCTTGTCTCCCATCATGCGTACAAGATGGTTGAAAGAAACGGCACTTGTTTTCATAATTAATGTGAAGACTTAGTGACCATTAGCAAACGGGGATCAGATTGACAAGCTGACTGGTGTGGTTGGGCACGAGACTTTCTGGAGAAAAATGGCAGGGGCAGAACGGCCATTAGTTCATAATTCATCGATGGACTGGAAGGTGCTATGTGTTTGCCTAGCTAGCTCAAGTTTATGGTTAGGAATAAGATAACCGAACGAGGAGGCAAATATATATGCTGGTAGTTGCCTGGTGTGTAAGATATGCAAGTATTGCGTCTCAACAACTGCATTCCTTCCGGCCGTCAAACTAGGGTTAAGAAAAAGATGTCAAAAAACGAAGCTGAAGCAAGGAGGAGCGTTTTGCGGCTGGAGCCAGTTCTTAGTTTTGAGTGTGGCTCTCTAAAAATCTGTATCTGGCCTGTAAATTTTTGCTTCTCTGTTTTAGCTCCCCCTTTTGTCGCCTTTCTCTCAAACTCCTAGTACTTCTGGGAGATGGAAAACTTATGCGGTGGTTGGATGCGTTTTGGATGTCTGAACCTTGTAGCAAAAAATGTTTCATTAATGAAATCGGGGGTGACCCTTTTATCTAAAAAAAATTCCTTCCGGCCGTGCTTCCGTTGACATTAATCAGCTGTCGATCCTAGTACGACGTCGCACGCGCGTGCTGCATTAGAGTATTTGATGAATTAGATTGGTCAAGGATTTGGAGATAAGGTCGTTCCGGCGAACTGAAGCGCGCTGCCTGAGCTGTGTTCCCAACCTACAGCTCGTAACTGACAACGAAATTCTCCGGAAGGCGCGATGGAGTAAAACCCCATACGATCACGGCAAAGATCTCGCAATGAAATCAGAGATCTTTGAGAAAGCAAAAGCTGCAACCAACACCCTATCCACTACTACTGCCCAACAGCCGAGTTGGATCATCATCCGTCACTCGGCCAGCTGGACTACAATGGAGGATGAATGGTCATCATCAGAGGCCCAGACGGCGTTACCAACATCAGCAGTACTAGCAGGCAGCTGGTCGCGACGGCTACCTCCCCAAGTGACAGGAACAGGAGTGCGAACCCCAGAAGCAGAAGACGGCATTGCCAATGAGATCAAGTCGCGGGAAGTTAATTTTTGGCCGGACTTTGCGTTTCAGTTTGGCAGTATGCACAGTACGTGGCTCGATGCCGGCCGCCGCCGCGAGCGAGAAAGTTGACCGGAGAGGCCAGGCAGCGCCCGTGCCGGCTGCAAGCGGGCGAGCGGATATCATCGACCAGCGTGGCCACCAGTACGCGCGAGGGCCCTGTCGGGGTTTAGATTAGCGGCGCTGCGTTTGGACGAGCAGGAAATTTCAAGCATTTCGGCGCCAAAAAGCGGGCGGATCAGGCGATCAGCGATCAGCACGTTTTATCAGATCAGATGAGGCGTGCACCTGCCTTTGCCAGGGCTCGACATGCATGCGGACATGGCACGGCCGCATGGGGTGGAGTCCAAGGCAAGAACCTACGTCTCGGACTCTCGGTACAGGCAGCCAATGGCCGCGGGATGCTGCTAGTGCATGCATCAGGATCAGACGTCCTTTCTCGGGCGAGACGATCTGTTTCAAGCGGTGCGGTGCGTGAACCTGTTCGGCGAACGGTCCAGTGGTTCTTGGACACCTCGCCTCATCTTTCTGGTTTCGAGCGAGTTGATTTTCAGCGGAGAGGACCGAGGGTACACACCAAGAGATCCAACCAACGCCAGGAACACACGAGGTGTCGTTGGAGAGGACGAGGTGTCGTTGCCCGTCGACATCTTGCCATCCGCACCAAGAAATGCAAGTGATAATGGAACGAACGCCAGGAACACACGATCTTGCTTACTATCAGTAAACGCACGAGGCTAATTAGTTTGGTGACCGGTTCTTCGGTTTACTCCTACTGATCTAACTGATGGAGCTGTGTTTGGCCTCGATCGGTTCCGTGGCAGAACCGTTCGTCGTCGATCTCGGCCGCTCCGTGACTGACTTTGTGATGACATTTTTGCTGGTCTCCACGGCCGCCACGCCCAACGGACGTCGATCTCGGCGGTCGGCACGGTCGACGTCCCGGTGGGATTGTTTCCCGGCATGAGCGCAACGTCAAAAACGTCCTACTTATCACTTGCGTGGAACCGTGAAACGCGGCCGTCGTCGGGGTATGAACATGAACCGGCCACCCAGATTGAGAGGTTGAAAATTGAAATGCGGTTGAACTGGATGCAACTCGCAGTCTCGCACGTGTCGATCACCAGGAACCACCGAAAGGTAGCCGTAGACTCGTTGATAAGCTCGATCGGAGCGACGGACGTAGATGACAGGGACGTCGGCCGGGCAGTCGTCGTCGCCGGCGAAGACGGCCGCCCGGCCGGGGACGTGGAACAACGTGCGTCACAGTTGAGCCAACGGGAGGATCAATGGTCACCGGACAAAGAACAAGGCAATTACGGAATTTTACGCGGTGCAGCTAGAAGGCCACAACGTGTATCACACCACCACGATCGACGACCACGAGTCCATGCATGCCAACTCTTGCCGTATTATTTCTTCCAAACTAGCACAGTCCATGCATGCATGCAAATGCGAGGGCATCATCTGTAGTTGGTTGAAAGTGTTCAACAAATAAATCTTGGTTTCATTGATACCATATTATTTCCCATTATGGGACAACAAATAATATTGTTTTACAACTACCAGAAATGTCTAGGTACGAACAATAGCACATATGCGAGTAACATCTTTGACAATATGAAATTTTTGGGAAAATGATTATCAGGCCATATGTTGAAACACCCATGTTAGTGATATGGAATCTATAAATTGAGCTATAGTTTTACATGATGTTAGATCGTATGCAAGGTTAGTTATCTTTGATAAAAATCGTTGAATTAAGATAACACATATACCCTCCTTAATAGGTATGTCAAATTAAATAGTGTGAGTTATCTTATTCTGATCTATATTCCTATCATTTACACATTCCATGTAACAATGTGCAATTTTATGAATATATCGCTAAAGATCCATCAATTTCTTCTCAGCATATTCGTTTACATATGTATACATATATAATCAAAGTTAAAGAAGTACAATTCAAATCAATTTAGATATATATCATTGGAAATACGATTCACTTTCAAGATTTCCCAGACTCTTAACTTATCCTGATCTTCGTTCAGTGGTTCTACACACCCAGCCACATGTATTTTTTGTGTTATGCAAAATGACTACCCGGCTTTGATATCATAGTTCAAGACTCTTAAGTAGTCGAGTCAATTTTGTTGTGCAACTGGAATAATGACGTGTGCTCTTATGTTGATTTGTTACATGAGAGACACACAATAGTACAAATATGTCTACTATACAGACCAAGCAATATCCGCCAAACATTTCATAAGAAGTAAGTGTACAATTTTCAGATCCTCGGATTTAAAATCATATTGACACACCTTGTGCATACTAAATGAAACATATCAAGCGGGAATTTGTGGAGACGCAGACCTATGTGCATCGTTAAGCCAATATATTTTATAGTTTAAGGGATGTTCCCATCGAAGTGTGTCAATTAATGTTGTATCTTCATCAAGCTTGAAAGTTTGACGCTTTATGTCTCATTATATCAAAATATTCCTCCAATGGAAAGACCCTCATCTTTGCGAGAATATGTGTTTGACTCATCCATGTATGTATCATTAAGACGGCAAGTTTCTTAGTGTGAGGGACGTCCATTCGTATTACAACTAATGTTGCGACTGCATTAATATTAAAATTTCACGACTATGAACTTTGGGAGGTCTTTTGTGGGAGTGTTGGTTTAATGGCAGTAGAATAAATTTTCATTTATGCATACTCAATCATAGAAATATTGTACATAGTGCGACTAATGTCGTGACTTCGTTAATTTTAAAACTCCGTGACTCCGAACTTATGTAGATGTTTTGTGAGTGTGTTGGTATGATGGCAATCGAATAAATTTATAATTTATATGTGTACTCAATCATAGAAACAAAGTAATCTCTCTATTCGCAATTAACCTGTGTTCGGGATTTAGCCAAAATAAACTTTGTAAAGTTTGACCAAATATATATACCAAAAACATCTAAAATATAAACTTTTTACATTCGTCATAAAATATATTTTCATATTATACAAATGTAGTATTATGAATATTGATATTTATTGATGTGAGGGACGTCCATTCGTATTACAACTAATGTTGCAACTTCATTAATATTAGAAGGTCACGACTATGGACTTTGGGAGGTTTTTTGGGAGCGTTGGTTTAATGCCACTAGAATAAAATTTTCATTTATGTGTACTTAGTCACAGAAATAATGTACATAGTACGACTAATGTCGTGACTTCGTTAATTTTAAAACCCCGCGACTCCGAACTTATTCAGGTGTTTTGTGAGTGTGTTGGTATGATGGCAATCGAATAAATTTATAATTTATATGTGTACTCAATCATAAAAACAAAGTAATCTCTCTGTTCGCAATTAATCTGTGTTCGGGATTTAGCCAAAATAAACTTTGTAAAGTTTGACCTAATTTATAAAAAAAACATCTATAATATAAACTTTTACATTCGTCATAAAATATATTTTCATATTATACAAATTTAGTATTATGGATATTGATATTTACTGCTACAAAATTTAATTTTGATTAAATTCATAATGCAGGCTAAATAAAACAGAGAGGAACTACGTACTAATTAGTTAAGTTTTTCCAAATTCTCCATATCCTAGCAGATCCCATCCTTTTTGTTATATCTTTGATAAAAAAATGCAAATTTTAATTTTAACTAAATTAACGCGGCCTAAATAAAAGAGAGAAAATGAAGTGTGTGTGCATATCCTAACAACTACGTACGGAGTACCATCCTTGTTATATCCTTGACCGTTGCAGTTTTTTTTTTTTTTTTTTGGTTCCACCGGTCACCTAGTACCGTAGGTGGCTAGTCTTGTACAGTTTTGTCATCACGTTCCCGCAAGGTTGTTTTTTCTCGTTTTGCTTTCATACATCACGTATTTACGTTCCAGCCAAGGAGGTAGTATCGTACACGGTTGGTTTTTAAAATAGACACAGCTCTTTTTTTTCTGCGCATACGTGTTAAACGCAACATAATATGTGTCAAACTATTTACGTAACTACTAACTTTTCGTAAAATCCCAGCCATATATTTTAGATCTAACTGTTAAAATTAATTTAGATGATGTGGATTAACGTGGTGTCTCGAAAAACTCACTCATTTTGCTTTTAGTATATAATAGATAGATACTTCAGTAGTCGTGTAAAAAAAGTATCCATGAAAAAGTGAGCTAACTACAATTCTCGACAGGATAGCGCACAACCAACGTGCGTAGTGCTAACCTTATCCTGATGGTGTTTACTCCGACTCCCAGCTAGCAAATCCCTTCGTCTACGAGCTGTTTCTTCTTTATCAGCTGCGTGCAACACCATCCCAGTCCATGTCGAGACCTGGTCTGTTTAAATACAGCAAAACACTGCCTTCACGTTCTGGCAACCCCTAACCCGGCCGGGCCCCACCTTGCATTACTGTTGAGCTACGGGATTAAGTTTCCTGCTCGGTTTTTTTTTTTTTTTGAGAAACACCGTACAACGCAAGCGCTCATATACACGCGCATACACTCACCCCTATGAACGCACACACGCACACCCTACCCCTATGAGCACCTCCGAGATACTGAGCCGGCGGATCAGGTCTTGAGATTGACGAAGTCACCACGTACGGGCGCCTCGCTGTCGACGGGAACGTCGCCTCCCACTGAAGAATATTCCGCCTAAATGAGAAACAGCAGCGTCAAACCTGGGGTTTGAACTCTGGTGGGTTGGGGGTACAACCACCCTCCTAACCATCTTGCCACAGGCAAGTTCTCAAGTTTCCTGCTCGGTTGTTACCTAATTCGATCACCAAGGTCCGCTAATAAAGCGCCAGAAGGGTCCCCCAAAAGGCCAAAAGGATACACTGGAGTAGGACCGGCAGTATATTATCTGCCGAAAGGGACTACTGATCCATACCATGCATGCTTAGTTTTGATTATGTTATCCGGTGTTAGGGTTTTTCCCTTTTGCAGATCTCGGGCTTCGCTTTCTGGTAAAGACTATCTGGACATCCATCTCTCTCCCGTTTCTTCTCACCGACGTGCCAATCTTAAACTTATATACGGACGAATGTACCGGAAAGTAATTTTGGCTCTCCCGACCTCGACCTCTAGTGCTCCCTCTGTTTAACAAAAAAAATCAAAAATCATATTAATATGTTTTTAAAAAATCTGATAAAAAGCATGCATGCTGTTAATGATGTATCACAGAAATCTGCAAAATCTGAGTTTGAAATATTTAATATTTTAGGCTACAAAAAAAAAATCTTGTATAATTTGGAGATTTGAAAGTGAGTACATTTAATCTCCAAAATAGACAAGATTTTGTCATTTTTTTGCATAGCTCGGAAAATAAAGTATTTCAAATCGATTTTTTGCGCTTTTGTTTGTGGATACTTGATTGATGACATGTATGATTTTATTTTTCAGTTTTTTTTCTGAATTTCTGTTTTTTTTAATAGAGGGAGCACTAGCCCCAGGAGCAATAAATCTCAACTCTAAATGTACTACTCCCTCCGTTCCTAAATGTAAGATGTTTTAGATGTTACACATGTTCTCTATATACATACACAGATGAGTGAACATACACATAAAATGTGTCTAGATACATTTGTGTACATGTGTATATGGACAAAGTCTAAAACATCTTATATTTAATAACAGAGGGAGTACACACAAAAAAAGTTAACTATTGGAGGTTAATTAACTAATGTTAAGATCGATGGAGGTGGTCACTACATCGTTTCCCGTTTTCTCGTGTCATATCCAGTCCATTTCACTATCATTTGCCCTTCAATTTGGCATGGGAGGGGGCTTCCGTAGGCGAACCACCTCTCCCCTCTCCTTTTTATTCTGGCCATCGATCCTCTTCTGAATATTGTTGATATGGCCACCTAGAGAGTGCTCTCGCGTGGGTTGTCTAGGAGGGGTGCATACATTCAGACGTCGCTCCATGCCGATGATGCGGCGATTTTCTTAGCCCCGGTTCAGGAGACTAGCTTACGAAAATTCTTCATGGATTTGGAGACATCACGGGTATGGTGCCAAATTTAGAAACGTGTATGATTGCGCCTATAAGGTGCGAGGATTTGGACCTCCCTCGTCTGCTCCAGAGTTTCCGGCTCTCATCAAAATATTGTGCTATCTTGGGCTTCAACTTTCGATGCACCACCTTCGAAGATTGGATATTCGGCATCTTGAGAAAAAAGTGGTTGCAAAAATGATCCCATGGGAGGGTGAAAAATATGTACATGTCCGTCTAGACTATTTTGGAGAAATATGTGTTGTCTTCAATCTTCATATTCTACCTTACCACGTTGTATCAGGGCCTTTGTTTGGGCGAGTGGTTTCTAACCATCAATTCAAAAAAAAAAAATACTCATATGCACACACACCGGTTGGCATTAACTTTGCTCTTCTATCGCTGCCAATCCAGATCGCGACCGATCACTACCGCAGTACAGAGGTCCTTGTTGATCACGTACGATCGATGGCCATTAGACGACGGATAACGATGAACGAACCCAGCCCCAGTGCACGATCGATAGCTGGATAAGGCAAACACAGCCAACGGTGCAGGTGTTGATCGGTCATCGCATGCACCTGACATCGATCTACGTACGGAGAAATCAAGTCTCTGATGTGTGCATCGATCGAGCAGGGTAGCAGGATGTCTCCGAACCAACGACTCCGTCGCCATTAAAGCTCGCAGTGCAAGGTCGTCTTCTCTTTTTAATTGCTCGAGCCTCGTCGATCAGCTGGTCCGTAATTTCCTCATCCTGGCCTGACCCAGTCGCCCCTCGAAGCTTTCACGAGTTCCCTGCAGGAGAAATTTCCGCGGCTTTTTACAGCCCACGTACGTAACTTCACTTGTACAAGCTCGGCAATGTCGTAGCGATTAGACTTTCATCATTTCGCCAACGCCAACGCAAAAGACAAAGTTAGCTGATTTACCGCGCGCAATATTTTTTGTTTTACGATTCGTTTTCAACGTATGCGCGGATGCCTTACGTCGACCGATCGCAGTGTCCTCTAGGGTTCTCTCTCTGTTGCCATTTTGTCTCCGATCCTAGCGTATTTAGGGATGCGAAAACGGGACCCAATTGTCCCAGTTCTTATCCATTTTGTGTGTATGTATAGTACAAACTTTTGGATCAAAATTTTGTACTACACATGCATAAAATGAAAAAGAAATGGGACAATTGGGTCCCGTTTTCGCATCCTTAAGCGTATTTAAGTAGCTCTCGGAATATGAGTAGTTGTTTGCGTGTAGCCGCCTCTTCAATAAACCATAGCTAGATGAATAGAGGTACAGGACGCTGAGTAGTGAGATTTCCGGAGTAGGGGCACGGTGTTTTGGCTCGTAGATCTATATGCACCCGTTATGTAAAGATATTTTTAAATACATTTAAAATATAAAAGAATCTATAAAAAGATGGATGAACATCCATACATTTTTTGTTCGTACATAATATTTCGCGAAAAAAGATATTTGTTTGTGGCCTGTGTATAAAAAAGCAACAAAAAAATGTCGCGTACAAAGTCATTTTGAAACACCGAGATTTGTCTCTTTTACACAAGCTACAAAAAAATTCTTTTTCCCACGAAACTTTTTTTTGTTTAGAATTTTTTAACATTTTACAATACGAAACTTTACGCAGCGGAAGCATATGTTCGTATGACCCAAAAGAAAATTTTGAAGTAGTGAGTACCATAAACACATTATGCACGGCAAATAAAACGTGCGGTGCGATCTCTCATCATCAATTCTGCAGGACGTATATACATACGACACGTACCCATCCGTGGACAGAAAACACGTACTGGTTGCAGTAGCACTGACGTGCCGGGAACATGCATGGAGAGCTGGGGATCCATCCGGCCCGTATTGTCTCCCATCGTGCGCGCAGAATGGTTGAAAGTACGTATATAATCCAACTATCCAAGTCTGATCAGACTTGTCTTGGATAATTGGTGTGAAGACTTGGTGACCATGCATTATCGACAAGGATCAGACGAGCTGACTGGTGTGTTCGCATGAGTCTCTCTGAAGAAACATGGCAGGGGCAGAATGGTCAATAAATCAAAATGCTTCCATGCAGTACTGTCTATGCTGTAATTTGCGGATAGGAATCTGCAGGAAGCTCATATATGCTACTCTTTGCCGGTATACTAGTTGCTTGTCATTACTCCCTCCGTTTCAAATTAATTAACTTCCATTTATCCAAAGGTAGACGTATTTATACGTGTAACATGTCTAGATACATCCACATATGGCAAATAGAATTCAATTAATTTGGAACGGAGGGAGTAGATACTAGTAGTACGCAAGTAGGAGTACGTCGCAGCTATTGCATTCATGTTCTTCGATTAAATCAACTCCCGATCGTAGTACGAGTGTACGAGATGCATTATAGAATTAGAAAATCAGATATGGGAGATAAGATCTTTCCAACTTGATAGCTTTTGGAAAAACGCAAGTTGATATATCTAGCTATAAGAAACTAAAAGCAAACAAATAGGTGCCGACAGGCCCGTACTACATGGCGTGTTTGGTGCCCAAGGTTTCTTCTTCTTCGGTCCTCCGTGATCCGCTGCCAAAAGCCGAATTTGCATGAAGTGTGAACCGTGCCAAAGCAGAAAATGGTACCAAACTTTTTCCGGTAAGTACGTGGTCTGAATTAGCATCGACATAATTTCCACGACGGGAAAGTAAAGGCTGCGATATGTTGATGGATAAGATCTAGATTTATTACGTGCTACAAAAAATGTCTTTTTCCTATGAAACTTTCTGTACGAACATAAAATATCCGGATGTATATTCGAATTTTTTTTAGAATTTTTTAATATTGTAAAATACGAATTGTGCGCAATAGGAGCATATATGACCCAAAATACATTTCCGGAGTAATGAGTACCATCTACACATTATGCACAACAAATAAAACGTGTGGTGCGATCTCTCATCATCAGTTCTGCAGGACGTATATAGGAAAAAGTCCAAAACAAACATTGAACTCATAGGCAAAAGCTAAATTGAACCCCAAACTTACAATCCCTGAAATTGGTACTCTCAATTTATGAATCCCGGTCTAATTTAAACCCTGGAGTTGTTTGGTATACTGGGAATAGGAAAATCCCGACCGGGATTACAGGCTTCTCTCACTGACAGTAGGGCCCACATGTCATATCATCTTCTTCCCCAAATCTCTTTCTCTTCCTTGGGTTGACCAAGATAATGGGGACACGAATGCTGAAACCGAATTGCTACTGGCGCGACGGAACGGAGGCCGGCCGGTGTTGGGTTGGATTTGGGGCGAGAACAGAGAACAGAGGAACGCCGCCGCCGCCCCTGAGCCCGAGCCGTGGTCCGCGTCGTCGCCGCGCTTGGCGGCGCGCTCGAGCAGGCCCGCAAGGACGGCCACCACCTTGGGCGCCGCCGGGGACGCGCTGCGCTTGCTGCTGCTCGCCCTCCTCTCCATGGATGTGAGTGTGGGTGTGGCTGTTGCGTGGGGCAGAGGCAAGGTGGGTGGGGACCGGCCGCGACGCCGGGTCGGAGACGACAAACGAGACGAGTGTGCTTTGCTTGCCTGGAGGAGGAGCGGGGCGGTGGACTTCTGCCTAGCTGTGGACGAAGCTGCACGTGGGCGGGAACGACGACGGGGTAGGCGAGGAGCACGAGGAGCACGGCGACGAAGATGGCCTTGACCGCCTGGCTGTGGACGAAGCTGCGGCCGACCAGCAGTGTGCCGGAGTGGGCCCGTGGCTCGCCGGAGCTGGCCGGAACGTCGAGCGTACGTGCATAGAGATGCGATTGGGCGCGGTGCGTGTGCAGGTGGGGAAGGAGAGAAGCAGCAGCTCGAGCCCGTGCGCGAGCTCAGCCATGGCGGTCGAGCTGTCCAGATTGAGATGAATTGGGGATTGGAGAAGAATATGACAAGTGGGTCCTGCTGTCAGTACAATATTATTTATTTTTTAAAATTTTACCATGGAAAACGGTTCCAGGGTTTAAATTAGACCGGGATTCACAAGTTGAGAGTGCCAATTTCAGGGATTGTAAGTTTGGGGTTCAATTTAGCTTTTGCCTATGAGTTCAGGGTTCGTTTAGGACTTTTTCCACGTATATACATACGACACGTACTCATCCGTCGACAGAAAACACGTACCAGACTACCGGTTGCAGTGGCACTGACGTGCCGGGAACATGTATGGAGAGCTGGGGATCCATCCGGCCCTTGTCTCCCATCGTGCGCGCAGAATGGTGGAAAATACACATATAATCCAAGTCTGATCACACTTGTCTTGGATAATTGGTGTGAACGAATTTGCTTTGCGTACGACACTTAGATGTACGATTTCCGTCCGACGCTCCATCTGTCGGTCTCCCTGCTGCTTGTGCGATCCATCGAAGGGTCCATCAGCTATGTCGTACACCCGTCGGACGCAAAGCCTCGTACGCATAGCAGCGCTCTTGGTGTGAAGACTTGGTCACCATGAATTATCGACGGGGATCGGACGAGCTGAGCTGACCGGTGTGTTCGTAGAGTCTCTCTGAAGAAAGACGCCGGGGCAGAACGGTCATTGATTTGGAATGCATCCATGGAGTACTGTCTATGGTGTAATTTGCGGATAGGATCATAGGAATCTGCAGGAAGCTGACACATGTGCTTCTCTTTGCCGGTATATTAGTTGCTTTCTAAGCAAGATATGCCAAGCTAGTCATTAGATACTACGCAAGTAGGAGTACGTCGCAGATACTGCATTCATGTTCTTCGATTAAATCAACCGCCAATCGTAGTACGACTGTACGAGATGCATTATAGAATTTGAAATCAGATATGGGAGATAAGATCTTCCCAACTTTTGATACTTTTTTTATAAAAAAAAAACAGCAACTTGATATGTAGCGATAATAAGAAATTAAAAGCAAACAAATAGGTGCCGACCGGCCCGTACTAGATGGCGTGTTTGGTGCACAAGGTTTCTTCTTCAGGCAGTCAGTCCTCCGCGATCCGCTGCCAAAAGCCGAATTTGCATGAAGTGTGAACCATGTCAAACAGTCAAAGCAGAAATGGTGCCAAACTTTCCTCAGGTAAAGTTGTTCATTCGAACGTAAGTAGTACGTGGTTTTGAATTAGCATCGACATAATTTCCACGACAGGAAAGTAAAGGCTGCGCGCGATCTGCTGATCGATAAGATCTGGATTTACTCCGTTTGAACTTTGATCGCGAGGAGCTAGCTAGCTCTAGTACCATAGAGTAGATGCATGTCGACCGAAGTTGCTGAGACGCGAGTCAAAAGCCACGCAAAGATCTCGACCGATTGATCGACCGCCATGAAATGAACCGGAGATCCGCGAGAAAGCAAAAGCAGCAACCAACACCCTATCCACTATCCACTACTCCGAACACCTAGCAAGCTACACCCAGCAGTACAATGGAGATCGAGGTGACAGAATGATTATCCCCGGCGGACATACGGGCCCGGTACGGGCAGCTGCTCAAGTTAGCTAATCTTGGTGGCACGGCCAACTCAAGTACGCCTCCTACATTTATCTCCACCGCGATTCGACCAATCATTTGTCCACGCCGATGCTACACGCTAGCTTGCCGGCCGGATCATGTTCGTTTCGTGCGCGGCCATCGGTACAAGATGTTGCGTCTTGTCGGACGTATGTACATACGGACGGACGTCTAGCTCCCACCCAAAGTGACAGGAACAGGAGTGCGAGCGGCGGAAGAAAGAAGAAGACGGCACTGCCGTATCGAGAGCAGCGTGGTCATCGCAGGACTCTGCATTGTACTTTCGGTGTACGTATGGAGCGCGTACATTACGTAACGTGGCAGCATAGCCGTCGACGGCGCGTGGGGGCGAGAAGGTTGACCAACTCCTGCGCCCGCGCGCGGCCGACCGGCCGTTGCCGGCGGCACGCGGGCTAGCGGATAACATCGATCAGCGAGGCCGTCTCGGTCGGTCGACGGCCACCAGCTCGGGGCCCGCGATCCCACGTCGTACCGGCGAATTCAAGCATTTCGGCGGGGATCAGATGGAGTGCTCGTGCGTGCCTGAGGCTGAAGCAGCGGCGTCGTGTTTCATGTCAGTCATCGGAGTCAAATGAGATGATAGCATAGAACTACCACTTTACGCGCTAAATTTCGAAAATCTACCACTTTACGTTTCAATCGCACAGAACTACCACTCTTCGCTAATTATGTTGCAATGTGCGCACATTGTTGTCTAAACCGGAATTGACACTCGTGCTGACAGGTGGGACCCACCGGTCAGGGCTGAGGTGGCAGCACGCGTGGACTCTTTGCTGACGTGGCAGCACACGTGGCCGTGGCCCACCTATCATACTAATAAAAAAATTAATATCTCAAAAAATGAAAAATAAATTATCAATAAAAATAAAAATCTCAAAAAAATAATTTCAAAAAATAAGAAAATAAATATACAACATATAAATATCAATAGAAAATATCTCAAAAATAAAAAAGTGTGGCCGGACGCCGCGCTGCTCACCGCGCTCGCGAAATATTTAAAATAAATACAGAAATATTAATAAAAAATAAATACAGAAATATTTAAAATAAATATAAATAAAAATGGGCCACCGAAATATTTAAAATAAATACAGAAATATTTATTTTTTATTAATATTTTGTTTTTAATATTTATTTTTTGAGATATCTATTTTTTTATTGTCACACAGGTGGGCCCCACGGCCACGTGTGCTGCCACATCAGCAAACGTTCCACGTGGGCTGCCACCTCAGTTCTGTCAGGTGGGGTCCGCACGTCAGATCCGCTGTCAATCCTGGTTTAGACAACAATGTGCGCACATTGCAAAAAATCTGGCGTAGAGTGGTAGTTCTGTGCGATTGAAACGTAAAGTGGTAGTTTTTCGGAATTTAGCGCGTAAAGTGGTAGTTCTATGCTATCATCTCGAGTCAAATGGAGCGTGGGCCTGTCTGCCTGGGCATACGGTACGTGGAGCCCAAGGCAAGAATCTACGGCGATGGCGTGCTCTGCACCGTCGAAGCGCAGACATGGCACACCGCCATGCTGCTAGCATTGTGCTAATTGCGATCAGACGGCCAGGCTCCCTGTGCTTTCTCGGGCGACGGGCATGAAGCGCGGTGCGGAGATGTATCCGGCGAACGGGCGCCTGATCTTTGTTTTATGCAGTAATGCTACACCTACGGGAAATCTCTTACGGGAAAAAAGCTACGCGCTGACCTGGGTCCGACGTGGAAGCGCCCTCCGGAGAAACCATCCTAGGACGTTCCGTAGTTTTCGCTCGCACGTCCCTTTTCTCTCTGACTACCGGCCGACAGCTCGTACAAGACGGGTCGCCGGCGTCGACCAACTTGCTCCTCTCAGTCCACACTCCAGCCCTCGGGCGTCTGCGCTGCGGTCGAACCGCCGTGCCGCCGCAGACGTTGCGCCCTGCCAGGTCGAGCAGAGAACGCTGGTGGGTCGCTGGCGTCGAGCCGTCGACCAGCTTGCTCGTCTCGGTCCAGCGCCCGGGCGTCTGCGACGCGGTGCCGGTCGCACTGGCCATGCCGCCGCGGATGTCGTTGTCAGGTACCTGTAGATGCATCTCTGAATACTCTGAAGATCAACAACAACACCTTCAGTTAGCTCCGACATGATACAGCCGCAAAAGATCCCTGGAGTGGATCGATCCAAGAAGGACGGCCAGGATGACGCTTCTTTTCCATCCATTTCTTGTAGACTGTTTACGGTTTTCTCCTGTTTCATTCGAACTAGCTGTATCAGATTTCTGAATTCGGACAAAGATGTAATTTGCTTGAGCCTACACTTTCGATATAAAGGTGTAGGAGGGGTGGTTGGGAGGATCAAGCAATCCAAAAACTTAATTTTTATCATGTCTATTACTTTTCTTAGCTAGTTTAGAGTAGCTCTGAGCGCCCGAGCTCCACCTTCTTCCTCATTCGTCGCCGCCGTTGTCCAGGTCCTCCGAGGACCTGACAGTCGCGCCCTCCCAGGAGCACTGTGGCGTGCGTTGTCGCCGTCGTGAACAACGTCGACCCAAGCGCGTCACGCGGAGCGGTGGAGCCTACATAATCGTGTGGATTTCCTTCTGCAGCCGGTGCTCCTACTGCTCCTTGGGACGGCCGGCGCGACACTGGCGCCGCCCTCCGAGGATTACGCTAGCAATTTTCTTTAATTTAATGAAGAGAGATCAGCGCGATGGCTTCCACGTTAGTTTTCCACGTCAGCCCGTAAGCTTTTTCCGTAGGTTTTTCCCGTATGTGTAGCATTACTGTTTTTTATGTTAGCTTCCAGCTAGATCTCATCGGAAGACCCGGTGTGCCAGTCCTTTTCAGCAGAGAGGCTCGCTCGATCGACCGTTCCAGGTCCCACAACGAATGTCTTTCTGATCCACGCATATCCAGTCTGCACCTAGTATCTTGGAGATCGAGGATGAAAGCCAGGAGAAGTGGGTCGTTGCCAGTCGGCATCATCATGCTCATCCGCACCACCACCGAAACGCAAGTTATTATGGAACGCCAGCCAGGGGCGACACAAGTTTTTGGTTAGTTAGGTGCACCAGGTCGATTCATTCCTCGTCGACGATCGGTTCTCTACGTACTTCACTTTACACGCGCTGTGGTATCCGTGGCTCGCCTGGGTTCCGTAGCGGAGGCGCTCCTATCCGAACCACCCGCGACAGCTCGCGCACAAGTCTCCGCAATGCGCGCGCGCGCGTTTACTCGTTCTTCGTTTGCTCGTGCGGCGAAAATCGTCAGGAAGCCGGCAGAAGTTGGCCGGAAACGCCCGTCCGGCCAGATCGCCGCGCTCCGTGCTGACTTTTGCGTTGCCCGGCGGGGTGTTTCCCGGCATGAGCGCAGCGTCAGAAACGTCCGGCCTGTTCGCTTGTTGCTACTCGCGTACGTACGTACGTGGAACAGTCAAACGCGCGAGCTAGCTGGCCGGGTAGAAACGTCGAGAGGTAGGCGATCCTGCTAGATAAGTTGGGTGGAAAGGCCGAGATCGATGTCGATAAGGTGGGAGCGTTGGTGACGGGGACGTACGGTCGTCGTCGTCGTCTCCGGCAAAGACTGTGGGCTCGAATCGATCGGCGTGGCCTGAGGAACGAGCGCCACCTTTGACCTGAAAGCGAGACAAAATGCACAGCGGGCTGCAGCTTAGCTGGCGAAGGGCCTAATTAACTTGTGTCACATCGCCCCGACGACCACGACAACTGTTCACCGATATCTTCCTCACGAACGCTTCGGTAAGCCGTGTAGAATAAGCTAGCACTGTTCAGAAGAGATCGCGAGCTACTATTCTCGAAAGGATTCAGTGGTAAGTGGTAACCACCTAGCTTATCCTGACGGATGACGTTGCTCCTACTTGCTCTTCCTACAGCTAATAATATCAATCGCTAACGTTTACGAGTCGCTAATGGATTGCTTTGATTATCCAATGAAGTCCGAACCCGTGATCTCTTTCAAGATCCCGCCCCGTTTAAATACAACAAACGCTGCCTTCACGTCCTGGGCAAGCCTGGCC
This sequence comes from Poa pratensis, assembly GCA_947311845.1. Lineage (NCBI taxonomy): Eukaryota > Viridiplantae > Streptophyta > Magnoliopsida > Poales > Poaceae > Poa > Poa pratensis. The sequence continues at coordinate 23,262,673 of CAMZMU010000111.1, forward strand.
CCACACCGCGATACTAATCCGTAATACTGTTGATCCACGGCATGAAGTTTCCTGGCTCTCGATACCTAATTCGATCACCAAAGCAAAGACTAAACAAAACCAAAGTCCATCGGGGTCCCTACCTATCTACTAGCCAGCTAGCTAAAAGTACAGACTAAAGTAGGACCGGTACGGTGTCAGTAGTAATCCGTGAAAAGTCAGCACTGTGTTAGCTGCTCCATGGATGCATGCTCGATTTGATTATGTTATCCGGTCTTAGGATTTGCCCAATCCAGATCTCGCGCTTTATATACTTTCCGGTGAAGCTCGAATCGGGACGTCGATCTCTCACCGTTTTTGTTCTTACCGACGTGCAGAAGTTGCTTACCCATCAATGCATGTATATGTACGCATACATGGGCTCATGTACCGTACAACTGCTGAACTCAGTGTATATACACGAAGGAATTAAGAGGATGGCTAGGTATAATCACTGGTGGTAGATTCGTTCCCGTACCGTCTAGTGCATCTCGCCATCAGTTTCTCCAAGTTGTGCATGCATGTGGGCGGAGGCGATCCGTACATACTCCTACATGCGGCCTGTCCACAGGACCACCTAACGCTGGTGTTTCTCATTTAGTCGGAATATTTTTCAGTAGGAGCCGACGTTCCCGTCGACAGCGAGGCGTCCGTGGTGACTTCGTCAATCTCAAAACCTGATCCGTCGGCTCAGTGTCTCGGAGGTGCTCATAGGGGTAGGGTGTGCGTGTGTGCGTTCATAGGGATGAGTGTATGCGCGTGTGTATGAGCGCTTGCGTTGTACTGTGTTTCGAAAAAAAAAAGGACAGACCGCGGTGGCCGGCACTAAAATAAGATGTGGGGACGCCGACGCGGGCACGCACCAGTAGGATTACGCGACGCGGAACACAGGCCCATCCGTGGTGTGGTGGATAAGGTGGGCGCGCCCCCGGAAACCCACTTTGGCTCTCGGGCACCAGTGCTCCCGCTTGTTCAAAAAAATTTGAAAAAAATTTGACGATTTCAAAAAATCCAAAAAAAATACTAGTTGATGTGTATGCATGTCCTCTACGCACGGTACAAAGTATTTCAGAAAAACAAATCGTATTACGAGCTACATAAAAATAACAAATTTCTGACAGACAATAGTATGGATTTTCTGTCAGAAATTTGTCTTTTTTCTGTAGGCCACAAAATTTCTTGCGCACCTTCAGAACATGTATATCTTGCCGTGTGAATTTTTTCAGATTTTTTTGAAGCAAAAAAAGTACGATTTTAAAAAATTCAAAAAAAGGGCAGCAGTGTGCCCGAGAGCCAAACGTCGGCGTTCGGGCGCCCCCATCCTACTCTCGATACTAATACTCCCATCTTTTTCCTTCCTCCTCCTTCTGGAATTAAAGGGTCCCACGGTGCTAATAAGCTAGACCAATGGATAAGATCATGGTAATGGTAATAGGCTCAGGGACAGCCTGCCGATTGGTGGTGCTTTGCCCGCTTTGGTCCCTCTGTCGGTCCCGTAGGTTCCCATGTGCAGGCAGGCAGGTCCCCGGGAATGTGATAACCTTTCCCGTTCATGCACATACAGTACTTTTGAGGAGATGTAGTAAACGCGTACGTCGACCATGCATGATCTCGGGGGGAATTAAAGGAGGAAAAGAAGAGTTATATACACGTGGGACCCATAAGCTTCTCCTATACGTGCAAACACCCTCTTTAAACTTGCAAAGCGGGGTGGGCTGGCCCTTAAACTTTTATTACCGTGAAAAAACTATCGAATTAGTCCAAATTTGCAGAATCAGCATGCGGCGTGTAACTTTGAAAACAAAACTCGATGTCACGATGTCACATGGCTGAACTCCAGAGCTTTGACCGTCCCCTCGTGGAACTCGGCGACCAGCTTATTCGCCGCATCGGGCAGTGCCCCGCAGCGGTGACCATGGCCGCATGGTCCCGAGCGACAGGAGCGAGTGGATAGAGAAGGATGACGGCGAACATGGATTCATTTGCACCGTATTTGTTTTAACCGAAGCGAGGACCATCACATGAATTCAATGAAAATTGGGGGTTCTGTAAAGTAGCCATACACTCCTGTGACGGATTGTTCCCTCGGCAATTGCGACTAAAAGCGAATCCTATATACATTGTACAAACAATTTGGAAGTTTTGACAATTTTTTGGGCCAAACTTACCCTAAACCAAAAGATTTAGCATGCTTTTCCGCAAAATTGTTGGCCTGATTGTGCAAAGTCAGATCAATTTGACGTTTTTTACACCGCAATATAAGTTTAAGCGCCAGTTCACCCCATTTTGCAAGTTTATGGTGGCATCTACACATCGATGATGATAAGTCTATGGGTGCGCCATGTACGGTGGCGGACCCAAGCGTCCCTAAGACTGGGCACTTGCCGGTCTTCCGGCCGGTCGGCACAGCCTAATTTATTGGCAACCTCGATCAAAAATAGTAATGTTACTGGCCTTAAATTTAATATTTATGGTTCTGAATTATTCTTTGGTTCCGCAGTGGCCATGTATTTAACTCAGGAAAGGCACCAGCTAGAGAGGAAAAGAATACGGATAGCGTGGCCGCAGCGGCCGACCGACGGCCGAGAATTATGCATGGGTCGCCATCGATGTCTCTACCCGTCGTCGACCGGTCGAGCTAGGCCGAGGTGAGGATCGAGCTCACGTACGTCAAGGTGCTGCGACGGTGACGTGTCGTGCATACGAGGTAGGGCGATCGATCATGGAATGGAATGGATAGTACAGTACCTCGATCGGGTCTCGGTGGTTGGCCGTTGCCGTTCCAAACGTTGGCGCAAATAATGGGTCGCACGCCGCGACTGCGTCGCCGGCCGGGCAATGCTGCCGACCACCGTGCCTATCTCACGCGATGTACGTAGCTCATGGATGGACGGATGGTTGACCCGTGCTGCAAGCTCTACGTACGTACTGTATTTATTTGGCTTGGTACGTACGTAACGTCTCCGCGACCGACCCAGTTTCGTAGAGCCCACGTACCCGAATGACATGGTAGCGGGTGGTATTGGCAAGCAGAAACAAATCTCGAATCCATCCGCTTTGTTCAGAACGTAATCTGCACCTCCTGTGCGTGCGTGCAGGAGTAGTCGCGATCCACCCACGTGACCGGTAGATTATCAGATAAGGCAATGTCTGGTTGGTATTAGGCCATCGATCGCATCGGTATTTACGCAGGTTGTTAGGATACGCAAAGTACCAGAAATGTCGAGATGGGCATGCACCCACGTCCAAAACCATTCCAGTTCACAAATCCGGTGCGAGGTCCGCAAGGGCCGCCGCACGCGTGGCGCGGCGCGGACCGGCCGGGGCCAGTGGCTGCGCCGCGGAAAGGGCGACGTGAACGTCACGCCCTTTGTCGGGCTGCTGCTGCCTCTGCCTCTGCCCTGCGTTCCAGCCTGGACTTTGATGGGAGCTGGGAGCTTATCCTGTCACGGGTGACCCGCAGTTGACCACGGCTGGGGAGCGACAGCATGGAGGCCGGGGATCTATCTCAAACTTGTGCTGCAGTGTCTCTCAACTCTGACGCACGCACTACTCTCATCCAAACCAGATGATTTTTTTTGGATGAGTGCCATGCTTCCTTCCTTCCTTCCTTCCCTTGTTAATCACGTGATTGTTTTTCGGTTTGGTCAACGAATGTCAGAGAACTTTCTCGCCAGAACAGTCACTGAACTAACCTCACGCTGTTGGCGTCATGGACATTAAAAGGAAAAAGTATAATTTAAGGCTTAGCTAAATCAGACCCTAAACTCTGAAAAGAACATGCAGTATCTAGAATCCATTCATCCTGACGAGAAACACATGCAGCTAAAACAGCTAGGCAATCGCCATCAGAACTACCATCAACAACATCAGCCTCACCGGTATTATTACCTTCATTATTTTTCGGTTGGTAAGTACCTTTTCTTTTCTCCTTATTCTGCAACTTCCAACGATCATCAATGACATGATTAGATTTCTTACAATACCTGCAGAACTTGTCTCGTCCTTTGGACTTTGAGCGACTTCTGTCACCCTTGCTCTTATTTCTGTTGTTATTGTGGTAGTGGTTATCTCGCTGCTCAGGCCTCCCTCGGACCTGCAAAGCATCGCCCTTGGAGGACGATGACTCCTCTTTCTGTACCATACCTTTCATCTTCTCCCTCGTCATGAGGGTCTCATATACTTCGGCAGTGGTTAGTTCAGTACGACTCAAAAGTATGGTATCACGGAAATTTGTAAAGGAATTTGGCAGCGAGACTAGAAGTAAAAGTGCTAGATCTTCATCATCATATTTTACCTCCATCGACACTAGGTCGGAAACGATCTCCTTGAAGATCGATATGTGGTTCATCACGGAACCACCTTCTTGCAGTTTGTGCGAGAACAACTTCATCTTCACATGCATCTTGCTGGTGAGATCTTTGGACATGCAGATCGACTCCAGCTTAGCCCACAGTGCCGCTGCGGTTTTCTCCTGGAGTACTTCTTGCAGAATATCATTAGATAGATGAAGTTGAATAAGAGACAAAGCCTTACGGTCTTTCCGCTTCTCAACATCGCTCCATGTCGCCTGCGCCTTGTCGCCGAATTTATCCAGCGACTCGTCAAGATCATTGGACTGTGCGAGGATCGCACGCATCTTGACCTGCCACAACGAAAATCTCGTCTTGTAGTCCAGCGCCGGTAGATCAAACTTTATCGATGCCATCGCGAAACCCTAATCTGAAAAACAGATCTGAAACAGGGCTCTGATACCACTTGTTGTAAACGATAGCAAAGAAACGACGAAGAACGGAACGATCAAACCAATGGGGACACAAGATTTTAACGTGGAAAACCCCTCCAACAATGGAGGAGAAAAAACCACGGGCGCCAGCCAGCAATACTTCACTATATCGGGTGAGGTTACAAACGCCGTGGGTTTACAATGTATGGCTTACCCCAACCGGTGGCTTACAAGATGAATATATGGTGGCATAAAACCCTAGGTCGGCTGCAGTCCAACCCGGAATCGATCCCACCGCGGCGGTACTACCGCCTATCCCAGCGGTAGTACCGCTGGGGCGGCCTGGTTCGGCTCTTCCCACCTCAGCGGTACCGGCGGCGGTACCGCCAGCGGTACCAGTCGGTACCGGACAAGTGCTTCAGACGGTCATTATGGCGGTAGCGGCGGCGGCAGCGGTGGCGGTAGCTCTCGAGCGGTAGTACCGCTGGAATTTGAATCACCAGAAAATAACACTCCACCTTGAGACAAATTCCATCTTGTAGCATGAATGAGAACCTTCACCCTGAAAACAACAAAGAAACACCTTCTGGCGCCAAATAGCCTCTTGGGCTAGACAGTGATACCAACTAAGCCCGAGCAAAGCTCGAACTTAGTAACAGGAACTGGCTTTGTCATCATATCAGCAGGATTATCATGAGTACTTATCTTGCATACCTTCAGCTTACCTTTTGCAACAACATCACGCACATAATGGTATTTGACGTCAATGTGCTTTGTTCTCTCATGGAACATCTGATACTTAGTAAGGTAAATAGCACTCTGACTATCACAAAACAGGTTAATGCAAGTATCATCTCCACAAAGCTCAGCAAACAAACCTTTCAGCCAAACCGATTCTTTACATGCTTCAGCAATAGCCATGTACTCTGCTTCAGTGGTAGACTGGGCAACAACAGATTGTAACGTTGCCCTCCAACTCACGGCACAACCACCAAGCGTGAACACATAACCTGTGAGGGATCTCCTCTTATCCAAATCGGCAGCAAAATCTGAATCCACATAGCCTGCGAGTCCCTCATCAGTCTTGCCGAACTTGAGGCAAGCATTGGATGTGCCACGAAGGTACCTGAAAATCCACTGAACAGCCTTCCAATGTTCTTTACCAGGATTAGCCATATATCTACTAACCAAACTCATAGCATATGATAAATCTGGACGTGAGCAAAACATGGCATACATTAAAGAATCAACAGCACTAGAATATGGAACTCTAGACATGTACTCAAAATCCTCATCCGTACTAGGACATTGTTCAGCTGACAATTTAAAGTGAGGAGCAATAGGAGTACTAACAGACTTTGCATCATGCATGTTAAAACGATGAAGAACTTTCTTAATATAATTTTGCTGACTAAGAAACAACAAACCAGAATTTCTGTCACGGGTAATCTCCATACCTAGAATTTTCTTAGCAGCACCAAGATCCTTCATCTCAAACTCGCTACTCAATTGTGACTTGAGAGCAGCGATATCTTTCTTGCTCTTAGCAGCAATCAACATATCATCAACATTGTCGTGGTGGGGTCACGGCAGATGCCATGGGTATGGCTAAGATGGGGCCGAACGAGCGTTGGGGGATCCGGGGAGGGTTTATGCACTCAAGAAGCGCACAAGCAAAAACACGCAAGAAACCACAAGAACATGAACAAAGAAACCAAGAAACCAAGAACACAAAGCACACCGCGATGTACCCTGCTTCGGGGCCCTCTTGTGGAGGTAACACCCCTACTGCAGCACTATCCTAGTTGTTGTATATCTCTTGGTGACAAGTACAAGGTGCTCCTTGAGCTGTATCAACTGACTATGGTGAGAACTCGAGGTAGAAGATGAAGTTACAGGGGGGAAATGAGAGCTAGGGTTTCGATCCTCTGTAAGAAAGGTGGTGGTGCTGTATATAAAGGCATGCCGAGTTACTTCTTTGCCCCTGGCTCCAAGTGGTAATGGCAATGACAAGAGGAAGAGGACAAGCCTCTGCCCCGTGTCAGTTCAACGGCTGGACTGTCAGGCCTCTGCAGGCCTAGCTTTCCTCTTTGGGTGTCTGAACTGTAGCCGTCCAGGGTCTATCCTCTGCTCTTTCCCGAAATAGGTCGGTCAGCGCATAGGGGCTTGAGCTCCCAGGAATCCCGTGGCGTGACACCGCACAGCCCTGTCAAGCTTTGGGCCACGGGCTCCGTAGAACCCGTGACACCTCTGTCATACCTCGAGCCTTGAGCGGTTAACACCTCGGATCTCCTTTCCTCTGGTGCCTTCCTTGATACGCCAAACGGCTCGGTGATGCTGCTATACAGAGGTCGGCTTACGGACCTCGATTGATGAACTCCGGCTCTTGCCCTTGAGATGACCTCGGACCCCACAGTCCCAAGACAGGTCGGCCATGACAATCTTAAGGCCAAGATAAAGCCCGGACACTCCATAGTCATGACAGTTCGGCTCATTCAAGACCTCGGCACACTTTAAGCCCAATCTGTCCAAGCCTTGACCCTACCTGGGGGTAGCCCCCCAACATTAGTCCCCGAAGCTGGTTCGGTCCTACGACCTCGGACGAAGGGCCGTATCAGGTTCAAAACCGACTCCGCCTCTAAACCCGACCTCATCACTGGTTTGACCGAGGTACTTTGCATAGCTCACAATCAGATCCGAGGTTAACCCTCAATCCGAGCTTTCCGAGCTGTCTGACTCAGCACAATCTTGCCTCCAGATTTTTCGGGATGCGTGGCAAAGAATCTCTGCCCGGACCGCAAAATCCGGACCTTTGAAAGACAGGTCCTGCCTGCACACCGCCTGCGTCAGCCTGACCCACCAAACAGTACTCAAGTGCTTGACTTAAATTGACCGCCCATGACGCCTCGATTTCTGCGCTGACCAGCACAAAGGATCCGATGCTAGCGGTTGCAATCCCATGAGCTACGATGTGGCCGATCGTGCGGCCACAATCGAGGCAACCACTCGCTCGCGCACACACTATCCCACTCCGTCCCGGTAGCAAACAAGACAGAAAATAAAATAAAGCAAGACAATAAACAAAGTAAAGAGATTGGATGTGAGAGACTCCCCTTGCAGCAGCAACTAGAAATCCCCGGCAACGGCGCCAGAAAATGTGCTTGATGCGCGTAAAGTCACACGTCAGTTGGGAACCCCAAGAGGAAGGTATGATGAGCACAGCAGCAAGTTTTCCCTCAGTAAGAAACCAAGGTTTAATCGAACCAGTAGGAAATCTCGAAGCTACGAAGGTTGTTGGTGCAGGAATGTAGTGCGGCGCAACACCAGGGACTCCGGTGCCAACGTGGAACCTGCACAACACAATCAAATCACTTTGCCCCAACTTAACAGTGAGGTTGTCAATCTCACCGGCTTGCTGAAAACAAAGAGTTAAACGTATGGTGTGGAAAATGATGTTTGTTTGCAGAGAATGAAAGAGAACAATGATTGCAGTAGGTTGTATTTCAGATGTAAAAGAATGGACCGGGGTCCACAGTTCACTAGTGGTGTCTCTCCAATAAGATAAATAACATGCTGGGTAAACAAATTACAGCTGGGCAATTGACAAATAGAGAAGGCATAACAATGCACATACATATCATGATGACTACTATGAGATTTACTTAGGGCATTACGACAAAATACATAGACCGCCATCCAGCATGCATCTATGCCTAAAAAGTCCACCTTCGGGTTAGCATCCGCACCCCTTCCAGTATTAAGTTGCAAGCAACAGACAATTGCATTAAGTACTGTGCGTAATGTAAACAATACAAATATCCTTAGACAAAGCATCATTAGGTTATCCCTAGTGGCAACAGCACATCCACAACCTTAGAACTTTCTGTCACTGTCCCAGATTCAATGGAGGCATGAACCCACTATCTAGCATAAATACCCCCTCTTGGAGTTACAAGTATCAACTTGGCCAGAGCCTCTACTAGCAACGGAGAGCATGCAAGATCATAAACAACACATATAAGATAGATCTATAATCAACTTGACATAGTATTCAATATTCATCGGATCCCAGCAAACACAACATGTAGCATTACATAAAGATGATCTTGATCATGATAGGCAGCTCACAAGATCTAAACATGGAAGTACAAGTGGAGAAGACAACCATCTAGCTACTGCTATGGACCCGTAGTCCAAGGATGAACTACTCACGCATCAGTCCGGAGGCGGGCATGGTGATGTAGAGCCCTCCGGTGATGATTCCCCTCTCCGGCAGGGTGCCGGAGGAGAACTTCTGAACCCCCCGAGTTAGGGTCGACGGCGGCGGCGTCTCTGTATCTGTTCTGGAAAATTGGCTCTCGGTGCTAGGGTTTTCGGGGACGAAGGAATAAATAGGCGAAGGGGCAGCGTCGGTGGCCGAGGGGGGCCCGCACACCACGTGGCGGCACGGCAGAGGGGCCCGCCGTGCCGGGCTATGGTGTGGCCCCCCTGCTGCCCGTCCTCGACTCCTCTTCGGACTTCTGGAACACTCCGGGGAAAATAAGATATTGGGCTTTTGTTTCGTCCGATTCCGAGAATATTTGCAGAAGTACTTTTCTGGAAACAAAAACAGCAGAAAACAGGAACTGGCGCTTCGGCATCTTGTTAATAGGTTAGTTCCAGAAAATGCATAAAAACATTATAAAGTGTGAATAAAACATGTAGGTATTGTCATAAAACTAGCATGGAACATAAGAAATTATAGATACGTTGGAGACGTATCACACAGCCCTGTCAAGCTTTGGGCCACGGGCTCCGTAGAACCCGTGACACCTCTGTCATACCTCGAGCCTTGAGCGGTTAACACCTCGGATCTCCTTTCCTCTGGTGCCTTCCTTGATACGCCAAACGGCTCGGTGATGCTGCTATACAGAGGTCGGCTTACGGACCTCGATTGATGAACTCCGGCTCTTGCCCTTGAGATGACCTCGGACCCCACAGTCCCAAGACAGGTCGGCCATGACAATCTTAAGGCCAAGATAAAGCCCGGACACTCCATAGTCATGACAGTTCGGCTCATTCAAGACCTCGGCACACTTTAAGCCCAATCTGTCCAAGCCTTGACCCTACCTGGGGGTAGCCCCCCAACATTAGTCCCCGAAGCTGGTTCGGTCCTACGACCTCGGACGAAGGGCCGTATCAGGTTCAAAACCGACTCCGCCTCTAAACCCGACCTCATCACTGGTTTGACCGAGGTACTTTGCATAGCTCACAATCAGATCCGAGGTTAACCCTCAATCCGAGCTTTCCGAGCTGTCTGACTCAGCACAATCTTGCCTCCAGATTTTTCGGGATGCGTGGCAAAGAATCTCTGCCCGGACCGCAAAATCCGGACCTTTGAAAGACAGGTCCTGCCTGCACACCGCCTGCGTCAGCCTGACCCACCAAACAGTACTCAAGTGCTTGACTTAAATTGACCGCCCATGACGCCTCGATTTCTGCGCTGACCAGCACAAAGGATCCGATGCTAGCGGTTGCAATCCCATGAGCTACGATGTGGCCGATCGTGCGGCCACAATCGAGGCAACCACTCGCTCGCGCACACACTATCCCACTCCGTCCCGGTAACCGCGCGGTAGTGCGCAGTTACCGCACGCGGTTATAAATAGGGGCCCAGGGGAACTTCTCCTTCTTCCCTGTTCATTCGCCGTTTCTCCTCCACCGCAGCCAGCGCCGCCCTCACGCCCTCGCTGCTGCGACCTCGCCGCTGCAACCTCGCCGGAGACGCGCGCCGCGCCTTGCGCCGCCACACCGCCATCGATTCTTCGCGTCACTGCTTCATCCTTTCTCCTACTCCGGTAAGTTCTCCGATTCCCCTCCATAGTTATGAACATGTTCATCCCTAACAATGAACTCGATGATCTTGATGAATGCGGAAATTTTGATGAACTTGCTGATCTTGAAGAACTTGCGAATCTTGATGAACTAGATGACCCCCTCTCAGATTCTTTTAGCATCTTTGTATCTCCTCTAGATTGGTTTTAGGTGCATCTGCAGAACTGTCTTTCTCAGTTTCACTCCTTGAGAAACTCGATTTTATTCTCCTTTTTAGCTCTGCGGTAGATCTTTGCTAGTACTCCTTTGTGATGAAAACATGTTTCCCGCTCAAAACATACTTTGCCTAGTTTCAGCTTCAAACTGGCCGACGTCTACACCTCGGCTTAGGACTTGGCTTAGTTAAGAATTGTACCTGTCCGAGGTATTCACCCCGGCTTTCCTTTTTCTTCTTGCAGGATACTGAATCATGTCGGCAGTCGTTGCCTCGAACCGCGCTGAGGCTCCTGCCAGCGAGAGAGGTGGATGGGAAGGTTCGGACGTCACCGATGCCGAGGTTAAATGGCTAAAAGATACTCATCGAATTCCATCCGAGCTACTGTATCGGCTGCATACTGGGGGCAACGAACCTATGGCTAACCCCGGCGAGAAAGTGGTGTTCCTTGCTCACTTTGCGCGCGGATTTGGACTTCCTGCCAGCACCTTCTTTCAAGAGTTTCTGAAGTTCTTTGGCCTGCAGCCGCACCATCTCCCAGCTAACTCCGTGCTGCAGCTATCCTGTTACGCAGCTTTCTCTGAAGGGTACCTCGGCCTCTGGCCGAGCATTGAGGGCTGGGCCAAGTACTTTCAGTTGAAGAAACAGAGCATTCCCAACAAGGACGTGGTGAACAAGGACATGACTGCCTGCGGTGCTGCCTCGATTTCACCTCGGCTGTACTCCGAGTTCCCACGGATTAAAGGCCTGGAGAGCTGCAAGAAGTGGCAGCGAACCTTTTTCTACGTGAGGAACCCGGTGATGTCGACCTCATCAACCTCCCGGACTTCAAGCTCGGCACTCCTTCTGCACAACGCAACTGGGATTTCAACCCGGAGGACTCCTACGCCGAGGTTCAAGAGATCCATGATTACATGCTGGATCTTAAGAAGAGAGGGTGGCGTTCCGACGACATCCTCCGGACCTTCGTGGAACGGAGAGTTAGCCCCCTCCAAGAACGATGCCACAAGATCTGCCATATGGAAGGTTTGCTCGATCCTACGCGAATCAGCAGCGTGGCGCTTTCCAAGGCTTCAGTTTGGCGCCGAGTTAAAGCCATTGCTCAGACTGAGATGGACAAAGATTGGACATGGGGCGTGGAGCCTTATGACCGCGAACACCTTCCGGAGCAGGTGTGTGCTTATTACTTTTCTGAGCTTCCACCTCGGTTTTTCACACCTCGGTTGCAGCTTACCTCCTTTTTTGCCTTTCCTGCAGAGGTTCGGCCGGCAGGAGATCGAGGACGGCCCAGAGTTATCGAACTGGGCGCCTGCACGCCTCGCCCTAGAAGGTCCTGAGACTGAGGACCCGGACAACGAGGATCATTTGCCGATCCCTAAGGCCGTTCAGAGGTCCGCCCAAAGACCGGCTCTTCTAACCCGGGTAAGAAACAAGCTCCTACTTCCATCAGAGACTGGTCTGACGACGATGATGACGATTGTTGCATCGCGGAGCCACCACCGATAGATGCCCGACCCATTTCATACGCTTTTCCCTCGGCACCTCCAGCTCCGAGCTCCAAGGCCGCTTCTCGGAAACGCCAAGAGACGAGCAGCTCGGGAGCCGAGGTCCTAAATGCTCCGGCCCCCAAGCGCCATAAGAAGACCACAACAAGGCGCAGGAAACAAGGCCCCGTGGAGGAAGATGCGTGAGTCATCTTACTCCCTTTTTACTCCTCAAGTTGCTCCGAGGTTAAGCTCCTTATATTCTAACTTAAGCCTTCTTTTTTGTCTAGCCCGCCTCGGCAGATCAGACAGAGCCACAGCTCGATACATTCACCGCTGCCTCCAGTGGTTGAATCCCAGACGACTGAGGTCGAGGTTAACCCCGGCAGCCCCGCCAGAGCTTCTTCTCCAAGACAGTTCATCAACGTTGACAGCCCGGAGAAGACCATCTCCTCTCCGAGGCGTGCAGCCTCACCGAGCTTCCGCCACCGAGCTCTGAATCCAACCCAGTTCGGACTCCTCCGCGTCCTCAGAGAGAGGCAGAGACAGATCGCGCCAAGACTCCGGCCAAGACCGTGCAGGAGGCTCGGCTCTCCCCGAAGTCTCAAGCCGCGCGCAATCAGCAGCAGCTGAAGCAGAAGCAGGAGCAACAACAACAACAACAACAACAGAAGCAAAAGGCTCAGCAGCAGAAGCCTGAGCCCGTGAAACAGCCACAGCCAAACCCGATGCCGCCACCAACATCAGGCCCCAAGACTGCGAACACCCAACTGGTGCCGCATGTTCCTGCTCCTGCGCCGAGGTCCACCTTGACCAAGAAGACGCCTTCGAGCTCTCAGGTCGAACTCTCGCAAACTCTTCTTGCTGCTACTATCCAGCCGAAAACTAGCAGCTGGGAGGTCGGCCAACTTCGGACTAAGAGCGGGAACAGCCTAGGTTCGGAAAAGCACTATGACATGGATTGGAACTCAGCTGATACTGCCGAGGTCTCCTCAAATCCGACCTCCCAGCACCCAGCTGGACCTAGCGCTGTGCTTCAGTCTATCTACAACATGCAGGCTGCGGTCCTTGACTGCAGCCAAAAGGCATCGGTATTTTTCCTAACTTCACTCTTTTTCTTAACTTGAAATGAATGACAAACATACACCATTCCCAGTCCCCGAGATTCGGGTTGAGCAGTTGACGCTCCACCGAGTTAAAACTGCTCGACTTGAATCTCAAACACTTGTCATTTTTCCAACGTTGAGTCCCCGAGGCCAATGCCGAGTGCCCGGGACTCAATTAGACCTCGGGTGCTAAAAAGAGCTCGGATATCTTTGACATGCCAAACTTCAATTTTTATGTGAAATTCCTTTCCGCCGAACTAATCTCCTTATTTTCTCAGGAGTGCAATAATGCTCGAACAAAAATCTTCAAAGATCTTCTGCTGGATCACAACAAACTGAAGAAGTCTCACCAAGCTCTTCTCTCCACAAAGGAGCAGAGCGAGAAGAATTATGCCGCCAAGTTAAAGTTGGCTGAAGACGAGATAGCTCGGCTGCAACAAGAGCTTAGCCGAGCTAATGAGGCCAAGACTGCCGCAGAAGATGCTATGAAGATTAACACCAAGGCCGCCGAAGAGCAGCAAGAAACTGTCAGGATCCTGGAACACCGTGCCACCTCGGCCGAAACTGAACTGAACACTCTCCGGGCTACCTCAAAAAGTTGGTTGTCCGAGCTCACCCAGATTAATCATCAGATGGACAGTAAGTTTCTCTTCTTCTTTTTCTTTCTTATCTTCCACCGAGCTGCACCGCACGCCACCATATGACTTAACTTGGCTACAGCCTTTTTATCTTCTTCAGAGCACTTCGAGCACTCGAAGGTTAAAGCTACTCAAGCCATACAGGCAGCTCGGGCAAAGAGAGCTGAGACAGAAACTCTCAGCGAGGATTGGGACGTCCAAGACCATCTTGTCGCACCTAATGCTCGGATTAGGCCGCTCAGGGCCATTGGAACTTCACTTGTTGACGCTGCCATCCAGGTCCATCGCACCCTTTGGCCCAAGGTTCAACCTCCCTCAAGCATCGATGACCTCGCCGCAAAACTGAAAGAAACCGAAGCTAGACTTCGGGAATGGAGGAGTTCATCAGCTCGGGCTGGAGCTGACCAGGCCTTGGTGTTCGTGCTGTCTTGGTATGAAGAGATCGATATTGACACGGTTAACTCCATGCGCAAGGGCTCTCCTTGGAACACCACTCCTGATGGCATTGAGAAGCGTCAAGCTGCAGCCGACCTCTTTGCCAGCTATGCAGACACCCGATCCCTCAACGACGGGCGTGTCTACTCTGAGGATGAAGGAAGCTCGGACGAAGGAGAAGAGTCCGGAGAAGAAACAGCTGAAGGATCAGATGATGACCTCAACTTCGACGAGCCTCAGACCTCCAAAGGCAAGGCTGGCAAAACGTCCAAGGTGATAGAAGATGACGACGATGACATTGACTTTGACTCTGCGAGCCCCAAAGGCAAGTCCAGCAAAGCTACAGCTCCCGAGGTTGAGACCACCACAACTCCGGCTGAGACTCCGGCTCCCGAGGTTCCTCCTCCTGAGACTCCGGCTCCAGAGGATTCCTCAAGCGCGATTCCAACGACCACAACTCCGGCGACCGAGGTTTCTGGTTCCGAGGTCTGAACTCATGAAGAAAAACATTAAATGCCCGGTATGCCGGGTTCAGATGTAATAGACCTTAAGTAGTTATCCTTGCTACCTTTTAAGACTATCTTGCTATGCGAACCATGCTTTTCTAAAAATTTATGCCGAACCCTTTTGGAACGAGTCCCCGAGTTCACTTTCGTGTTTACTATACTTGGCAATCTTTGCTCTTGTCTACCATTTTGGCGTTCGACAGTCGAGTCACAAGAGTGTTGTTTATAGCATATAGTACTTAGCAAATGCCGAGGTATGTTTCAAAATCATCCGACATAAATGAAAGGTAAATACGGGGGTTAGTAAACGACACCTGCCGAACTATATTTTTGGACCGAGTCCCCGAGTCCATTTTCATGTTTCCCACGTTTTTTCATCTTTGCTCTTGACTACCATTTTGGCGTTCGTCAGTCGAGTCACAAGATTAGTTTCACAGCAGACATTACTTGAAGTTTGAGACGAGGTTCAAAATAGTTCGGCACGTGAACGAAATTGACAAACAGAAGTAAAACAAAGCACACGAGCAAGGCAGTCCCCGAGCTCAACCTCGGAGCGCCGACATTTCATTAAGGATTAACCGAGGTACATACATTACGCCCTTCAAGAGTAGAAGGGTCGGAGTAGAGCTACATTCCATGGTCGCTTGGTCTCTGATCCGGGGTTGTCCAGCCCATCTTTCCTTGTTCCTGTGCATCTATAAGATAGTACGAATCATTTTGCAAAGCTCGGCTCACAATGAATGGCCCCTCCCATAGAGGTGACAACTTGTGCCGACCTTTGCTGCGCTGTACCAGCCTCAGCACTAAATCTCCCTCCTGGAACACACGAGGATTGACATGTCGGCTATGATAACGTCGGAGGCTTTGCTGGTATATCGCTGACCGAGATAAGGCCAGTTCTCTAGCTTCCTCAAGCAGATCTACTGCATCCTCTCGAGCCTCTTTTGCCTCGGCTTCAGTGTACATTGCCACTCTGGGCGCATCATATTCAATGTCAGTGGGTAGCACAGCTTCTGCCCCATAGACCATAAAAAATGGCGTATAGCCAGTTGATCGATTTGGCGTGGTCCTTAGACCCCATAGTACTGCTGGTATTCATCTATCCAACAGCCTGGAGTTTTCAGCAATGGTTCAATGAGCCGAGCTTTGATGTCGGCCAACACCAGGGCATTTGATCTTTCCACTTGCCCATTAGACTCCGGATGTGCCACCGAGGCTATGTCCAGCCGGATTCCCTTGTCCATACAAAACCGAGCAAACTCTCCAACAGCAAAGTTTGTGCCATTGTCTGAGATAATGCTATGGGGGTACCCATATCGCAGAATGATCTCCTTCAGAAAAGTTACTCCTGAATGACCATCCAATTTCCGGATTGGTTTCACCTCGATCCACTTGGTGAACTTGTCCACCATGACCAGTATATGTGTCATGTTACCCCGGGCTGGTTTGAATTCCCCCACCATATCCAAACACCATACCGCAAATGGCCAAGTGATAGGAATTGTTTTGAGCGCCGAGGCTGGCATATGCGTCTGCTTGGCGAATCTTTGGCATCCTTCACATCTCCGGACTATGTCCTCGGCATCAGCGAGAGCACTGGGCCAATAGAACCCATGGCGGAACACCTTGGCCACTAGAGCTCTTGTGCTGCAATGATCACCACATTCTCCTTGGTGGATCTCCAAAAGCATCTCCTTGCCTTCAGCTGGCTCAACACACCGTTGCAACACCTCGGTTACACTTCTTTTATAGAGCTCTTTGTTGATGATGGTGTACGCCTTTGCCCTCCTTTGGATTCTCCTAGCCTCGGTTGTGTCACTTGGCAAACTTCCATCAGTTATGAACTTCATGATCTGCTCCGCCCACTCCGGTACTGGGTACAAAGGGAAAAGTTTCTCGTCCACCTCCATTGGTTCGGCCGCCATAATTTCCTTCATTATTTCCTCCACCACCATGCGACCAGTTCCCGAGTTCTGCCACGCAGTCCCCGGGTTCGTCCAGACGCATCCGACGTCTACCTCCATAGGAACAGGTTCGGACTCTTGATCAGCTGGGATGAAAATAGATTCGGATTCAGGAGAAGGTTTGATTGAAGGGGTCCTCAAATGATTCAGGGCTACTCCAGGGGGCACTGCCTCTCTAGATGAACCGAGCTTCGACAACATGTCAGCAGCACTATTTTCTGCCCGAGGTATATGCTTGTATTCACACCCTTCAAAGAACCCGGATACTTTTTGCACATGGAATCGATACAACACCATGTTAGCATCCAGAGCATCCCAAACTCCAGAGGATTGCTGCACCACCAGGTTGGAGTCACCGAGGCATTCTATACGTCGGATGCCGATCTCCTTCGCCACCTTGAGTCCATGGATTAAGGCCTCATACTCCGCCACATTGTTTGACGCCGAAAAATGAATTTGCAGCACGTATTTCAGCTGATCTCGCTTCGGTGAAGTGAGGACTATCCCGGCTCCCAACCCGATTTTTGTTTTGGACCCATCGAAGTGCATCTTCCAATAGTTATAGTCCGGCTTGGGTGGCTCATATTGCATCTCAGCCCAATCACAGAAAAAGTCCGGCAGCGCCTGAGATTTGATTGCATCTCTTCTTTCATAGTGCGGTGTACATGGAGACACCTCGATCGCCCATTTGGCAACCCGGCCAGTTGCATCTTTGCACCCAATGATCTCCGAGATTGGGGCTTCGCATACCACCATTATGGGATGCTCCTGGAAATAATGTTTCAACTTCTTGACCGCCAGGTATACACCATATGTCATCTTCTGGTAATGAGGATAATTCTGCTTCGAGGTGAGATCACCTCGCTCAAGTAATACACCGGCCTTTGCACCGACCTGCCACCTTCATCTCATTCTACCACCACTGTCACACTTACAACTCGGTTTGTGGCAGCAATGTAAAGTAACATCGGCTCATTTGGCAATGGTGATGCTAACACCGGAGCTGTGGACAACATCTTTTTAGCTCATTAAATGCCACGTCGGCCTGCGGGGTCCATGTAAACCCGGTACTTTTCTTCATGAGCTGGTACAAAGGTAAGGCTTTTTCCCCTAGCCTACTTACAAATCGGCTCAACGAGGCTAAGCACCCTGTGAACTTTTGCACATCTTTCAAACACTTAGGTAATTTCATTTTCTCAATAGCCCGGATCTTGGCCGGGTTAACCTCAATACCCGGCTCGACACCAGAATCCGAGCAACTTCCCAGCCGGGACACCAAAGGTGCACTTGTCCGGGTTAAGTTTCAACCGATATTTTCTCAAATTCACAAATGTCTCCTCGAGATCCTCGAGGAGAGTGTGTTTTTCCTTAGTCTTAATGACAATGTCATCGACATACACCTGCACATTTTTGCCCATTTGAGAGTGCAAGCATTTCTGCATACACCTCTGATAAGTTGCCCCGGCATTTCTCAAACCAAAACACATGACACGATAGCAATACGCCCCATACGGGGTAATAAAGGCAGTCTTTATTTGATCTTTTGGGTTCAGTGGTATCTGGTGAAAACCAGAGTACGCATCAATAAAAGACAACAGTTCACAACCAGCAGTGGAATCGATCACTTGATCAATCCGAGGTAATGGAAATGGATCCTTCGGGCACGCCTTGTTGAGGTTAGTGAAGTCGATGCACATGCGCCACACCTTGACCACGGCTGGCTCGTCTTTCTTCTTCTCCACCAAGACTGGATTGGATATCCAGTCCGGATGCAACACCTCCATAATGAACTCGGCTGCAAGCAACTTAGCCAGCTCGTCTAGCACCACCTTTCTTCGATCGTCTGAGAGACGTCGGGTTGGTTGTCTCACCGGTTTCACCTCCGGCCTGACAAATAAAGAGTGCTCTGCCAACTCCCTAGGAACTCCAGGCAGGTCCTTAGCTGACCATGCAAAGATGTCCCTATTCTCACGGAGGAAGTGACAGAGCGCGCTTTCCTATTTCTCGCCCAGCCCGGAACCAATGATGGCCATGCGCTCTGGGTACTCCGGGTCAATGGGGATCTTCTTGGTCTCCTTTGGCACCTCGAACGCTGCAGTGGAATCCGGGTCATTAGTTCGGATGCGCCGAGCTGTGCTGACTGCGCCATTGCCACCACTTCATGTAGTTTCTTCTTCTCTGCAGCGATCACCAAAGATTCGGCCAGGTTAGACCCTGCGGTGGCACACTGAATAGCTCGCTTGTAATCACCCGAGATGGTTATGATCCCATTAGGCCCGGCATTTTCATCTTCAGGTATGCAACATGAGTGGAAATCATGAACTTGGCTAAAGCCGGCCTTCCGAGCAAGCATGGTATGCACTTTCCAAGTCCACCACCTCGAACTCGATACTCTCAACCCGGCAGTTCTCCTTGGTACCAAACGCCACGTCAATCCAGATTTTGCCCATGGGTGCGCAGGAAACACCAGGCACAATCCCATGAAAAGTACAACTGCTTGGCATCAATTGGTTCAGCGATATGCCCAACTTCACCATTGTGTCCTTGTACATTATGTTAATTGCACTGCCATTGTCCACCAAAACTCGGGTAAACCTCACATTGGTCGTAGGACCACACAACGTCGGATCTACCACCAGGGCATACTTTCTAGGGCTCGGCATGATCCGAGGAGTATCTTTCCTACTCCAAGTTATCTCCTGTTCAGACCAGTTCATGAACTTTGTCACCGCTGGCATTACTGCATTCACCTCCATAGCACGCCTCTGCTGACTCTTTTTGTCAGTTGGTTCGGTCACAAAGACCACATAGCTCGCATGAGCTCCCTATAATAGTTTCCAGGGTATTCGTTCTGATAGCTTGGCCCGGCATCATTGTTGTTGGTGTTACCTCGGGCATTCACTGGTCTTGCTGGTGCGGGCCTCGGTTGAGGTGCTGCACGCATCGGGGTAGCGTTTGCTCCGGACAAGTTCGGGTTCGGCTTCTGTGGGAATTGCCGAGGTGGTACTCCCTGTTTCCTCCTGCCTTTGCCGCTTCTTCCCTGATTCTATGGTTCCAACTGCACTGCCGAGTTGAATGGTTGGCTGGCTTGCGTGGGTCGGTCGTATGGTAACTGCATGGGCCATCTAGCATTGATTCATAAGTCAACGGTTGCTCCGGGTTTTGCCACGGTCTTGTGTTGGCAGCTTGGTTCGGGCTCCAGGCCGGACCATTGGTTTTTGGCCTCTGGACACCTCCAGCTCCGGGCTGATCCGGGTTCACTGCTGCTACTTGATAGTCTGGCTCCCTTCTTTTGTGTCCGAACTCTTGGCGGTCATTAAACCTCGGTCCGAGCCGGTTATTCATCGGCTGCCTTCTGTTTCGTGCCACCGCTTCTACTGCTGGCTGCATCGGGTCACCAAGAGCATAAGAATCTGCAATCCGGATTGTCTCTGCCAGAGACTTCGGCATATCTCTTTGGAGCCTCTGCCACAGCATGCTGCCATGTCGGCAGCCATCAGCGAACCATGCAATGGCCTGTGCCTCTATGACCCCTTCACAGGAGTTCCGAACATTGCTCCACCGAGTTAAGAACTCGCGGTCAGTTTAATGATCATCTTGCTTACATGCAGCCAAGAGCTGAGGTCGGTTTGGCCTCTTGTAGGTGCTAGCAAAGTTGCTGTTGAAAGCCAACTCCAAATCTATCCATGAGTTGATACTGTTCTCTGGCAGATTATTTAGCCAGATCCGAGCTGGACCTTCCAACATGTGCGGGAGATACCGGACCGCCCATCGGCGATTGCCCCCCGCTATGTGCACCGAGGATACGTAATCTGTCAGCCAATCCTGTGGCTTGGTGCTCCCGCTGTATGGCTTGGTATTCCGACCTAACTGGAACTGAGTCACTGGTGGTGGTGGCTCCCTCATGATCCGGGGTCCAAAACAGGCCGGACCAGGAGGGCCTTCCTCCTCCAACTTCTCGGACAAGTAAATTCTATCCAGTTTGTTACGCACATCATCCGGAGCTAACATCCGAGCTCCTATCCGAGGTCCCAACGCCCCATCCACTCTGTGGTATCCAGCTCGCGCCATGGCCGAGTCTCCATCATCGTATCGATCATCGCCTTGATCGACATTCCGGGGTTGCTGAACATACTCCAGCTCTTGCTGGTACTGCTCCTGCGGCCGGGGTTGCTGCTGATACCTCGGGGGCGGAGGTGGTTTACCTCGGCCAGCCGATGCCGCTCGCCCGCCATTCTGATTTCTCTGACCGGAGTTGCCCTTAGCTCGGCTTGCATTACCTTGACCTGGGTTTCCCTTAGCCCGGCCAGCACTGCCTTGGCCCACCTTTTGCTTTCCTGCCAACACTGGGTCATACATCTGTATCTGCATCTGCTTGTTCTGACCAGAGGTGACACTCCGCTCACGATCGGCTCCTCCGACGTGTGGAGATGACGCTTGCCCCTTGGAGCCCTGGCTAACTGGCCTAGCTGAAAGAACAGCTTGCGAACCACCTACTCCGGCTTTACGGAGAGCTTCATTTTGCTGGTTAGCAACATGCACCAACTCATTAAGACGCTTCTGCTGCGCACGCCATGCATCTCCAGTTAACCCGGATAGGTCGGCCCTGACTGCCTCGGCAGCTCTGAGGTTCTTAGCCGGGGAACTATACACCGGCCTTCCGATCGACAAGCGACTCGTACTCCTAGCCGAGGTGGCTGGTCGGACCTCCCTGTCCATCTCACCATTGAGCCCCTTGCCTCTCTGCCGCAATCCGGCTCTCCTGCTCGGATCAGCTGCCACCGGGGTGAAACCATTTGCTGCATTGTACTCACGCATATCTCTATTGAACTCTTCTCTGGCTGCTATCATTGCTACAGCTTCCTTTTGCAACTTGACACGCTTCTCCTCTAGCTCGGCCGCAGTTAACACTACATCTACCCTGGATCTACAGGATCTGCTAGTGTCTCCGCTATCTCTGCTAGGTTTGCACCTCGGCCCTGCACCTCAGAGGTACTGGGCAGCTCTTTCTCTAGCCTGGGCTTTGCATATCTCCCCTTAGGAGCCACCTCGGCCGGCTTGGATTTGCTGGCATCTCCTTTGCCAGCGGCATCCACTGAACCGGTCATCATCACCTCCACGCAGCTCTCGGGGCGATCGCCATGACGACCTCGAGCCGCAAGGAGAGGAGTTTCGTCGTCCACGAGCACCTGCTCCGGGTACTCGCGAACAACCTCAACAGCAACATAGGTGACGAAGCTGCCAAGCATCATGAGGAAGCCATGCTCGGGGAAGGGCTTGCCTGCGAAGCACCCTGCATTATCACTGACAAAGTTGAACTCGCCGATCTTGGCTACAAGCCCGGAAAGAACACGCTCGCCTGAGCCCGTCCGGATGTAAACTCCCTCCAACGCCTCAATCTGCCCCACGGTGGGCGCCAACTGTCGTGGTGGGGTCACGGCAGATGCCATGGGTATGGCTAAGATGGGGCCGAACGAGCGTTGGGGGATCTGGGGAGGGTTTATGCACTCCAGAAGCGCACAAGCAAAAACACGCAAGAAACCACAAGAACATGAACCAAGAAACCAAGAACACAAAGCACACCGCGATGTACCCTGCTTCGGGGCCCTCTTGTGGAGGTAACACCCCTACTGCAGCACTATCCTAGTTGTTGTATATCTCTTGGTGACAAGTACAAGGTGCTCCTTGAGCTGTATCAACTGACTATGGTGAGAACTCGAGGTAGAAGATGAAGTTACAGGGGGGAAATGAGAGCTAGGGTTTCGATCCTCTGTAAGAAAGGTGGTGGTGCTGTATATAAAGGCATGCCGAGTTACTTCTTTGCCCCTGGCTCCAAGTGGTAATGGCAATGACAAGAGGAAGAGGACAAGCCTCTGCCCCGTGTCAGTTCAACGGCTGGACTGTCAGGCCTCTGCAGGCCTAGCTTTCCTCTTTGGGTGTCTGAACTGTAGCCGTCCAGGGTCTATCCTCTGCTCTTTCCCGAAATAGGTCGGTCAGCGCATAGGGGCTTGAGCTCCCAGGAATCCCGTGGCGTGACACCGCACAGTGATGCGCGTAAAGTCACACGTCAGTTGGGAACCCCAAGAGGAAGGTATGATGAGCACAGCAGCAAGTTTTCCCTCAGTAAGAAACCAAGGTTTAATCGAACCAGTAGGAAATCTCGAAGCTACGAAGGTTGTTGGTGCAGGAATGTAGTGCGGCGCAACACCAGGGACTCCGGTGCCAACGTGGAACCTGCACAACACAATCAAATCACTTTGCCCCAACTTAACAGTGAGGTTGTCAATCTCACCGGCTTGCTGAAAACAAAGAGTTAAACGTATGGTGTGGAAAATGATGTTTGTTTGCAGAGAATGAAAGAGAACAATGATTGCAGTAGGTTGTATTTCAGATGTAAAAGAATGGACCGGGGTCCACAGTTCACTAGTGGTGTCTCTCCAATAAGATAAATAACATGCTGGGTAAACAAATTACAGCTGGGCAATTGACAAATAGAGAAGGCATAACAATGCACATACATATCATGATGACTACTATGAGATTTACTTAGGGCATTACGACAAAATACATAGACCGCCATCCAGCATGCATCTATGCCTAAAAAGTCCACCTTCGGGTTAGCATCCGCACCCCTTCCAGTATTAAGTTGCAAGCAACAGACAATTGCATTAAGTACTGTGCGTAATGTAAACAATACAAATATCCTTAGACAAAGCATCATTAGGTTATCCCTAGTGGCAACAGCACATCCACAACCTTAGAACTTTCTGTCACTGTCCCAGATTCAATGGAGGCATGAACCCACTATCTAGCATAAATACCCCCTCTTGGAGTTACAAGTATCAACTTGGCCAGAGCCTCTACTAGCAACGGAGAGCATGCAAGATCATAAACAACACATATAAGATAGATCTATAATCAACTTGACATAGTATTCAATATTCATCGGATCCCAGCAAACACAACATGTAGCATTACATAAAGATGATCTTGATCATGATAGGCAGCTCACAAGATCTAAACATGGAAGTACAAGTGGAGAAGACAACCATCTAGCTACTGCTATGGACCCGTAGTCCAAGGATGAACTACTCACGCATCAGTCCGGAGGCGGGCATGGTGATGTAGAGCCCTCCGGTGATGATTCCCCTCTCCGGCAGGGTGCCGGAGGAGAACTTCTGAACCCCCCGAGTTAGGGTCGACGGCGGCGGCGTCTCTGTATCTGTTCTGGAAAATTGGCTCTCGGTGCTAGGGTTTTCGGGGACGAAGGAATAAATAGGCGAAGGGGCAGCGTCGGTGGCCGAGGGGGGCCCCACACCACGTGGCGGCGCGGCAGAGGGGCCCGCCGCGCCGGGCTATGGTGTGGCCCCCCTGCTGCCCGTCCTCGACTCCTCTTCGGACTTCTGGAACACTCCGGGGAAAATAAGATATTGGGCTTTTGTTTCGTCCGATTCCGAGAATATTTGCAGAAGTACTTTTCTGGAAACAAAAACAGCAGAAAACAGGAACTGGCGCTTCGGCATCTTGTTAATAGGTTAGTTCCAGAAAATGCATAAAAACATTATAAAGTGTGAATAAAACATGTAGGTATTGTCATAAAACTAGCATGGAACATAAGAAATTATAGATACGTTGGAGACGTATCAAGCATCCCCAAGCTTAGTTCCTACTCGCCCTCGAGTAGGTAAACGATAAAAAGAATAATTTCTGAAGTGACATGCTACCAACATAATCTTGATCAACACTATTGTAAAGCATATGAGATGAATGAAGTGATCCAAAGCAATGATCTATAGTTTGCTAACAAAATAGATAATGACTAAACAACTGAATCATATAGCAAAACTTTTCATGAATAGTACTTTCAAGACAAGTATCAAAAAGTCTTGCATAAGAGTTAACTCATAAAGCAATAGATTCTAAATAAAAGGTTTTGAAGCAACACAAAGGAGGATTTAAGTTTCAGCAATTGCTTTCAACTTTCAACATGCATATCTCATGGATAATTGTCAACACAAAGTAATATAATAAGTGCAATAAGCAAGCATGTAAGAATCAATGCACACAGTTGACACAAGTGTTTGCTTCTAAGATAGAAAGAAGTAGGTAAACTGACTCAACATAAAGTAAAAGATAGGCCCTTCGCAGAGGGAAGCAGGGATTAAATCATGTGCTAGAGCTTTTCAAGTTTTTGAAATCATATAGAGAGCATAAAAATAAAGTTTTGAGAGGTGTTTGTTGTTGTCAACGAATGGTAGTGGGCACTCTAACCCCCTTGTCAACCAGACTTTCAAGAGCGGCTCCCATGAAGGACGTTATCTCTACCAGCAAGGTAGATCATCCCTCTTCTCTTTTGTTTACACATGTATTTTAGTGATATTTATAGATGACACTCCTCCCAACCTTTTGCTTTCACAAGCCATGGCTAACCGAATCCTCGGGTGCCTTCCAACATTTCACATACCATGGAGGAGTGTCTATTTCAAAATTAAGTTGCTTACTGATAAATCAGGGCAAAACATGTGAAGAGAATTATTAATGAAAGTTGATTAATTGGGGCTGGGCACCCCGTTGCCAGCTCTTTTTGCAAAATTATTGGATAAGCGGATGTATATGCCACTAGTCCATTGGTGAAAGTCTGTCCGGAGTAAATGACAAGATTGAAAGATAAAAACACCACATACTTCCTCATGAGCTATAAAACATTGACACAAATAAGAGATAGTAGCTTTTGAATTGTTTAAAGGTAGCACATGAAGTATTTACTTGGAATGGCAGAAAAATACCACATAATAGGTAGTTATGGTGGACACAAATGGCACGGGTTTTGGCTCAAGGTTTGGATGCACGAGAAGCATTCCCTCTCAGTACAAGGCTTTGGCTAGCAAGGTTGTTTGAAGCAAACACAAGTATAAACCGGACAGCAAGACTTACATAAGAACGTATTGCAAGCATTATAAGACTCTACACTGTCATCCTTGTTGCTCAAACACTTTTACCAGAAAATATCTAGACCTTAGAGAGACCAATCATGCAAACCAATTTTCAACAAGCTCTACGGTAGTTCTCCACTAATAGGCTTAAACTACATGATGCAAGAGCTTAAACATGATCTACTTGAGAGCTCAAAACAATTGCCAAGCATCAAATTATTCAAAACAATATACCAACTACCACATGAAGCATTTTCTGTTTCCAACCAAATGATCAATAAGTAAATGCTGCGGCTTTCAGCTTTCGCCATAAACATAAACATATAAGTGCTGAGGCTTTCAGCTTTCGCCATGAATACTAAAAAGTAAAACGAAGAACAAGTGTTCACATGAAAAAGCGGAGCGTGTCTCTCTCCAACACAAGCAAGCTGGGATCCGATTTTATTCAGAAAACTAAAATAACAAAACAAAAATAAAAGCACACGGACGCTCCAAGTAAAGCACATAAGATGTGACGGAATTAAAATATAGTTTCACTAGAGGTGACCTGATAATTTGTTGATGAAGAAGGGGATGCCTTGGGCATCCCCAAGCTTAGACGCTTGAGTCTTCTTGAAATATGTGGGGATGAACCACGGGGGCATCCCCAAGCTTTGACTTTTCACTCTTCTTGATCATATTATATCATCCTCCTCTCTTGATCCTTGAAAACTTCCTTCACACCAAACTCAAAGTAATTCTCATTAGAGGGTTAGTGCATAAATCAAAAATTCACATGTTCAGCAAGGACACAATCATTCCCAACACTTCTGGACATTACCCAAGGCTACTGAAATTTAATGGAGCAAAGAAATCCACTCAAACACAGTAAAAGAGGCAATGCGAAATAAAAGGCAGAATCTGTCAAAAACAGAACAGTCCGTAAAGACGAATTTTTCGAGGCACTTAACATGCTCAGATGGAAAAGCTCCAGTTGAATGAAAGTTGCGTACATATCTGAGGATTACTCATGAATTTTTTCAGGATTTTTCGAATTTTCTACAGAGAGAAAAGCTCAAAACCGTGACAGCTAACAAATCTGTTTCTGCGCAGAAATCCAAATCTAGTATCAACTTTCTTATCAAAGACTTTACTTGGCACAACAATGCAAGAAAATAAAGATACAAAGGTGTTGCTACAGTAGCAGCAAAACCTTGACTCAAATATAAAACAAAAATTGCAGAAATAAAACAATGGGTTGTCTCCCATAAGCGCTTTTCTTTAACGCCTTTCAGCTAGGCGCAGAAAGTGAAAATCAAGTAACATCAAGAGAAGAAGCATCAACATCATACTTTTCCTCAAAAACACAACTTGTTGCAAAAGGTATCTTAGATGCTCCCTTATCTATATTTCCCATAGTGGTACTAAGGGTTTTATCATTTTAAGCTCATAATGATTCTTTGGTTTTGGCACCTTAGGGACATACATGAATTTTTGCTCCTTACCCACATAAGCTTTCTCCTTAAACTTAAGAGAAGAAAAAGTTGAACCCAAGGTTCCCATAGCTTCTTCAAGTTCACCAATTCTATGGGTTTGATTATCATGAATAGCACAAGTTTCTAGAACAGCAACTCTTTCATTAATTCCTCCTAGGGATTTATCAAGTTTATCAAAATTTTCAAGTAGGATCCCCAATTTAGTCTCAACACTAGGAAGATTTTTCTCTATGGCCTCCAACTTTTTTATGACATCATCAAGAGAAATTTCAATTTTAGCTTCATTAACAGGTGGTATTCCAACTAGACTCTCAATGATGTAACTAGCTTCTAAAGCAGGAGTGCCTAGAAAATTACCTCCTGTAAGAGTATCAAGAACATATCTATTCCAACTAGAGATACCGACATAAAAGTTCCTAAGAAGGATTGTAGTGGAATGTTTCTTAGTGCACCTATGATGAGCATCACTAATTCTATACCAAGCATCTTTAAAACTTTCTCCACCTTGTTGCTTAAACGTACGAACTTCAACTTCAGGACTACTCATTTTAGCAATAATAAAAAAAATTAACAAGGCAAAACCGAATTAAACAAAATAAAACAAGTAACTAATTTTTTTGTGTTTTTGATATAAAGAAACCGAAATAAATAAAGCAAACAAGTAACTAATTTTTTTGTGTTTTTGATATATAGCAAACAAGACAGAAAATAAAATAAAGCAAGACAATAAACAAAGTAAAGAGATTGGATGTGAGAGACTCCCCTTGCAGCAGCAACTAGAAATCCCCGGCAACGGCGCCAGAAAATGTGCTTGATGCGCGTAAAGTCACACGTCAGTTGGGAACCCCAAGAGGAAGGTATGATGAGCACAGCAGCAAGTTTTCCCTCAGTAAGAAACCAAGGTTTAATCGAACCAGTAGGAAATCTCGAAGCTACGAAGGTTGTTGGTGCAGGAATGTAGTGCGGCGCAACACCAGGGACTCCGGTGCCAACGTGGAACCTGCACAACACAATCAAATCACTTTGCCCCAACTTAACAGTGAGGTTGTCAATCTCACCGGCTTGCTGAAAACAAAGAGTTAAACGTATGGTGTGGAAAATGATGTTTGTTTGCAGAGAATGAAAGAGAACAATGATTGCAGTAGGTTGTATTTCAGATGTAAAAGAATGGACCGGGGTCCACAGTTCACTAGTGGTGTCTCTCCAATAAGATAAATAACATGCTGGGTAAACAAATTACAGCTGGGCAATTGACAAATAGAGAAGGCATAACAATGCACATACATATCATGATGACTACTATGAGATTTACTTAGGGCATTACGACAAAATACATAGACCGCCATCCAGCATGCATCTATGCCTAAAAAGTCCACCTTCGGGTTAGCATCCGCACCCCTTCCAGTATTAAGTTGCAAGCAACAGACAATTGCATTAAGTACTGTGCGTAATGTAAACAATACAAATATCCTTAGACAAAGCATCATTAGGTTATCCCTAGTGGCAACAGCACATCCACAACCTTAGAACTTTCTGTCACTGTCCCAGATTCAATGGAGGCATGAACCCACTATCTAGCATAAATACCCCCTCTTGGAGTTACAAGTATCAACTTGGCCAGAGCCTCTACTAGCAACGGAGAGCATGCAAGATCATAAACAACACATATAAGATAGATCTATAATCAACTTGACATAGTATTCAATATTCATCGGATCCCAGCAAACACAACATGTAGCATTACATAAAGATGATCTTGATCATGATAGGCAGCTCACAAGATCTAAACATGGAAGTACAAGTGGAGAAGACAACCATCTAGCTACTGCTATGGACCCGTAGTCCAAGGATGAACTACTCACGCATCAGTCCGGAGGCGGGCATGGTGATGTAGAGCCCTCCGGTGATGATTCCCCTCTCCGGCAGGGTGCCGGAGGAGAACTTCTGAACCCCCCGAGTTAGGGTCGACGGCGGCGGCGTCTCTGTATCTGTTCTGGAAAATTGGCTCTCGGTGCTAGGGTTTTCGGGGACGAAGGAATAAATAGGCGAAGGGGCAGCGTCGGTGGCCGAGGGGGGCCCGCACACCACGTGGCGGCACGGCAGAGGGGCCCGCCGCGCCGGGCTATGGTGTGGCCCCCCTGCTGCCCGTCCTCGACTCCTCTTCGGACTTCTGGAACACTCCGGGGAAAATAAGATATTGGGCTTTTGTTTCGTCCGATTCCGAGAATATTTGCAGAAGTACTTTTCTGGAAACAAAAACAGCAGAAAACAGGAACTGGCGCTTCGGCATCTTGTTAATAGGTTAGTTCCAGAAAATGCATAAAAACATTATAAAGTGTGAATAAAACATGTAGGTATTGTCATAAAACTAGCATGGAACATAAGAAATTATAGATACGTTGGAGACGTATCACACAGCCCTGTCAAGCTTTGGGCCACGGGCTCCGTAGAACCCGTGACACCTCTGTCATACCTCGAGCCTTGAGCGGTTAACACCTCGGATCTCCTTTCCTCTGGTGCCTTCCTTGATACGCCAAACGGCTCGGTGATGCTGCTATACAGAGGTCGGCTTACGGACCTCGATTGATGAACTCCGGCTCTTGCCCTTGAGATGACCTCGGACCCCACAGTCCCAAGACAGGTCGGCCATGACAATCTTAAGGCCAAGATAAAGCCCGGACACTCCATAGTCATGACAGTTCGGCTCATTCAAGACCTCGGCACACTTTAAGCCCAATCTGTCCAAGCCTTGACCCTACCTGGGGGTAGCCCCCCAACATTAGTCCCCGAAGCTGGTTCGGTCCTACGACCTCGGACGAAGGGCCGTATCAGGTTCAAAACCGACTCCGCCTCTAAACCCGACCTCATCACTGGTTTGACCGAGGTACTTTGCATAGCTCACAATCAGATCCGAGGTTAACCCTCAATCCGAGCTTTCCGAGCTGTCTGACTCAGCACAATCTTGCCTCCAGATTTTTCGGGATGCGTGGCAAAGAATCTCTGCCCGGACCGCAAAATCCGGACCTTTGAAAGACAGGTCCTGCCTGCACACCGCCTGCGTCAGCCTGACCCACCAAACAGTACTCAAGTGCTTGACTTAAATTGACCGCCCATGACGCCTCGATTTCTGCGCTGACCAGCACAAAGGATCCGATGCTAGCGGTTGCAATCCCATGAGCTACGATGTGGCCGATCGTGCGGCCACAATCGAGGCAACCACTCGCTCGCGCACACACTATCCCACTCCGTCCCGGTAACCGCGCGGTAGTGCGCAGTTACCGCACGCGGTTATAAATAGGGGCCCAGGGGAACTTCTCCTTCTTCCCTGTTCATTCGCCGTTTCTCCTCCACCGCAGCCAGCGCCGCCCTCACGCCCTCGCTGCTGCGACCTCGCCGCTGCAACCTCGCCGGAGACGCGCGCCGCGCCTTGCGCCGCCACACCGCCATCGATTCTTCGCGTCACTGCTTCATCCTTTCTCCTACTCCGGTAAGTTCTCCGATTCCCCTCCATAGTTATGAACATGTTCATCCCTAACAATGAACTCGATGATCTTGATGAATGCGGAAATTTTGATGAACTTGCTGATCTTGAAAAACTTGCGAATCTTGATGAACTAGATGACCCCCTCTCAGATTCTTTTAGCATCTTTGTATCTCCTCTAGATTGGTTTTAGGTGCATCTGCAGAACTGTCTTTCTCAGTTTCACTCCTTGAGAAACTCGATTTTATTCTCCTTTTTAGCTCTGCGGTAGATCTTTGCTAGTACTCCTTTGTGATGAAAACATGTTTCCCGCTCAAAACATACTTTGCCTAGTTTCAGCTTCAAACTGGCCGACGTCTACACCTCGGCTTAGGACTTGGCTTAGTTAAGAATTGTACCTGTCCGAGGTATTCACCCCGGCTTTCCTTTTTCTTCTTGCAGGATACTGAATCATGTCGGCAGTCGTTGCCTCGAACCGCGCTGAGGCTCCTGCCAGCGAGAGAGGTGGATGGGAAGGTTCGGACGTCACCGATGCCGAGGTTAAATGGCTAAAAGATACTCATCGAATTCCATAGTCATGACAGTTCGGCTCATTCAAGACTTCGGCACACTTTAAGCCCAATCTGTCCAAGCCTTGACCCTACCTGGGGTAGCCCCCCAACAAACATATAATAATAGGTATATAGGTGATCCATTAACAAACTTAATGTACATACAGCTATCAACCTTGCCTTAAACCTCGGAAGCTCGCTAGGAGATAAACCCTCCTTTCTCTTGAAGATCCACTTACAGCGGACTGCCTTCTTTTTCTTAGGCAAGCGCACAACTTCCCATGTGCCATTCTTATCGAGTGACTGCATTTCTTCTTGCATAGCAGCAAGCCACTTCTCGCGGTCACCGGAACCAATAGCTTCAGTATAGGTGGACGGCTCATGTCCGTGCTCCACCTATTCTGCACAACTCAGAGCATAATCAACAATGTTACACTCTTCAATTAAACGTGGTCGAGGACCACAATTCCTCCTGTTCCTACGAGCAGCAATAGACTGTTGTGGCTGCAAAACAGGGGGTGAGTTCTGAACATTATTATTATCAGAATCAGAAGAATCAGAATCATTAGAACCAGCAGAATCATTAGAACCAGCAGAATCAGGATCAGAATCATCTGAAGTAGCAGCACCATCATTGTCAACAGTGACATTTTCATTTTCAACAGAGTGCTCCACCTCGACACGAACCTGCTCCTCAGAAAAATCTGGCAAAACATCTGAGGACAACTTATCAAAGTATATAACAGATTCATTGAAAACAACACTCCTGCTCATAAAGGCCTTTTTAGTTTCGGGATTCCACAACTTGTATCCTTTTACACCCGAACCATAACCAATGAACACACACTTAATAGCTCTCGGCTCTAACTTTCCATTATCAACATGAGCATAAGCAGTGCAGCCGAAAACTTTAAGTTGTGAATAATCAGCAGGAGTACCTGACCATACCTCGATGGGAGTTTTCTTGTCGAGGGGAATAGATGGTGACCTGTTTATCAAGTAGCAGGCGGTGGCAGCCGCCTCAGCCCAAAAACGCTTACTCATGCGAGCGTTGGAGATCATGCAGCGAGCCTTGGAGATGATGGTCCTGTTCATCCACTCCGCTACACCATTTTGCTGAGGCGTGTACGGGATGGTGAGGTGCCTGACAATGCCTTCTTTCCTGCAATAATCATTAAAGGCATTCGAACAAAATTCGCCACCATTGTCAGTACGAAGTAATTTCACCTTCCTTTCTGTTTGCCTTTCAATCATAGCTTTCCACTCTTTAAAAGCAGCAAACGTATCATCCTTATTTTTCATGAAATAAGTCCAAACTCTCCTAGAGTAATCATCAATAATGGTAAGCATATAACGAGCACCACCATAAGAGGGCTTACGAGATGGCCCCCAAACATCAGCATGTACATAATCAAGTGTACCTTTGGTGGTGTGAACAGAAGCATTAAACTTAACTCTTGTGTGCTTACCGAAAATGCAGTGTTCACAGAACTGCATCTTACCCAAACTGCAGCCTTGCAGCAAGTCTCTCTTGATCAATTCTGCCATACCAAGTTCACTCATATGTCCAAGACGCTTATGCCAAAGGTTAGTTTTACTAGCGTCATCATGAGAAACTGCAGCAACAGTACCAGATAAAGTGCTACCTCTAAGAACATATAGTTTAGCAGAATTCATATCACCAACCATAACAATGAGAGAACCTTTTGATACCTTCAGGAGTCTATTCCCGCCGGCAAACTTGTACCCGTCACAATGATACATTGTTGGTCGTTGCCCACACGCACGAAATCTCCAGTCTGCACTAACTCATAAGAACTGAACCAATCTTTGTTACAGCAAATATGAAAAGAACATGCAGTATCTAGAATCCATTCATCCTGACGAGAAACACATGCAGCTAAAACAGCTAGGCAATCGCCATCAGAACTACCATCAACAACATCAGCCTCACCGGTATTATTACCTTCATTATTTTTCGGTTGGTAAGTACCTTTTCTTTTCTCCTTGTTCTGCAACTTCCAACGATCATCAATGACATGATTAGATTTCTTACAATACCTGCAGAACTTGTCTCGTCCTTTGGACTTTGAGCGACTTCTGTCACCCTTGCTCTTATCTCTGTTGTTGTTGTGGTAGTGGTTATCTCGCTGCTCAGGCCTCCCTCGGACCTGCAAAGCATCGCCCTTGGAGGACGATGACTCCTCTTTCTGTACCATACCTTTCATCTTCTCCCTCGTCATGAGGGTCTCATATTCTTCGGCAGTGGTTAGTTCAGTACGACTCAAAAGTATGCTATCACGGAAATTTGTAAAGGAATTTGGCAGCGAGACTAGAAGTAAAAGTGCTATATCTTCATCATCATATTTTACCTCCATCGACACTAGGTCGGAAACGATCTCCTTGAAGATCGATATGTGGTTCATCACGGAACCACCTTCTTGCAGTTTGTGCGAGAACAACTTCATCTTCACATGCATCTTGCTGGTGAGATCTTTGGACATGCAGATCGACTCCAGCTTAGCCCACAGTGCCGCTGCGGTTTTCTCCTGGAGTACTTCTTGCAGAATATCATTAGATAGATGAAGTTGAATAAGAGACAAAGCCTTACGGTCTTTCCGCTTCTCAACATCGCTCCATGTCGCCTGCGCCTTGTCGCCGAATTTATCCAGCGACTCGTCAAGATCATTGGACTGTGCGAGGATCGCACGCATCTTGACCTGCCACAACGAAAATCTCGTCTTGTAGTCCAGCGCCGGTAGATCAAACTTCATCGATGCCATCGCGAAACCCTAATCTGAAAAACAGATCTGAAACAGGGCTCTGATACCACTTGTTGTAAACGATAGCAAAGAAACGACGAAGAGCGGAACGATCAAACCAATGGGGACACGAGATTTTAACGTGGAAAACCCCTCCAACAATGGAGGAGAAAAAACCACGGGCGCCAGCCAGCAATACTTCACTATATCGGGTGAGGTTACAAACGCCGTGGGTTTACAATGTATGGCTTACCCCAACCGGCGGCTTACAAGATGAATATATGGTGGCATAAAACTCTAGGTCGGCTGCAGTCCAATCCGGAATCGATCCCACCGCGGCGGTACTACCGCCTATCCCAGCGGTAGTACCGCTGGGGCGGTCTGGTTCGGCTCTTCCCACCTCAGCGGTACCGGCGGCGGTACCGCCAGCGGTACCAGTCGGTACCGGACAAGTGATTCAGATGGTCATTCTGGAGGTAGCGGCGGCGGCAGCGGTGGCGGTAGCTCTCGAGCGGTTGAACCGCTTAACCCAGCGGTACTACCGCTGGAATTTGGATCACCAGAAAATAACAGTTTGGCACACGGGGAAAAACGATCCTGACTGGGATTACAGGCTACACTCACTGACAGCAGGGCCCACGTGTCATATTCATCCCCAATCTCCTCCTTCACTCCTGAATCCACCCCCATATCCGCTGCCGTGTTGCTCTCCTGCTCCGATACTGGCCGTTCCCGGCCTGGACGCTGGCGTTCCTGCCATCCCACTGCCACCGCCCCATGTCCCCTGCTCGAGGTGCGCCTCCCTTAAATCCAAGTGCCGCCCGAGATGCTCCATGGCAGGCGAAACAAAAATAAAGCACCTCGGACAGTGCGGTTCCAATACATTAAAATCATGCTCGTGAATCTCTCCAATTAGGCATAATTTCGATACCAAGTTAATTCCCCTACGATCTGGACATACCCAATTAGATTAGCTATTAGCTGGAAAACGATCTAACACTCAACTCATGGTACCTTCGATGAATTAAGTCAATTCACGGGGCTAACACTGCGCTAGGCTGTAGTCCGTCGGCCCACTCGCGGCTGTCTGTCGTGTTCACATGGGCAGTGAAGTACACCGCTGTGCATGAAGAACGCTAGAGCCAGCTCGTCCACCAGCGACCTGGCCGACGGCGGCGCACTGCAGGTCTAACTTCGCGACGTGCACTCTCTGTTTCCTGGCTTCTGGGTTGCGTCCTCCTCCACGGCTAGCTGCTGGGGTGCAGCCTCTCGCTCGGCTTCAATGAGAGTGCAGCTGCGCAGCGGCCACCTCCGGCGCGTCGCCGGCCACCGGGTTCTGGGGCCGCGTCGTTGTGCCACCAGGCAGCGTTGAACTAAGGGATGGCGGCGGGAGACGTCGGGATGGTCGCCAAGTCACGCCCCGTGTGTGCTCGATACGGACGCGGTGAAGTCAGCGGCCGCCGCCGCGGTGAGCAGCGGCATCCGGTTCTGCATTCTTCGCAGCAGCAGCCATAGTCGCCTCCACATCAGCGTGAGCCCAAGTCAACGTGAGCCTGACATCAACAAGCCGGGTTTGATCTGCCATGTCAGCAAAATTCCAACGGAAACAGCCTAAGGTTTAAAATAGACCGGGATTCAAAAGTTCGGTGTGCTGATTTCCAGGATTCAGAGTTGAGGGTTCAATTTAGCTAAGCTCGGTTTGATTTGGACTTTTTCCACGTTAAAAACAGGACACGCTCGTAGGTGGAAGTGGAACGGACCATCTCGATCGGCCTCATTTCGAATATACAGCAACCTGAACTAGGACAAAGCACGAGCATGGGGCGACATGGTGCGAAGATGTGGTCCTTGTCTAAACCGTACAATATATTGGCAAATGTCAAAGGAATAAAAAAAGGTACCCTAAGGTGCAAATATGTAAATTTTTATTGGAATTTACGACCTCATAGAAGACTGATTTTTTTCTGTCCTTTTTCAAGAGAAAAAAAGCCTATGAATTTAATGTTTAACATGGACCATGCTTCTTGGGGCCAATCATCTCAGCCATATTTGTGTGGGTGCCATGCTTATAGAGAATCCTTATTTGGCCCTATCTTAAAATCGTCTTCCCCATTTGGCGCTACAAAAATATTCTTCCCAGTTTAACATATAATTTCATTTATTTCCTAATATGGCCCTACCGTTTGTGCCGTTTCGTTTCGCCGTCAGTTGTCATTTTGTTGGACCAAAATACCCCTCGCTAATCTGACCAAACCAACTCACTTGACCCGATCGAACCAGCCTTCTCTCGCATCCCCTTTTCGACCCGATGCACACCACAATGAACCCTTACCGATGGCGGCGCGGTGCCTCCTAGCGAGGGAGGCGGCGGCGTGAGCTGAGGGGAGGAAGAGATGGCGGCGGGTGAATGCAATGACTAGAGAATTAAAGTTGGAGGTGGTACAAAGCTCACAATAAGTGGCTGAAGTGACCGCATTAGGAGCCATCGGCTTTAGGTTTGTGGTCAACTAGCAAGAGAGGACGTGTTCTTGTAGACAATGGCAAGTTTCCGGCCTTCCTTGCAAACATGCTCTTGCATTCATTACATCAATTAGCAATGCACATATTCAGAACTCTGTCCACCTGCACTAGTCCATTGACAAGCTAGTTTAGAGGAGCATATGCCCAACTAATCCTTGCTATGTCTGACAAGACCCAATGGCCTAAATCTGATCATGGATTGTGTAACACCCCAAAATTTGAACCAAATTTTAGCGGTGTTTTCTGACACCTGAAAAACTTTTTCTATTTTTTTCCTAATTATTTCTTCAGAACCTTTTGGGATGATTTGACTTGGGAAATTGCTCTCTCAAAATTTCCTGGTGAGCCACAAACCACTCCCACACTCGTGATAATTTTGTGCTTAAGTTTCCTCTCGAAAACCCTGGCCCTAATTATCGAACCGTTTAAACCCTTTTCCTCCACCTACAAAAGGGAAACCTATTTCCATAGCTAGATAAGTTCCACCAAAAATACCAGAGGACTCCCATATCCATATAAAGACATTCCATGCAAAAATATTGCATACTCCAATGCAATATTTCCATGTTAGACATTATTTTCTGAAATGCCGTTTCTGGTCCAGAAATTATCTAGACACCTCACACTCATCCAGAAATTATGCCATTTTGGGAAGGTGCATGATTTCACCTCCTGAACATTTCACTCCATTGTCCCAACCTCATTTGAGCAATTTTTGAGGTACTTCCTTTGTAATGCCCATTTCTTGTCTTTTTGCAATTTCCAAAGGAACCCCTAATCATATGTTTCAAAAAATTCTATGAAAATTAGGGAATGATCCCTAGGCATTATGAAACCCATTTATGCAAAAATATTGGGTAACTTGCTAGGAAAATGTTGGACTTTTCCCCTGTGCAAGTTTCTGCCCTAAAACCCTTTTGTTCTCAAAAACAAACCAAATGATTTTTGTTGTGGGAAGTGAGCACCTGGATGCAAGCACTAGGAGATCCTACACCCCTGGACCAAGTATTGATCAAACCTAAAATGGTTTGCCTCTCCAAACATCAGTTTTCAAAATGACCCAGTACTGTATTTCAAAAATTGTAGTCGCACCAACTTGCAAATTTGCAAAAACTTTGGTCAGCAAAGTTGTGGGGAATTGAATTTGGCGCATAGTGACACGGTTAGTTTCTCCTCTAGAGCCCTAGGGTGGGAGCACCATCTTGATGCCGATGTCGGCATGGCCAGTGGCGTGGTCACCACCGGCATCGGCAAGCCAGACAGCACAGCTCCTCCGATCCTTCCTCGCTGTTCCTCCGTTTCAGACCAGGCCAACAGTGCCGCACCCTCTCCTGCTCCCCAGGATCAGCTCGGGCCGCCCTTATCCCCTCCCTGTAGCCAGGGATGGCGTAAGCGGTGACCTCGGCGCCATTGAATGGCCGCACCGGCCCCGACCTACCTCTCCCCCTCCACTACCTATATGAGGGCACCCCGGGCCTCTCCTCACTCCCCCTCACAGTACAGCCAGAAGATCAGAGGGGCACGGGAACCTCGAGTCCTTGCTCAGACCGTGCGGTCGCCATGGCCGGGCCTCGAGGTCCGAGGCGCCAAGGACCCCGGCCTTCCCCTGCCTCCTGACCCCCCCCCTCCAGAGCCTCTCCTTGCGGTGACCGCGTCCCTGCCATCCCGGAGCTGGCGGAGCGGCACAGCGGGGAGCCCCCGTTCTTCCCCGCCATGGCCGTGAGGCCAGAGCCGCGGGCGACGCTCCCGAGCCACCCCTGGCTCCGGTTTCCCCCTCTCCCGGGCGCGGTGTGGTCCGGCGACCCCGCCACCTGCCCCTCCGCCGCTGTGGCCCACTCGCCGGTGCCATCGACCATCGACGCTCCTCTGCATCCCCGCATGTGCGTGTCGGGAGGAAGAAGACCAGCACCGATCCCTCCTCCCGCTTCGTTTTTTTTCAGCGAAGCGTTTTCTTCTGGCCCAGTGGACCAGCAGGGGCAACGGCCCAGCCTCGGCCTGCTAAGGCGCAGCGGCCAGTGGCCTGCCCAGCCCGGCGCTGGCGCAGCGCGCGCGTGGACGCGCGATGGCCCATCTGTGGCCCAGCCGCACACTGGAGTGGCCCGGTCCGTTTTTTCGGGAATTCTTTTCCCTTTTCTTCTGGTGAGTGAATTCAAATGCCCGTAGTTTTTAAACCGTAGCTCCGATTTAGTCGATTCAAATTTCTAAATTTGTAACTCGACGAGGTCTAACCAGTGGTACCAGTCTTGCTGTATTTGGAGAAATTTAGTTTCACTGCCTTTATTTAATGCATCGTTGGTCGTTTCGTGGATTAGGCGTTCTCCGGGATTCCGACCCCCGGCGAGTCCGAGGCTTTCCCAAACCGTTTCAAGACCATCTCCAGAGGCAAGCTAACCCCTTGCTATGAGACATCCCGCAATGCTTGTTTGTTGATTGCTTAATACCATGCCGAGTGTTTTGTCTGTCTACCGTTATATTGTTATATTTGTCTGCTATTATTGTTGCATGTATGTCTGTTGTCCGTATTTTATATGAGCCTTGTATTGTTGTATGTATATCATATTGCATTTTAAATTATTACAACTGACGAGGGGTAGACTCATCAAGACCCATAGTCGAGGTCCCTGGGTTGTGAATATGGGGGAGAGAACGTGGTAGCGTTGGAAGTTGCGTCGGTTGACAAGCAGGGGCAAAGATTTTACCCAGGTTCAGGGCCCTCGTGTGGAGGTAACACCCCTACGTCCTGCCTGTCTGTTATTGCTTTTGCGAATATGGTGGTTACAAAGGTCCCGGCGAGATGCTGATCTCGCTAGGGTTTGTGGTGGTTCTGAAAGTACGTGGTCTGGTTCGATGGCCCTCCCAGCCCTTAAATAATAGGCTGGGTCTCAGGTATTCGTAACCGACTCTAATTACAAATATGGTAAGCCTAAACCGACCTATGTCTTTGTCAATCTTGGAGGATACTCCATCTTCGTGGGCCTCCCTTCATGGGCTTCATGTAGGCTCTGCCAATTGGGCCTAGTCGATACGTGCACCAGGTACCCTCACGGTAGGGTAACCGATAGGCATTCCCATGTCAGTAGCCCCCGAGTACTTGTCTGATTCGAAGAGTCGGGCATGGACTCATACATTATGCACGTTATGCTTTTTTGTACCTGTGTTGTATGATTCTGAAATGTCTGTATGAAACAGCACATGTTGGCTATGTCGAGTATTTTATCGACTATGAGTTTTTGCTTATGATAGTCAAGGGATATTAGCTTAGCAGGCCCGGCACACTCGACGGATCGAGGCCGGTTAACTACCATTTGTGGCAAAACCATACTAGCTTTCAATCAGACTCGAGTCCCCGGACACGAATCTGGAACAAACTGGACAGACTCGAAATGGCCGTAGAGGTCTTACAAAATCGAATTGCAGTATAGTTTTGAATCAACCCAACGCGTCCGTCGGGGATTTATTCATCATGTCTGCTGACACGGAACATTTAAGGGTAACGCTGCCGGAGCGGTCCTTAGCCCTGCTCGACGGATCGGCGAGTCTTACCTTTGCACTACGCATGCAGCATCCGAGGATCGTCGGATCAACTCGAGAATATTTTGAGTATGATTATGCTTATGAACCGAGTCGAATGATTCGTCGACTGATACTTTGCTATAATTCTATCGGGTGCGCGACAGCGCTCCCGATGGGAGTAGCCCCCGAGATTGTGCTTTATTGCTTGCAATGGAGGATAATCTCAAAAAATCCTTACCTTGCATATTTTAGTTAATAAATTTTTTTGATACACTCCCGATGGGAGTTGAACCAGTCGAAAGTTTATCGACTGGAATCTGTGACCTTTGCTAGAGAACCACTCGATAGTTTTGTGAGAGACCACCCGAAGATATCATCGAGTGACTTGTATGCCAGTTGTGCAATATGAATGACTTCAGCAATGACGCAATTGGCGACTGCCAATTCTGACAAGCGGTGGCGTGCTTGGTTATGTTTGATAGGACGTGACCCTGTTTTGCGGGCCCGTTGTTGCAGAGCTGACCATGGATGACGCCGCGTGGACGGGATTTGACCGTTCTGGCGCGATTTTCACGGGACGTGATAATGAGTTCCTGGATTCCCGTGCGTAGTGGGCGGAGTGGCCGGCGACGGTTGCCCTCCGCGGCCGCCACGTGTACGGTTAGATTTCGCGCAGAGCGTTTGGATTTGTTTTAACGGCTATGATCGTTTTGCGATCTGTGGTAAATAGTAGGGACGGCGCTGGCAGATTTTTTTACTTGCCATTTGCTCGCTGCGCCGCCCCTTGCCTCATCTCCTTCCTCGCGCCCATCTCCATTGCCTCTGTGCTCAAGCTTTTCTGCGCTCTGCTCCCCCACCATAGCAATGGCGAAAGGAGGCTCCAAGCGTGGTGCCACCGCCGCCGCCGCGACCGACGCGGCCAAGGGCAAGAAAACAGCGGCGAGTACATCTGCCGCCGCCGCTCTGAAGAAGAACAGCGGCGATTGGGCGAGGTCCACGATCAAGGACGCCCATCTGATCAAGTTCCGCGAGCAGGGATACCTGCCGCCCGCGGCGCAGCTCGCCGTTCGTGCCCCACCAACGAAGGAGGTATGCCCCGAACCACGCGCCAATGAGCGTGTTTGCTTTGCGGAGTTCATATCCAGGGGCTTCGCGTTTCCTCTCCACGACTTTGTGCGCGGACTGCTTTTTGCTTATGGGGTGCAGATCCATGATCTCACCCCGAATGGTATTATGCACATAGCGTGTTTCATCACGCTATGCGAGTGCTTCCTCGGCGTCGCGCCTAGCTGGGCGCTGTGGAAGACTATTTTCATGGTGCGGCCCAACAGAGGAGGTGGTCGCACCTACCCTGTGGGCGGCTGCGGCATCCAGGTGCGCAGCGACACGCGGTACTTCCGGCTGAAGACAGTCGACTCCGCCCAAGGCTGGAGGAAAGGGTGGTTCTACGTCAGCGCCGAACAAGACGGAGTCGCCGCTTACTCGACTACCGCTTTTACCAAGACCAAGGCGTGGGATCACCAGCTCTCAGTCGAGGAAATGGAGGAAGTAGCTCCTTTGCTGACTCGAATCGGCGAGATGCTGGACAGGATGACAGGCATCCACCTGATTGCCACCTTTGTGAAGAGACGGGTATGGCCCATCCGTGCTCGTGCTCACCCGATGTGGGAGTATGAAGGTGCGGATGACGTCACCCGAATAAACCCAGAGGAGCTGTCAAGGAACGAGCTGCTAGGGCAAGTGCGACACATCACCAACTTGTCGACTGGAGACAGATGTGATGTCGACTGCCCCATTGAGCCGTATGGGTTGGAGAACCCTTTGCCTGAGGTATGTATGCTTTTGATATGCTTTTGCATTTTTGAGAAGTTGCCACTCTTTTGCCATGTATGTTTCGATTCTTGCTGCTGACTTTGCAACGTTTGGATGTATGTGATGCAGGGCCACTCGATCGCCACCTCTCTGCCCCCTTTGCCAGAAAATGGCGAGACTGAAGAAACTCAGGTGCAGGTGGTGGACCCGAAGAAGGTCGAGTCGCCTATCCCTTCCGCCACCACCTCGCACGCAGATGAAGTTGACGAGGAAGCAACAGAAGAGGTCCAGTCTGAGGACAAGGCCACCGACGACCAGGAAGTCGATGTTGCGCCACCGAAGCGACGTCGACTGGCCAAGAAAGCGCCTTCTGCTATGAGTACACCCGCAGAGGGGCAAGGTTTGGAGGATGACGAGGATTCAGGTTCACCACCTGTTCACCAAGCCGCTCCTTTGCGCATGTGCTCAACAAGCTCCACTCATCTACTTCAGTCGAGTGGCACCCCGGCTTTTGGGGGCCCGATCTTTGGCGACTCTGAAGATGAGGAGGACGAGGAGCACAGGTATGTGGTCTTTTGAATATGGTTTTTGAGAAGTTGCGCTTGTTGCACTTTTATGCTGATTTACTTCTCCTTGTTTGCGTCACTCGCAGCGCTGATAATTATCAGGCTGCAACTCCTCCAGTCGAGAATGTACCAATCCTGGAGCAGGCGACTGTTGCCCTATCTGCGCACGAGGTTGCCCAGCCGACGACCGCGGGTAAAGCCTCTGAAGCGGCCAAGGTGACAGCTCCAGAGATTGGGACATCAGTCACGGTTTCGGAGCCATGGATGAACCACGTAAGTGTTTTTTGCCTGACCTGTGTAGTTCTAGGTCGATGAGAGTTTTTGAAATTTTGCTGAGTTCGTGTTCCCGCAGCCCTTCTACCACAACTTGGCTGGTTCTGCCAAGGCGTATGTCCAGATGGAGCAGGAGAGAGACACCATGCGCGCCGAGCTAGAGCGGCTCTGCCGTGAGTTCTCTTTGTGCTTTTGTGTACTGAAATCCTTTTTGCCGTGCATAACTCTGTCGAGTATGTATGCAACTTGCTGATCCAGGCGAGAAGAAGGAGCTGGATGATGCGCTTGCTGCGCAGCGCGCAGAGTCGAAGAAGGAACTGGCTGCCGCCATCGACTCAGCCGCTGCACGCGAGCGAGGCTATGCTGACCAGCTCACGGCACTCGCGCAAGCCATGGGAGGTGAGTACTCCTTTGTGCTTTTGATATGATGATGTATCCATCGAGTGTCATGAATTCACTTTTGCCATGTTTTGAATTGTGCAGAAGCTGTTGGCGTCCCAGCTCCGGCCGATATGGCGAGTGACGATCTTTCGCTGGAACAGGCCGTGGGCAGCTTAAATGCCATGTGCGACCAGGCGAAAGACGCACTTGTGAAGTCGACGAGCACGCTTGGCGCTGTGTATGGGGTGGTGTTCCCGACTGGCGTAGTGCCTTCGACTGCGGACGGCTTTGCTGACCTCTTTGGACCCGGGACCTCCACCCTAGCGAATTTCGCTCGCGCCAACACGGTACGCGGATCTGAGTCCACCCTCAAGCTTCTTATGGGTCATGGCATAGCCTGTGACTACGAGGGCGCCTTCTGAGTTCCCAAGGAAGCCAGATGGGAAGCCCGTATCGTTGAAGGGGGTGAGCGCAGCCGCGACGCGATTGGCTGAAGTTTTTATGAACACCATGGAGCGTCGGGCAGCCGAGACTGCCGCTCGCTGCAGAAGAAATCAACCTCGCAGGCTTAGAGTAGCTGTGCCCTTTTTATTTTTCATGCCTTGTAATGACATCTCCTGAACTGCGCGAGTATGCGCTTTGTTTGCGTTATCGTTGTTTATGCAAAATAGTCTTTTGCTATTGTGTTTTTCACTCGAAGAGCTGTATGCTTTACGGTTTGAGTATTTTGCTTCTGACACAAACTTTATGTTTGTGCTTATGCTCTGAAACAGTCGCGAGAAACTGCCGCTGCACCTGGCTCTTCTCAAGCTCCCGCCATCACCCGAACACAAAGTCAGGTGGCGAACGACGCGAGGCTGATTGAGTATATGAAGG
This sequence comes from Poa pratensis, assembly GCA_947311845.1. NCBI lineage: Eukaryota > Viridiplantae > Streptophyta > Magnoliopsida > Poales > Poaceae > Poa > Poa pratensis. The sequence continues at coordinate 23,306,721 of CAMZMU010000111.1, forward strand.
CCAAGCATGTAGAGATGGATCAGAAGCTAAAGAACGCCCAGGCGGAGCTGGCTCGACTGAGGACGATGCCCGCGCTGGCCACCCAACGCGAGCGTTATGTTCTTGGAGATGGATCTTGTGAACAGACAACTCGAGTGTGAGTTCGAGTCTTAATCTGTTGACAAAACTTTTTTGGCGTAGTCTGAACTTTTTTGACCGATATGCCTGTTTCGCAGGCTTTGTTGATAACTTCGAGACGGAGAAGGCTCGCGTGGAGGAGCGTTTGGATAACGCGACTGACAACCCCACGACTGGGAGGCAGCACTTCTGGAATGACAGGTATCATGCTCGCATTCTTGCCACCTTAAAGGATCGCGCCTGGCGAAGTGCAGAATTGCTTGAGTTATGCAGGATGGCGTTTATTCGCCTGAACGAGACTCTCTTTCCTGCGGGGCCGCAGCCACAAGGAATCCGTGCTTTGCTAATCTCTTCCGTCAAACAACTCCTATTCGAGAGTTGCTGACTCAGAGACTTGTGACTGGAGCCAACGCGGCAATGGCGTTTATGCGCAGTCGAAAACCAAGATTGGTGTTGCGATCACCTGAAGCCGGAGAGCTGCTCGAACAAGGAGATCTGGATGACACGCGTCGGGCTGCGGAGACACTAATCGAGTGCACTCGCGAACAGCTTTGTGGTTCCGAGCTGCCTATAAAGGACGAGCCTGAGGATTAGAGTAGTATGCGAGTGGAGTTTTTGAACAGGGGGCAGCCCCGAGTGTAAATTGTAACCTTTGTTCATGAATTGATCATGTTTGTATTTGCCCAGCCCCCGAGTCAATCGAGTGGGGTTTATGAAGTATAGTGTTAGTTGTAAAAACAATTACTATGCAGCCCCCGAGTATTCGAGTGTGACTGCAAAGCTTTTGCGTTATTGTTGGATCCTTGAAATGCAGCCCCCGAGTGCTCGGGTGCGGCTAAGGTATTATGTTTTTGCAAGAGCGAGAGCTCATATGTCTGGCAACGCAGCTCCCGAGTACCTCGAGTGCGTTTAAGTTATGAATTATGCGAGTAGACAAAGGGAAATAGGAGGAACATTGATTATATTCCACTTATGAATGTTAGACTGCAGGCCGCCTCATTAAAAACCTTCCAGCCCCCTTAGGTACCCTGGTAAGGAAAAGAGCGCGTCTGAAACCTGCAGCCATCCGACATATCGCCTATTACATTGTACGATTGTGAGCACATTATGCATAGAAACGGCGCAGATGCGCAACGTTCCAAGGATTATGAGAAAGTTCGCCTGTCTTCGCGTGCTTCAATCGATATGCTCCTCCACCAAGGACCTCAGTGATGATGAAAGGGCCTTCCCATGGGGAGGCGAGCTTGTGCACCTTCTTTTGCTTCAGTCGAAGAACTAGGTCACCAACTTCAAAAGACCTGGTGCGTAGTCGACGACTGTGATAGTTGCGAAGATCTTGCTGGTAGACAGCTGTGCGTGCCAAGGCAATGTCTCGCGCTTCATCAAGCAAGTCGACTGCGTCTTCGAGTGCTTCCTCAGCGTCGTCTTCGTTGTATGCTTCAACTCGTGGTGCGTTGAATCGCACGTCTGATGGCAGTATTGCCTCTGCACCATAGACCATGAAGAATGGGGTGAACTGCGTTGAAGTGTTAGGAGTTGTGCGTAGGCTCCATAACACAGATGGTAATTCTTCGACCCAAGCACCCGCAGCTCTTTTGAGTGGCACCAGGAGACGCTTTTTGATTCCACTAGTCACAACCCGTTGGCCTTTTCGACTTGGCCATTGGATTGTGGATGTGCCACTGAGCGTAATTGAGCGTAATGTCTTGCTCTTTGCAGAAAGTTTTGAACTCCTCAGCCGTGAAGTTGGTGCCATTATCAGTGATAATACTGTTTGGGACACCAAAGCGGTAGATGATGCTCTTTATGAAGTTGACTGCAGTAGTGGCAGTCGAACTTGTAATGGGGACCGCCTCGATCCACTTTGTGAATTTGTCGACTGCCACCAGTAGGTGAGTATGCCCGCCATGCGACGATTTTTTGAGTGGCCCAACCATATCGAGTCCCCATTGGGCGAAAGGCCAGGCTAGCGGTATGGTCTTCAACGCCGATGCGGGTGCGTGCGGCTTTGTTGCGAATTTCTGGCAGCCGACGCACCTTTTGACTATGTCCTCCGCGTCCTTGAGTGCTGTAGGCCAGTAAAACCCCGCTCGAAAGGCTTTGGCTACGAGTGATCGACTGCTGGCGTGATGCCCGCAGGTACCTGCATGAATATCTCGAAGTATGGCCTGACCATCTTCGAATGCAATGCATCTTTGGAACATACCTGATATGCTTCGTTTGTATAACTCGCCGTTGATGACGGTGTATGCCTTGGATCTTCGAGTCACGCGCCGGGACTCGGTTATGTCATCTGGTAGCTCGCCGCGGAGTATGTAAGCCAGAAAAGGCTGAGTCCAAGTTGGCTCGATGAGGAGCACCTCGACTGGAGGGTCCTCTGTGCTAGGTGCTTTGTTTTTGGCTGGCGTAGTCGATGGAGGAAGAGTCCGTTTTTCCTTGATGGACCTGTGCTCAATGCGCTCGAGGAAAACACCAGGTGGAACTTGTGCGCCAGTCGAACCGAGGTTGGCTAGCATGTCTGCCTCTTCGTTGCTTTCTCGTCCTATGTGCCTTAACTCGCAGCCATCGAAGCTGCCCTCCAATGTATTGTACAGGTCGCGATAAGCGATCATGTTGTCTGCGATTGCGTCACAAGCCTTCATTGTTTGCTGCACCACCAAATTCGAGTCACCGTAGATCATCAATCGAGTGCACCCAAGTGCTTTTGCCATCTTCATGCCATGGATCAAGGCTTCGTACTCAGCTTCGTTGTTGGAGGGTAGTTTGAATCCCATCTGCAGACATAGCGCAGCTTGTCGCCTTTTGGTGATATGAGGACTACGCCTGCGCCTGCGCCTTCATTTTTCTTCGACCCGTCGAAATACATGGTCCAGGAGTTGGACACATCTGGAGCTCCAGGCAGCTGGGCCTCGATCCACTCGGTTGTGAAGTCGGGTAGGACTTGTGCCTTGATAGCCTTCGGGTGCTCGTACTTGATGTCCCTTGGTGCCAGCTCGATGAGCCATTTTGCTACTCGGCCCGTTGCATTGGGGTTTGTGAGAATATCACCAATTGCTGAATTACTTATCACGGTGATCGGGTGCTCTGTGAAGTAGTGCGTCAACTTCCTTGAGGACATGAACACGGCATAGGCCAGCTTCTGATAGTGCGGGTACCGCTGCTTTGATATAGAGAGAACTTCGCTCAGGTAGTAGACAGGACGTTGTATGCTTTGCGAGTGCCCCTCCTCCATGCGTTCGACTACCAGACGGTGCTCACCACCCTGTTTGTAGCCGAGACATACAGGTATAGTGGCTCCCGTTCCTTAGGTGCGACGAGGATTGGAGGGCTTGTGAGGATCCGCTTGAGATCTGTGAAGGCTGCTTCGGCTTCTGGTGTCCACTCGAACTTGTCCGCCTTCTTCATCAGTCGATAGAATGGCAGCGCCTTTTCACCAAGTTTGCTGATGAATCGACTGAGCGCTGCCACTCGACCGGCCAGCTTCTGCACATCATGGAGTTTCGAAGGCCTTTGCATTGTAAGGATGGCCTGTATCTTCTCTGGATCTGCTTCGATTCCACGGGCAGAAACTAGGTAACCCAAGAGTTGCCCGGCTGGGACGCCGAACGTGCACTTCTTGGGATTAAGCTTGATATGAAAGCGCTTGAGGTTGTCGAATGTCTCCCTCAAGTCGTCGAGTAGTGTATGCTCTTCCTTGTGGTAATGACAATGTCATCCATAGACTTGGACGTTGCGTCCAATTTGCTTTTTGAGGCAGTCTTGCATCATGCGCTGGTATGTTGCACCAGCGTTCTTGAGCCCAAAGGGCATAGTTGTGTAGCAGTAGACCCCGAGTGGGGTTATGAACGCCGTTTTTTCTTCATCTTCTTGCTTCATCCTTATCTGGTGGTAGCCTGAGTAGGCATCCAGAAAGGACAGTCGTGCACATCCGGCGGTGGAGTCGACGATCTGGTCGATGCGAGGTAGAGGGAAGTGATCCTTTGGGCAGCACTTGTTCAATGCCGTAAAATCCACACACATCCGAAGGATGTCTGTATGCTTCTTCTCCACAAGTACGGGGTTAGCAACCCATTGTGATTTCTTAATTTCTCTGATGAATCCTGCTGCGAGTAACCGGTCGACTTCAGATTCGACTGCGGTTCGCTTTGCTCCGGAGATGCGACGCATCGTTTGCTTGACTGGTTTTGCATCTGGAAATAATTGGAGAGAGTGCTCGGCGAATTCCCTGGGAATACCTGGCATGTCTGCTGGACACCATGCGAATATATCCCAGTTCTCACGGAGGAATTCGACGAGCGCGCTTTCCTATGCGATAGGCAGACTCGAAGAGACATTGACTGTTTTGGACGGATCGGTCGGGTGTACCTGATGGGTCCTTGTGTCATTTGTAGCGTTGAAGGATCTGTCGACTGCCAATTTTTTATGCTCCGGGAGGAGTGTGCGGTCATTGGAGATCGAAAGTTCTTCGAGTGTCTGCTCCATGCCAAATGTTTCGGAGATTTTGCTGAACTCACGGTCGCAAGCATCGGACCTTTGAAAGTTACCCTTGACTGTGATGATTCCCTTGGGTCCTGGCATCTTCAGCATGAGGTACGCGTAGTGCGGTACCGCCATGAATCGAGCGAACGTCGGGCGCCCAAGATAGCATGATATTGTGATTTCCAGTCGACGACCTCGAACTCAACCGACTCCGTCCTGAAGTGGCTCTTGTCCCCAAACGTAACGTCGAGTTGTATGGTGCCTTCTGGGCTGATTGCTTTGCCTGGAACGATACCGTGGAAAGTATTTGATGATTTAGGGAGGTTTTCGACTGACCTGTTCATCTTGCGAAGCGTGTCCGCGAAGATTATGTTTATGCCGCTGCCTCCGTCCATGAAGACTTTGGTCATGGCGTAGCCACCAATTTGTGCGTCGAGTACCAGAGCAGCGTGCCCTGGTCGGGCTACAGCTGGGGGATGATCCTCCCGACTGAAGCTTATGGTGGTCTCTGATCCCTTCAGGAACTCCGGTACGGCAGGGGTGCCATGACAGCCATGTTTACCTGTCGAGTGATGAGCTTTTGCTGCCTGTTGGAGGGGCGACCTTTTTGTATCATGTACATCTGCCCGCGGGGCTGTGGATATTGGTCGTCTTCTACCCGATACACGGGATGTATGGCACCGCGATATTTGCACCTGAAGCAGGCTGTTGTGGTTGTTGTGGTGGCGGCTGCGGTGGCGCCATGAGAGCAGGCATCGTGTTTTGCTGAGGCACCGGTGCAGGCGTGGGCTGAGTGGGTGCAGGGCCGTGCCTTTTGAGTCGCATCATGTAGTCAGTCGCCATTTGGTCGAATTCCCTGCAGTTCCTTAGGGTATGATTAGAGATCAGCCTTCCATCGTGCCCCTTAAAGAGGTGGAATCTGCACCAGTCGTCCATCTTGTCTTCGAATGACCGCTCAGGTTTTGCGTCACCGCGTTTGCGCCACTCTTGCCTTTTGTCGCTCCGCTGATCCGATCTCGACTGTCCCGTCGATCATCCGAGCGCCGGTTGCTTCTGTCTTGATCATCACGGGATTGCGTGTAGCCAGCTGCCATGAATTCTGGTCTATCGTCGTCATAAGGACGTTTGGACCGTTTACGCCTGCGATCATCTCTGTATGAGTCTCTGCGGCTTCGACTGCCGCTGTCGTGGTTATCGCGTGGTGGAGAAGAGCGGGATCTGCGCACAGAATCCTCTCCGTCTGCCCACTCAGTCGCGATCTTTATGAGTTGAGCCAAAGAGCTTGGCTTTTCGCGACCAAGTGCCTCCCTGAAGTCCTTCCGGGCTAAACCTTCTGTGAAGGCGTCCATGGCCCTATCTTCTGAGATTGGGCCAACCGAATTGCGTATTTCGGTCCACCTTCGTATGTATGACCTTAGTGACTCATCTGACCGTTGTTTGCACGACCTTAGCTCTTCGAATGTCTTCGGACGCTCACAAAGAGGCTCGAAGTTTTTGATGAAATCTCGGCGGAAATCGTCCCACGAGTCGTATGATGATGGAGGGAGCGCCTTGAGCCAGTCGCGGGCTGTGCCTTCGAGCATAAGTCGTATGTACTGCATTGCCGTGATGTTCGTGCCGCGCTGACACGCGACGGCGAGTCTGTAATCCTCTAGCCACCCGGAAGGTTCCTGGCGACCGTTGTACTTGGGTTGTTCTCCTGTAAGCTTGAACCCTTTGGGAATCCGCGTCTCGCGAATACGTCGACTGAAGCATAACGCTCCGCATGGCTCTGGTTCACGTTCAGAGTATGAATCGCTACTATATGACCTCCGGGATCTGCTTCGGCTGGATCTATGCCGGCGCGAGTTTCTCTCTCCTCCATCCGAACGGTGGCTGCGACCACTACGATTATGCTCTGAGTGTCGTGATTCGATTATGTCGCGATCTCGACCTTTTGCTGGAGTTTTATCGCTGGCTGTAGAGCCTTTGCTGCTAGGGCTAATGATTTGAGTTGTTGCGATGCAGGGCAGCAGCGGGATCGTCTGCAGGGGGTTGCAGTGCCTTCAGATAAGCGCCCACAGAGAATAATGCACCCGCAGCTGTTTTGGGTACTGGAATTCCATCAGTATCCTCTGTCATAAATGACAGGTTGCGAGTGATTTGTGCTCTTTCATGCTCTGGGAGGCTCTCGAGCCTCGACCTTGGCCTTGGGGTTGGTTGCCTTGTGGATCCGAGGGACAGCTCTTTCTCCGTTGACTCGAAAGGCTAGCCTGCCTTCGGCGTTCTTCGAGTGTCGCCCTGTAGTTCTTCAATCGAAGGGATTCCTGCCAGTTGAAATACTGGTAAGTTAGCATCTCCTCCGGAGTCGAGTTTGCCGGCATCATTGTGCACTCCTTGATGACTTTATCTGCTTTGACTGCCATCTCCTCCGTGATCGTCAAGGTTGTGACCCCATCCGGCATGGTTACCGTGCATGGGTATTGCGTAGGTCTGCGTGCAGCTGCGGCTGCAGATGATTCTGCGGAGAAGGCCACATAGACCTGATGGGGCGTGACCCGGGGGCACGTGTATGCATTGTCGATTCCAGTCATGGACTCGACATCGTCATCTAGGCTCATGTCAGAGCCATTATGCTCATCGAGTAGATCCTCTAGGCGCATCTCGTTCTCGATGTGATCATAGCTTATGCTCGTCTCGGTGTTGGCGAAGCCAGTATGGATTTCTGAGTCGAGGTTGGAGTTGGTGAAGATCTCCGAGTCGACGTTGCTGTCGATATGATTCGCAGGCTCGTAAAAGTCGTCGAGGGAGATCCCGCAATCGAAGGTGTCATCGAGTGGGACGTCGAAGTCGACGTTGCTTGTGCGGTATGCTGACTCAGCTTCCTCGCCTTGTAGTTCCGTCATCATGAACCTGTCGATCTCGCCAGTCGACATGGTTGTTGCTGGTGAGCAGACTTCAGGAATTGATGATAGGGTGAACTCAGTCGACGGTGCCTCGGGTGCGCCTCGCGCGGGTTGTTGCTGATCTGTCAAGTCCTGCGTGCCAAGATTGTTTACGAAAAAATTGAACGCTCCAACTTGTAAATCCAAACCTGACTCAAGACCGGAGAACGTCTCTTGAAGATTCGGAGAGTGCGGATTGAAGTTCATCTGAGGAGCTGATGCGCTTTTTGCAGGTGAAGCGGGCAAGCTGCCGCTTTTCGACTGGGCCGGCGAATCGCCGCGTGTCGCCTGGATCGGCGAGTTGCTGTCTGCTGATACATCCGGCGAGTTGCCGTGTGCAGATTCTATCGGCGAATTGCCGTTTGCGGTTGAGATCGGCGAGTTGCCGTTTGCTGATGAGATCGGCGAATTGCCGTTTGCCGATGGAACCGGCGAAACTTCGAGTCCAGCGCTATTCTTTCCCACAGACGGCGCCACTTGACGAGGGGTAGACTCATCAAGACCCATAGTCGAGGTCCCTGGGTTGTGAATATGGGGGAGAGAACGTGGTAGCGTTGGAAGTTGCGTCGGTTGACAAGCAGGGGCAAAGATTTTACCCAGGTTCAGGGCCCTCGTGTGGAGGTAACACCCCTACGTCCTGCCTGTCTGTTATTGCTTTTGCGAATATGGTGGTTACAAAGGTCCCGGCGAGATGCTGATCTCGCTAGGGTTTGTGGTGGTTCTGAAAGTACGTGGTCTGGTTCGATGGCCCTCCCAGCCCTTAAATAATAGGCTGGGTCTCAGGTATTCGTAACCGACTCTAATTACAAATATGGTAAGCCTAAACCGACCTATGTCTTTGTCAATCTTGGAGGATACTCCATCTTCGTGGGCCTCCCTTCATGGGCTTCATGTAGGCTCTGCCAATTGGGCCTAGTCGATACGTGCACCAGGTACCCTCACGGTAGGGTACCCGATAGGCATTCCCATGTCAACAACTGTGCGTCTCGCGCTTGCGGGGCTTTGTTTGGTTCTTCTTCTTCGCCGAGGTGAGGAGCGAACGAATGTCGTCTTATGATCCTCGGAGTTGGGGGCATTTGCCAAAAGAGTTATTTGCCTTGTCCCTCCGTCAAATATGGTTGGCATAGACCACTCGGACTGCGACGCTGGGAGCTGGCTTTCCATTTGGTTCTTTTGCCAAGATTGCTGACACCACGTCGAGGTAATCCCCGAGTGGAATGGATGCTTTCTTTCTTATGATTGCTTTTCGGTTCATTTTGGAGACTATATGCCCAACTCCCCACTTCCTGGTAAACGGTCGGACGGTATCGCCGCCAAAGACTTGCGCGTGGAGGAACGGATGCGTAACAGACTCCGCAAACCAACTAAACTATTGCTTGAAATATTATGTATTGTTAATATTTGTCAGACACACATCATTCTGAGACAATGGACTGGGGATACCGCCGCCGTCTCACTAAAATATTAACGTCGATCTGTGATGGCGCTTGTTGGCGGAGTCGCCACGATAGTCACCGGTCGACGCTAACCAACTAGTTGATCTGTGATGGCGCTTGTTGGCGGGATCGCCACGATAGTCACCCGGTCGACGCAAACAAACTAAACTACATTTTGTAGTTAATCTTTATTATGTTGCTAATGCCTTGTTGTTGTTGATATGTGATATTGTTGTCGTGATTATTATGCTGGAACTAATCCTTTGTTTTGTGACTTGTTGTGATGAAACATGATTAAATGAACACCCCTCCACACAACGATAAGGTCCGTTCATAGTGCCACTAATCTGAACCCTTGCATGCGATACCACCGTTGTCTCATGGGAGGACCGTGACCTAGTAGGTTGTTTAAGACCCTTTTGTGCCATCCATGGGGCGCAGTCGTTCGGTTGCGCTGTCCGAGGGGAGTGGTCGACAGGCACGGGTTCGACTGTGATAGGGAGTCCGGAGCTAGGCATACCTGGTCGCGCCAGGGGATGTGCCGGATTTACTTGCCCGTTGTGCCACGCGCATAGGGTGGTGCAGGAGTGTGTCTTAACAGGTGGACCGTCATGTGAGTGTATTTTTCTTAGTACGACTTTGGGCGCGATAAACCTGGAGTGTCGGCTGAGTGGGATGCATTCTGATAGGTGGTAAACCAAACTCTCGAGAGCATCAACCTAGCCAGCTAGCCTTGTTCATGGGATATGGAACAACAGTTTAGTGTCAGTCACACTGTGTGTCCTCGTCGTGTCCGGAGGTTAAACCTAAGTAATGTTTAAAATAAAGATGAACAACCTGATTTCACTAAAAGAACAATAAGATGATGCAGGGAATGTTACTTGAGTTCTGGATGGTTACCGTGTTTAAGGATGACGGTGTGATCGTTGGGAGCCTAGAGTTAGGCCTGAGCCAACATCAACCGTGCATGCCAGAATGGAAAGTTGAGGCCAGAGGACCTAGCAGTGATCACAGGTGCTGTGTGTTTTATTTGGTACCAACTGGTACACTCGGTTATACTCGTCACATGTATTTTCTTTGTATGATTGCCAGTATACGATCCAACCCCACCTGGCTTGGACTCTGTACTGGTGATACCCCGTGGCTTGCTTATGCCATGTTTTGCTTGTGATGCCATGCTACTTTTATGTCATGTACCTAGAGTAGACTCTTGCCATGTGTAGAATTTTATTTCCAATGTATATCCTGTTGCATGATTGTTGGATTGTTTGAAGTAAGTGGTGAATCTTGCTGAGTGCATAATAATGTACTCACGGGCCTTGTGATTGTGGCCAGATTTTGCGAGGATTCATCTTCTACCTTAGCAAGGAGATGGAGCAAGAGCGTGCTAGGATCAGTAGCCCAGCCAGATGCCTGTGGAGTGGAGCCACTCCAAGCCGTTGCCATAGCCGTCTTCCGCTGCCAGTTAAACTCTGTCCTGAGCCATGCTTGGCTTGATACTTTGTCATGCCTTGATGGCCTTGTAAACCATTTGTAGCACTTCTTGTGCCTGATTGTGTAATGATTTCCACTTTGTTGCACTGTCGCGACGTGCGGCCAGATATCTTGGGCTGGCGCACGGGACGACCGCCTCTCTGGTGATATGTGCCAGGGAGGGGTGTCACAGATTGTTCATGCATCCACCACTCCTAAAAGCCACTGCTGGTAGGCCTAAAACTGAGAGGTATAAAGGTTGCGGTGAGAAGACAAGAAAATGCCCTATCTGTAAGGGCTATGGGTATCACTGGCACAATTGTAAAAAGGGTAACCCATATGACATCTCTGCGATGTTGACATTGAGGTAATATAGGTTTAATCTTTCTTGTATAATTTATTTTCTAACCAACTATACATATTGGCTGCTTTTTCTTATTGTTAATGTAGAGGACCACCAAAAGAAGAGGAAAAAGACCATCAAAGCAACTGATTTGGCCATTGTGCTATGTGTGGATGGAGCACCAAGTAGGATGTGTTTTCCACCAAGGTAAGTCATTTTACATTTATGCTCATGATTACATAAAGCTGAGTTTGAATTCTAATTAGCTTCTTCCTCACCATAGCCAAATCCTTGAAAATACAACAAAAAAAAAGGAAAAAACATGTAAAATCTAGAGCTGGAGCATTAAAAAGGTAATTCAAATAGTTCTGGTTTTTAAATTAAATGGAATTAAACCTTGTTTTGTACTCTAATTGCTTTGTTTTCAAACAATAGCCAAAGCTTGGAAAATTCAAGTAGCAAAAAGGGAAAAAGGGGCAACTCCGGATCCAGACGATCAAAGAGGTTTTGTTTCAGCTTTTTGTTCACAAGTTATTCATTGTTTTTTCTAGTTTATATTCATATGATTGCTGCTACCATTCATGCATGAGTGCATGTCAAAAACCAGCTCAAGTCAACCTATGCCCAGCGAGGAAAACCTTCCTGTGAAGGTAAGAGCCAATAACAAGAAGAAAGATGATGATGTGATTCCTACGGTGCCACTTGACAGCCCAACAATGAGTACAAGAAGCAAAACTTTTATCCCTAGCTACTAGCCCTGCAATGAGCACAAGAAGCAAAAGAAGGCTCATCTTGTGATTCTCATGCCTTCTCTTCATGTCTTGTGTCCTTTTGGAGGTACTTTTATGTTGTGTCATTTTGGAGGCTGACTTGACCTCATGTATGTGATGTATGTGAAACACCGTGTGTTGCGTATGGACTTGTACTGATGCATGTGGTGAATTCGAACTTCGATATGATGTTTCTGTGTGAACCTGAATGATTATAACACTTGTTGTTGCTATGTTATGCTCTGTATATGCATATATATGAATTGTGCGTGGGGATATGATCAAATTACAGGGGGTTCTGCCAGTTTTTTTAATTTTTAAAAAATTAAAATATGGTGACCCTTTAAATAAAGTGATTTTATGGGGTTGGCAGCAACGTGACCAGGAGGCATGAAACATGAACATATGCGTGTTTCCGGAATATTTTAGATGAGTCGTACGGTTCAATTTTGGTAAAATGTGTCGCGGTACTTATAAGACAATTTTTCTGTCACATAATTTATCAGGGGGTAAAAGAGTCTTTTCATCCTCCTATTTAACACCGTTAGTGCTCAAAATGCACTAGAGTGTCATATTAGGAAATAAATGAAATTTTGGTGTCAAATTGGGAAGAATATTTTGCTAAGGAAAAAAAGGGAAGACGATTTTAAGGAAGGCCAAATAAGGAATTCTATAACGTTTTAATCTCACATATTTGTAGCTGCCCATTTACCGATATGCGGCAAGAATCAACTTTAAGAAAGCAATAACGGAGGCTCCATTTGTTTTTCCCCGAAACGGTGTCCTTGGCTCCATTTCTCGCGGTAAGCAATGAAGTAACTAATCGTAATCTCATATCCATCGTGTTAATTGGCTATATCTTTGTCCGATGTATAGAAATACGTGCACGCTATGAGAAATCTAAGATATAGTGACATTGTGGATACCCAGAGCCCTTCAAAATTGCAAACTCATACTTACCATTTGCTACTTACATATACCACATTTATCCTTATGTCATGACTAAAAACCTATAAAAAACAAATAGGAGAACAAGCCCACTAAGTATATGCCTTGTCTCTGAGTCGATCAACCCTCCTCCTCATGTGCTCCTGATCACAACAAAGTGCAATAAAAAAATTGTACGACTTTTGACTCCATAGCATGACACGCGGGATATTCATGCACCTAAATTTCCATCAAGATTTTCTCAACTTTCATGTGATTTGGATTGCATTAAAATATTTGTACTAAAATTCCCAGAATAAATCAAATTGAACTCGATAATCTTGGTCAAAATCTAACAATCTGTGCTTTAATAAACAAAAAAGGGAATCCAAAAATATTATTTTCGGGAGGACTAACATACGTTTGTGGTAAAATGATAATAAATTTCATCGTCAGTTTTAACTTATTGTGTTTATGTGTTCATATCGTTCATGTTGTGCATATAAAGTGTGGCACTCACGACTGTCCTGGATCCGCCACTTGTAGATACAAGATTGGTACATTTCATTGCAAAACTTCAATCCACATTTGTTGCTGTTGAATATAAATATATGGCCTAGCACCTTTCCACCGGTTTGAACTTTTGGGATAGATGTTTGGTACAACAATTCTATATGGTATTAGAACCAAAAGGTCTCTAGACAACATCAAATGACAAATACAAATTAAAAGATAAAAAACTTAGAGAGTGGAGTTAAATAACACACAACTATTCCAACAGAGGGAAACTATTAAAAAAAATAGTAGTAGTTGATAATTATTGTGGTTATACATCAATATTGGACTACCATAATATAAATTTTTAATCTCTCATATTTCTAGGGGCCCATACTTACTCTTATCAATATTCGGTAAGAACCAATGTTCAAAAAGCAATTACCTAGGATCCATTTCCTTTTTTGGAAACAAAGGCCTAGGCTCCATTTCTCGCGGTAAGCAATGAAGTAACTAATCATAATATCGTATCTACTACCTAATACTTGGCTTTGTATTTGGCCTATATATAGAAATATGTGCAGTCTACAGAAATATGTGCACACTATGGGAAAATTGAGTTACATGGTAGATACATGATTGGACTATTTTTTCGTAAAACTTCAATCCACATTTGTTGCTACAATAGCACACTGGAAACACGAATTTTGTGAATCAAATTCTTACATAGTGGATTTAAAAAAGAAATTGTTAAGAACTGACTTTATTTTTTGTTTCCATTTTGTCAAGTGTTATTCGATTGAGATTTCCTTACGTCCTAGTCAATTTCTTTTTCATTTTTGATATCTAAACATAGATGTTAATGAGCCCACTTCACTCAGCGACTCTGTTCACATGATTGTTTTCTTTCAAGCAAAAACTCCATGGTAAGGTTTGATACCACGCATCTATTTTTTCTGTAGTTAATTTCTTTGTAAAATTGCTCAAGTCTCGGAGAAATGCAAGAACAAATTTAAGAAATTATACCCGTTCGCCGTGAAGGTTCGTGAATTCCGAACGGCTTCCGCTCTATACTGTTCCCGGGTATAATTCCAGCATATTAATATACACTGTATTCCAGTATAGCCGTACCGGCTTCCTTAAGTACAATTCCACATCATTAATTCCCTGTTATTTCCGTGATGCTTCCACACTGAAGTTTAATTCCGGACAATGTAGTAAATATATATAAAATGTTGCAAGACACAATTTCCTACATCTCCCACTTGACTGAAAACATTTTATTTCAGCTAAGTGAATTCCCATGCTATTACATGGTTAGGCGTTATTAATTCCTTCCTTCAGTGCACTCATGTTGTATATAAACCTTTGTGACTTTTGGAGTCATATTATCACAAAGTAACAGGTTATGATGCACATTTCCATGACCTTAAGTTCACAAAGAAAATTCCTTAGCCATATAACTTCCTTCAATGTTTGACATGCATCAAAGTATTCATATATATCCCGTAAAAAAAATATATCCATATTTCCATTGTAAACAATAAATACCTACAAATGTAAATGTTAGCACATAACATTAAAATAGATTACCTTTCACGAAGATCTTATTTCCAAAATAATGCCAAATATATCCACGCGGTTGGAGGTTAAGAGCATCAAAGAATGAATAATCCACGTTCCCTTGCGCCAGCAAGTTCTTTATTGTGATTCCAACAATCTTTATAAAATTTATATTCCGTTTGCTAAAATTCCAGCAAATCCTTTTTCGTGCTAATCAAAACAGCAACAATTACAATGGCATGACTAAGTTCAAGTCGCACGAATAATGTCCCACAATAACCGTAGTAATGACAATTATTCTTCCTTTTTCCTCACGAGTTCAATATAATTCCTCGTAGAGTATCATTCCCTTAATCAAAAGGTATATGACAGGTTTGCACTTTTCCATAGAAAAATATATCGAAATATTATCTATGTAATTCCACTCCCAAAATGCAGGAAGCTTTAGACATACCTTTCATATGAAAGTTAAAACTGAACCAAGATTTCACTTCCATCAATGTGATATTTTAAAAAACAATGAGAGCATAGTTAGCACATATAATGATAACACAATACAATTCACACTAACCTTTGTATATGAATATCTTCCGTCAGTAATAAAACCGTATGACCTGATATTCCATTGATGTGAAGCTTGTTCCAAAAAATATATGAATTGATCAATTCAATTAGCAAACACTGTCATTGTTCCCACCTCCTCTAAATTCCAGAGTTTCCACAAAGTATAACACTTCCTTTGTGTAAATAATTAAACAACAACACCTCCTCTAAATTTCAGAGTTTCCACAAAGTATAACACTTCCTTTGTGTAAATAATTAAATAACAAACTTAGAATTGTAACTTTCACTAAGAATGTTGCATTAAACTTCCTTGTAAATAAATCCAATAACAACCTATAGGCATGCGGTTATTTGGTAAAATAACAAGTTCCCAAACTTTTATTATTCATCATTGACTTTATTCCTTCCCGCAATGTTTCCACCCATAGTTAACATTAGCAACAAGTTTAGTACGTTTCTTTCCTCTAAAATATAGAGTAAACTCCTCAAATAACACACAATAGTAGCCAAGATATGATGGCCCAATTTAATTCTTCCCACTTTGCCTAAGCATTTTAGTGTTGAGAGTGTAACTTGGTGTTTTCCTTTGAGTTTAAGACATATATTTCGGTGTGACTATTAATAAACACACCCTTCATGAGAAAATATCATATTCCTACTTTCCACCAATTTTTCCTTTTCCAGATCAAAAATGAAATACCATTTGATCCACTAGAATATAAACATTAAAAATAAAGCTTGGTGTGCTATGTAGTAAACAATGATTCCAATTCCATACTACCAAAATATAAATAGAATACTTCCTTCTAGTTCACAAAATATAAATAGTGACTGTGATAAATAATGACTTACTCAACAAATAATAGTATGTAATGCTTTCATAATCCAGTGAATAACCAAGAGTTGTATTCCACCATTCAACTGGAGTATATAACATAAGACAGCGGTGAATAATTCCATGCTCATCACATTAGTTTCAATTAATATTCCTGAAGTGTACTTCCCCCACCAATCAGTTTCAAACCTTGTAATCCTTTGATGAACTGATTTTCCACTTCAGTATGAGATGTTAATACAACAAAAACCTTCTGACTTGTATTATCAAAAATATTAATAACCATATCAAGTGAATCATGAAATAAATAAATAAATATATCCACCTCAAGTAGGAGTGTCCAAAAATACCTTAAATTTGTGTTGATAAAGTATCATGATCCTCCCACTAAAGCTTAGAATTCCAGAAATAATAATCCACTAATTATGTTCCTTGATATGTGACCAAGTTGTAAATGAGATAAAATAATTGAACCTCTAATGGGAGCGTAATACCAAATGTCACATTGAAGAGAAATCCATAACTGATAGTCCTCCCACTTAAAGTTTATAATTCCAGAATTAACAAGCGTAATTCTGTTCGTAGAGTATGACCAAGTCATAAATAACATCAATAATAAATTCCGAGCATGTGTTCCTACTATCAGTATTCCTCCCTATGGAGTTATCTTCACAACAAACTTCCAACGGAATTAATAAAACATGAGACCGTTGTGTTAAATTCCATATTGCACTAACCTTTCTGTTGAGCAATAATTTCACTCTTCCTTTTCCAAATAGCATACGTAATCAACAAATTCCGATTGAGAAGTGTAAATTAAAATTCCTTCTCATCGTAGGTGACAAAAAGAAAATTCCTCCATAAACAGAGTTCTATTACATAATTTCCAATTCCAAAGTATACATAGTTTATCATTAGTGACTAATTATGCACACATATTTTTCCTTTAGAATTGTTCACATGTCAATAAATTTGCTATTTTATTCCATCAAATTATGATGTAGATGCAAAGTCTAGAATCCAACTTTATGGAAAAGTGGTGATAAACAAATATTTGTACAACACAATAAATTGGACATACCTTAAGCGAAGATCAAATTTCCGCTCTTGGAGCTTTTTCCATCTTCCTCCAAATATAAGTGATGCCAATTTCAATATAAACATGCTTCATGTCGCCTCGCCTTGCCGTCATTACGCCAGATAATTCCGATGAATTCTTAAATACTCAGACATATTTTGGAGTATAACAATGTGTTCCAATATATTCCGATGATAATGTCAATCCCGTAGCAATTAAAAATAATCAAAGTGACAAAAATAATAATTAATCCATCTGACGAAGAGCTCAACAAATTTCCTCAGAGTGAATTCCAACTTCCTCTAGAGACGAGTGGTGTCCAATAAAAGAAGTAAAAAAAAAAACTTTTCCAGATTACGCATAATATTCCACGTGATCTGTGCATTCTCAATTAGCCCAGATAGTAATTACAAAAAAAATGCGACCCATGGGCACTAGCACGCAGGGCATAGTTTTATACAAGAAATGCCCCTTCGCGAGAATTTCAGGAAATTCGTCCCCGATAGGTATCGAACTCAGGTTGTTGGGCCGCCACACCACGACTCCAACCACAGGGCCTCTGCCCCGTTCTCCCGGATAGTAATTACCCTATTTAAACGGTTCGTCTCGCCACTACCTTATCCTATTTCCGTACTCCTCCACACTTTTTCTGAATGGACTAAGATATAGTGACAGATAGATATCTCTTCCCCTCATGTGAAATGGAAGGTACACGTTGCGTCTACAGTACGTCCTTGTCTTCTTAAAAATATTTATTTGTACTACCATGATTCATCCGTTTGGTAGGCTAGGCACAGTTCAACCACAAAACGTACAGCACCACAAAAGACGAGGAGTTGCCTCCCGTTTTCCCGGCGGCGCGTGTGCAGACGCGAACGCGCCCGTTCCGTCAAGGACAGCAGGGCACGGGCCGGATAGGGAGATAAACCCAGCCAGCTGTTAGGCGACCGCGACGCTCGTCTATGGCTGACTTCTTTTGGGCTTCTGGACCAGATTCTGGGTACCAAACCGGAGAAACTCAAAAGAACTGTCTAGATTCTACGTAGCTTCTCTGGACCGCAAAACTCACTTTGTACATAGAAGCAGAAACTGCTCTCCCGAGTTTCTGAGGGAGAGCTCGCGAACCGTTATTTGCTGGACATGTCCTTGACCTCCGAACCCCGCCCTCGTCCTCGTCCTGGCCGTGCCTGCCGCCGCCCTCGTCTCCGCCGCCGCTCACCTCCAGCCCCGGCCGTCGGCCTTGTCCCCGTGCCGGCCGCCGCCCTCGTCCTCGTCCCCGCCGCCGCTCGCCTCCAGCTCCGGCCGCCGCCCTCGTCCTCGCCCTCGTCCCCGTCCCCGAACGCCGCCCTCGCCCCTCATCCCCGCCGCCCTCGTCCCCAGCCGCCGCTCGCCCTCGTCCTCGTCCCCTCCTCCGCTCACCTCCAGCCCCGGCTGCCGTTCGCCCTCGTCCCCGGCCACCGCCGCCCTCGTCCACCGCCGCCCTCGTGCCGGCAACTCGGGAGCAGAGACCCCGGCCACCGCCGCCCTCGTGCCAGCAACTCGGGAGCAGAAACCCCGGCGCCGCTCGGGAGCAGAGCTCCCGCCGCCTAACTCCGCCCTGGCCGTGCCGGCCGCCGCCGCCCTCGTCTTGGTCAACGCTGCTCCGTCCGCATCCCCTTCCCCTGCCTGTGTGTGTCTCTGAGCCACTGCCAAGTGGGTACAGATTGTCAGCATTTTAATATTTTTCAGAAGTTATTAAGATGGCAGAATCTAGAAGCCCAAAAGAAGTGTACCACACAGTTTCTACCCACAGCGGTTTCTGCCCACCGGAATCCAGAAACTTGCTTCTGCATAAGCAGAAGCCCAAAAGAAGTCAGCCTATCTATCCATCCACACACACCGTCCCACGCCGCGGCGGGAGGGCAGGACCGTCATTTCCCCAATCTTCTCCGATCTGGATAAGCCTCCCCGCCCCCACCGCCTGACTGACCCCCTTCTTCCACCTTGGCTCGCTCGCTTCGCACACCCACCCTCTCCGATCGGCTCCACCCGGTCCAAGCTACTCCATATAGCCAAGCCCGACCCGGCTGTTTCGTCCTTATTTATACCCCACACCGTCTTCCTCCCGGCCGTTCTTATCCCCAGAAGCTTCCTCAAAAGCGGCCGATCGATCCACCTCCATTTCGTTCCCGTACGACTCTCTCTCTCCTCCTTCATGCGCCATTCCCACCTCCTCGCCCTCTGCAACACGCACAGATAGGAGCTGCCATGCCGTCCCTCTCCTGCCATAACCTGCTCGACCTCGCCGACGAGCTCCCGCCGCTGCCGCCGCCGTCGCCGCTACGCCTCCCGCGCGTCATGGCCACCGCCTCCCCCTCCTCCCCCGCCTCCCCGTCCCCAACAGGCCCGCCCGCCGCGTGATCGTCTCCCACCGCCTCCCTCTCCGGGCCGCCCCCGACCCCTCCTCCCCGTTCGGCTTCTCCTTCACCATCGACGCCGGCACCGTCCCCCACCAGCTCCGCTCAGGCCTACCCCCCTCCGCCCCGTCCTCCACGTCGGCACCCTCCCTCCCGCCGCCGCCTCAGCCCCCCCTCCGACGAGCTCGCCAGCTACCTCCTCGCCAACTTCTCGTGCCTCCCCGTCTTCCTCCCGGCCGACCTCCACCGCCGCTTCTACCACGGCTTCTGCAAGCACTACATGTGGCCGCTGCTCCACTACCTGCTCCCGCTCACGCCCTCCACGCTCGGCGGCTCCCCTTCGACCGCACCCTCTACCACTCCTTCCTCTCCGCCAACCGCGCCTTCGCCGACCGCCTCACCGAGGTCCTCGCCCCCGACGACGACTTCGTCTGGATCCAGGACTACCACCTCCTCCCCCCCACCTTCCTCCGCAAGCGCTTCCCGCGCGCCAAGATGGGGTTCTTCCTCCACTCCCCCTTCCCGTCCTCCGAGATCTTCCGCACCATCCCGGTGCGGGACGACCTCCTCCGCGCCCTCCTCAACGCCGACCTCGTGGGGTTCCACACCTTCGACTACGCGCGCCACTTCCTTTCCGCCTGCTCCCGCCTCCTGGGCCTCGACTACCAGTCCAAGCGCGGATACATCGGCATCGAGTACTACGGCCGGACCGTCACCGTCAAGATACTCCCCGTCGGGATCGACATGGGCCAGCTCCGGTCGGTGGTGTCAGCGCCGGAGACGGGCGATGTGGTGCGCCAGGTGCGAGACGTACAAGGGGCGGCGCCTGATGCTGGGCGTGGACGACGTTGATCTCTTCAAAGGGATCGGGCTCAAGTTCCTGGGGATGGAGCAGCTGCTGGAGGAGCACCCTGAGCTCCGAGGCAAGGCCGTGCTCGTGCAGATCGTCAACCCGGCGCGCAGCGAGGGCGCGACGTCCAGGAGGTGGAGGACGAGGCCAGCGCGATCAGCGCCCGCGTAAATGCCAAGTTCGGCACGCCTGGGTACACCCCAATCGTGATGATTAACAGCCCGGTGTCGGTGAACGAGAAGGCGGCATACTACGCCGCCGCCGAGTGCTGCGTGGTGAGCGCCGTCCGGGACGGGCTCAACCGGATACCATACATCTACACGGTGTGCCGGCAGGAGAGCACCGCCCTGGGTGATGCCCCTAAGCGAAGCGTCATCGTGCTCTCGGAGTTCGTGGGGTGCTCCCCGTCGCTCAGCGGGGCGATCCGGGTCAACCCATGGAGCGTGGAGTCCGTCGCGGAGGCCATGAACTCGGCATTGGTGATGTCCGAGGCCGAGCAGCGGCTGCGGCACGAGAAGCACTACAAGTATGTCAGCACCCATGATGTCGCCTACTGGGCGCGGTCCTTCGATCAGGACCTGCAGCGTGCCTGCAAGGATCATTTCGCGCGGCGGCATTGGGGGATCGGGTTCGGGATGAGCTTCAAGGTGGTGGCACTTGGCCCGAATTTCAGGCGGCTTTCTGTCGAGCACATTGTGCCGTCGTTCAGGAAAACAGACAACCGGCTGATTCTCCTGGACTACGATGGAACCGTGATGCCAGAGAGCTCCATTGACAAGGCACCCAGCAGCGAGGTCATCTCTGTGTTGAATCGTCTGTGTGAAGATCCGAAGAACAGGGTGTTCATCGTGAGTGGCCGGGGGAAAGATGAATTGAGCAAGTGGTTTGCGCCATGTGAGAAGCTGGGGATTGCTGCAGAGCATGGCTACTTCACGAGGTGAGATCTCTGGACACTCACTTGTCGTTAAAGATCTACTAGTTGGTACAATGTTGCTTTGCCTTAGATTTTTGTTGACTGCTTTAGATTTGGACCAAATCTTAGGAAGCATCCGAACTAAGCATTGATATTAGAAAACATTTCAAGATACATATTGGGTAACCACCAGAATCGTCATTCTTGCTTGGAAAACAAAATTTAGTTGCTTGTAATTTGGTGGTGAAAAGTGATTGATTTGGGACCATGAACCTAATCATAGCAATAGATAATGTGTTGACCTTACTGTTCTTTCAGTTATAATAATGCATATTCAGATTCATGGCCCCAAATTGTGATTTCCATTATGAACTCTGTGTTTTGCAGGTGGAGCAAGGACACTCCATGGGAGACCTGCGGGCTGGCAGCAGACTTCGATTGGAAGAAGACAGCTGAACCGGTGATGAGGCTCTACACAGAGGCAACAGATGGTTCATATATCGAGCACAAGGAGAGCGCGATCGTGTGGCATCACCATGAGGCCGATCCAGATTTCGGTTCATGCCAGGCTAAAGAACTGCTCGACCACCTCGAAAGCGTGCTTGCCAACGAGCCGGTCGTCGTGAAGAGGGGCCAGCACATCGTCGAGGTTAATCCACAGGTAAGCGCGTGCAAGCTTCTCTCTGGCTGTTCGTTTTAATTTAATCCGTCTGCTGGAAGTCGGCAAAGAGAATAATTTAATTCGGATTTGTAGAAGACTTGTACAAACACATGTTGAACACCTAATATAACAACCAAACGTAGCTGTCCAGCTAAAAGGCAACGGATAAGGATCGATCCAATCCAATCCAATCCAAGTCCTCATCCACCCGACCACCACATGCTTTGATTGCAAATCTATATCCTTCTCCACGAAACAGATTGTGAATCGGCGTGGGCCAGTCGCCGGTGTGGTCTGGAAAATTCGCGAGAAGAGAGCACCCCGGTCGTTCTCATTTTGGCACCGTCCTGGAGCGAACTTGTAATTTGGATTATCATTAGTATATCTGTCATTTGGCAGCGACCACGTTGAAATATCAAACATTGTTGACATGCAGCAAATATCTCTCCCATGTCGTGCAGGGCATCAGCAAAGGCGTGGTCGTGGAGAGCCTCCTGTCATCCATGGTGCGCAGCGGGAAGCCGCCCGACTTCGTGCTCTGCATCGGGACGACCGGTCCGACGAGGACATGTTCGAGAGCATCGTGTGCCCGGCGGGGAGCAGCGTGAAGCTCCCCGCGACGAGCGAGGTGTTCGCGTGCACGGTGGGCAAGAAGCCGAGCATGGCCAAGTACTACCTGGACGACACGGTGGACGTGATCAAGATGCTGCAGGGCTCGCGAGCGCGCCGCCGTCGCAACAGCGGCCTTGGCCGGTGCAGCTCCGGGTGACCTTCGAAAGCACGGCGTGACGACGAAGGAAGGAAACGAATTCACTGCACAGTATAATAGACCAACCAGTGAGGGGTCAATAACCAACCAATACTATGAAGGAAGAAGAATGATTCAGTTCAGTTCGTGTGGTTTTAGGATTAGGCTGCAGCAGCTACAGGATAAACAGGTTCCTTTTTTTCTTTCTGGTTTTACGTTTCCAACCTTCTTCTTCTCTCACGCATGTGTACGTGTATGCCCGTATGATAAGGGTGGGAAGGTTTCTTTCGGTCACATTGTATATGTAGTTGACGATGACGATGAAATCAGAAGAAGAAAATTGATTCTTTCCTTTCGGCCGTGCTAGCTACATGTATGTTCTACGGAGTAGTATCCTTTTTGTGCCCACTGCCGTTCGATTTGGCGCCAATGCAGCAGAGTTCGGTGGCAGTCCCATTCGGCCACGCTTTTCACCTTTTGCTTGCTACATTATTACAAGCAGATCCGGTCCATGGAGGCCATCCGGATAAGCGCCGGCGTCCAGATCAGGTGCTCCTTTTCATCTTCTCTAGAGTACACTGCATTATTATTCCGCCACCAGCATTTTAGGGAAGAGACGAGATTTCCAAGTTTCAGATAAAGCAACTGGAGCATCTACCCTAACCAACTTTTGCCCAATCACTGCAGATAACAGTGATACTATGCACGGCTGAAGCAGACGTTTCCTAGGAGTGAACTCCAATCGGTAAAGCGGACAGACAGGGTTTCTCCGTGCCATGATTACGGTGGAAATTTCTGGTTGCGAATGTCGACGGCTAGCTGTGCTCTGGCAGTACGAGCACAGTTGATGCGGTACACGCGAGGGAGAATATGGACAGGATGGCGCGGGTCCGTTAAAAAGGCACCCGCCGCGTGCAAATGGTTGGGGTGATCCATGATTTCGTCTAACATGCCGGCAAGAGACTTTAGGCGCCATGATTCAGATGTCTGTCTTGCTTGGGTGCAATGCACTGCCGCAATCTGTCGGTAACCGTGCGCGTGCCTATCCGCTGCTGCACTATGCCAGTTTTTCTTTCTTCGTTGCCTTGGAGTCATCTCCTATCCGGGTAGGAGAATGGAAGTTAAAAAAAATATTAATATCGTGAAGATATCAATGGCAGCTAGACTCTCCAACAACAACATGTCCGAAAACATTTAGAATGCACACAGCAAAAACGAAAATAAAAAGAGAAAAAGTCCCCGCCACGGTGATCATTTAGTCGCAGCAGCAACACTCTAACCACCACCAAAGATAATATCCGGACTATAATAGAGGATCTGGACAAGCGACGGCCGGCGGCGGCGCTAGTAGACAGGGGCAGAGCGGGTGACGGGATGGATCTCAGCCCGCTGGGTCTAGATCGGATCTCGATCTCGCGCACCTCCGCTGCTACGTCGACGACGGTGTGGAGACTATCCGGGGCCATTTTCGCATCGTCGAGGACGCCTCGAGCAGCTGCTCCGGGCATGGTGGTGGTGGTCTTGTCCTTCGCCGGACGTGGCCGGCCGGGTTCACGCCGGAGGGAGCGGCGTGAAGCTCTGCTTCTGTGCCATCATGGGCAAATCCATGGTGTAGTCAGAGGCGGGGAATGTCATGAAAGCTGAGATTAAAGGACTAGCAAATGGTGATTGGAGGCTTTGCGGCGATGAGGAACTTTGCTTGGAGTTGCAGGAGGCGGAGCAGCGGTATGTTAGTGGGGGCAACATCACAGGTGAAGTTCAAAGTCCTACCTTTCAGGGTGAAAACCCAAGGTCTGGCCTTAATTGGTTGTGCCTGACAATGGTCTTGCTGAAGACATTGTTTTGAGAGCGGGGACTATCTTCAGGGTGAAAATCCAAGATCTGGTCTTAATAGGTTGTGCCTGGCACTAATCTTCTTGAAGGCGTTGCTTTTGAAGAATTGGACATCAGGTGGTGTCTTGGTGGTGGTTGTGCGGCTGTTGCAAGGACTATAACTCTGTAGCAGGACTTTTCTTTTTATTTCTTCTTCTTATTGTCTTTCGGCTGTGTGCATCCGTAATAGCTTTGGTTATTACGTTGTTGCAGAGCCTGGGTGTAATTTGTATCTACGCGATATTAATATACATTCTTTATCTAAAAATAACAGAGGTTCTCCAAAAGCAACACATTAAAAAAGGAAGCAATGCACAAGCGTTGTCATCTCACCCGATAAAATATTATAGGTTTCACCCAGGAGAAATACGGAGTTTCCCAAAACAATGCCTTCAGCAAGACCATTATCAGGTCCTAAAAAACACAACTCGCTACTCTACTAATCTTGGGGTTTCACCCTGAAAAACATAACTCGTTACTCCAGTAATACCCAAAAAACTATAGTCCGCAGTGCTACCGTTCCCACTTGCTGTGGTCGCTGCTGTAAACCACCAATCACCAGACGCACGGGCATCGCGTGTGCAGTTTGGACAGGAAAAGTCCCACGGCTAAGCCCACACAGCAGCCCGTGAAGCAATGTCTTCATCGAATCCAAGATCCCGTCTCCGCCGTTACCTTTTGGTGTTCCAATCATAACCGACTTGACATCCCTCGCCTCTGCCAACACCATGAAAATCACAATTTCGACATGTCCCGTAATGTTAGTTGAAACCGGTTTGCCGGTCTAAGGCCAGAAATCAGTAATATCTAGGAGTACTACCGTAACAAGCCTCTCTTGCAGGTGAATGTATGCAGAGGCGTCTCTAGTCCATCTTCAAACACCGATGCCAATGAAGTGCTCCGTATTGACGTTTAGTAAATTATGGGCTACCCATGACCCGAGCATCATCGACACGAAAAGTCATGATTTTTCAACGGCCGAACCTTCTGTGAAGCAGCTGTCCCAGGTGGAACCTGGAGGGCTCCATCCGGCATGAAAAGGAGCTCTCTTGATATCGAAATGACGAGCTTCTTTCCATCCACTCCCTACCACGAGAGGAGGTTTACACGAATCTTCTGTGCAGGAACTGAGGTCAAATTGACAAAACTTATGTATCCCATTCCCATGACAAGACGATGCACGCACGCGATGCCTACTCCTCACCGATGCGCTACCAACTCTCCAGGTTCCATGCGTCCAACAGCAATCTGCAGCATCGAATTGCAGTTTGAGTCTCAGACGTGTCTCGACGGCCAACCTGACGCAGGGAGTCGATGTCGCCGGGGAGAAAGATCTGATGGCGGGAGCGTAGGCTAATCACAGCCAGGATCCAGATGTTGTTGTCGTGTGCATTCTCCTGTGACCGGGTTCAGAGGAACGGTACTGCTCCGTTCAAAAAAGGAACGATACTGCTGGTGCCTGGTGGGGCTGGCTGCTTCGATTCGATCGTAACAAGAGGCTTTGTTAGGTGAGACACGTTTTTCTTCTACGCCGGCTTGTCCGGTTTAGGTAAAGGAGGTTCCTATTACTACAACCTGATCGATTTAAAAATAGTCACTTTTAGCTCGATCGAATGCCAATAAGCTTAATTAATTCCCATTCGAATGGCTTCATGCATACATACAAAAAGGTGCAACTAGAATAAATATTCAGTTGCATTGCAACCGGAGAGATTCACTTTAAAAGCAACCAGTGTGGAGCAAAAAAAAAATCAATTGCAAGCATCGTAGGACTCAAACAAATACGGTTACAACCATGATGCAACTGGAAGAGAGAAAAAATCCGGTTGCAAACGTTGTGCAATGGACCAAGAAAAACTCGGTGTAACATCAAATGAGTAAATATTTAATTGAGATCCAAGCTACCTCTCATTCGAATGAGAATTAACAAAACCATTTTAGCTAAGTGGTGATACACATCAAACCTAAGTTTTCTCACCCTTCTATACTCACACGATTTATGAAGTTTGATGTTGAAATAATTATTTCTCATTCACCTAGGCAAATCATATTTAGAATCTTCTAAAGAATCCAAAGATAAAGTACACTCGTATTCCGCTCTTCCATCACCTTCTCTTCTTCGTCGTGCATGACTTCTTATTCTATCCCAGTTGACCCCCACATTTCCTCCACAGTTGTCGTTGCTAAGCTCTGTCCGTAGCCCGCCATCGCATATTCACGCCCCACTTTTCCCTCCATCTCTTGTCTCGCCTCACATCACACCTCTCGCACAACACAAATGTAGTGTCTTTTAGGCAAACACAAACGCAGTTGGTCAACCTAAGGGTGACGTCACCTCAACAAGGAGTTTCCCTATAATCTTTGGGGGCAGTGATGTTCTAACCATGAGCTTTATTGTCTACGATCTAGTTGTCTCCATATCCTTTTGCATGTTCTTACCCTCGCTCAACAATGTTGATTAGCCTTAGTAAGCTAACTTCCGAACATACATTGGATATAATTCTTCTCCTTTTTATGGATGAGTTTATTTCTCTGTGGCATAAAAGATAAGTTATATATGTCTGTGGATATATGTTTCTTTCTCATAGTTAATTCTATTTTATGTTAAGTTTGTGTGCAGCTAGTGATGGTGGTTCGTCCGTGACAAATAAGCGTTCTTGTGGAATAAAAGTCATAGGTTCCATGCTTGTTTTGGTGTGACCACGTGGACGACCTAAGAGCTTGTAGTGTTTTCGTCCACTGACGACTTGGTTTGTCGTCTAGTGCATCGTCGTGCATGGCGATGACAGTGGTGTGAAGTTTTGGTTTGATTGGGAATTCTCATGTTTTGTTCTCTTGGATATTATGGCGACGAATAGACAATTCGGAAAGCCATCTTGCAAAGGTTTTGTTCCTGTCCACCGCACAATAAAATATGTTATAATAATCTAAATTAGAGATTACTCGCAAGCGTTTTCTTCTACGATTTTCTCACAGAAAATTGGGAGGACATCAAGACGTAAAAATGAAGCTAGATGTGACGACTTTGGATGTCTCCTGTTAAATTTTATCTCTCGTGCATATTTCTGTTTATTGATTTCATGTGCTTGTCTAGTTGTTCAACAAAGTGAGATCGTTTGCAAAAAACGTAATACTAACTCCAATCCATAACAAGTGTCGTAGTTTTGAACAAACCTCAGTTCAAAACTTCGACACTTATTTTAAATCGGATGGAGTATATTTCTTCCTTCTCTTGCACACGTCACCATGGGCATTACATGCAGATTGCAGGGTGAGTTGTTAGATGCCTTTACGTGCAAGCTCGCGTAGAGTATGCATGGATAAAAGCACCGGCGTTTTCCATTGGTCATTTTGTTTTTTGCGAATTCCCATTGGCCATTCTCTTAGTAAACATGTGCGTAGAAATTAAGCTCTGTCATGGTGATGTGCACCGAAAGATCCTGTATTGTCATCCACTCATCCTTACGAATTTTCCGTCTCATTTTCTCCTATCCTTTTTATTGATGCATGCGAAGATGTCAAAATTGATCTTGATAATTATGTTGACGGCCTTGTGGTAAACCGATAGGACACATAATAAAGCGCAACTCCACATGACATCGATCGGCATTTACCCCTTTCCGTGAGTACCGTTCAATCGCATGCAGACTTTGCATCTTTATCCATTTGCTACTCTACGCTGAGACAAAGATCTGATATGTGCAAGTTTCAAAAAAAAAAGATCTGATATGTGCAGTTAGACTACCATTTTCTTCAATTGGTGCATTAGTTAGCTTTTCTCTTCATAAATTCCAACTGGGCTAGCTAGTTAGACATAAGAAAGAAAAAACACTCCAACCTACTAGCTAGTTGTGCCGCCGTCTTGATTGTTCTGGTACACTTGGCTAGATATGGATGACAAGCTAGCCAGCTAAGCGCTTCTATTTTCCACACCTGTTCCTTCACAAGATCCAGCCTATAATACTGCCGTTGCATGCCTCACAGCTCACATGGCATGAAACATTTCGAAATTTCCAGAAAATATGGTCTCCAGCAACAGGGAGGCTAGCCACATGTCCCAACCGACGAAGAGGACGCACCAATTGCAACAATGCATGAACTAAGCTCATCACGCATTAGATAAGGCAGACCATTGTTGTGCATGCAAGGACATGTACGAATAATATGCTAGGCAAGAAAAGAATATCCTTAGTTTAATGAATAGGTATGCAGCTAGGGTTCTTCTTTATAGCATGACATCGACCAAGAAAACATTATTTTGTGAAAGAGGGAAGGCTCATACGTGGCCTATCCGAAGAACACGATAGCTGAGACTAGTATATATATGCTTCCGATTAGATGCTAGCCAATCGATCGGACAGAATTATCGTCGAGAGCAAGAAGATAAGTAACAGGCATGTGTGTGACCTAGGTGGGAGGTGGAGTTGTACAAGCATGTGCTAAGCATATTGCTGCCTCCATCACAGATTAATCCTGGTTCATTTGGTCAATTTGGTCCAGAGGACGGCGGCATTCAGCTCGGCTTGCCTGCTGCTCAACGTTGTGATAGAGGCGCAGGTGTTGACTCCATCGTGTTTGGCAGGCAAGTCGATCAACTGTGCGCCCTGGATGCTTGTATTGTTGTGCTTGCTGTACATTGGTGGTTGCATATTCGTTAGAGGAAGAAGTAACTTGCTTCCTTGGTGCGCATCCGCATAGCTTTATGGTGAGAGGGACCTTCAAGTGATCCACTCTAAAGATATCTTGCGTCCACACAAGCTAACGTCATGTTTGAGAATTGTTGCTGAAAAAAAAAAATGAAATCTTCTTGGACACAAGAGAAATTGTACACCAAATTTCCGCGGGAGAAATTATCATGTGCCTTTTAAATTCCCCACCGTGGTTTGCGACTAGGGGCGGAAAGTGGGAGGGGATATTCCAAAGTATCCGATGTTCGTATTCGAGAAATTGTAATAAATGTGGAAGCATTCACATCCGAAGTAAAATAGAAATGGGTGTAGAAAATATATGGATTTATTTTACAAATACGAATGTGGTATTTTATTTCGACTTTTGAGGCAGATGTGGATATGAAAGTGGACATATATGTATCAAATAAAGTTAATTTGGATAATTTATTAATTTTAGACCTATATTCAAATTATTCAATATAAAATCCTAACAAAATTGTAAACCTGTTATTTGATCAATAAAGTTCTGATTATTAGCAAAAAAAAATTGTGTATACTCAGATGCACACATTTTATTTTATTTTTGTGTAGCTTAAAACATAAATTATTAGTTTGCACGTTCATGGGAAACATCATTACAATCATGCAGGAATTTCTTTCGTATTGTTATAAACTTATAAATATGATTTTAATTTATTTAAGTAAAGGGGTCACTGCAACTCACGATCTCCACAAATACTACCCTATAGTATGATTTTAATTTATTTAAGTAAAGGGGGCAATAGCCCAGTGGTTAGGGTCGTAGTGGCACACATAACAACCAGAGTTTCCCGTCGGGAGCAGAATTTCTGGAATTCTCAGAAGGGTGTGATTCTATCTATTAATATACCACCAAGAGCTAGTCCTGGTAGGGTTCGTTTTTTTTACGATTCTTCCTTCTCTTGCACACGTCACCACGTGCATCATATGCAGGGTGCCGTTTTTTTTTTTTTGAATTTTCGTCTATTGGAGATTAGCTCACCAAGCATGCCGCTTGGTATATGCAGGGTGCCTTGACGTGCAAGCTCGCGTGGACTATGCATGGACAAAGCACCGGTTTTTCCCCATTGGCCATTCTCTTAGTAAACCATGTGCGTAAAAATTAAGCTCCGTTAGCGTGCACCGAAAGTTCCTTTTCTTTGTCGTCCAACCGAATTTTCCGTCTCATTCTCTCTTATATATCGCTTGATGATGCATGCGAAGACGTCACAAATTGATCTTGATAATTATGTCGTGACGAACTTGTGCTATACCGATAGGACACATCGACCAAGCGTAAGTTCACAGGACATCGATCGGCCTTTATCCCTTTCCGTGGGGCAAGGCTAGCTGTCGCTCGGTTTCGGACAGCCCCACATGGCCGTTCCGACCAGCGCACGTGCTCGCCGTTCCGGCGCCGCTGCGGCCGCCGCCGCCCCCGAAGACGAACTCGCCCCCGCCGTTGAAGACGAGCTCGACCCTGCCGTCGAAGATGAGCTCGTGCCCGCCGTTCCGGTGCCGCCATGGCCGCCGCCGCCGTCGAAGACGAGCTCCCCCGCCGCCGACGCCGGCCGGACCGCCTGCCTTCGCCACCCGCGGCCGGCGGCGCTACCGCGACCGCCTCGCCGCCCCGCCCTCCTCCAACCGCAGCCCACCGCCGGTCCGGCGCCGCCCCGACCATCCCTCTAAAAGCCCACCCCACCCCGAAGCTCGTCGCCGGCGACCCACCCCGCACCCCCAGCCCTAAGGTTCCTCCTCGCCTCCGCCGCCTCCGCCGCGGCCAGCCGCGCCTCCGGCGGCTCCGGCTCGGCCTGGCCCCGATCTCGTCGCCGGCGAACCGCCCCACCCCCACCCCACCGTTAAGTGGCGAACCACCCCACCCCCACCCCCAGCCCAGGTTCCTTCCTCGCCGTCGCAGCCTCCGCCGCGGCCAGCCGCGGCTGCGGCAGCGCCGGCTCGGCCTGCCCCTGGTTTGATTTGGTGAGCGCAAAGAAATCGCGTGGGAGCCGTGCGTGTTGGGGAGAGGAAAGGAAGAAGAAGGCGGGGAGGAGAAGCCACGTGGGTGGGACCCACCCACGCGTCGCACGCGTCGCGGTGCGCTGACCGCGCGAGCAGTTGCTCGCGCAACAGCTAGCAAATCCCCTTTCCGTGAGTACCGTTCAATCGCATGAAGACTTCACATCGATCTTTATCCATTTGCTACTCCACGCTGAGACAAAAATCTGATATGACAAGCTAGACATGCATTTTCTCGAATTAGTTGATTAGCTAGCTTGTTTCATCGTAAATTCCAACTCTTGGCTAGTTAGACATACAGTATATGACAAAGAAAAACACTCAAACCTAGCTAGTTGTGCAGCCGCCTTTATCGTGCTGCTACACTAGGCCAAGACAAAACATTCGATATATATGAACGACAAGCTAGCTAGCCAGCTAGGTCCTTTCATGCATCACAGCTCAGAGTACTACTAGCATGGAACACTTCGAAACTTCCAGATAATCTCATCTCCAGCAACAACAGGGAGGCAAGCCACATGTCCCAACCGACGAAGAGGACGCACCAACAAGTTATGAACTACTAGTAAGCTCATCACACATTAGCTAGATAAGGCGCGCGGACCATGCATGGTGTGCATGCATGTACATGCATGTTCCAATAATATATGCCTAGCACCAAAAGAATATCCTTAATTTAATGAATAGGTAGGCAGCTAGGGTTCTTCATTTTATATCATGACATCGACCAAGAAAACAGTATTTGTGAAAGAGAGAAGACTGATACGTGGCCCATCCGAAGAACACAGCTGAGACTACTATATGCTTCCGATTAGAAACGATATATGCTTCCGATTAGATGATTCGTTCTCACTGGCGGTATAGCTAAGCCGATGGGACAGCATTGTCGAGAGCAAGAAGATAAGAAACAAGCTTCTGTGTGTGAGGTGGTGTTGTACAAGCATGTGCTAAGCATATTACTGCCTACATATCCATTAATCCTGGGTCATTTCCCGGCCGGCGCCGAGCGTGATCTTATCCACGGCGGAGATCAGGAGCATATGCTCCACACGATGCGATCGAGCGTCGCCATCGCGTACGATTACTGCGTCGAGAAGCCCCCTCGACTCCAGAGGAGCTTGGATACGTTGTGATATCATGTTGCGCGCTTTGAGTCGACTCCATCGTGTTTGGCCGGCCAAGTCGATCCATTGTGCCTCGGAAGCTTGTATTGTTGTGCTTGGCGTTCATTAGTGGCGGCATATTCGTTGGAGGAAGTAACTTGCTTCTTTGGTGCTCGTCCGGATAGCTTTAGTGTGAGAGGGACTTGCAAATGGTCCATCCTCCACATCAACAAAAATATATCGCGCCGACAGGACACAAGCTAATTAAGTCCCTGTTTGAGAATTTTGTTGAGAAAATGAAGTCTTCTTTGACACTATTGAAATTGTATGCACGAAATTTCCGTGGGAAAAAATCATGTGCCTTTCAATTTCCCCCCTGTAGATTGCGACAGGTGCGGAAAGTGGAAGTGGATGATCCGAAGTATCCGTGTTCGAGCTACCGAAACAAATGGCGAAGCATGCACATCCGAAGTAAAATGGAAATGGATGTAAAAAATATCAAGATTTATTTACAAATACAAATGTGGTATTGGATTTTGAGGCAAATGTGTTTTGAAAGTGGACACATTTGTACTCGAATAAAGTTAATTTAGACGACTTTAGTAATCCTAGCCCTATATTCCAATTATCCAGCCTACAAAGCTACCAAGTGGTTACATGCATTTTATGTGTGTGCGCGCGATAACACCTAGAAACATAAGGTTTACTTTTTTTTAACGACAAGTGTTTTTTATTTGTTCTCACTTAGTTGTTAATTTATTTACTTTACCTAATTTGACGCTAGAGAGATGTAATATATTTGAAGATACCGATTATACCTAGACTCTGCACCAACAAGATGCTCGAATAAATAGAATGCTCGGCCAAAAGTGAAAATAAAAAGAGAAAAAAAGACTCCGCCGTGGCGATCAATCAACATCAGCACTCTAACCACCATCAAAGATAACACCCGGACTACAACAGAGGTTCTCCAAAAGCAAGACATCCAAGAAGGAAACAATGTAAACACATTTTGACATTGTCGTCGCCCGATAAAATATCTTAACTTTTCATCCTAAAGAAATACCGTGTTCCCCGAAACAACGCCTTTAACAAGGCCATTGTCAGCTACAACCAATAAAGCCCAAACCTTGGATTTTCACACCGGAAAACACTACTCGGTACTCAAGTAGTACCACCAAAACTGTAGTGCTACCGCCTCACTTGTCATGGCCGCTGCTACAAACCACCAATCACCAGGCTCACACGCACAGCGTGTGCGGTTTGGACCGGAAAAGTGCCACAGCTAAGCTCGCACAGCAGCGCGTGAAGCAATGTCTTAGTCGAATCCAAGATCCCGTCTCCGCCATTACCTTCTGGTGTTCCAATGGTAACCGACTTGACACTCCCCGCCTCTGCCAATATCATAAAAATCGCAATTTCAACATGTCCCATGGTGTCAGTTGAAACTGGGTTTGCCAGTCAAGGCCATAAACCAGTAGTATCTTGGAGTACTAGTGTAACAAGCCTCTCTCTTGCAGGTGAATGTATGCAAAAGCGTCTCTAGTCCATGTCCAAACACCGATGCTAATGAAGTACTCCGTTTAGAAGTTTAGTAAATTATCGGTTGCCCATGACCTGAACATCATCGACATGAAAAGTCTATTTTCTCCAACTGTCGAACCTTCTGTGAAGCAGCTGTCCCAGGTGGAACTTGGAGGGCTCCATCCCGCTGGAAAAGGAGCTCTTGATACCGAAATGACAAGCTTATTTCCATCCACTCCCTAGCTACTACGGGAGGAGGTTTACACGAATCTTCTTTGCAGGAACTGAGGTCAAATTAACAAAACGTATGTATCCCAGGACAAGACGAAGACGATGCACGCACGCAATGCCTACTCCTACCACTCTCCAGGTTCCATGCGTCCAACAGCAATCTTCTCGGTATATACCTTACCCTACGTTGTCGGTCGCGTTAGTGCAGCATCGAATTGCAGTTTGAGGCAGAACAAGGCTTTGTTAGGTGAGACACGTTTTTCTTGTACGCCGGCTTGTCCGGTTTAGGTAAACGAGGTTAGTACTACAACCTGATGGATTTAAAAATAGCCACTTTTTAGCTCGATCGAATGCGAAAAAGCTTAATTCCAATTCGAATGGCTTCATTCATATATAAAAAAATGTGCAAATAAAATAAATATTCAGTTGCATTGCAACCTCAAAGTCTCAGTTTAAAAGCAACCGGTGCAGAGCAATAAAATCAATTGCATACATCGTATAACTGAAACAAATACAATTACAACCATGATACAACCGGAAGAAAAAAAATCCAGTTGTAAACGATGTGCGATGGACCAACAAAAAATCTCGATGTAACGTCAAACGAGTAAATAGTTAATTGAGATCTAAGCTACCTATCATTCGAATGAGAATTAACAAAACCATTTTAGTTAAGTGGTGATACACATCAAACCTATGTTTTTTCACTCTTCTATGCTCACACGATTTATGAAGTTGAAATAATTATTTCTCATCCACCTAACTTTTCCCTTCATCTTGTCTCGCCTCACATCACACCTCTCGTACAACACAAATGTAGTGTTTTTTAGACAAACAAACACAATTGGTCAACTTATGGGTGGCGTCATCTCTATAAGGAGTCCCCCTATAATCGCGGGGGCAGTGATGTTCTAACCATGAGCTTTATTGTCTAAGATCTAGTTGTCTCCATATCCTTCTGGATGTTCTTACCCTTGATCAACAATGTCGGTTAGCCTTAGTAAGCTAACTTCCGAACATTTCTTCTCCTTTTTATGGATGTGTTTATTTCTCTGTGGTGTAGAAGACAAGCTATATATGTGTGTGAATATATGTTTCTTTCTCATAGTTAATTATATTTTATGTTATGTTTGTGTGCAGCTAGTGATGGTGGTTCGACCATGACAAATAAGCAATCGCGTGGAATAAAAGTCATAGGTTCCATGCTTGTTTTGGTGTGACCAACCTTGGAGCTTGTAGTGTTTTCGTCTGTAGACGACTTGGTTTGTCATCTAGTGCATCGTCGTGCATGGCGATGATAGTGGTGTGAAGTTTTGGTTTGATTGGGGATTCTCATGTTTTGTTCTCTCAGATATTATGGCGATGAATAGACAATTCAGAAACCCATCTTGCAAAGGTTTTGTTCCTGTGCACAACACAATAAAATTTGTTATAATAATCTAAATTAGAGATTACTTGCATGCTTTTTCTTCTATGATTTTCTCACAGAAAATTTGGAGGACATCACGACGTAAAAATGAAGCTAGATGTGACGACTTTGGATGTCTTCTGTTAAATTTTATCTCTCGTGCATATTTCTTTTATATATTTCATGTGCTCGGCTAGTTGTTCAACAAAGTGAGATCGTTTGCAAAAAATGTACTACTAACTCCAATCTATAACAAGTGTTGCAGTTTTGAACAAACCCAGTTCAAAATTACGACACTTAGTTTAAATCGGAACGGATTATATTTCTTCCTTCTCTTGGACACGTCACCATGGGCATTACATGCAGATTGCGGGGTGAGTTGTTGGATGTCTTTACGCCAAGCTCGCGTAGACTATGCATGGATAAAACCACCGGCGTTTTCCACTTGTCATTTTGTGTTTTGCGAATTCCCCCATTGGCCATTCTCTTAGTCTTAGTAAACATGTGCGTAGAAATTAAGCTCTGTCACGGCGATGTGCACCGAGAGTTCCTGTATTGTCATCCACTCATCCTCACGAATTTTCCGTCTCATTTTCCCCCATCCTTTTTGTCGATGCATGCGAAGATGTCAAAATTGATCTTGATAATTATGTTGACGACCTTGTGGTAAACCGATAGGACACATAAAGCGCAACTTCACATGCATGACATCGATCGGCATTTATCCCTTTCCGGCCGTGAGTACCGTTCAATCGCATGCAGACTTTGCATCTTTATCCATTTGCTACTCTACGCTGAGACAAAAATCTAATATGACAAGTTAGACTACCATTTTCTTGAATTGGTTCATTAGCTAGCTTTTCTCTCTTCATAAATTCCAACTGGGCTAGCTAGTTAGACATAAGAAAGAAAAAACACTCCAACCTTGATTGTTCTGGACACTAGGCTAGATATGGATGACAAGCTAGCCAGCTAAGCTTCCATTGTCCACACCTGTTCCTTCACAAGATCCAACCTATAATATTGCCGTTGCATGCCTCACAGCTCGCATGGCATGAAACATTTCGAAATTTCCAGACAATATCATCTCCAGCAACAGGGAGGCTAAGCCACATGTCCCAACCGACGAAGAGGACGCACCAACAAGGCAACAATGCATGAACTAAGCTCATCACGCATCATAAGGCAGACCATTGTTGTGCTTGCAAGGACATGTACGAATAATATGCTAGGCAAGAAAAGAATAGCCTTAATGATTTAATGAATAGGTAGGCCGCTAGCTAGGGTTCTTCTTTATAGCATGACATCGACCAAGAAAACATTTTATTTGTGAAAGAGAGAAGGCTCATACGTGGCCTATCCGAAGAACACGAGAGCTGAGACTAGTATATATGAGATAAAAGAGACTAGTATATATGCTTCCGATTAGATGCTTCGTTCTCCTGGCTGGCATTATAGCTAGCCAAGCGATCGGACAGAATTATCGTCGAGAGCAAGAAGATAAGTAATAACAGGAATGTGTGTGACCTAGGTGGGAGGTGGAGTTGTACAAGCATGTGCTAAGCATATTACTGCCTCCATCACAGATTAATCCTGGTTCATTTCCCGGCCGGCGCCCAGCGTGATCTTATCCACGGAGAGGAGCATATGCTCCACACGATGCGAGCATCACCTATAAACTGCGACTGGAAGCGCCATCGATCAAGGCCGGCCGGCAGTCCGCGTTCACTTTGGTCCAGAGGACGGCGGCATTCAGCTCGACTTGCATGCTGGCATGCTGCTCAACGTTGTGATAGAGGCGCAGGTGTACACTACAGGAATGGGCCTATATGCCGACGGCCGTTCTGTATGCCGACGGCCATTTGTAGGGGCCGTCGGTAGAGGCTGAGTTGGGCTACGCAGGAAATTGGCCGTCGGCATAGATAAACCGTCGGCGTAGAGGGTTACGCCGATAAGTTACAGGTGCCGTCGGCATAGCTATGTTTTTCATTTTTTTCCTATTTTTCAGCTAATATGGAATAATTCATATCTTTAAATTCGTAAATCGAAATTTAACAAATAAAATGTCTAGATGAATCCAAATATGACATCCATATCATCTTTTTTTATCATGTATATGAATTTTTGCAACATATTTTAGAAAATGACTTTATGCCTATTTTCCGAAAGTAATTGAATTTTATGTGAATAAATAGTCAAAAAATAAAATCCTTTGGCATGGAGTACTTTTATGTGTACTAGTTGCTAGGATAAATGATAAACTTGAGTTTTGACAAAGTTTACAAAATACTTCTTCACAAAAAGGTCAATCATCTATAAACATGTATAAGTTTCGGGTCAAATGACCAAGTTATGATCATCCCCGTGTCATAGTTTGTGATAATGTGCCTATATTTGACACATAGGTGTCTCTTGGGATGACAACCAATGTTGCAGAACTGAGGTTTTTCAAATTAGTTTTATAAATATTATTTTTCATTTTTTAATTGTCAAAAATGACGAATTTAAATACTCCCTCCGATCCATATTAGTGGGCATAGCTTTGTCTAAATTCATATGTATCTAGTTAAGTATTTAGACTAGATACATGTGTATCTAGACAAAGTTGTGCCCACTAATATGGATCGGAGGTAGTATATGAATTATTCCATATTAAATGTAAAAAGGAGAAAATAAAGTAAAATAAATTTTATTGTTATTTATTCAAAATATTATTACATAATCATTGTTACTTATTCAAACAAATTTTAAAATTTAAACAATGAAAAAGTGTAACATCGTAACCGAGGGGTTAATACGATTGATAGGATACTAATATCAGTAAGTTCTAACATCTCATTTGACAGCTAATTTGAAAGGAACTCAAACGTTAAGCGTGCTTGGGCTGCAGCAATTTGAGGATGGGTGACCGAATGGGAAGTTTGACCAGGATAATTACTTTTACCTATGATTAAGTGTGTAATTAGAGATTAAGTATGTATCTAAGTGGGAAATTTTGAAATAGAAATAAAATAGAATTAAAAAGTAAAAAAAGTTTAAAAAATACTTTAAAAAATTCAAAAAGTTGAAAAAATTTGAAAAACATATGCCGACGGCGTAGGGACGTCGGCATAGCCTACGCCGACGGCAAAAGCAGCTAAGCGGGGGCGTATAACGCCGAGGGCCATATGCCGACGGCTGCCGTCGGCGTAGCCTACGTCGACGGTTTTCTTGCCTTTGCCGACGGCTTCAGGCCATCGGCGTATCAGCCATTTCCTGTAGTGGTTTACTCCATCGTGTTTGGCAGGCAAGTCGATTGAATCGACTGCGCGCCTTGGATGCTTGTATTGTCGTGCTTGCTGTACATTGGTGGTTGCATATTCGTTAGAGGAAGAAGTAACTTGCTTCTTTGGTGCGCATCCGCATAGCTTTATGGTGAGAGGGACCTTCAAGTGATCCATTCTAAAGATATCTTGCGTCCACACAAGCTCGTGTTTGAGAACTGTTGCTGAAAGAAAAATGAAATCTTCTTGGACACAAGAGAAATTGTACACCAAATTTCTGTGGGAAAATTTATCATATGCCTTTTAATTTCCCCACCGTAGTTGCGACTAGGGGCGGAAACTGGGAGGGGATAATCCAAAGTATCTGATATTCGCATTCGAGAAATTGACATGAAGGTGGAAGTACTCACATCCGAAGTAAAATAGAATTGGATGTAGAAAATATATGGATTTATTTTGGAAATGCGAATGTGGTATTGTATTTTGACTTTTGAGGAAAATGTGGTTATGAAAATGGACATATCCGTATCGAATAAAGTTAATTTAGATATTTTTTAATTCTAGACCTATATTCTAATTATCCAATATAAAATCCTAACAAGTGGCCAACTGTACTTTTTGTATCAAGCCTACAAACGTGCATTAAAGTAGTATATTTATTGTAGGAGATATGCCCTAGACAATAATATTAATTTAGTATTATTTTATCTCCAAGTTTATTATTAAATGTTTATATCTTTATGCTACAACTGCATTGGGTACTTGAATAGCGAATACAAAGTATTCAACCGGAAAACCTCCAATGCACGTGTAGAGATATGAACAAAGTAAAAGAGTTCCTGATCTTGTCTCTAAGGCTAGCCTATCTTGTTATTCGATGATCATGTTTTCCTGATCATTAACTTTGTATAAGTCACATAACTATAGAAGTTTATTATCGAAATGATAATAGTACCGAACCGACCTAACGGTTGATCTTGCTAAGAGACAAATCGTCACAAATGAAGATTAACAATTGACCACACAGAGTTTTTATTAGCTATATTCCTATATCTTGAGAACATCTTGTGACCGCACAGAGCATTTGACACTTATACTTTAGTTGTTATCAACCATCCGACATTAATTTGGGGATCATAACAGTAACAATTAAGTATGAACTAGAATATGTTATGGATCTTAGATTGTTCAAGAATGGTACTTACTCCTCCAGACGATGGAGAGATAAATCCTCTAGCCCATCTCAGTATTATCAATGTCACCCCAATCGTCTGGTCAGACACAGTGTGATTTATCACATGATATTGAGAATACGGGGTGAGAA
Source organism: Poa pratensis (assembly GCA_947311845.1). Classification (NCBI taxonomy): domain Eukaryota; kingdom Viridiplantae; phylum Streptophyta; class Magnoliopsida; order Poales; family Poaceae; genus Poa; species Poa pratensis. Next base: position 23,346,722 of record CAMZMU010000111.1, read on the forward strand.
AAGAGAATGATATCAGGAACGAGTTTTATATGTGTTATGTCAAATGGTATTGATCACACTAGAGCACATTGTCTCGCACTCGTGATATCATTGGTATCGTGTACGTAAGGGAATTAGCGTAATGAGAAACACAAAAGGTTCTGTCGTTCACTGGTGAACACATAGGAGCCAGTACAGACGTCTAGGTCCCAATGCTGGTTATTGTCTGGTAAGCACCCGAACATGTCTATGTGTTACCGAACCTTCCGAGTTACACACTTAAACTGTGAGTCAATCTTTTATTGAGAGAATAAAGTTGTAGTTTTAGTTGTTATGAGAATTGGTCAGACTCCCTCCGATGTTCCGGTGAAGTTATCATGAGAGGGAAATATTGCCTGTTTTGGGGCAAAATTTTCTGAGAGAAAAATATGGCGAACATGAGATGTTCCGGGATGCCGGGAAGTGTTTCCGACATCAGTGCATAGAGTCGATGATTTTATCTATAGAGTATATAAGGTTCTGGAAGAGTTTAGAGGTTTGCTAATAAGGGGGAGTGCCGGAGGAGGAAGGGGGAGCCCTGGGGGCCAAACCGCACCTGGTGCGGGTCGGCCGGCTGGCCCCACCCTCCTGGCCAGCGCACCACCACCTCCCCCTCTCTTTCCTTTTCTAATTTAGAGATGGACAAGAGTCCTAACTGGAGTAGGAAGGAATAAAAGGAAAAAAGCAAAAAGGAAAAGGAGGTGGGGAGGGAGTCCGAATTGGGCTCCTGCTCCCTAAACCGACTTGGGGGAGGGGCAGACCGGCCTCCTAGGGCCGCCGCACAAGCCCCCTTCTCCCCTTTATATACTCCCCCTCTCCCCCAAGGAGAACACACAAGTTGGCAACAACAACTATTGCGCAAGTTCCTCTCTCTTGAGATATTGTGCAATTAGACGATGCTCTAATTATTCTAATTAGGCATCGATCTAATTTCTCTCTAATTAAATCTCATGTGTTGAGAATTAGATCTCTCTAGTCTCATATTGCTCTAATCCAGTTCGATTAGATCAACCACCTAAACTACGCCGAAAGGCTGTCTCTTTTCGTCGGCGCAAGTGCTCTAGACGGCGGAGCGCTGACGGGTTGGTGCGGCGTACATGTGGATACTTTTATAGTGGGTTGTGCAAACAATTCCTCGACGACGGAATCAGCAACAATCTCACCTCCCGGCGTGGACGTGAGATTCTCACCAGACTTCATCAACATCTATTTCGACAAACACAAGATTTTCCGCAACGGTGTTTGTAAGATCTAGCATTATGGGGGTGCAGCATATCTTCATAGTATAGATCTTGGGCTGTTGCATAGCATGGTAGTCAAAATTTTAAATTACCGTACATGCAACCCATCATTTATCTGTCTACCAATTTAAGGAAAACATATTGTTTGTCATGAGTCTATTATTTTGTGTCACGTAATCACTGATTCACTTTTTTAGCTAATTTAATGATAAAGTTGCTAGCTATTTGGTCCTTTCCGAATTGAGTAAACATATGATCCACATTTGTTTTGAAAAATTAAAAACATAAGTGGGAAGAGCCCTATCTGATCCGCTTCCACCCTAATTGGGACTACCAAGTTTCTACATTTAGACCCAAACTCACAAACACATGTCAAATATGCGAAAATAGGTACTACCTCGTTCTAAAATGTAAGACGTAATTTAGTTGTCGAGAACTCGAGATCCATGTTTTAACAAACAATACTTTCGTATTATTATGATTCATAACCATAGACTAAATGTTCTATGAGTAATTTGTGATCAAAGCATGGATTTATAAAGTGAAAATACATCTTATATCCTAGAACAGAGGGAGTATCCTATTATCCTTGTCAGATTCATGACCCTAAACCTTGCAGCCTCGACTTGCAATGAATGGATAGGATAACCAATCGTAATGGATCCGGCACGTGTGAAGTAGGAGATGTGTGACATTACTTGGAGGACCTATTCCAACAGTAATGGAAAACAATAGTCTTTTCTTCGCCATGAATACTGTGAATTTTTAGTCCTGCCAAGGATAGGTAGCTAGGTCTGTTTTTGCCAAGATGGTGACGATCGAGCACAGTTTATTTTTTTTTGAGGACAAGGTGGTCGTACCATCGCTCGAATAGATAGAAAGAATTGACCCAGTTTATAAGGAAAACCGGGTCCAAAAACCATACAAGCTGTACAAAAGAATGACACAAACCGGGTCCAAAATCGAGCACAGTTTATGCATGCAGTACACGGGAGATAGAGAAAGACAGGGATCGATCGGTGCCGTTACAGAAGGCACCGGCGCGTGGGTGCATGCAAGGTTGGGTGATCCATCATTTCGTTTCACCTATTCACATGTCGGCAAGTGTAGTTAGGAGTTAGGACTTAGAGCTGGAGCGATGATTCAGTTGCCTGTCAACCACAATCTTACGTGAGTGCGTGCCTATCTGCTTGCTTCGCTGTGGCGTTTTTTTCTTCTTTCTTCTCCTTGGATAAGGGAATAAACCTAACTTGCAAGGCACATCTCCTGCGGGTTCAGAGTTCAGACATGCAAAGGCTTCTGCTGGTCCTTGTTCGGACACCCAGGCTATAACGTCAGTAAGCGTCTGCCCCTGTTGCCGTCCCAGGTGCAACCCGGTCGGAGAGCTAGCAGCTCCTCCACCCGCCCACCTGGTAATTGGAACGGAAGAAAGATCCTTGACACCGAGATGATCGACCAACTTCTTCCACTCGATCCATCGGCAACTGGAGAAGGTTGGCGCACGAATCTTCCTCGCAGACAACTGATCGATCCAGGAGGCCAACCAAACAAAAAGGTAGCCATGGCAAGGACAGGACATACGCTGCCACCAAACTCTATCCTTGGATGATGATCCTGGAGTTGTTCCAGATTCTCCCTCCGGGTTTCTTTCATCGGCAGCAGTGTACTGCGTCGTCGTTCTCATCGTGCTGCGGTCGGAAGAGTTTCGAGACGTCTCTCGATCGATCGGTAGCCAACAACTCCCGAGAGAGAAACATCGATCGGATGGCTTGTAACCTGGCGTGCACGCATGCATGCACGCACGTACGCCATCTGGCCGTGCCTCCTTTTACATGTAATTAGATCAGTAATTAGATGGTGTACGTAAGTCCCCTCATATTGCATGCGTGGTGTTTTTTTTTTTTCGCATGGTTGCAAGTTGCAATCAGACCGATCAGCTCGTACAATTGTGTGTTTCAGGCAGTCTCTCGATCTCTCCGTGGACTCCGACACTCTACATGGATAAACCCACTCTCGCTGCTTCGTGTGATTAATTAACAACCGTGCCCGTAAAAGTTCTGTCACGTAGCTGTCCTCACCAAAAGTCCTTTTTTTTTCCTTGTCCGTGGATACTTGTTGATTTCATCCAAATTTTAACTTCTCCTCTCTTGGTTTGGTGGTACGTTACGTACGCTAAGACAAGATCTAATTAAGACATCACAAGTTAGGCGTCCGGCCATTTCTACCAGATATAGTAGATAACTATCTTGTTTCTTCACAAACGCCAACCCATATAGTTGTGCCGCCGCCTCGTTCTTCCACAATGGCAAGCTAATTAACTAGGCTAAGCAGATGTTTGGAAATGACAACTTGGCATCTATTTGTTCCTCCACAAGATATAGCCTAACCGTGCCGCCTCACATGACAGATGGAATGGCACATCAACAATTCAAGGCAAAAATCTCAACTTCCTACTCACACCACCTGGTAGTAGTATCACTAGCTACTACCCCCTCCGTTCCAATTTAATTGACTTGCTATCCACCACATGTGGATGTATCTATACATATAATATGTCTAGATACATCCACATTTGATGGATAACAAGTCAATTAAATTGGAACGGAGGGAGTACCTCCGTATCTTATTATAAGACGTTTTAGTAGGCTAATTTAGCATACCAAAACGTCTTATAATTGAGAACTTGCCTGTGGCAAGATGGTTAGTTGGGTGGTTGTACCCCTAGCCCACCAGAGTTCAAACCCCAGGTTTGACGCTGGTGTTTCTCATTTAAGGCGGAATATTCTTCAGTGGGAGGCGACGTTCCCGTCGACAGCGAGGCGCCCGTGGTGACTTCGTCAATCTCAAGACTCGACCCGCCGACTCAGTCTCTCGGAGGTGCTCATAGGGGTAGGGTGTGCGTGCGTGCGTTCATAGGGGTGAGTGTGTGCGCGTGTATATGAGCGCTTGCGTTGTACTGTGTTTCGCAAAAAAAAAAAAAAAAAACGTCTTATAATTTGAGACAGAGGAGGTAGATAGATAAGGCATATTTGTTTTGTGCGAATAATTGGCAAGCCAAGAAGCTGGATTCATGCATGCATGTCCACCCGTTCCAATCCAGACATCATTAAGTAACAACAGATGGGCCAAATTTAGAACGGATAGGTAGGTCAAGTCTAGCTAGAAGTAGTAGCTCTTATTAATTTTATACTCCATCCGTACCAAATTATGAGGTGCGCTATTTTTATGCTGTTATTTGATACTTGATATTGACTATAAATATATACTCCCTCAGTTCCAAAATAAGTATCTCAAGTTACCCAAGAGTGAACACTTTTGGACAAACTTGAGACACTTATTTTTGGACGGAGGGAGTACTAATTATATGGGTTGTGAATGTATAAATGATACCTTTAGATTTGTCTTGAAAACTTCTTATTTCATATATCATTGTACTAATCTTATGAAATATTATATGTACAAATCATGGTCAAAATTATAGTACGTCGTTAACTAGCGAAATATAACGGCGACTTATATTTTGTAACGGAGGGGTACCAAGAAAGAAACCCTTATTTTTGGAACAAGCGACGATCCATCCGTGGTCCATTCGGAGAACACGACAGCCCAAAGAGTAGATGCTTCCGGTGAGATGGCATATGCGCATATGAATGCATGGTCTTCTTGATCAAGTAGTGAGTGTGTATAATAACCGATCGTCCGGTCGATCGGCCAGCAGCAATATTGTCTAAGTATAAATGTATGTGTGTTGTGAACTATGTGACAGATGAAGCTTTTTATTATTTGCAAATTTCTGTGACAGATAGAGCTGGTAGTTGTTGTACAAGCATGTGATAATTAAGCATATCTTGGATCGCTCCGTGGCCGGCCGCCGGTCTTGTCCTCTCACGTATCAAAGGAACATGCACGGCATATGCTCTCATGCATCGCGCACAACGAGCCGGACGGTTTGTTCAAACATTTCATATATATTCTCTCCCATGCATGTGGTGATCAGTGGGCAGCTCACGCGTAGTCAAAACCTTGGAGGCTAATCAAGTTTGCGCACATATGGTTAATTTTCTGCCAATTCTTTACTGGGTACATGGGAAAACATTGAGGTTTGAGATGCCATTCGCAGAGATGAACGGCTTCAGAGTGCTTTAGCAGAATTCCTTTGACATTTTACTTTTGCTATCTGATGCAATATCTTCTCTTAATAGTACAATCATATCGTTACAAAGAAGACACTCTGCTTAAAATACTAAATGTTTTTTTTTTTTTGGAGTTTGCTTAACTTTATTAATGGGCCTAGTCAGGTTAAAAAAAAACACAATTTATATGAAGTGGCCCGTGCAAAGTATAATGGGCTTTAAGTAAAGATGCAAGTTTCGTGCAAGGCAGAGGAGATTCCTGATCACAGCCTTGCAGGTCGTATATAGATGGGCTCGCCAGTCTGGAGATGGAGCTGGCTCACGTGAGCAGTACACAGGCCCAACTTAAGAAAACAGTACACAGGCCTACCGCTCCTACCAAGTTAATGCAAACACCACCTGATCACTTAACATTCTCTTCTGAAAAAAAAAAACTTAACATTCCTTAAGAAAACATCATATCACATTAGGCCCATCTGTTCCAAACTACAAGATGTTCTGTTTTGGGACGTAGATTGGAGTAAATTATTAAGAGAGCAGTAATACTATAAATACTACTCCCTCCGTTCTAATAAATTATAAGATGTTTTAACTATTTCAATATGGACTACCATAGGGACTAAAATGAATGAATCTATAAAACGCGTCTAGATCAACTCGAATCGAAAAAAAAAGCTAAATCATCTTATATTTCGGAACGGAAGGAGTACAACAGAGAGTGGCCAGATAAACTTATCAGTGGCTCTACGGTAAATTGATTTCCGCCATCCAACACCAGAGATCCATTAAATTAACCGGCTCGCTCAAATTTATAAACAATTGCCGATGTTACCTCAAATATGGACGGTCAAAACATAATTCATATTTTGGAAACAAGTAGAAGGTAATCAATCAACCCAACCGACCGAAAAATAGTTCACAGCTAATGGCCAATGGGCACGGTGGGGATATCAATGCATCAAACCTCACATAATTTCTTCCTCTTTGTTCAATAGTTGAACACGTGTTTCTAGAGTCGAACGTTTCAAGCCCCAAAGCCAATCATAACTTTCTTTTATCGAATCTACCATAATTTCTTCATCTCTAGAATTGTATGGGTCAGGCTCCAAACACGTGCAGCTGACGATCAAATTCCAAGCTTGGAACATTTGGTTCCAGAAACAAGTGTTCAGGGATTGAGAAGAGAGGACGAAATTATGGGAGATTTATCGGTTGGTTGCGTTGATTGATTACCATCTAGAAGATGAAAGGAGGTGGCCGCATAATCTGAGGATGGGTTATCATTTAGATTGAAATTCGTAAGGATCTTGCAGCTATGTTAGGTTAATGTATCAGCGAGACTGTAAATGTTCAAATCATGTATTTTTATGTGTTATTTTTGTGGCATGTGATGACGAGGCTGGTAAGATCTTCTAAGCGAGGAAAGTGAGGACCAACTTTGCACATTTCAATCATCTATAGAACTTAATCATCTAGAAAGCTCTAAAATGCAGAGCATGTTCTCATTACATTTCAGTCATGAATACTACACAAAAAAAAAGCAAAAAAAAAAGCGGCTATCCACCCATGGTTACTGCACGCAAAAATAGAGCAGAAACATTTGCTTACATCAAGACGTACCATAAGCTTGACCACAGATCGGGCATGACTGATGGCTCTGAGGTCTCGGCTTTCAGCCCATCAAGCATGAGCACAATTTTAGGGGTAGAGGAAGGACAGTGGCACTATGTCACGGTCGATTTATGGAGACACTTTGGTGGAGGCATTTTTTAAAAATGCCTCAAAAAATATATTTAGGGGCACTTTTAAATTACAGCCTTTAAAAACCCGTTTTTTGGAGGCATTGTATAAGAGTGCCTGCAAAAATACCAGTTATTTGAGGCACTTTTAAAAAGTGCCTGCATTAATTAATTTTTCAAGGCACTATCCGGAAGTGCCTGGAAAAACACGTGCCCATTTTGTGTAAAACCCCCTTATCTATTAAGCTAAGTAAGCCAGTCCGCCCGATCCCAAAATCTCGTGGAAAAAAAACGCTATGCTCTCGTCCTGACCCAGCTCCACTTCCCGTCTTCCTCCTCCACCTCCCTGTCCTCGTCGCCTTCCTCTTCCTGTTGGTGGGAACTCTCCGCCCTCTTCCCCAGACTGGCCTCCTTCAAGGCAGGCGTCAAGGGCCAGTATCTGCCGAAGTACTCGCTCCACCGCCGCACGGCGTCGTGGAAGAGCGCGTCCCAGCCGCGACGGCGCTCGCCGCCGGAGTCGGCGCCGGGGCTGCGCGCGCTGCACCGGAACACCGAGGCGGCGTCGGAAGCGCGGCGGGTCGGCGCGGAGCCCGCGAGGCGGCGGACGCGGAGGAGGCGCTGGCCGCGGGGAATCGGCTAGGTTTCGGGTCCAGCTGTCGCGACGAGGACGAGGGGAAGGAGGGGCCGGTACTTGCGGGTAGCGGCGCGCGAGGCGCGGTGTAGACGGACGCCATGGAGACGGTGGCGGCACGGGCCACGGCACCTCCGCGGCCATGTCTGCGTCAAGGGGATTGGCGGGTGCCTGAGGCATCCACAACCGCCTCATCCTGCCCTTCTCCGTCCCCAAGGACCGCTGCCTAGAAGGTGACGCGATCTCCACCCATCTCCCCCACATGAATGGAATGACACTGAGTATGCATGTCGATATCCATATTCTACTTGCTTCTTAGGCCTCGAGGTCTCCCTTAGTGCATCTAGGTTCGGCAGGTATTAGTGTATTACGGATGTGTTTCATTTGGTACCCGACAAATGTTTGTGTAAATGCCTGAATGGAAACTTCCTTGTGTAGCATTGTTAATTTGTTATCTCTCAGGTTGTCGGTGTGCTTGTAACTGTAGCTGATACAAAATTAGTCGTCATTTTCACTGAATATAACAGTTGTTTACTACTTCAATATTTCTTAAAATAAACAATTTCTTTGATCATTGTAGGAATGTTGCTGCTTGATCAACTTCTTTAGATGTCCCTCATGGAGCTGCTTCTGCTTGAATTTGTGTGTTTCCATATACACTGTGTTGATTGCTTGTCTGCTCTTCTCAGATATCAGGGGTGGTGAATCACATGAACAAGCTCGGTCCTATAGGTATGACCATGTACATTCACCTATCAGTACCATCTTAAGAGTTCGCCTAGGTGCTCAATTCAGATCCTTCAAGTCTCTTTGACTCCTATATCGACACTGATGTTGCTGTGCTTGATCATGCCTAGTAGTGCTGATTGACTCCTACCAGAACTAAAATTTGCCATTGCCAGTTGCACAATCTGCAAGTAGTGCTATAACTGAAGAACTTGAGCTACTGAATTTTGCCATTCGCACAATCTGCAAGTAGTGCTATAACTAAAGAATTTGAGCTACTGAATTGCCATTTGCACAATCTATAAGTAGTGATATAACTGAAGAACTTGAGCTACTTTAACTTCAACTTGAGATACCTGAAATTGGTAGTATAATTGATGTTGAATTTGCTTGGGTAGTTGAATTAATTGGAAGTAGCCTATAAGAACTGCTTGCTTCACTTGCCTTGTGTTAGTAAAGTGAATTTTGTAGGTCTCTGTAATCTGGTTGGAAGAGAAAATTATATGGCTGCATTGATATGGCTGCACCAGGGTGACCTTTTGTAATGCCTTTATGTCTGACATTTCAGGGAGGCAATGAAAGGACATTCGTCTGATGAAGCCGAGCGAGTTCCTGCGGGGTTCCTTTCTGGCTTCTTGTTATGAACTTGTCTGTCTGTGCACGTCTGATGAAGTGGCCAAGTGACTCTTTCGAGTGCTACTGGTACTTACTTTGTGTGGGATAGGATACATTGCTTATTTATATGTATGCATTTCGCAAGTGCGTAACTCTTACAAATGTTTGTCCAGCTGATGAATTGCAAGTTATTTGTCTGTTGAATGGGCTCAAATACCATGGCTGATGGAGGAATTTGTTTTAGTTGTTGTTTTTAGTCTAGTTCAGATATGACAGCATTATTGTTAAGTGCCCAAGATGATTTTTTAAGGCACTATGCATAGTGCCTAGAATGATCTTTTGAGGCATTATTGTAAAGTGCCTCCAATTATAATCTAACGCACTTTTTAAAGTGCCTCAAAAAATCAATTTTTCGAGGCACTTTTAAAAGTGCCTCCAAAAATCGGTTTTTTGAGGCATTTTTTAGAAGTGCCTTAATTGATCTTTCCCTACCCCATTTGATACGGCATTTTTTAAAATGCCTTAGATGATCTTTTAAGGCAGTTTAGTTATTTTTTAGGGCACTTTTTTGTGCCTTTAAAAATCAACTGTGATGTAGTGTGGTGGGCAGAAATTCAAAATTCAGGTTTTCCTCATCGCTGTGGTTGAGGCTGTCTCAGAGGTAGGAGACGGAGGCGCTCGACGTACGGCTCGGGGCGGTGGGAGTTGGCAACGGACACGCGGGCGTGGTGGCTCTCGGCGGGGCTCGAGGACGTACGGGCTAGAGGGGGAGGAAGTCGCCCCGGCGGGGAGCAGGACAACGGAACGCGGGTGGGGGACGGCTAGCGGCGGCTGGGTCAACAGGAAGAACTTGGTGACAGTTTTTTTTCCTTCTTCGAGCGGAATGGAAAGATTAACGAGCGAGCCAGAATGAGCCAGCGGCTAGGCATGGAATTCAAACCGGTCGACTCGTTTATAACTCGCAAGTTTGCTATCTAGCCTGATAAAAAATGTAAATAGGAAACAGTAGCATGGTTTCTAATTATTTGGAACTTGGAAGCATATGATGCAGTCATCATTATAACTATAATGATAGTATGTAAAGATCAAGTAATTTTTATTTGATAAACTAGAATAATCATATACTCCTTTGATCCTAAAAAACTGTCGGTAAAGCTAAGCTTGTGTGCCTCATATGTCGAATTCTTCCGACACTTTATATGGACCGGGGGGAGTACAAATTTTCACATATATAAGAATACCAGGTAGGGAGTTTTTTACCGAGTTAAACGAGTACTCGATAAAATTGGCTCGTTTAAGTCAAAGTAGTTTACTGATTAAAATAAAAACTCGGCTTGGCTCCTATGAAATTACTTTGAGTCAAACCGAATCGAGTTGCGAGTTTATCGTTTAACTCGAGAAATGAGTTTTGATTTTAGCCTACGAGTGAGTAGCCAAGACAGAATTTCTGTCGAAAATTTAGCATAGCACATCAAGGTAAAAATTCTATAGATATCAAAAATAGGCATACACATATCGATGTAATTTTTAGAGATATCAAGTTGACGCTGTCAGTTCGTGTCCGCCTCCAGTCCACCTCTGACCCGACGACCAGCCACGTGGGCCATTCTCCCACCTCTCCCTCTCTCCCCCTGCGACCCTACAAACAATTATTGCATCCACCTTTCCTGATGCTTCTGCCACCACGGCACCACCCGACGACCCGTCGCTACCACCGCTGTTGATTCCGTCCCTTTCCGGACCCGGGCGAGCTCGGTGGCGCACGGAAACGACCGTAGCCAAGTCGTGCATCTGGTTGTCGCCACCGCCATCCGAGGCTGACCGACCTTGAGCTGAAATCGAGGGGTAGTTGTGCCTCCGTTTCCGTTTGTATCCCCACAGCGTCAAATTCGACCCAAGTCTTTTTGCCCACATGGTGTTCGGTGGTTTGGCCGTAAGTAAAACAAAATGTCAGAAATAAATAACTTCATCATTATGGCACTTATAGGTGAAAAACTGAAGCTGGATCCCTACAAAAGAAACTCACTAAGAAAATAGTGGATGGAATGAACAGGAGCAAACTCAGGGTTTGAACATAGAGTGGTCGGTTCAAACCAACCTTAACAATGTTATTGTGTGACGCTAGTCATAAATAATGTCACCCTTGGTATTAAAGATTTTTTTTTTGAACAAGTTCCCATATATCAAAAATTTCCATTCTAGTTCATGACATGTATCTGCAACTACAAGAATCCACATACGGAACGGAAAACAGGGGCAATCGATTCAATGTTTAGCATGACAGGGCATCTCGGAACATGGCATGAAAGACAAGATTGCTTTCCGCTCTTCATTGATTCATAACCCAGCAACACACTTGGACTAAACATGCACGGCAATATGTACTGAACCAAACAGAGAATTGTGGCGTTGGTAACCTAGTGAACGATTGGCAGGAGAGGCACTGCTCTTGTCGGCGACCACGTAGTTGATCCACAACCACCGGAGCGTCTCCCCGTTGGATGTCGCCTCCGTTCCTATTAATAAAGCGTACACAGAGGGAGTAGCATTGTTCATTCCAGTGGTGAGAGGGCACGCTTATTTTGTTCCAGTGGTAGAAACTTCAGGGCATTTGCTTATTCCACCAATCCTCCAACTTCTCTGCCCAATTCTTCTCCTTCTGGAACCCCTCCGTGATCAACCAATGCAGACCAAGGGCAGTCCCAACTCCAGCAGAACATATGCCCACATTGGTAAAGAAACATGTTTTCCTTTCCGCCCTCCTACAGAGACGCCAGTAGGGATCATTGGGCCTCGGATCGCGAAACGGCTAGTACTCGAGCGCGCGAGCGCTCGCGCGATTTCTGTCTACTCGCGCACGCGACACCCTATTCCCTTTTCTGTCTACTCTCTCTTTCCGTACCTGGTGCCGACTGCCGACTCCCCCTCCCCTATTCCCTTTTCGCGTTCCCATCGCCGACGACCCACTTCTTCCCGGAGACCCTCCCCGGCGACTCCCTTCCTCCGAGGACCACCTCCCATCCGAACGGCAGCCATTCAGGACCAGGAAGAGCGGAGCCCTAGCCGCCGCGCACATCCCAAGCGCGACGTACCCGTCACATCCGACCCCTTCCTCCCTCTCCCGCCACGCAGCAAACGGCAGCAGCCATGGATCTGCTCAGGGCCGGCTCTGGGCCAGGGCAGCAGGGGCGACGGCCCGGGGCCCCGTCCAAATAGGGCCCATATTTTGTATGCAGTACGTATATGGTATATAGAAAAAAAAGGAAATATGAACGATCGCTTCCAGCCCAGCGTCCAGGAAGGCAAGAGGGCAGTCACGTACGCGAGGTGAGGTCGCTTCGAGGATCGAGCCATCGACGCTTGGTTTCCTTATTCCTCTTGCGTGATTGAGTGAATCGCGGCAGGCAAGGCACGCACGGACGGAGAGTAGGATACCATCGGCCATCGTCGTCTTCGTCTCGCCCGCTGCCCCGCTCGCCGCTCGCCCGCTCGCCAGTCGCCGTCTTCCAGTCTCGCCCGTCGCCCTGTCGCCATCTCGTCAAGATACAGGTAATTCTCAGGCTCTTAACTTACTGTACAAGATCGGTTCTATTTTTTCTTGTTCTCAGTCCGATGGATGTCTGATCTGAATTACTTTAAATCACATACAGCTGCATCTATTTTTTCTTGTTCTCAGTCCGATGGATGTCGTTTCTCATGAGTGGAGGTTTGTTAGCATGCTATTTCTATATATTTTTTATGCGTTGTAGGTTCTATGATCCTTGTTTGAAACAAAGACAAGAAAAATATCACATGTTTGATTCCAATGAAGAATTACCATTATGACTATAATACTGTATATGTATATGTTCCTGTATCGGCCGGATTTTTTGTGTGTTTGGGCCCATCGGTGAAGCTCGCCCCGGGGCCTTTGAAATCCTAGAGCCGGCCCTGGATCTGCTCCCGCCGGCCGGCCGCGGCGGGGGCTGCGGCGCGGGGTCGGATTCCAGTCACTCAAGCTGTTGAACGTGGCCATGGAGGAGGCCCTCCCCACCGAGCCCGTCGGCGTCGCCTACGACCGCCCTGCCAACGGCCTCACCTACTACGTCCGCTCCAACCCCAAGGCACTCATGCGCGCAGCCCTCTTCCTCGCCGTCAAGGTCGGCTTCCTTGCCGGTGCCGCGCCATCCCATTCCCCCTAGTGAGTCTTGCTGTCTAGTGGTACGACCACGCCCGGGGCCTCACCGGCGCCGAATCCAGTCACGCCGGCGTCAGATCCGTCTTCTCCCACTCTGTTTTGCCGACCAGCATGTAGCATGGTGAGAATCTTGATCAAACCTTGCTCCTTCCGTATGAATTTCTAGTCTATTTAGTGTCAGATTCTACTGTTGTTAATTAATTAATCCAAAGTATGATTTTCAGAATTGCAAATTCAATTTACAATCAAAATCACATGGAATTTCCGGTGTGAGTGCTCAGTATATTGTTTAAATTTGAGCAGCATTTCGTGGAGTGATCTGATGTAGGGACGGTTGGGAGCAGCTGATTGGATGAAGTACTATGATCTTGTCGAAGGAAAGAGCTAAACTGCCGAAAATATTTCAACTATGCAGGTAATAGATTAATTGAACTTCTCCCAGCTACACATCGCCCTTCAGTTCTGAACTGAAAATTGTGTTGAAATAAACCAGTGCAGCTCAATTAGGTTCAGTTAGCCGCTAGTGTCATTTTCTTCAGTTAGCTGTAGCCTTTTATTTCCGTCAGGTTAGGCTAAGTTTTTAAGAATTTGGAGGGAGTCTCATGCGTGTACATAATCTGTTCATGGGATGGCACGAACGTAGTGGATCGTGGCCTCGTGTTTCCGTTTGTAACTTGAATAAATAGAGAGGAAGAAATACAGAAAGGTCGCAAGTTGTGCGCGGCGCAAACCCTCGTGTCTCTCTGTTCACTTGTGTTCTTTCTCAGCTCCGGCTAGTTCAGGGACAAAAATTGGCATTAGAGCCTCGTTCCGGTGAGTATGTCGACGGGCGGAGGGAAGACGGAATATCCCTTTGGCGTCTCCAAGACACCACCACCGAGCCGCGTCTCCGACGCGCCTCCGTGCCTCCCGCAGTCTTCCTCGGCCTCCTCCACGCCTCCTCGGGCGGATCCCCTATGTGGTGGTCGGGTGTAGTATGGGACGGCGCATCCCCGAGGAAATTCTCCAGTTGGTGAGGTCCCTGTGCCTCGACGTCGAGCAGCATGTTCCTATGCTCAGCCCAAGTGCGTTATGCCAGCCTTCCGGCAGGCAGGCAGCCACGCACAGCTCCTCCGGCGGCTCTGGCGTTTGTCTCTCACAATAGCCATCACTGGCTTCGGGATTCAGATGATCTCTTCTTTGCTTCGGTAGCTCGGTGAGTATTTTTTCCATGGGCCAATTATCGGGATATGGTGGGCAGACCAGGCTTGCGTTTGCAACAAATGGCATGTGTGCTTATGAACTTGTTCTTCCCATTATATAGTCTCGTAATGGAAATTTGCATTGGTGCTGAAAATGACTTCCCCAGCATGTGCTCCATGACTGTTTTTTCAAACTATCCGGCATCCTTAAAACCGTGAGTGAAAACTTAAGAATGGACCTAGTACAAAAGTATATACCGTGTGTTTTTTACTTTTTCCAGAATTTTGATGTATAATGGAACATACGTTCCATATCTTTTTTTTTTGTAAACATACTTGTTTGGTAGATTGTATATTTCTTTTGCACGATACCTGATTCAGAAATGTCACAGCAATTCTTTTTCCTTTTGTACGTCCAATGGATAGTACAAGTTAATATTGGGTAATTTGTCCTTGTGTGGCATTTGTTCTTCTATAATCAGAATTTCGTTTTACTGGACTGCAAAATCTATAATGCAAATATAATCTGTGAGATATGAAGGCATTTTTGAAGTTTGTTTGTCTATTATAATGCTATAGTCTTTTTGGTAAAACTTTATGTGCAACACGTTGTCCATAAGTTTATATATTGGTAATCAGTAGTAGATGTCCTATCTTTTATTGGACAACATGTTTTTTCTAGATGTTTTTTCAAATTGCTAACTCTTACCAAGTGTCCCTATAACTACCCTTATTCGATAATTAGCATGAGGGGTGATCTCATCGGTAATTTGAACACCGACACCCTGATAACCTTCTTGCTATGCGATTGGTAAGTTTTAGCTTATGGGGTTGGTAATAGTACCTCCAAGTGTCCGAACACCGACACCCTACCCCGGCATGTGACTGATAACTAGTATGAGGGGTTGGTAACTTGTTTGCTATAGCTTTGGTCATTTTACCCTACGTAAACCACACCCTCGGTAACTTGTATGGTACAACGTCGGTAATAAATCATGTGCATCGCATGGTTGGTAACTTTATGCATACGTGTCTGGTAACAATCTTGTAGTACTTGTTTGCCATTGGTAACTTTTAGTCCAACGTGTTGGTAATAATGCTTTTTTTTAAGCATCCCACCCTGATAAATTGCTGGCTATGCGATTGGTAACTTTTAGCCTATGTGGTTGGTAACAATACTACCAAGTGTTCGAACCCCGACAACCTACCCCGGCATGCGACTGATATCTAGTACGAGGGGGGTTGGTAACTTGTTTGCTATAGCTTTGGTCATTTTACCCTAAGTAAACCACACCCTCGGTAACTTGTATGGTACAACATCGGTAATAAATCATGTGTATCGCATGGTTGATAACTTTATGCATACGCGTCTGGTAACAATTTGTAGTACTTGTTTGCCATTGGTAACTTTTAGTCAAACGCGCTGGTAATAATGCTTTTTTAAGCATCTCACCCTGATAACTTTCTTGCTACGCGATTGGTAAGTTTTAGCTTATGGGTTGGTAATAATACCTCCAAGTGTTCGATCCTCGACACCCTACCCCGGAATGTGACTGATAACTAGTATGAGGGGGGTTGGTAACTTGTTTGCTATAGATTTGGTCATTTTACCCTAAGTAAACCACACCTTCGGTAACTTGTATGGTACAACATCGGTAATAAATCTTGTGCATTGCATGGTTGATAACTTTATGCATACGTGTCTGGTAACAATTTGTAGTACTTGTTTGCCATTGGTAACTTTTAGTCAAACGCGCTGGTAATAATGCTTTTTTAAGCATCTCACCCAGATAACTTTCTTGCTATGCGATTGGTAAGTTTTAGCTTATGGGGTTGGTAATAATACCTCCAAGTGTCGATCCTCGACACCCTACCCCCGGCATGCGACTGATAACTAGTACGAGGGGTTGGTAACTTGTTTGCTATAGCTTTGGTCATTTTACCCTACGTAAACCACACCCTCGGTAACTTGTATGGTACAACATCGGTAATAAATCATGTGCATCGCATGGTTGGTAACTTTATGCATACGCGTCTGGTAACATTTTTGTAGTACTTGCTTGCCATTGGTAATTTTTAGTACAATGTGCTGATAATAATGCTTTTTTTAAGCATCCCACACTGATAACATGCCGGCCATGCAATTGGTAACTTTTAGCCTATGGGGTTGGTAACAATACTATCAAGTGTTCGAACCCCGACAACCTACCCCGGCATGTGACTGATATCTAGTACGAGGGGGGTTGGTAACTTGTTTGATATAGCTTTGGTCATTTAACCTAAGTAAACCACACCTCGGTAACTTGTATGGTACAACATCGGTAATAAATCATGTGTATCGCATGGTTGATAACTTTATGCATACGCGTCTGGTAACAATTTGTAGTACTTGTTTGCCATTGGTTGGTAACATCTCAGTAGTGTTTCTGATTGATAACTTGCATGCTATGGTCTTGGTAATAATTTCATAGTTTTTTCATGTGGTAACTTGTTTTCTATTTGGTTGGTATTATCTTTACCTAGTTTCCGTCATCGATAAATTTCATACTATGGTCTTGGTAATATGTTTATAGTATCCCCCATTTGGTAATTTGTTTTCTATGTGGTTGGCAATATCTTTCTAGTTTTTCTCATTGATAACTTGAATGTTATGGTCTTCATAATATCGTACTAGGTTTTTCTTATCGATAATTTGTTTTCATAGTGCCTTGGTAGTTAACTGGTTTGCATATGACCTCTATGCTAAATCTTCTCTTTAGTTTTATTTAATGATTATTTGATGCCAAGTTTGGCCTATGAATAGAGTGAGCTTTGTGTTCATATGTCCTTCATCATTGAATATATGTTTTCTAATTCTTGATTACTACCTTGTTCAACTATTTCAAGGTACATACCCGCGGAAAACTAGACAGTGGTTTCCCTCTTTTTGGAGGCAGATCCTTAAAATGGCTTGGATTTTGTGGAGTTTGATGATGTCAATGGAACAGGTTTTAACTTAATCTTTTGAAGATAGGTGTTTTAACTTAAGTAATGGTTATATGCACTTTGTGGGACTATGATTCAATCTCATTTGACAAAGAACACTTGTTAACTTTTACATATGCAAGAGAAACAATCCATTTTACTTGTTAACTTTTACCCTGTTCCGCCTTATCGGCTAGTTGTTGTATCATTTGATCATTGACATTGTGAATACGCAATCGTGTATAGGTGTCCTGAAGAAAATCTCGGTGCTTATCATGTACTGCCCTTTTATATAGTGATTTATGATCTCTTCTCATGCGCTAATGATTTATGCTATATTTGAATCATTTGATGGTTTGATCATTACAAATCTTTCAGCCTATCTTGTACCGTCCTTCTATATGGTGCTTCTCTGTTCTCTTCTCACAAGTTAATGATATTTTTTTTTTGCAGCAAGACATCACTTTGATGAGGATAAAAAGACTTTCAAAGTTTTGGCAATCCGGCTGCGTTATTCAAAAGGTTCTGCTAGCTTGTACAATCACATTGGCATCTCACCACATGGTTAAGGTCTGTCTATAACAAGTGACTCGATGTTGCAATGGTTATGTGCAAAAACTGGTGCAATTTTTTGGTACAACTGAGAATGATCACGAAAGTGTGTAAGGTCCCTGTTTTTCCAGGATGATTCCACTTAGGTTCTTCTCTATAAAAATCTATGGGGTGACTGGCTGGCTCCACTCACTATTCTAAATGGTTATATTACTTTGTCATCTGCATCTTTATTTGTTTCCTAGATCCTGCACTTGAGCTTATTAGAAACCTGATGCATTTTTTTATCATCTGCATCTTTGTTTGTTTCCTAGATCCACTCATTATTCTAAATGAACCATGATGTGCATTTGTAGTTAGAATTGGATTATATATTTTTATTAAACTTCGAAAGATTTATCAATCTACATATTTTTCTGGAAATTTAATATTTAAATGGACTTCATACAAAAATCTCCAAAAGCTTACAATTATATTGTGCAAGTTTAGTTTATCAAGTTTTAAATTTTTTTATTGTCCGCGTAGCACGTGGCAATTTTTAGAAATATGTTTTTAACCTTTATTGTTAACAACTGATTGACAATTTAAGTTGAGTTCCTGTTAATATTAATTTAAAAATGTAACCGATTTTTCTATGCGACCCTCACCCTTAGCATGAACCATGAGAGCAAATCAGTTTTTTTTGTTGATATTAGCAAAGAGTAGTAGTAAAAAGAATTGCATTTATTTGTTCTTTGATAGGGGCTGGGAATAGAGGAATAGTTAAAAACAATATCTTTTGGGTGTTGAAAATTCTATTTTTTTAGAACGTTGAAAGTGGTAGTTATGGTTGAAACTGAGATTTTTTGTTGTTGTGTTATGCCCTATCTATTTTTTACCCTGCAATTCCACGGTCCCAAAGAGAGAATTATGATATTTTAGTTTGAAAATAACTATTTTCCAGGTAGAAATTTGAAAAGGCTATAGTGGTTGGTAATAATTTTTTGTAAGTACTACGGTGGTTTCCTTTTTTTTTATCAGTTAGTGATTTTTTTTGCTAATAGTTCTTAATTTTTGTTCTTTTATGGAAGATTAATTCTTTTTTGGTGAAATATTTGTTTCATTCTTACCACAAATTGGGATATTCTTTTTTTTACACTAGTTGGAAGTGGTGGTTCTTTTTTGTCCAAAAAATTTACACTGGTTGGAAGTGGGATTTTCCGAACTCCCACCCATTTTATTTTACCCTAAAATATCACTAGCCCAAAAAGGGAATTAATTTTGACCGTGAAGGTTTTTTTGCAAGTAAAAAATCTATTAATTTTCTTGTCTTGCCGCCAAAAGGGAATAGTTTTGCTCTCTCGTTATTAAAATTCACTGTGCGGAAACGTTATTCGCGTCAAACCGGCGCGCCCGAAAAAAGGGAATAGATTCTAAAGGTTAATTCACGTTTTCTTTGGCTCGAGCGGTTGCCGCGCACGGAAAAAGGGAACCGAAACGTTCTGTCACGTACGTAGTGCATGTGTAGGCCGAAAAAGGAATCGTGCGCTATCCTACTCCTTCCGTTTATGGATAAGAACGGCTGGTCGGAAACCGATCGATCGTTTGGAATCGATCGCGCGCGCAAGCTAGTCCTCCCCCTCGGATCGACCTGTGCAGACAGCTGATTCACCAGCTTGTTGTTTTGGAACGCTATCCTTATGGGAGCCTTGCAAGTTTTTTCGAAGTCTGCAACGAGATTGTACAGCTCCTCTTTCTTCTCCTTGATCTGGGATAAGCGATTCGCCACGGACTTTGTGTCATCCGCGGCCACTGTTCTGGCCTTGGTAGGGGTGGGGAGGAGCCGTCGCCCCTCCTTGGACCGTTGGAGCACGCCGCCGCCGAGCCTCTTCGCCGCGTGCTGAAGCGCCGCCGCCATGTCTGATTTCGATTTGTTGGGATCCTCTGACTCTCTCTCTCGTCCGGGGTAATTGATGCTTCCAGGATTATTTATGGGTGGGTCAGAAAGAGAGATCACGACCGAATCCGCCTTCGTTTGGGCCTAATTCTGCAGGAACTCGACTCGATCCGGGCGACCTTCGAAGTTGGAATTTCATCAACGTTAGGGTTCTTCCGACTCCGACTCGAAAATGGAGACGCCTTGTTATCCTTTTCCCTTCGTGTTGTCCAGTTGGTATTACAGATTTCTAGGGCCTAGTTTTGAAGGTAGGTAGTGCAAGTGCGTTCACAGGAGCAATCCCTAAGATTCATATGGAGGGCACAAGAGCCGCATCAAAGACTGACACCATTGTTTCATAAACTATATCTCATACACGGATTTCATAAACTGTATCTCGATTTATGTAACATATGTTTCATTAGCTATATCTTTCTGAGCTGAGTTTGATGAAATTAATTGACGTTCTCCTATGATATTACATATTCAAATCGTACGCGGACGTCTCCATATGTGTAAGTTGTCCGGTAGGAGTATTCTCTTTACATATCTCGAACAGTTTCCATCTCCATCAAGGTTTCCAAAAGAGAAAGCGTGCAAGTAAAGCAAGCGATCCATATATGCCTCGTCGCCGGCCGAATCTAGGAAACGGAAGCGATCAAACTAATGGGGCACGATGAGGACAGCCAGGCGGCGAGCTTGCCCGAGGACCTGCTGGCGGACATCCTCGCCCGTCTCGATCCGAGTTGGCTCGCCGTGTCCCGCTGCGTCTGCAAGGCCTGGAAAGCCACCGTTGATGCCCGGCGCCTCCTCCTTCTCCCCCTCAGGCTCGGCGGCATCTTCCTGTACTTCACGGCCCATAAGTTCCCGGAGTTCTTCTCCCGCCCTGGCACGCCCATCACAGGCGAGATGGACTTCCTTCCTTCCGCCAACACTAACATGGAGGATGACCTCTGTGCAGGAGATCAGTTGTAGTACCTTTCGATTAGAAAAGGTTGTCAAACCCACGAGGAGCTGAAGGTATTGGTTAGCAAGATTGATAAATAAAACAATGAAAGATGCAAGTGTTTTTGATATATTTTTTTTTTGATGTATGGATGCAATGTAGAAAATAAATAGTAGCAAGTGACAGCTCTCAAAGAGAGAAAGCCCAATCCTCTATGTGGCAAGAGGACAAGCTCAAGTGATGTGTTACTTATATGTGGAAAACGTTCCCGAGGGCAGCATGAATTTCACTAGGCATAGAGATTTATTAAACAACACGCTGAATATCTTGTCAAGTTTTAATCTTCTTTGGACGGAGCCATTGTTAGGTAAAGGTAAATAAATAAACTAAACCCCTTATGATGGATCATGTGGCTAAGTAAATGATTGCACAAGAATTATTAAGACAAAAGTCCCACCAAAGCATTACACTCTAAGGTCCCCGATACTAATACCCTCATAATGCAACTTCATGACTCGGTCAAGGGTTTACGTGTCCTCCCAAGTCTCACTCAATTCATTACACTACGGTGTTCTCCTATGAGCCCATAAAGGTGAAGTGTTGTGCAGTCGACGTTCGCACAACACCATCATAGAATCACATAAAAGATAAACACTTGACAAAATACCAACACATGTCATATATAAATCATTGCCAATTCATCCTATGCCCTCAGGAACATACGGGAACTACTCACAACGTGCAAACATGATGATATTCAGTGATATGAATGGTACAACGTAATCTGAAAATATAACTTCACCTCCAAATAATGACAAGTACTCAATCACAAACATGAATAGTAGCACAAGACAAGTATCTAGGGTATAGCAACTCTCAAACTACGAGGGGAACGAGGTATCACAGAGATGATGATGGGGATGGTGCTGGTCTTGGTGGTGATGATGATGTAGAGGCCTCCTCCCACGCCAAGGAGGAGAAGTGATGACGATGACGGTGATTTCCCCCCTCCTCCGGAGCAGCAGAGTCTGATTCTCCCTCGGAGAGAATCAGGAGTTTCGCCGCCGCCACGGTCTCGGATGGAGTTGGAAAAATTAGGGCGTAACTTTTCGAGGAGGACGAATGCGTGCATAAAAAGCCCCAGGCGAGGAAGTGTCCGAGGCACCATTTGGTGGGTCCCACGCGGCCTAGGGTTTTGGCCGCGTGGGCCCACCCCTTTTGGGCCTCGAGGCTCCCCTCTCTTCCGTGTTCTTCCCTCTGCCTTGTTCTTGATGAAAAAATGGCTGTGTAATTTTCCTTTTATTATTTGGATCCCTGTAGCTCCTGAAACATTAAAAACAAAAAAAAGGAGGTTTTCTGCCTCCCAGAAATTAAATGCCAAAAATAGGGACTTTGTAAGAAAGTCACATAAATCATCTAAAACATGTAAAAATAATGATATTACAGTGCAAATAACATTCTAATATGATGCTAAAAGTTGTATAAATGATGATATAAAATGCACGTATCAGCATGTCAGTAATCTCACGACAGAGCTCCATCATCGAAGAAGGCAAGGTCTTCTCATGTGGCTCAATCGCTTCATACTGAGCCAACACCTTCGCGATCTTCTCCTCCAGGCTAAGGCTAAGGGTATCATAACTCTCCAACTCCTCCAATGCCAAAGACATCTCCGCTCGAAGATCTTTCATCGAGGGCCCCTGCATCACAGGGGATACGTGCTCCAAATTAACAAAAGGCGTGAAGGTGGAATCCAGGGCAAGCGCTGACGCGGGAAGGCTCACACTCCTAGGAGAGTAGGACCCAAATTGCTCAACCTCGCAGCCAGCCAGCTCTACGGGCACCTCACCAACTGATCTAGCAAGCAAATCCACCTCAGTCAGCTCCAAGCTCTTGTAAGAAGCCCCAACTTCATCAACCTTGCCTTGCTCCTCCACGCCTTGAAGCACCATCTCCGGTATGACCAAGTTTGAATCAGGAGAGTCATCCACAGACTGCAGAATCACACCATCAGACACCCCATCTGCCGCACAAGCAGAGCTGCCATTGGTCACGTCGAGCGCCGCCGAATCGACAACCTCGACCAAAGCAAGCATTCCACCAATTATAATAGCTTGAAGGTTGAAGTCTTAGGCAAAGTGGACCCAACAGGTTACATAGATTACTTCACCTTGCCTAACGAAGCACGGACAATCGAAGGTTTCCCATATGTGCCTTGTTGGTTTGATGAGTTCCCTACAAATACTTAATCTAGCTAGAAGATCATCTTAAACATTTCATAATCTAACAGAGCTATTGATTTGCTCTGCCTATGTTCAGTTCTGGATGCTAGCGTTATCTTATATAGTATTAGTGACCGTACCACATAATATTTGTAACACTTTAAAACTTTTTATCCGTCGTGACCAATTTGTAAGGCCTCCGTTTCTATTCAGTATTTGCGTCAGTCATCAAGTGGTTCTGTTCTCGCTTGAGGCCTTTTGTTGATCCTTGAGAGGTTAAGAATCCAGGACCTGTTTCGTTCGTCAGATGACTGAGTTTTTTTTTCTAAGTGGGTGACAGAGGGAAATTTCTCTGGTGATCCTTTACATGTCAAGTGAATCAGAATACCGTCACAAACTCAACGCCATGCGTGCGTACTTGGCTTCAGTGAAGAGAAAAACAAAAGAGCGCAGGCGACGCAGCACGCTCGCTGTGCGATCACGCCCCGACGACAGAGACCGGTCACACAAAAAATAACCCTTTCCATGGGTGCAGGCCTCCCTTTGCCCCGCTTTCGCATGGCATGCACTTAGGCCAACTCCGACGGCGCACCCCAAATCGGTGCGGACCGTCCGAATTATCTGAACGGACAAGGGGCATGATCCAACGGCGCACCCAAAAACAACAAGAACACCCTTTTTGTCCGCGTTGGCGCAAATTGGGACCGAATCTGGGCCAGCTTTGCACGCACGTGGACCGTCCGCGGTCCGGCCGTGTGTCTGCCACGGTCCCACCTGGCAGCGGCACTGGCCGCTCAAGCTTCCATCCCCTGGTCCTTTTTAATGGGGACCGCCGCCGCGTCCCCATCTCGCTCCAGTCCACTCCCAAATCTTACCTCCACTCGCACCAAAACCCTAGCCCGCGCGCATGATGACTCCGAGCTGGTTCCGGGGCGGCGGCCGCCACGACGCCGAGGCATCTTCCTCCTCGGGCCGCCGCCCTCCTCCACGCCGTCACCGCGAGCAGGTCAATGTGTCGGTGAAGGTGGCGCGCCTGTTCTGGCGCGAGGCCGAGTCGTTGCCTTGGGGCGACGTGCACCTCCCCCACGGGTGGCATCTCAACCGGCGACGCATACCGGTGCCTGCCGTTCTGACGGCGGGTCTAGCGCGCCGCCGCGAGATTCGCCGCCCGATCTGCGTGCGGATCCAGCGTATAGGTACAACAACGATCTGTGGGATCGCTAGTTCGAGGCTGAGCATGACGAGCGCCGCTGCTCGTATTTCGCGGCCGAGCAGCCGCGCCCCGACGACCCGAAGCCGGAGGAGTCGGAGGATGAGGACATCGACGCCCTCTTCGACGACACGGACGACGACTACGCCATGGACGGCGACGACGACGACGCCGCCGCGGCGCCACCATTGGCCGTGTCGACTGCCGTCGCTCCCACCACCGCCACCGAGGTGGAGTTTGTCAGCGAGGCCACGCGGAGGCCTCTGAGCTCGAGGAGCTCGGACAGTGGCCAGATCTGGCCGCTTCCCTCCACGCCTCCGCGATGGAGCCTCCGCCGCCACCTACGGAGTCGTGGTCGTCGTAGCCGTAACGCGAGACAGCGCAGAACTGGGCGCCTGCTCCGTCGTTTCCAGGGGGCCCAACCTGGCCTCCGGCGCCTGAGACGCCTCCTCCGACACCACCCGCGGCCTTCTGGCCGAATGTCGTCATCAAGATTGAGGACGACTCTGACTAGGCGCGCGGCGAAGCCACCGACGGCGGCATCACCTCCCCCACAGCCCAGTAGCAATAGGGCTAGTTTTTCTTTTTTTATATATAGAACTATTTTGTGAATAATGTGGTGGCCTCAAAATATATGTAAATTTAAATTTTCTTTATCTTTTTGTTATTTTAAATTTCATTTTTTTTTAAATTTTGGGTTGTGCCTTTGGTTTGCCCCCCCACCTCAAATCGGACACCCCGCTCGTTCTTGTCCGCGGACCACCCAAAGCGGACAAAATCGGACACATTGAGTGTTCGATTTGGGGTGCGCTGTTGGAGTTGGCCTAACATGCCGAAATGATTGATAGTAGGTTAATGGTAATCACTTAATAAGGTTCCTTACTTCAAGGGAACTGTGTAGTGTGTCATGATAATAAGTGTCTGTCAAGTGTTTCAATTAGATTGAAAGTGGGAAGGATGAAATAGAAATTGATACTGAAGGTGAAAAGCATTTTTTTCCTTTTATTTTTCCACCGAAATTTCAAAACAAAATATTTTCATAACCGTTTATCCAAATTACGAATTGTTTTCAGTTTTGAACTCCTCGCGTCAAGATTTTCAAAACTAAATCTTATATTGATAGGTTTGACAAACTTTTTTTACTCCCGGTTCTATATAGTTCGTACATCCTGTTCTGTATACTTTGTACTCCCACTTGTCTGTACTTTTGTACTCATGTTCTGTGTACTTTTGCACTTTGTTTTCTGTGTAGCTGTACATGCGTCTATGTACTTCTATATTTCGTGTTGTGTTTAGTTTGTACTCACTGTTTGTGTAGTTTGTACACCATCCTCTATGTATTATTTATACTTCCAGTTCTGGTAATGTGTACCATCTTCAAAACTAAACGGACCGAGAGGTCCTCTAGCAATCAATTCCCAGCGATTCCGTCTGCGTGCGCTTGCATGTTTGAGGAGCTAGCTACGCCTACGTGAGTCGATTGAGTGGCTGCCTTGTACGTGGGTCTTTATCTCACCCAAAGAGGCATAATTAATCCACCAGTTTCTACACGGACATCTCTTTACATATCTCGCACGGTTTCCATCTCCATCAAGGTTTCCAAAACAGAAAACGTGCAACTAAAGCAAACGATCCATATATGCATCGTCGCCGGCCGAATCCAGGAAACGGAAGCAATCAAATTGATGGGGCAAGATGAGGACAACCAGGCGGCGAGCCTGCCCGATGACCTGCTGGCGAACATCCTCGGCCGTCTCGCCCCGCGCTGGCTAGCCGAGTCCGCCTGCACCTGCAAGGCTTGGCAAGCCACCATTGACGCGCGGCTCCTCCTCTGGCGCACATACAGTCTTCTCCCGTTCAGACTCGAACGCATCTTCCTATACTTCACGGGTCACAAGTTTCCGGAGTTCTTCTCCCGCCCCGACACGGTCATCACCGCAAGATGGACTTCCTGCCTCTCGCCAACGATTACATGGAGGATGACCAATATGAAATCCAGGATCACTGCAATGGGCTGCTCTTGCTCCAACCAGCGTACACCGATATTCCCAACTACGTGGTCAACCCTGCTACACGGCGTTCACTATAGGAATGGCCACCTATGCCGACGGCCTTTCGTCGTCGGCACATGTCTTTTTACCGTCGGCATAGGCTATGCCGACGGCCACCGTCGGCATAGGTGCCCGTAGGCATAGCCTAGAAACCCGTCGGCACAGGTCTAGCCGTCGGCATAGGCACAGAGCTGTCGGCATATGTTTTCAAAATTATTTTTTTCATTTTTTTATTTTTTTTTAAAATAATTTTTTATTTTTTTTAATTTCTAATTTATGTTCTTTTAATTTTGAAATTTCCAACTTAGCCACACACAATTTCTAATTACATATTAGACACTTAATCTCAGGTCAAAGTACTTATCTCGGTCAAACTTCCCGTTCGGTCGCCCATCCTCAGATTACTCCAGCCCAAGCACGCTTAACTTTTGAGTTCCTTCTAAATTAGCTTCCAAATGAGATGTTAGAACTTACTGATGTTATTATTCTATCGAACATATTAACCGCTGGGTCATGATGTTAGACTTTTATTGTCTAAATTTTGAAAATTTATTTGAATAAATAACAATGATTATGTAATAATAATATTTGAATAAATAACAATAAAATTTATTTTACTTTTTTTCTCCTTTTTACATTTAATATGCAATATTTCATATCTTTAAATCCGTAAATCAAAATTTAATAAATAAAATGTCTAAATCGATCAGAAAAATGAGAGGAATCCAAATATGACATCCATAACATCTTTTTCATCATGCATATGAATTTTGTAACATATTTTTGATATTTTCTTAATAAAAAAAGTTATTTTTACACTTAAAAAATGAAAAATGATGTTTATAAAATTATTTTTTAAATTATTTTTGGCAACAATGTTTGTCATAACAAGACACACCTATGTGTGAAATATGGGCACATTATCACAAACTATGTTACATAGATGATCATATCTAGGTCATTTGACTCGAAACTTATACATGTTTATAGATAATTGACCTTTTTGTGAAGAAGTTTTATGGAAATTTTGTTAAAACTCAAGTTTATAATTTTTCCTAGCAACTAGTACACATATAAGGAGTCCATGCCAAAGGATTTGTTTTTTTGAGTACTTTTTCACTTTCTTTTAATTTTTTGAAAAAAACGATCAAAATGGCCGTCATGTGTATTCATTCAAAGGGGTCGCATTTTTTAAAACCATCGATGGTTCTGTGATATAACCACTATTGTTGTATCTTAAAATGATTTTTGTAGAATTTTCAGAGTAAACTATCACACACTTGTAGATCAAAGTTGAATTATTTTCGGAAAATAGACATAAAGTCATTTAAGTAGCCGAAATTAGTTAGAAACCGAGAAAATTCATAATATTTCTGGATTGTCCATCAAATATGATCTAATTTGTGTGGAAATTGGATGGGTGCCATTTTGCACCATATTTGTTGTACTTGCTTCACAAAAAATGTCATTTTTTACAATTAAGAAATGAAAAATGATATTTATAAACATAATTTGAAAAAACTTAGTTCTGCAACATTGCTTGTCATAACAAGACACACATATGTGTGAAATATGGCACATTATCACAAACTATGGTACATAGATGATCATATCTAGGTCATTTGACTCGAAACTTATACATGTTTATAGATGATTGACATTTTTGTGAAGAAGTTTTATGGAAATTTTGTCAAAACTCAAGTTTATCATTTTTCCTAGCAACTAGTACACATATAAGGAGTCCATGCCAAAGGATTTGTTTTTTGAGTATTTTTTCACTTTCTTTTAATTTTTCGAAAAAACGATCAAAATGGCCGTCGTGTGTATTCATTCAAAGGGGTCGCATTTTTTAAAACCATCGATGGTTCTGTGATATAACCACTATTGTTGTATCTTAAAATGATTTTTGTAGAATTTCAGAGTAAACTATCACACACTTGTAGTTCAAAATTGAATTATTTTCGAAAATAGACATAAAGTCATTTAAGTAGGCGAAATTAGTTAGAAACCGAGAAAATTCATAATATTTCTGGATTGTCCATCAAATATGATCTACTTTGTGTGGAAATTGGATGGGTGCCATTTTGCACCATATTTGTTGTACTTGCTTCACAAAAATGTCAGTTTTTACAATTAAGAAATGAAAAATGATATTTATAAACATAATTTGAAAAAACTTAGTTCTGCAACATTGCTTGTCATAACAAGACACACCTATGTGTGAATTATGAGCACATTATCACAAACTATGGTACATATATGATCATATCTAGGTCATTTGACTCGAAACTTATACATGTTTATAGATGATTGATCTTTTTGTGAAGAAGTTTTGTGGAATTTTTTTCAAAACTCAAGTTTATCATTTTCCCTAGCAACTAGTACACATATAAGGAGTCCATGCCAAAGGATTTATTTTTTTGGGTATTTTTTCACATTCTTTTATTTTTTTTGAAAAAATGGTCAAAATAGACCCGTGGCATAATTTGTTGCAAAAAGTCATATGCATGATGAAAAAGATGATATGGATGTCATATTTGGATTCCTCTCATTTTTCTAATCAATTTAGACATTTTATGTGTTAAATTTCGATTTATAGATTTAAAGATATGAATTATTTCATATTAAACGAAAACAGAAAAAAAAAACATAGCTATGCCTACGGCTTTGCCATCGGCATAGCCTTTTGAACCTATGCCTACGGCTTTGCCGTCGGCATAGACCCTGTGCCGACGGCTAAACCTGTGCCGACGGCCGCGTCGATGGACATTCCTCGTCGGGGCCTATGCCGACGGCCCCGACAAAAAGCCGTCGGCATAGATTCCGGCCGTCGGCATAGATTCCGGCCGTCGGCATAGCTCGCCATTCCTGTAGTGGTTGGGACCCTCTGCCAGACCGCCCGCCGAGACAATTCATGGGGGTGGACTGCTATAACGACGAGTATCTTTGTTTACGATCCCATGGTGTCACCGCACTACGAGGTGTTCATGATCCCATATTTCTGTTGGATGAGAGACGACGAACATCTTGACCCTTCGTTTCTGGAATCTGAATGGCTGCCGTCAAAATTCATCCTGAACGTCTTCTCAACGAGGACACGACGTTGGGAGCCAAGGTCTTTTCATCGAGAAGGGGATGCCCTAGGGACCATTGCTGAGATGCGAGCGCGTACCGAGCATAATTTTTCTGGGTGGTGTGGGTGGCAGCGACGACGCGCGGTCTACAAGCGAGAAACACTTTATGTGCACTGTCCCAAGGATTTTCTTATGAGGTACCTTCTGCATTGTTTATCTCACTTCTCAAAAAGAAAACTCAGTTTACCTCTTTCAACATTAGTATAAATTATTTCAGTCCTCAATGATTTGGCTTTGCAGAATATCCTTGTCGAATGGTATGTTTTGTGCAATCGAACTACCAGAAGGTGCCATATCAAACGACAACGCAGAAACATATCTAGGAAGATCACAACAGGGGTGTATTTTGCATCGCTATATAAAGGGAGGCTTCGAGTCTGGATCCTTAATGATCAGAGTGGTAAGATGGAATGGATGTTGAAACATGACCGTGACCTTGTGCTCCCACGTCATGCGTTTGGCCGGAAAGTAGCTCACGGACCTTGGGTTTTACAAGATACGAACTACAACTTCTTCAGCCATTGTATGCTGGCATATTTTTTAAGGATACGTCCAAGCGGACGTATCGGTTTCAAGAAGGAGAGGCCAAGCGGCCGTTTACAACGTTTCGGCACATGCGCCGAAACGCCAATCCACCAAAAGAAAAAACAAAAAGGATCACTCGCCAACCCTCCACCTGTCTACGGGTCCTAAGCTACCCCTAAACATCCTCGCTGCCCGCCACAGATCAGCCTCGGCTTCTACCATCCTGATGGCGGTCGCTGCCGAAGGAGTGTGACCTTCGAAGACCACTCCATTCCTATGCCTCCACAAGCTCCAGCAGATCAAGTTGATCGCCGTCCACAGGTCCTTCTCGTCGTTACCTCCCGGCGCCTTGGCCGGTAGCCAATCCACTAGACGATCATCATGGTCAGGGACCCAATCCACTCTACCCCACCTGCTCAGGAAGGAGTGCCAAACCTCTCTAGAGAGGACACAACCAAGGAGAAGGTGGTTTATGTCTTCTCCCACTTGGTCGCACAGCGGGCAAGCGGTCGGTCTAGGCAGCCCTCTCCGCCCTAAGCGGTCTGCAGTCCAACATCTGTTCTTCAGCGCTAGCCAGAGGAAGAACTTGCATTTGTTTGGAGCTCGAGAGCTCCAAACCTGCTGCGCCCCAGCCAACCCGATCTTGCCCTCAAAGAGTCCTCTGTAAGCCGAGCGAGCTGAGTACTTGCGGTTGCTCTCCCAGTTCCACCTGAATTCATCCACGACCCCATCTGTCAGGGCGAACCCTGCCACTCTGTCAGCCAAGGACAACAACTCGCGGATCTCTCGCGCGTCCAGGTCAGGCGAGACGTCGTCCAACCATCCACCTGCGAGTCCATCTCTGACTCGTCGGGAGCACCGCGCGGCCTTCGGCACTTTCATGAAGAGGTTCGGAGCCAGCTCCTTCACACGCCCCCGGGCAGCCACCTGTCTGTCCAGAAAAAGGTGGAGGCACCGTCACCCACAACTGAAGTGGTGGCTGCCTCAAACAACTTGTACCACGCGGGGGACTTGGATGTTGAACTCACTCCAGGGCTTGGAGTTGTCCGTCCTGCTAAGCCAAAGCCACCTAGCCCTGAGAGCGCGGTTCATCTGCCGCAGGTTGGGAATCCCAAGACCTCCCAAGTGCTTGGGCATGCAAACCCTCTCCCACGCCACCAGGCAGTGACCTCCACGGGCGTCCTTGCGCCCAACCCAGAGAAAGCTGCGGATGATCTTCTCGATCGCCACCAGGGTCTTCACAGACAGGTCAAGAGACATCATAGCGAAAATAGATATCGCAGAGAGGGTGGTCTTAACAAGCTCAAGACGTCCTCCACGGTTGAGCAGCCCGGCACGCCACCTAGGAAGATGGCTGGCCACACTATCCACCAGATACTGGAGCTGAGCGGGCGTCAGCTTCCTAAGGGAGAGCGGTAGCCCCAGGTAGCGCAGCGGGAACGGCAGCAGCGGACAGTGTAACTCTCGAGCTACCAACGCCGCCTCGGCCTCTCCACAACGGATCAGATGCGCCGAGCACTTTTCAAGGTTCGCCCTCAGCCCGGACACCAAGCCAAAGTCATCGAGTAGCTGAGCGACAACCCTGAGGTCCCTCTCAAGGGGGCGGAGGAAGGTCACCACGTCATCAGC
Source organism: Poa pratensis (assembly GCA_947311845.1). NCBI lineage: Eukaryota > Viridiplantae > Streptophyta > Magnoliopsida > Poales > Poaceae > Poa > Poa pratensis. The sequence continues at coordinate 23,378,331 of CAMZMU010000111.1, forward strand.
ATAGATCGACGTGCGGTGCCTAAGACCCGTGTCAGCCAGAGGCGACAACAATCCACAGGCCGTAGCCCTCTCAATCAACAGATGCAGGACCTCCATGATCAAAATGAACAGTTGAGGCGAGAGCGGGTCTCCCTGCCTCAATCCACGTCTGTTGAAAATCTTTCCACCAGGATGGCCATTGAGTAGCACCCTAGTGGAAGCTGACGAGAGAAGGGCACAGATGGTTGCGAGCAGAAGGTCACCGAACCCCATCTTCCTCAACACCTCCAGAAGGAAGGCCCAACTGACCGTATCAAATGCCTTTGTAATGTCAAGCTTCAGGAGGACGGCTGGAATGTTCGAGCTATGAAGCTTGCGCGCCGTACATTGAACCATCATGAAATTATCATGTAGGCACCGTCCACGCACAAAGGCACTCTGGTGCGCCCCCACCAGATGTGGAATGGAGGGGGCCACCCTGCAGGCCACCACCTTTGCCACTAGCTTGGCGAACCCATGAATCAAGCTGATAGGGCGGAAATCTCGAACTTCCTCCGCACCCACTTTCTTGGGCAGCAAGGTGATCAACGCCTGGTTGACCGAGCTAAATCCACGGGCGTCACGCCGAGACAAGGAGTTGAACGCCTCCATGACATCCCCTTTGATGATTCCCCAACAAGCCACATAGAATCTGTTGGAGAACCCGTCCGGCCCCGGGCATTTGTCAAGCGGCATGCTCCTAATGGCGTTCCACACCTCCTCCTCCGAGAAGGCTGCCTCTAAGTGGGAGAGATCCACAGTGGGCAGCTGCAGGTAGTCTAAGTCGAAGGAGAAAGGGCCGTCCACCTCCGTTCCAAGGAGATCGTCAAAGAAATCATCCACGGCCTCAGCCTTATCCACATGCTCAGTCTTCCTAACTCCATCGACCATGAGGTGGCCAATGAAGTTCTGACGCCGTCTATGGCTTGCATGCATGTGAAAGAACCTCGTACAGGCATCGCCCTCCCGCAGCCATAGAACCCTCGATCGTTGCCTCGCCATGGAGCGCTCAAGAGATGCCAGCCCAAGCAGCTTCCCTTTTAGGGCCTTCCTAAGCCCCCTCTCTGCCGGTGAGAGGGGTCGGGTCTCCATGGCCACGTCTAGCCGCAGGATTATCTCATTGGCTAGCAGTATCTGCATTTTGATGTTGCCAATGAACTTGCTACTCCACCTTGCCAGGCTCTTGGCCGTGGCTCGAAGCTTGAGATCCAACCTCTTGAAGGGGTTGATCTCCTGTTCCACTGACGACCAAGCCTCCTGAACTATATCCAGAAAACCCTCCGCCTTCGTCCAGAAAGACTGAAATTGGAATCTACGCCCCATCTGCAGATCTGGGGCTAGGCTCAGCACCAAGGGGCAGTGGTCAGAAGGCCCGGAGGAGTTTGCCGAAAGAAAGGCGTCTGGAAAGCGCTCCTCCCAATCCACGGTCGAAAAGACCCTATCCAGCTTCTCCATAGTTGGTTGCTGACGCTCATTGGACCAAGTGAATCTTCGCCCATTTAGGTAGATCTCTTTCAATTCCAACAACGACAGAGTACGCCGAAATCTGCCCATCATCGCACGGTGAAGGACACCCTGGTTCTTGTCCTCTGGGTCAGTGATGAGATTAAAATCTCCTGCAACCATCCACGGCCCTGCATGCAGGTCCCGTATATCTCGAAGCTCCTGAAGGAAGGCATGCTTCGCACCCACGCCCTGAGGGCCATAGACCCCGGTGAACCACCACGCCTGGTCCCCTCCAATCGAGATGCTAGCAGTGAGCGCATTAGTGGTCATGAGAAAGCTGAATTCGACGAAGATGAGTTCGAATGGAGCTCCGATGACGACTATGACATTGCTGACCATAGAGACACGGCTGAAGAGTCTTACAATGGACACATTACGATACTTGGATTTCACCCATTCAAAGAGATCATCTTCTTGCTATTGATTGGATTAAAGACACCACTGGCCTACCGTTATAATAGCTTGAAGGCTGAAGTCATAGGGCATGTAGGGCCAACTGCTTACGACAATTATTTCGTCTTGCCTAATGATGCGCGCACAATCGAAGGTTTCCCATATGTGCCTTGTTGGCTTGAAGAATTCCCTACAAATACTTAATGTAGAATATTATCTTAAAAATTTCACCATTGTTTTTCATTCCCTATTTTTGTGAGCCTTTGTTCTGCCTCTGTTCAGTTCTGGATGCTGATGTTATCCTTTATAGTAGTCTTTACCTAATAATAAAAGCGCTAAGGCTTCCGCGGTTTGGTGTGTCATTGGATTAGATTTGCCCCTAAATTTTTAAATAATTACCTACCTGTGCCACCCATAAGTAATTTTCAATCGATGGCTTCGTTTTTTTACGTGAGTATGTCGCCTGAGGAACCGGATCGGAGACGTTTCTTTCCTCCAGGCCGCCGTCAAACATGATTCAGTTATTTCCGGTTCGAACACGTTTTCTACCCGTCTGTTCCTTTTATGTCCATACACCTTCGTCCCAGGACAACCTCTTGTCCTCAACTCCGAAGTCGTCGTTGCAGAACTACGAACGGAGCTTCTTCTCGCCGAATCGTCGAAGCTGCCGGCGCGGACGGGATCACGACATACATGGTCTTGTGCTTGCAATCTTTTCCTACATCTGAAGACGACCGACCGCACGGGGGCGAATAATCTGGCGGCCGGCCGGCTAGCTACATCCTTAGAAGCCTCCATTGATTCGTGTAACACCGGTGCAAGATGTACGGGAGTCAGGGACATGCCGCTTGCGTCTTCCTGCGCTCACATGCCTCTGCGGGCTGGCAGCGGCGGCCAAAACTGCTGGGTAAATCTAGGAGTAGTTACGCTGATCAAATTATCAAATCCATTGCACGCATGCTTAGGACAGCTCATTTGCATGCATGCTAACTAGCGATTCTGCACATCGCTGCATGACTGCATGGCGACGCTTGGTTTTATCCCCATGGTGGCATATGTTTCTGTACTCAGCAGAGAGCAATTAGTTTTCTATGAAGCCTTACTAGCCGATCGCCTCTATGATTTAATTAAGGTATGTGATGGATTCACTGGCCTGAACGTGTACCTTAGTAAGTTGAAGCTGGTGATTCAGAGCAGCGACGTGATTAGCCCGGGCAGCATCCTTAGTTACTTCAGTCTGGTTCTACCCTTCCAGGCATGTCTCATGGATTGACGTTCATGCAGTTTTTCAGAAACTCATAACATGTCACTCCGGTTTCAGTATATTTTGGCCAAACTCTGATTGATCGTTGATGATGGTTAATTACCATATGTTGTACATAATATTATTTTTTAGCTAGATCGTTTAGTTCTATATGGAATGCTAATAGCCGGTAGTGCCATCGTCGGCTACAATCACCACCCGTAAACATGAAGGAGTGGTCGCCGGTTGTTAGTGGTTATGCCGGCGGTCCTGAAGGAACCTTCCCTGGTCGGTGGTGTCTGAGCAAGACAATGGCGCCACCAGCGTCCATGAAGGCAGCAGAAGTTGCTAAAGATGTGGTGCCCCCGACCACCACTGGAGTTGTGTAAGGTAGCAGAGTAAATGTGTATTAGTAAAAGTCCGTAGCCTTCTATAACCGTTGCAACGCACGGGCACTTTTACTAGTAGTGATCTTAACACAAAAGATGACTCTTCTAACACTTTGATCAACCTCTCTGGTACGGATTATTAACGCCCTCGTTTTTTTCAGTACTCGAGTCATTCATCAAGTTGTCCGCTTCTCGTTTGAGACCCTTTGTTGATCCTTGATACAAATTCAGGTGCTGTTTCGTTTTTTCAAATGATAGAGTAAATTTTAGTGACAGAGGGAAAAATATCTGCACATCCTTTAGAGGTCAAGTGAATTCAGAATACCATCCCAAACTCGACGGCATGCGTGCGTACTTGGCTTCAGGGAAGAGAAAAACAAAAGATCGCCATGTGGCGAAGCAAGCTCACATTTGCCACCACGCGCTGACGGCCGACCGATCAAACGCATGCGTCCAACAAACCTCCCTTTCCATGCGTGCATCACCTCCCTTGCCCCGCTTCTGCATCGCCATGCAAAATCACCGTATGTTGATGGAAATTCTTGTATACAGTTTAAATTTTCAGTGCAAATGTGTGGCAGTTGATCAGCTAATTTGAGATCTCACGGTGATTTTACAAGTTTCTTGCCATTGCAAAATTGCAATCAATACCATTTTAGGAGAAAAGAAGAAGAGGAAATTGACAAAACACGACATTTGTATTTCTCAATATTTTTCATTGGGTTCATTGAATCGAAATACACAAACCTATCTTTAGATATGCATGGACTGCACAAATTAGTCGACCACACGTTTAGAAAGGAAGAAAAATAGGCTAAAACTTGAAAGCTAACTAAGGCCAACACAAAGTATAGGCATCAGAAGTAGAAAAGATAGACAGATCGATAGCAAGCTGCTGTTAGTTACTCGATTATATTCATCTGTGAGATTGGTGTAGGTGGATGTTCACATATCCAAAACCAAAGCAAGCGAGTAGCACTGAAACTTTAAGACACATGTCTCCACCGGCTGTAAAAATATGGATTTTGCGCGCCTGTGTTTGAGGCTTTGAGCATAGCTAGAATCTAGCACGGCTAGGCATCTGAGCAGACGAACGCGCGTGCTGCTAGCTTATAAGCGACTGCGAATTGGAGAATTGCGGGAGTACACGATCTAGAAGCACAGAAATAAAAATGCAACTGTCGGGCGAATCCGAGGCTAGACGCATCAAAGCAAGCTTACGGGATCATTACAATCACTGGAAAGGAAAAAAATCCGGAAGATTTGCGGCCACTGCTCGCCTGACGGAAGTTGCCGTCGGAGCTAAGCGGGCTCTCTTTGACAAGGAGTGGGCGGGCGCCGACGCGCGGTAGCAGAACAAGGAGACTGAATTTCTTATCTGACACAAACATAACGTAATTCGTATTTGTTCCGCTTAAGTACGTCCCGCAAACATAACATAATTCGTATTTAATGTAAAAAAAACATAATTCGTATTTGTTCCGCTTACGTTACGTCATAGGCACGTACGTCGGTCGTCGGATTGCATAAAACCATAGCTAAGGTGGTATCTCGAATTCTCGATCGATGCCTTTAAGAAGCGCAACCCCCTGCCGTGTGCCGTCCTCGAGTCAAATCTTCTCCTGGCGTATACCTAGGTCAAAGCTAGATGGATCCCCGCAGGTGGCGCGGCTCGCGGACGACGAGCTCGCCGACGTCCTCCGCCGTCTCTCTGCCCGCAGGCTCGCCGCATCACGCTGCGTCTGCAAGGCCTGGAAGACCCTCATCGACCACCGCCGGCTCCTGCGCGCCGACCTGCTCCCGCTCTCGCTCAGCGGCATCTTCGTCCACCTCGAAGGGCACAGGTTGCCGGAGCTCTTCTCCCGCCCTTCCTCCTCATCATCCACCGGACCTGCCGTCAGCGCTAACTTCCTCGACTTCCTGCCCACCACCCTTACACCAAGTTCGACTCCATATGCCAATGGCGACACCGATGACTACCGTATCATCGATCACTGCAATGGGCTCCTCTTGCTCGAGCACTACGTGGTGAACCCTGCCACACGACGTTGGGCTCCTCTGCCCCCGCGCCCGTCCGAACGTGCCATGGCGGCTGTCGCTTTTGTCGAGGAGTATCTCGTGTTTGATCCAACGGTATCGCTCCACTACGAGGTGTTCAGGATCCCCTATTCGTCTTCCAGAGATCATGACGCTGGATCTGAATGGCCACCACCTGTATGCCTCATGCATTGTTTCTCCTCGAGGACTGGTAGATGGGAGGAGAAATCTTTTGTTCGACAAGGGGAGGCTGTGGGGACCATCGACGATATGGCATTCACTATGGATAGAGACTACGCCACGTACTGGCGAGGTGCACTCTACGTGCATTGGCAGGATAATTTTTTCATGAGGTATCTCATTATTTTTACCTTCATGTTTATTTCACCTTCCTTAATGAATTATTAGTTGGTCTTATATGAATACTTTTCACTGAGTACTTTATTTTGCAGAATACAACTATCTAATCAGGAATACCTTGTAATCAGAGCACCAACGGGTATGTCATCGGCCAGACATTTAGGAAGATCGGAAAAGGGGGTGTATTTGGCGTCGGTTTCTGGTGAACGTCTTAGAGTTTGGATCCTTGATGAACCAGATGGTGAGATGATGTGGATCTTGAAGCACGATAATGACCTTATAACCATGCTAGCACGTCACACATTTGATTGCCAAGCTTGTGGACCTTGGGTCTTAGAAGATTTTAACTATAGATATTTTAGCAAAAAAGTTAACGATGCAATCTTGAGTTCAACTCGTCCAAGTCTTCCCGAAATAAAAAGCAGGAACAATTTTGAAGGGAAATTTGAATGGAACTCCGATGATGATGATGATGATTATCGCGACGAAGACGGCGATGATGGTCTCCTTGACAAGGGAGACACGTTTAAACAGTCTTACTATGGACATATAGATATACTTGGATTTCACCCATACAAAGAGGTTGTCTTCTTGAGCATCACAAAGGAACATCATACATTGGGGACAGGACTTTCCTATCATTTAGGCAGCTCAAAGCTTCAGGTCTTGGGCAATGTATGCCCAACGGCTTATCTCTACTTCAACACGTCCTTGCCAAATGATTGCTGGTCATTCGAAGCTTTTCCATACACTCCATGTTGGATTCAAGAGTTCCCTGAGAACAATTAGTTCATTTCAAACGTGAATACTTTTGTTTCGTTTATTTTAGTACGAGTTCTTTGGAGCTGTCAAACGCAACCTCCACGCATGATCATGCTCAGCATCTAAATACTTTGGCGGCTTTAGTGGGGGCGTCAACATTCAGGGATTTTAGTTCTGGTGGTGCTCTTTGAGTGTCGGCATTCGATATCCAGGGTGCAAACCCAAGGTCTGGTCTTCATTGATTGTACCTCGCAGTGGCATTTTCCTTATTGAAGGCATTGTTTGGAGAGTTCGGATCTTCTCTTGGGTGAAAACCTACAGTCTATGATTGGGCGACGGCAGCGTTTGTGCATTGTTTCCTTCTTTGAGCTGTCGCTTTTGAGAACCTATTCTGTGTAGTTCTCATTGTTGTATTGGTAGTTTGGGTCCGACTGCTGTAAGTTATTAATCATTGTGGCGGGGTCTTTTTTTTCCTTTCTTCTTGTTTTCCCTTTTTGGTTGTGTGCATGTTTGATGTCTTGATTAGTTCTGAACATTATATTGGTGCAGAGACTGGATATATTTGGTATCTTCTTAATATTAATATATTCCTGTTATCAAAAAAACTAGATTCATCCATTCTCGTGCGTAAACTAACGAATAACTAATTGCAATAGCTAACTTCCGTGCGACACATGATAATTAACAAGGTAACATACATATAATCATGGAAAGATTTATTCCAACCACTATTGTTTCTATATTTTTATTTTAATCGCTAGTAAGATATTTCTTAATAATCAGAGCTAATAACACCACCCATACACAATATTATATCATGTTTGAATTCATACAACAAGTTATATTTTTTACGAAGAGGTCCATCAATCTATTAATGATCACTAGCATCAACATGAAAAATTGGGTCAACTGGTTCAAGAACTTGCGACCCGGTGAAAATTCATCCATAATTGTACTAAGAGTAGCATTGCTATATTCTACAGAAAAACTGGGACGACACTTCTGTAGAGAACAACATTGGCCGCACTTCATACAGGACCTCCCGTCGAAGTATACGGCGGCGGGGATCACATGGTGCCGTAGCCATCATGATATCGTCGGCGGTGAGGAACATAACGATCACTTCAATGAGACAGCCCCATCGACACCGATAAGTCAGCCGCGAGGAGGTAGAGTTTTTTTTTCAAGAATAGCGGGGGTAAGAGTTTTCCCCACCTATTTTTATATAACTCGAAGGAACCAAGACAAACTCGAAGAAGGGGGTGGGGAGAACAGATTACAACAAACCATCAAAAGTGAAGAATGATGCCACGCAGGGCCTCTACATGGGGGCAAAGCAAGGAGGTAACACGACAGGACCATAAGCTAATGTCATCAGCCGCTTTTCTGAGAACCGCGGAGGCTGAGGGAGTTTTGGCGTTGAAGACACAGTCGTTCCTCGACTTCCAAAGCTGCCACAAAACTGCGGCCACACATATCCTCCAAGCATCCTCAGGCGCATCCATCGGCAATGGAATGTCCCAAATAGAGCAACCGTGCGGCGGGTTGCAGCCGAGCCGCTGCGAGGTCTCCGCAGCCGTGGCACAATCGAAGCTGCGAGGAGGTTGAGTTCATGGTCAATTCGTTGTCAACCATGAACTACGTATAGACCAACTCACTAGGTTCAGCCACAAAGTGTTTTAACAAGTGGCGCTTTCCCTACAAGATAGCTCGGGAAATATGGAATATCCACCACATGGATCACCTAGTTATTGTCCTTCCTCTCCAAGCAATGCCTACAAAACAATAAGAAATTATCTTGTGTCCCCAACTCAATCGTGGTGGTTCTCATATAAGACAATGTATTAGAATGAGATAAAAATAATGCAAACTATATGAAAGAAGCGCAATGGCGACGGAAAGAGTTGTGGGCAGTGGAAAAATGATGAATACGTAAATGGAGATAGAAAAGATCTTTTCCTGTTAACGGAATATTTATCTTTGGAGTGTTTATGGTAGTGGAGCAATGTAAAAGTGTGTTTATATAGTAAAATGTGGACCGTGGTTTGAGTTCATTTCACCTCTCTCTCTAATAAACATGGTGGTACAAAATTAACATTTCTAGACATGCATTGCAACATTTTATTCTAGTGATTGATTCGAATTCACATGGACATCACGTCATAATGTCGAGATGATGCAACATCGCGTTAACACTCCAAACAAATGGGTTGTTTGCATGCTAGCTCAGGTAATACATGATAAATATACGAAAACGTATACACTACGTATTTAAATTGGCGCGCAGCACTTGCTCTGTTCTTTTGTTTACTGTACACACCAGCTATATGTTCTTTTCTCTGCCACTGTTTCCCCGATGGTACAAGCACGAGCGCAAAGAAATTGCAAAGTTCATTAGAAACTGTAGTGGTACGTGGTGGTGGCGATCAGCGATCCACAAGGGAATTAAGTCTGCAGTTAACAGTGATGGCAGTGCTACCACAGCTGCACTAATCGCACTGCTAATGCGGAGTACTCGGGGCATTGATGCAGCTGAAATCGCCACCTCTCTCAGCTCGGGGCATTGATGCAGCTTAACTCCACCGGCAAAATGCAGACCCAGCAGTGGTTCAAACTCAAAACTGACAGGCCAGATCCTGTTTTTTAAGGGTAGACCAGGATCCAGATGCTGTTTGACCTTGCAGTAATGGCTCCACCGCATCAGCCCCGACGCAAAGAATCGATTGAGCTACAGCTTGCCGGCGATTTTGACACTGTTGACCTCTGGGTGAAACTTTAGCACAAAATGAATCTCGGCCAAAACTATTTCACGGCATTGACCCTTTTGAGTAGCGTCTCACGATCAGGCGCTACCCTACACAGGGTAGCGCCTCGTGATCAGGCGCTACACTAGCTGCCAGCGTGGCGAGCCGGGGCCACAGGGGGCCCAGTCTGGGGGATAGCGCCTCGTGATCAGGCGCTATGGTGCGATAAGGTAGCGCCTGATCACAAGGCGCTACCCTCCTGGTATTACTCAGCCGCGGTGCGGCCGTCCCCAGCCCTAGCCACTCACTCGACACCCACACAGAAGACAGAAACATGGCGGCGGCGGCGGTTCCCTCTCTCCCCTTCTAATCCTCCACCATTTCCTCTCCGATTTGAAGAGAAAAGCGAGGGGATTCTGTCCCCAACTACTTTCCACAGGTATTCTCCTCCGATCCCCAATTTTTGTCCAATAAAATCACCCCATTTGGCCTCATTGTGCATGTTTCGGTTCAACCCTAATTGCTAGTTGATTTGGATTTTGTTGTTGACCCATGGCATGCTTGTACGATCTTTAGGTTAATGCTAGTGCTTGTTAGGTTAATGCTATGATTTAAGTTGTCTTTTGTTGTCATTATGTTAGGGATGCCTACAATTGTTCATGTTCATCATGTGGATAAAGAGGCCTTTTTGAAAGGCAATATGGAACCGGACCCGGATGAGGTAGCCTTGGTGTTCGAGCAAAGTCCTACCTACGCCGAGGTTTTGAAACAAGTTAGGATTGACTTGAATTTGATGAACCAAGATGAGTTTGTAGAGTTGGAGGGAAGACATAATGCCGGTCATGGAGTGCATCTCCGTTGGAAGTTTTTGCGTATCACCTCGGAACTTCATTGGGTTGCATACAAGGAAACCGTGGCCGAATCGCTTGACAAGTCTCTTGAGTTATTTGCCACGGTAAAGTTTGATGCGCATGTGAACGTGGACTCCAACGGACATGCCTCCCCATTTGATGGTAAGAGTCCACCACTCATGAACCTAGATGGTAGGAGTTCACCACTCATGAACCAGGATGGTAGGAGTCCACCACTCATCTCAACTGATGAGTACGGGGATGATGAGAACGAGGACAATGAGGATGGGATTGACCTCCACGACAACAATGTTGGAGATTTGGACTTATATATTGAACAAGAGACCATGGAGCATGACATCCCTTATTCTCGATGCTATGCATCGGACTCGGATGACGATGGGCCCGATGAAGATGTGGATGAGGAGGGGTTCACCGTCAAGGAGGCCGAAGCGTTCGAGAAGGTAGTGGGACGGGATCATCGAATTCCGTTGTTTTCTGACCTTACTCTCGCGGATGAAGCGACGGTTGATGGCGGAAAGGGTATCGTGCTCGAATCTAGGCCAATTTCTTACCGGGATATGAATCATTTGGACAATGGGATAACTCCCGGTTTGAGGTTCGCAACCTTGTTGGAATTTCAGATGTGGATCAAGGAGTACTCAGTTAAGTACCATCGTCCGTTTAAGGTGGCTCACTCCGATAAAAAGAAGCGTTACACGGTGAGATGCTTACAGGAAGGATGTCCGTGGGAGGTGCGAGCAAGACCTTTGAAGAAAGGTCCCGATTGGCACATAACTAGTTGTGTTGCAACACACATGTGCCGAGGCAAGAAGGTGGATGGCAAGGATGTGAAACCAGACCACCGTCAACTCACCTCCGAGTTCCTCGGTTATAAGGTTTCCAACTCCATCTCGACACTACCAACAATGAGTATTAAGAGTGTCATTGAAATTGTGGAGAACATATTTCACTACACGATCAAGTACGGGAAGGCATGGAAGGCAAAGCAAGCTGCTTTCAGAATGTTGTATGGTGACTGGGAAGAAGCATACAACCGAATCCCTAGGTTGTTGGGAGCCATGGCCGCGACTAACCCGGGGATGGTCCATGTGGTTGAGCCGTTTGGGCAAAAAACAAGGAGTGTGGACGGCAAGACTGTCCGAGTATTTGGCCGTGCATTTTGGGCATTCGAACAATGTGTCCGTGCTTTTGAACATTGTAGGCCGGTCATCGCAGTCGATGGCACCTTTTTGACCGGTCCATACAAGGGCACTCTATTGGTTGCAATAGGAAATGATGCGGGAAATCGTCTGGTTCCATTGGCTTTTGCTTTAGTTGAGGCGGAAAACAATGATAGTTGGGAGTGGTTCTTTCACTATTTGAGAACCAAGATAATTCCACCTCAAAGGGAAGTTTGTGTCATCTCGGATCGCCATCAAGGAATTCTCAACGCGGTGCAGATCGAGATCCCCGGGCATGCTCGTTTACACCACCGATGGTGCATGAGGCATTTTTGCTCAAACTTCTATAGGGCTTGTGGGAGCAAGGAGTTTTCCGATGATCTTCAAGATTGTTGTCTCGCCTTCTCTGATCGTCGTTTCGCAAACTTGTACAACAGATTGCTCGCTAACAGATCTTTGAACGCCGGGGGGCAAGAGTTTCTCCATAGGCACATTGAACTTAGATCGAAGTGGGCAAGAGCTTACGATGAAGATGGCCGGAGGTACGGTCAAATGACAAGCAACATGGCAGAATGCTTCAATAAGGTGCTCAAGGGTGTGCGTGCATTGCCCGTGACTGCAATAGTTGAATACACATTCACCAAGTTGAATGAATATTTTCTGAAGTACTCACTCGAGACGGACCAACAGATTGCGGGAAAGAACAAGCACAATCACAAGTACAAATTCCCACCAAAGGTTGATAATTTCGTGGAATTCGAGTCAATGAAGGCGGACTCCCAAGTTGCAACACTATTTGATAATGAGGAGTTGATCTACCAAGTAAACGAACCGGGAGGAACCACGGCCGATGGTGTCCAACATGGTGGCCGGGCATTCAAGGTATCACTCAAGGATTGTGAGTGCACATGCGGGAGGCCACAATTGCTTCATCTTGCTTGCTCGCACTTGCTAACGGCGGCTCGTACTAGACATGTGGATGTTAATCACCCGCGCACCGTGAGAGAGTCCGAGTTCTCTATCGAGACCACGAAAAACACATGGGCTCCTAGGTTTCACCCATTCCTAGACCGATCACAATGGCCGGAGTATCATGGAGTTCAACTATGGCCCGATCCGGCTTCGAAGGTGGACAAAAAGGGAAGACGCAAAACAAAACGTCTAAGGGGCGACATGGATGGTTGGGGCAGTGGTGGGAGGGAATGTCGGAATGACCAATTCCAAGAGCCTCGTGTGCGCTCTCGTTGTGGCAAGTGCAATGTGGAGGGGCACAACATAAGGAAATGCCCCCAAAGGAAGAAAGCCAAGGGAAATGAAGCAAGCACAAGCCAACAAGGTATAGCCAAGTAGAAATAGCCAAGCAAGAAATAGCCAACAACAAGGTCCAAGCCAACATGGTGGGCCTAGCCAACAAGGTAGTAACCAAGCAAGAAATAGCCAACAACAAGGTCCAAGCCAACAAGCTCCAACTCCTCGAAGAAGAGGTAGCCAACAAGCTCCTATGCAACAAGCTCCTAACCAACAAGCTCCTACCCAACAAGCTCCTGCGCAACACACTCCTAGGCAACAAGCTCCTACACGACAACCTACAAGGCAACAAAGAGTGAGCCAACAAGCTCCAAGGCAACAAAGAGGGAGGCAACTTGGGCTTACAAGAGGCCGTGTTGGTTATAGAGGTCATGGTGGTGGTGTAGGCCGTGGCGGTGGTAGGACCGTGAGTATGATAGGATACCTAGCTGGGCCGTATCCGTATGTATCTCCACTTTATACTTGATTTTATATTGTTTCTATCCATTATTGTAATTTTTTATCGCATATTGTACTCATATTGGACACTTACTAACTTTCAGTTTATAATGTTTGTAGGTATGGCAGCGTCTCAATCCAACAAAGCAACACCGAAGCTCGTCAATGACTCGGGCGAGGAGGGTGAGAGGCCGGGTTGGTTGGAGGTGGGTTTGAGGAGGGTGAGAGAACAAGATGCGGCGGAGGAGAGGAGGAAGAAGGAAGAGGAGGATGAAGCGGAACGGGAAAGGAAGCTCAAAATGCGTTCTGAGTATCGGGAGTATCAACGTCGTCAAGAGATGAAGCACAAAGATGCGGCAAAGCAACGTCATAAGGAGTTTGTAGAGAGATCGAAGAAGAACTGGGAAGAGACTCGTCTTGCAAGGGAGAGGGAGAGTAAAATCTTTCGGGAGAGAGTGCTTCGTGAGGCTCGTCTTGTAAGGGAGAAGGAGGAGGAAGAGGAGTGCACTTCCAAAAGGAAGGACAAGGGAAAGGGACATAGCTTGACACAATAGAGCTATGTCATGCTCATCATGTTGGGAACTATGTGCCTTTTATTTTGAACCTTCTTCACAGTTCGACTTTGCTATGTAGTGGTGAACTTTGTTATGTAGTGGTGAACTTTGCTATGTATGAACTTGTTGTTATTATGCACATGCTGTGAACTTTGCTATGTATGACTTTGCTATGTAATACTTGCTGGAAATGTTGTATATTCCATCAGTTTGCTGGCACTTTTCTGTATGTCCCCAGCTTGGAAGCATAGCGCCTCGTGACAAGGCGCTACCCTTCTGTTATGTTTCTGGACCAGAAACTAACAGAGAGCTCAGCAAAGGGAAGGTGGGGAAAAATTCAATGTGTCGCGCCTTGCCACGAGGCGCTATGCCCTCTTGGGAGCATAGCGCCTCGTCGCAAGGCGCGACACATTGACTTAGGAATTTTCCCCCACCTTCCCTTTGCTGAGCTCTCTGTTAGTTTCTGGAACAGGAGGTGAAAGGACAAGGATGTCGCCTAGAGGGGGGGTGAATAGGCGATTAAAACTTTTCCGGTTTAGGCTTGCTAATTGCGGAATAAAACTAGGTGTTTAAATTAACAAGCCAACAACCTAACTAAACTAGGCTCACCTATGTGCACCAACAACTTATGTTAAGCAAGACAAGCAACAAGATGATAGCAAGATAGAATACTTCAAGCACGAAGGCTATCACAATGTAAATTGCATAAGTAAAGAGCTCGGGTATAGAAATAACCGAGGCACACGGAGACGAAGATGTATTCCCGAGTTCCTCCTTTTTAGGGGAGTACGTCTCGTTGGAGAGGTGTGAGGCACCACAAAGGTCGATCTCAATACCACAAAGGCTTCACCTTCTTCTCCGATGAACCGCACCACAAAGGTTTGGTTCACCTTCCACTATCGGAATCCTTCGAGGCGGAAATCCGGAGCCTTTCAACAACGATCCGGGGCACAACCCACACAAGGGATTGGGGGCTCCCGAACAGCTACAAGTGACCACACAAGGGTCCAACCACCACGCGGGCGTCTAGGGTCCAAGGACCCAAGAGTAACAAGTTCACAAGCTTTCAACTTCCACGAATCTTCGTGGAGAGCACACCGATGCACCAAATGCAAAAGGCAAGAGCACAAGTGCTCAAATCCTTCACTCTCAAATCCCACCACAAGCAACTAATGCTTATGGGGGGAGAAGAGAGGAAGAACAAAGAGGAGATGCACCAAGAACTCCAAGATCAAGATCTACTAGGTTCCCCTCACTTAGAGGAGGAGTGGATTGGTAGGATTGTAGATCTAGATCTCCTCTTTCAAATCCCTCAAAGATATGCAAGAATCATGGGAGGAAATGAGAGAGGGGCAAGATTTCCAAGGTCAACAATGGAGGAGAGAGAGGGAGAAAACCGTGCTTGGAAAAGCTAAGTGGCTGAAGGGAGGTGGAGGGGTATTTATACCCGTGGAGGGGTATTTATACCCCTCCCAGAAAAAGAGCCGTTACAGCCACTTACACCGGAGACTCCGGACCACAAAGGCCGGAGACTCCGGCCCGGGCGGAGACTCCGGACCCAGAAGAGCAGGAAAAATCGAAGCAGGAAAACTTGAACCGGAGATTCCGGACCACGAAGGCCGGAGACTCCGGCCTGTGCGGAGACTCCGGGGTAACTCCGGACCAACTCCGGCCCCCTATACCGCACGCGCCGCGCGCGAGGCACTGAGCCTCAAAACCAGGGGCCGGAGACTCCGGACCAAAACCACGGAGACTCCGGACCAGAAAAACCAGCAGAGCAGTAAATCCTGAAATGCAATAACTTTCTCGTACGAACTCCAAACGAGATGAAACCAACGAGGTTGGAAAGGTAACGACGAGAGCTATGGAAGGAGATATCACACATGGAAGGTGTGAACCCTATCTCGAGGAGGACCGGTAATATTTCCAACACCGAGAACGCAACACGTGTTTCATCCGGACTCCGTTTTCTATGATCTTGGGCTTGTTCCGAAGGTAACCACAAGCACTACAAGATCATGAATATACACATCATATTCCATCATGTGAGGAGGGTAACACAAGAGGAGAGTTTGACCGCTCTACAAGAGATGAACCGGTAAAACCTCCAACATCAAAAACATCACAAGATATTCAAATGAAATCCTTTTTGATGAACTAGAGCTTGGTATGGAGATGAACACAAACTTTAAATTCTCACATGGATAAAAGCCAAATAAGAACCAAGAAAGATGATGATGCCAAGCATGCAAAGGTTTGAGCTCTCCACAAAGATGCGATCAAGTTACTCACTTGAGAGCCCCTCTTGATAGTACGCCGTCTATCCTAAACCCGGTCTCTCACTACACCATGAGACCGGTAAAATAGAAACCCTATCAAGATCATACCTAAACCCGGTAGGACTTTGCTCGAACACCAAGGCTACCTCATCCGGGTCCGGTTCCATATTGCCTTTCAAAAAGGCCTCTTTATCCACATGATGAACATGAACAATTGTAGGCATCCTAACATAATGACAACAAAACGACAACTTAAATCATAGCATTAACCTAACAAGCACTAGCATTAACCTAAAGATCATACAAGCATGCCATGGGTCAACAACAAAATCCAAATCAACTAGCAATTAGGGTTGAACCGAAACATGCACAATGAGGCCAAATGGGGTGATTTTATTGGACAAAAATTGGTGGATCGGAGGAGAATACCTGTGGAAAGTAGTTGGGGACAGAATACCCTCGCTTTTCTCTTCAAATCGGAGAGGAAATGGTGGAGGATTAGAAGGGGAGAGAGGGAACCGCCGCCGCCGCCATGTTTCTGTCTTCTGTGTGGGTGTCGAGTGAGTGGCTAGGGCTGGGGACGGCCGCACCGCGGCTGAGTAATACCAGGAGGGTAGCGCCTTGTGATCAGGCGCTACCTTATCGCACCATAGCGCCTGATCACGAGGCGCTATCCCCCCAGACTGGGCCCCCCGTGGCCCCGGCTCGCCACGCTGGCAGCTAGTGTAGCGCCTGATCACGAGGCGCTACCCTGTGTAGGGTAGCGCCTGATCGTGAGGCGCTACTCAAAAGGGTCAATGCCGTGAAATAGTTTCGGCCGAGATTCATTTTGTGCTAAAGTTTCACCCAGAGGTCAACAATGTCAAAATCGCCCAGCTTGCCAGCTACTCTCGCTCAATTTGAAACATCAGGTCCAGAAAATTTTAAATGGTTTTGTTGGCACTCGAAGCTCTGCCAAAAAAATGCAAGCAAGAACTCTGGTTCGGTTCAGTGCTACTGCTACAGGCCAGCAAGTCTCTGCAACTTTTTGGAAGTGACCGAAGAAAAATCTCTGCCGATCGATTTACAGGTCAAGGATTTGGATACCTTCCCGAACTCGGCAGCATGCTAAAGAGTGGCACATAGCATTGCCGATCGATTTAAATTGGGGTTAACACGTTCACCCGGTGAAAATTCATCCATAATTGTACTAAAGAGTGGCACATAGCATTGCTATATTCTACGAAAAATTGGGCCGACGCTTGTGTAGAGAACGACATTGGCCGCACTTCGTACATGACCTCCCGTCGAAGTATACGGTGGCGAGGATCACATGGTGCCGAAGACGTCATGACATCGGTGGCAGTGATAACATAATGAGCACTTCATTGAGACAGCCCAGCGACACCGGTAAGTCAGTCGCGAGGAGGTAGAGTTCATGGTCGATTAGTTGTCAACCATGAATTACGTCTACACCAACTCACTAGGACTGGAGGCACAAAGTGTTTTAGCAAGTGGCGCTTTCTCCACAAGATAGCGCGGAAATATGGAATATCGACCACAAGGATCTCCTAGTTATCGTCCTTCCTCTTCAAGCAATGCCTACAAAACAATAAGAAATTTTCTTGTGTGACCAACTCAATTGTGGTGGTTCTCATACAACACATTAGAATGAGATAAAAATACTGCAAGCTACATACAAACAAACACAATGGCGTCGGAAAGAGTTGTGGGCAGTGGAAAAATGACGAATACGTAAATGTAAATAGAAAAGATCTTTTCATGTTTACGGAATATTTAACTTTGGGGATGTTAAAGGTAGTGCAACAATGTAAAGTGTGTTTTATACTTTTATGGTAAAATGTGGACCGTGGTTTGAGTTCATTTCACCTCTCTCTCTAATAAACATGGTGGTACAAAATTAAGATTTCTAGACATGCATTGCAACGTTTTTATTCTAGTGTTTTATTCGACATCACGTCATAATGTCGAGATGGTGCAACATCTCTTTAACACTCCTCCGAACAAATGGGTTGTTCGCATAGTCAGGTAATACGTGATAAATATACAAAAAAAAAAATATACTATTTAAATTGGCGCAGCACTTTCTCTGTTATTTTGTTTACTGTGCGCACCTGCTATATGTTCTTTTCTCTGCCACTGTTTCCCCGATGGTACAAGCACGAGCGCAAAGAAATTGCAAAGTTCATTAGAAACTGTAGTGGTACGTGGTGGTGGCGATCAGCGATCCACGAGGGAATTATGTGTGCAGTTAACAGTGGTGGCAGTGCTACCACAGCTGCACTAATCGCACTGCTAATGCGGCGCCATTGCTGGCCAAAAGCACTTTTCATCGACAGTGATTACCACACTAATGCCACGGTAATGCGGAGTAACTGTACTAGTACTAGTAAGTGGATTAGTTTACCGTGCGACTGAAATCGCCACCTCTCAGCCCGGGCCATTGATGCAGCTTAACTCCACCGGCAAAATGCAGACCCAGCACTGGTTCAAACTCAAAACTGACAGGCCAGATCCTGTTTTTTTAAGGGTAGACCAGAATCCAGATGCTGTTTGACCTTGCAGTAATGGCTCCACCGCATCAGCCCCGACGCAAAGGATCGATTGAGCTACAGCTTGCCAGCTACTCTCGCTCCATTTGAAACATCAGGTCCAGCAAATTTCAATGGTTTTTGTTGTCACTCGAAGGTCGAAGCCCTGCCAAACAAATGCAAGCAAGAACTCTGGTTCAGCTCAGTGCTACTGCTACAGCTCAGCAAGTCTCTGCAACTTTTTGGAGGTGACCGAAGAAAAATCTCTGCCGATCGATTTACAGGTCAAGGATTTGGAGACCTTCCCGAACTCGGCAGCATGCTGGCTTCAGATAGGAGAAAGCGATCCTGCCAACATTCCGGAGGCGGAAACGATACAAAGAGAGAGCGCCGCTGTGACGGTGGTGGCGCAGGCGGCAGGCGGCAGGCGGCATGCTCGCTCTTCACATGTGCGATCACGCGCCGACAGATCAAACAAATCCACCTTTCCATGTGTGCAGCACCGCCCCTTGTCCCGTTTCCTCGTCGGTACATCGCCGTGGATCCATCGGTCACGGGAAGATCGCTGCCTGCTTCCTTGGATGGTTCTTGTACTACAGCCTCCGAGCTCCTATGGATTTTACATATTTCTCGCCGTTGATCGAGCTAATCAAGAATTTCTGAAACGATTTTGCTTCCGAGCTCCTATGGATTTTACATATTTCTCGCCGTTGCAAATGTGCAATCACTACCAATCTAGGAGAAGATGATGAAATTAACAGAAGAAGAAAGAATCCGTGTTGGTTTCATTGGGGTTTGATCGAATCGAGGTGCTCATCAGGCGGCTCGCAGGTCCCGACTCTGTTGCTCTGGTGCCGGCCGCCGACGACCCAGAGCAGGGTGCGCCGCGCGAACGACGGCCGCTCCTCGGCGAGCGACGACACGACGCTGTTGCCGCCGCAGCTGCCGGCCTCCACGTCCTCGTCGGCCCAGTCCGCGTCGCTCCCGCTCTTCCGCTCGCCCACTTCGTCCTCCTTGCTGGCGCTGCTGCTCCTCACCGGCCACCGGAACGACACCGTGCGCCTCTCCGCCGACGCCCCCGCGTTGGCGTCTTTGGACGTCGGCGGCACCATCCAGATCTTGGACACGGAGAAGCTGTCCTTGGCGAGCTTCGCGGCGGCCTTGTCGTCGAGAGGATTCTTCTGCTTCTCAGCCGCCGCCGCCGGCGTCTTCGTCGTGTGCAATCGTGGAAAGCGGAGCGAGGACTCGCCGACGCGCCTGGACGCCCCAAACTCGCACTCCGACATGGCGCCGCCGCCGCGGCGCGCCTTGGAGAACGCGGGGGGCTTCTTCTTGGGCGGCGGCTTGATGGCCACGCGGAGCGGGGCGTGCTCCTCCATGACGTACTCGTAGGAACCCATGGAGTGGCACCTCCTCTGCCCGATGCCTGCATTGGCATCGGCGTCGGCATTACTGCTGGTGCCTGCTCCGTCCTCGGCAATCGCGTTCGCGTTGCCTTCGACGCACATGAACTTCCCCAGCTTCACCTCGACCACCTCCTCTGCCCCCGGGACGCGGACGGCCATGCCGCTCGGCTCGCAATCGGCCGCGGCGTGCCTCGCCGATTCGGCCATGTCACGGGAGCTCTCGGACTCGAGCACCATGACGACGGGGCTGCAGGTCGGTGAGAGCTCGCCGGGCGCGAGGAGGCTCCTCCGGCAGAGCGGGCAGGTGGAGTGCGAGAGCAGCCAGGTGTCGATGCACTCGACGTGGAACGCGTGGCTGCACTTGGGCAGCAGCCGGAGCTGGTCCTCGGCCTCGAACTCGCACAGGCACACCGCGCAGTCGAACGGGTCCTTGCCGCCCCCGAGGACGCTGTGGTAGAGGAACACCGGCAGCGCGTCGATGAAGGCCTGGTCGACGCCGGCGTCGTGCAAGTGGAAGAGCTGCTGTAGCTGACCCTGGAACGCCGTCACGCTCTCGGCGTCCTCCCGCGCCGCCCGCCGCCGCCGGCGCAGCCGCAGCAGGTGGCGCGCCAGCAGGTGCAGCAGCCCGCACACGAAGAAAACGATCGCCAGCACCGCCACGATGAACACGATGCTCGGGCTTATCTTGTTCTCCAGCGCCGACCCCGGCGACGAGGACGACGCCGGCGGCGACGTCCACGACGAGTTGCTCATCCTCCTCCTCCTACGACCGCCAACGCCCCAGCTCAGCACCACAAAAACTAGCTACTTCTACTAGTGGTACGGATCAAAGCTCAAGCTTGGCTTTACGATCCAACAGAAAAAAAGGTGTGGGCATGTGCCGCCTAGGAGCAGGTGAAGGATCTTGGCATGGCCAGGCCACTCTGGATGGATTATTGGGCTTCCGCTGGACAAGAGGAGCGGGTGATGGCGATCGAGTACTTGCAGCTGCAGGTAGGGAAGCTTTGTGTGAGAAGTCAGAGGGAGCTTAGCCATATGGCTGTAAATTAATCAAGGACTTAAAGCTTCATTAGGTGATGGTTAGGACATGCAATTAAGCTTGCAGTTGTGGGTCACTGTGGTGAGGTCACCAATGGGGATGAGGTACTAAACAATGAGGTGACATCGCTGTTGCAAAGGGGTTGCTGATCTACTGCCCATTTTTTGGCTATTTTTTGCTGGTTTTGTCGGCGTCTAATGTCGCGCTTTTCCCTTTCTTGATCGAGTCGTTTCAAAAGTGTCAATTGGGTATAGAGTAATGCTAATCGAATTGAGTATTTGACTTTTTATTGGATTAACTATAAGAAAAAATGACGTGTGCGATGCGTGCTCTGCCTACTGATCCTGTTTCGATCCTCCTGTACTTTCTCTGTATTAGTTGGCCTGTCTAGCTAGGCAGAGGCTGCTGACCTGCTGCACTAGTCCTAGGAGTAGTTTCTGGAATCCTCCCCTTTCCTCTCTCTCTACAGTACCAGAGGCGACTCGAGGGCGACCCCGGCTCGGCCAGCGTTCGCCGGCGCATCCGCGGGATTTCTCACCCTCCGGCGGCCGCTCCGGCGGCGGGAGGATGGGGAATCCCCGGATCCGCGTTCCGGCGGTGTAGATAGGGTGTGGATTTGGTGGATCTTGGGCGTCGGGGCCGTGATGGGGAGGCATCCGTCGTCGTTTTGCTGGGCTACAGCCTCCCCTCGCTCCCGGCGTCGTCCTCGACGGCGGCGGGTGGCTGCTGCCCTGTTCCACCGCTGCTTCCTCCGGTGGCGGTGGCTACTTTGCGGTTGGTGTTTTGGAGGACTGCGGGGAGGTTCGGAGGCTGCTGCTGCGACGGCTCGAGGTGTGCAGGTTGAAGATCCGGCCGCCTCCGTGGAGGTGGAGTGGCGCTGGCCCCGGATCTGGAGCAGAGGTTGCTCGGGGGACTCCCCCGGCCGATGGTCCATCTTCGGTTGCGGTTCCAGCTCGTCGGAGCTGGCGGCTGATGCGGTTCGTCAAAGCCTTCGGGCTAGAAGTTCTTCTGTTCCTGTAGGGTTCGAGGTTGAAGAAGATGTTCTGCAGCAGTGCTGCTCTCTGTATCCTCTCCGTATGTTAGCTGCTTGTATTCGATGTTGTAATGTTTTCCTTTACATATGAATATAAGTTCTAGCGTTCTAAAAAAAAAAGGAGTAGTTTCTCTTGCACTTGTTGGTTGCGTTGACTTGCAACATGTGTTGATCTGTTTGATTGATCGTTGGATTATGATATGTCATTTTTTTACTAGTACTGAAAGTCAGAAGCCTAGAAATGTCCTATTAATTCCATTTTCTTACTATGACGGCCCATAATTCCATTTTTTCTATACTAAAAATTAGAAGCCCAGAAATGTAATACTCCCTCTGTTCCAAAATTATCGTCGTGCTTTTAGTTCAATTTTGAACTAAAATCATGAAAACAATAATGGAATAGAGGTATTATTAGTTTTGATGACTTGATGCTTTTGAAATGACGAATAATGGACACAACATTTGTACTTCACACGCCCGTTTGGCCCCGCTAGCGTCGTGGTGGTATTCGTGGCTTTCACCTTCCTCCAACGGAAGTATTTCTAACATGTTTAGAAATTGTAAGATAGTGGGTATGAGTACATCACTTAATCACTAATTTTGTTGAGTGTGTGTTCTGTATCGAATTGTTTGACTTATAGCTGGATGAACAATATTGTTGATATTGATCCCAAGCAGAAAAAACAATATGTACAACTATTACATGAATATTCAGCGGTTGCACCGGGAAAAAAAAGCAGGATCAACAACTATAGTCATTGGGGCCCTCCTAAGAAGTTCTACTAAATTCATTGTGTTGTTTGAAAGGATCAAAACGAGCGGTTATCACCGGAATTCCTTGTCTACTTTTTGTGCAATACTAGTTTGGCTAGGAACTTACAAGCACGTCGTAAGTCAAAAAACATGCACTAACAAATAATCAGCCCTCAATGAACAATGAATACTAATGCTACGAATAACTCAATACTGAATAACGGTAACCATATCAGCAAAAGAACATCCTCTGTTCTTCCTGAAATGTTGAGCTCCCAAAATTTATTTTTTACCCTGCCACTATGTTACTTAAAATATTGTGCAAATAGCTCTCGTTGGAGTGAGTACTAAGTGAAATATTGGTAAAATGATGTCACCATGTTATTAAAATGAAATTACGGTTGCGCCTAATATGAACTGAATTTAATCAGTGCAACAAAAAATATCAGTTGCAATGACTATGCAACCGACGAAAACTTAAAACGCAACCATAGCGCAACTAAAAATGTCACTTACAAGTTACAACCATGGTGCAACTGACAAAATTTCAAGTGCAATCATTGTGCAACTCAAGAAAATTCGAGTTGCACCCAGACCAGCACGAATCATAACGACAATCCAGCTAGTGAGGACTTGACCAAGTTGTAAGCTAATTTTCTCTCATCTACCTAAGGACGAACAATCCCAGTTCAAAGAAATGAAAATTGCTACTCCCTCGGTTCTAAATTGGGAGTCGTTGTTATAATATAAATTTGTACCGAAACAGCGACACATAAACATAATTATAAATGGAGTGATATATTTTTTGCATGATGTATCTACGGCCACCCATGCGATACATAGTTGGTACATACGGCAACGTGAAGAGGCACGAAATACCCTTGTTGGTGTAACCAGTTGAGGATTGTAATAGATAATGTGATGCTAGTTACATTGTGATGGTTTATTGCAGTCAATGTTTGGGAAAGATATTTGTTTGTCAAATGCACTTAATTAAAATAAATGAAGAGATAGTGAAAGGAGGGTTGAAAATATGAGTGCTTTGGTTAATGATAAATAATGTGATATATTTTTCAAAAACAAAGGAATTGACTATGTGCATCGGTCGGTAATTGCCGACGTACTTCTACTTATCCGTTAAAAAAAGTAGCACTCCCACATTTTGAAATAGTTGATGCAGAAATGTTTGAATATATACATACATCCATATTTAGACAAGGTCAACTAATTCGGTATGGAGTGAGTACTTACTCACAGAGCTGTGATGTGTCGTTTACTCATCATTGCCTAGCATGCCGCTGTTGGGAACGTGGAACGGAATCAGCTTCCTTGCGTATCCATCGATGGCCAGACGACGCAACCACCGGATCGGATTCAGACAAAGAAGCACTCATGAGACTGTGTATGAGCAAGCAAACAATTGCGTGTACTGTAGTACAGTACTAGTACTACTAGTACATCTACACTTGTGAAGTTTTGATGGTGTTTTCTTTGCGGAACTACTCTGCGTCCGACGAAAATGAGTCCGATCCTTGTACGACAGTAATCCGACGGACGGCCTGTGCGACCAGCTACTCACGGACGGGTCGATTTATTGTGTCGTACAGAAATCGGACGTGTTTTGTCGTACCCATAGCATCGCTCTTTTCTTTGTCACAAGGAAGGTACTGGCCAAGGTGTGAGGAGAAGGAACCATTAAAAGAAAATTAAAGGAAGAAAACAAGAGCACGCGAATCCCGAGGACGATTTTGAAATGCAAAGAAGCTGCTGGCCGGCCTGTGACGCGATGGCCGTGCTGGATGGTGATGGGTTGGGGTTTGACTATTGCAGGTTCCAGAAGAAGGGAAGGCTTTGTTATGGCGCGGCATGCAGGGGCACAGGTGAAATTTGACAAAATTAACCCTTTGCCGAAACTTCAGCAAAAAATAACCCTTTTTTCAAAAAAAATCTAAATCTAACCCTTTTGTGTGGCTCCCGTACCGGGGGCGCCACACATGTACGCTCCACTCCCCCGGCGGGGGCGCCACACATGTATGCACCACTCCCCCGGCGGGGGCGCTACACATGTATGCACCACTCCCCCGGCTGGGGCGCCACACATCTGCCAGCGTGGCAAAGCGGGCCCAGCAGGGTTAAGTAGCGCCGGCCACGGGGGCGCCACACCTCCATGTGTGGCGCCGGCGGCTGGGGCGCCACACCTGCCTTGTGAAAATAACTTCCCCAGCCAGCATCTCTCGCTCGTCGAACGCCAGCATCCGGAACGACTTGACGTTCCAAGAACCTTTCTTCGCGAACAGCTTGCCGCCGGCCATGGCCTCCGCCTCTGCTGCCTGCGAGCGCCATGCCGGCGAGGAGACAGGTGACGAGTGTGTGCGCGGTGCTCGCCGAGCGACCGCCTCTAGAAGAGCAGGGGCGGAGGAAGCCGGCGCCGTTGGGGGCGCCCAGACCGGGGTTCCCTTGGAAGCTCTCGCCGAAGGCTGAGATGGCGAGCGCCACGGGCAGGGGCCCGTCCAGCCGGTTGTCCGACAGGTTCAGGTGAGCTCGTTCTTGCTGACCCGGAACCTCAGCAGCTACGTGCAGCTCGCGTAGCTCGCCGGGATCGCGCCGGAGAATTTATTCTCCAGCATGAGAAGCTTCTGCATGGTGCCGCGCTTGCACATGTCCGGCGGGATGGCGCCCGTGAGCGCGTTGGTCGACACGTCGATGAAGTTGAAGTCTGACCAGCTGCCCAGGTTCTTTGGCAGCTCGCCGGTGAGGTTGTTGACTTGTTGGTGTAGAGCGACATGTTCACGAGCTCTTTGAAGTCGCAGCGAGACGAGTCGCGTGAGGGTACGGAGCTCCGAGTGTAGGAATTAACCTGGTTGACCACAAAGAGAGTCGCCGGAAAGAATCAAAGTTCCGATCGTTCCGATCGATCAAGAGCTAGCTAGCTCACGTCTGGGAAACGATCAAGGCATCACGTCCCGGCTAGCTGCTCACGTACGGGAGTACTAGCAAATCGATCAAAGAAGCTAGCTTTGCACTGCAAGTTTCATACGTGCTTGAGTTTTGCTTTGCAAGCGGCAACGATCTGAAGGCTAGAAAACCAACACCGAGAGGTTGCCGGTGAGCGCGTTCATGGACGCGTCGAACAACTGGAGGTTCGTGAGCTTGCCGAACCCCGGCGGGAACGCGCCGGTGAGCGAGTTGTTGTAGAGCTCGAGAGACTGTAGGTTGACGAGCTGGGAGATCGTCTGAGGGATCTCGCCCATGAGGTTGTTGTCGGAGAGCTCGAGGTCAACGAGCCTGGTGAGCTGCCCGATGTCCACCGGGATGACGCCGCCGATGATGGCGGCTGAGAGGTATAGAGTGGTGAGGTTGACGAGCTCCGTGATCTCGGCTGGGAAGGTGTCCGTCGGGGCGAGGTAAGGGTTGTCGCCCGCGGCGAGCACGGTGAGGCCCGGCATGGCGCGCAGCGCGGTCCACGGGAAGGGTCCCGAGAAGGCGTTCTGGGAGAGGTTGAGGACGCGGAGGCCGGAGAGCGGAGAGAGGTCCGGGATGGCGCCGGAGAAGGCGTTCTAGTGATCAGCAGGTTGAAAATTATTTTTTCACAAGGCAGGTGTGGCGCCCCAGCCGCCGGCGCCACACATGGAGGTGTGGCGCCCCCGTGGCCGGCGCTACTTAACCCTGCTGGGGCCCGCTTTGCCACGCTGGCAGATGTGTGGCGCCCCAGCCGGGGGAGTGGTGCATACATGTGTGGCGCCCCCGCCGGGGGAGTGGTGCATACATGTGTGGCGCCCCCGCCGGGGGAGTGGAGCGTACATGTGTGGCGCCCCCGGTACGGGAGCCACACAAAAGGGTTAGATTTAGAATTTTTTTGAAAAAAAGGTTATTTTTGGCTGAAGTTTCGGCAAAGGGTTAATTTTGTCAAATTTCACCACAGGAGATAGCTAAGCTAGCGCAATTGAATTCCCCAGCACCGAGGCGGGGGCTGGGGTGCCAGGCAGGCTGCACGTACTGCATGCCGATCTGCCGCGTGCCATTGCTGCAAGTCCGTGCTGCCCTGCTGGGGCAATGGCGAGTCGCCGAGCAACTCGTAGAGTCAAAAGGCACGGTTGATTCTATGGTGGATTTGCGGCGAGGGCAAAAGTAGAGAGTGTGCAGAAACTACAGTTAGATCAGCTTCCTGCGGTATCCCTGGTCCTTTGTGTGGTGCGATTCTACCTCTAAGTAAAACATCATACATACGATACAAGTGAGGCATTCTGGCTCCCCAATTACATGCAGCTCCTTTAAAAAAAGAATGAAATTTACATTTTTTAAGTTTCCAAAAAATCTGGAAAAAAATGTCAGATATAATAGTGATATGATCTACAATTTTGCAAAATTTCAACTCGAAATTCGTTGCATTGTGGGTTGGACAAAAATGACAAATAGGTTTTACAAACTTAAAATTTTGCCCGATTTGTCTTTTTGTGTAGCACAAAATACTACGCATTTTGAGTTAAAACTTTACACGCTTGTAGATCTCGACACTATCTAAATCTAGGATTTTCTCACAATTTTATGAAACTAAAAAGGATACATTTCAATTTTTTTTTTTAAAACGAGCTACCTGTAGCTCGAGGTTCATTTGAACTTTCCGATCATATACGTATTATTTTAGGCTAATGCCAGTGCATAGTATTTTATACGTTACGGGATTAATAAAAAATTAAGATAAATAGTACTTGGTGATTCAACGGCGGATATATGAGTTGGCGGATATATGAGTTAGCGACAGCTGTGATACGGTGATTAGTGAGCTGTGTTTCTCTAGGATTCCCAGATGCGACGATACATCAATTTTCAAAAATACAGATACAGGATATGTTTGAGAAAATATGGTTAAAACTCATGCAGGGGGCCACTGCCCCCCCCCCTCCCCCTCAGCCCCAACTTTGGACTCAGTTATTTTTCTTAAAGCATTTCCATCGGCAATCTCAAATTATGTCCGACACGCTCCAAAATGTGTCTGTTTGAGGCAGGGGGTGACAGACACATGTCCCTGCCAATGGTAGCCGATCCCCACAATTGCGGCACCACCTGTCCGAGGGCATGTCCTGGCGATGTCCGGCGTCCCCGAGCAGGCCGCCAAGTTTGTAGGTGGGTCAGGGGTGCCGGATAAAAAATTGGCTCGACCGGACAGTTTTTTTTTCGAGGGAGGCGGGCTTTTTTGCGTCCTAACCCCCATTGGGTTATGGCCTCGCTTTGTCAATCATTTTCTATTCCGATATTTAAAACACGATTATTTTCCTTTTTACTCCTTATATTAGGGTTTCTCTAAAGTCAACATTTTTAATGTTTGCCCAAGTTTATAGTAAAAAATATCAGAATTCGCAATACCAGATCAATATCATTCGATCCATCATAAAATATACTTTCATATTGTGTATTATTATAATTATTGATGTTCTTCTATAAACTTGGCTAAATTAGTAGAAAGGACCAGAGGAACCATTACTTGCAAAAATAGGAAATAAACAAAAGAAACAAGGAAGATTTTGAAATGCGGAAACTGCTTGCCGGCTTGTGACACGACGGCCGTGCTGGATGGTGATGGGTTGGGGTTTGACTTTGGCAGGTTCCAGAAGAAGGGAAGGCTTTGTTATGGTGCGACATGCAGTAGGGTCCCTAGCTAGTGCCATATTGATTTCCCCTGCAGCGAGGAGGGGGCACGTACTGCATGCCGATCTGCCGCGTGCCATTGTCGCAACTCCGTGCTGCCCTGTCTCGCGTGATACCCTGCTGGCTGCTGGGCACCGGCGAGTCGCCGAGCATCTCGCAGAGTCAATGGCACGGTCAATTTTACATGGTTGAGCTGTGGCGAGTCAGACCAGACGTAGATAGTATTAAGTTAGAAATTACCACGAAAATCAGAAACATCAGACCGTTTATTCTCTTAACTGAAAATTTATAACCATTAGATTAGGCTAAGTGGAAAATTACCCACAATTGTCATTACATAGTAATAACACATATGCCTTCTTCTCCCCAACCTGGGCGCCGCATCTAGCTAGGTGTCCTTGACAACTGTAAATAAAAGTGGATTTTGTTAATAGTGTCACGAAACGGTACGTGAGGCAGGTAGGAGAGAGAGGCGACCGTGCGATCGTAAAAATCCATGTAGGGTTCCGTCCCTCTCGCCAGTAACGTCGACGGTCCGCTCCGCCTCCGGTGGCATTAGGTCTTTTGAGGCGTGGCAGATCACGGCTTCTTGCCGGCGGGAAGATTTCTCGTTCTTTATTTAGTTTTTTCAGTGTCTTATTGGAGATGGTGACATGACGGCTACATCCTAAAGTCAGAATAAGGTACTTCTCGCCCTATCCTACGCTCTGGTGGTGCGTCTAACGCCAGCAGAGAGCGCGTGGAGGTTTGTGACCGTCGGATCTCCTAGGATCCACTCCGTTTCACGTTCGTCCATGTGGTTGCAGGTCTGGCTTTTCCGATCTACAGTTGTCATCATTGGCGATGGTTACTGCTCTGGTGCGCTGGTCCCTCGGGATTTTAGCACGACGACTTCCGGTCTATATAGTACAACAAGCTCTAATACGACAAGCTTTACCCGACTCCGGTGAGGGAGGGGTGAGAACGGCGGCGCGCCTTCGGCTCGCTTTAGTGTTTGTAATCGTCGCTAGGTGGTCTCAAGACCTATTTACAAGTTTTATTACTTTTGGTATTCTTTGTACCGACGTTGATGCCTTTTTAAAAAAGAAACTAGAGTGAGATCGATCGGCTTCCTGCGTTCTCCTTGGTCCCTTGTACTGTGTGGTGGTGCGATTCTACCACGGTATTGAGTGGGCGCACATCCTAGAACTAGTAGTACATGGCAAAACGGGCTGTCATGGAGGCACAGCGTCGCCATCGATCGATGGATCGCGAAATGCGAGCGCCCACGTACGCTTTCCACTTCGAATTGAACTCCGGCCGGCTAATAAAGAACAATCAGGTGAGCTTCTCCACGCACCGACGCACGCACGGATTTACGGAAGGTTTGACATCCAAGAACCGAGGCGATCGATCAGCCATGTCCCATCCCATGGCCGCGCCGTCCTCGTGGGGTCTCGGGAAACGGGAACCGTGTTCCGCGACGTCGGTCAACGTTAATTGTTGTTTTGTTTGCTGTTGTGGTGCCCGATGGAGGGGTTTTTGCTTACGTTTGTGGGCACGAGAAGGGTTTAATGCTCTCGGGATTCTCCACTTCTCGGTTCGAGGCATCGAAGATGTGAGATACTCCCTCTCCGCTCAGGGCGCTATACGAAAACAAAACCGGATAGCTGGGCAAAATTTCTTCCGATGTTTCAGTTCGGTTTCATGCGCCACGAAAAATGCACTTGGACGGGCCTACCTGGTCACTCTGGACCTTTTTATTCTTTCCCCGTTCTTGCAAAAGATTTCACTCAAGTTTGCGTGTCCCTGCGAAATTTATATACAACGAAGCAAAAGTTTATCTACTGATGTACTCCCTCCGTTCCAATTTAATTGACTTGTCATGCACCACATTTGAAACGGATGGAGTACATGCATATGCTACCATTAGCGTTGGGAGGACAAACCTGAAGCGTCGACACTCAGGGGGTACAATTCTAAACAACCAAAAGGGTGGTTATAGTGGCAGTGGAGCCCCTCTGATTAGTGGCTGGCCCTCAGCTAACTAACGCGTGTTTTAATAATTGACCTGAATCCTAGTTGCAAATCTTGTTGTGCTCTGCACCGCACAGGGACAGGGGCCTAGTGCTTCGCTACCACTGCTTGCTCCTTGTCATAGGAACAGTTCCAGGGAGTTGCAGCCACGGCATGCCAGTCCAAGGGAACAGTATAAGCGGGATCATCATTCCCTGACAGCGTTTAGTGTTTGCAAAGAGAAGGGACAAGCGGAGTTGTTAACGAGGACTGTGCTTGACTGGCTGGTGGTAATGGCAATTTTGCCGGAGAAGGGCCAGCAACGGGCTTATCAGGGCCGGGCCAAGGGGTGTGCGGAGTGTGCCGATGGCACAGGGCCCCATTTTCTGGGGGGCCCAGATTTCCATGCACACATGCAATATATATACCTAAAAAATTATATTTGCGTCGGCCAAGATTTCATCCGTCGACCTCATGAAAACATACAGCTGGAGCAAGCCATCACACCAAGCGACTAGTTGTTATACGTTGGTAGCCATCTCTTTTAAATATGGTAGCTCCTCCAAATTGATCACTAGCATGCATCCTTAGATTTGTCAGACCGAGCGAATAATTGTTCTACGTTACTAGGTGTACGTTTTAAATCCAGTATACTCCCTCCGTTTCACAATATAAGATGTTTTAGACTTTTTCACATTCATATTTATCTAGACACGTTTTATTGTATATGCCCACTCATTTTAGTCCGACTATACAATATGTGCAACACCTAAAACATCGTATATTATGGAACGGAGAGAGTAATTACTAGTATACATCTTTAAATTTGTTTAAAATTAGATACATCTTTGACTTTACTTTATCTTTTATTAACTGTTGAGTGAACGTTTTGAACCACCGGTCCAATGAGCGAACTGCTAAACCGAGACACTCGTTGTCTAGCCACCACTCTGATTTTCTAAATTATACGAATTGAGCGACTTAAAACGGGTCCGCCTTCGTCTGTAGCGCCGTGCACGATCATCATCTCGCCTCTTCCCTCGTCCCTCGTCCAAGAGCAATAGTTGGACCAAGTAAGTTTCATACTTAATAGGCTTGTAGGAGAGGAACTCCAATGGCTTCTTGATGTGTAT
The DNA here is from genome assembly GCA_947311845.1 of Poa pratensis. Lineage (NCBI taxonomy): Eukaryota > Viridiplantae > Streptophyta > Magnoliopsida > Poales > Poaceae > Poa > Poa pratensis. The sequence continues at coordinate 23,409,933 of CAMZMU010000111.1, forward strand.
GACTTTCAATTTTTTCCTAGGTTAGGGCCCATTTTAGAATTTGGCACAGGGCCCCAAATTTTGCCGGCCCGGCCCTGGGGCTTATGCTGCGGTATATGCGGTGCTGCGGGCCGATTCGGCCCGGCTGCGACTCCTTAGAGCATCTCTAGCATTACCCGCAAAAGGGGCAAACCCGCAAAATAACCGCTGGATGCGGATTCGAATCCTTAAAAACGCAAAGAGCAGAACCCTCAAAACTCTCCGACCCGCAAAAGTTTTTGAGGGGCCCCGCGAATCCGCCCCTCGGAACCGTGAAATCTAGGTTTTCCTCACCGGCCCGCAGACTGATCCGCATCCTCTTCTATCGTTGGCGCGAAGGAAGATTCAGCCCCCGATCCGCCGCCGCCGCCGCTGCGTCCGCCACCGCTTTCTCTTCCCCCACTCCGGCCATCGTGCGCCATGAGCTCCTCCGACCCGTACCTGGTGACCGTCCCGGTCGGGACGACGCCATCGACAGATCCAGCTGGCCGGGCAGAGCTCGGCACCGCCGCCGCCGCCGCTGCTCCTCCATTGGTGCAGACGAAGCGGAGAAGGCTGGGGACCGCAGGCGCGGCCCAAATCTTACTTGCGGCTACCGGCGCCGCCGCCTCTTACTCCCGCCGCTGCCGCGGGCGCCGCCGCCGCTGCCGCTGCTGCTCCCGCCGCTGCCGGGGGCGCCGCCGCGGCTCCGAAGAAGAGGACGGCCGTGCGGAAGGTCAGGGGCAGCGCCGCCGCTGCTGCAGACGAACCTACGCCCGCGAATGTCTCCGGGACCGAAAGGTATGAACACGACATTGCAATTTGTGAAATTATGCTTGCTAGTGCCGCCTATTTGTGAAATTGTGCTTGCTACTACCGAAATTGTTCTTCCAAATTGCAGCACGCAAGCTTTCATGGACGCCATTGGGTCGGTTCAGATCAACAACTCTCCGCTCGGCAATTTCGGCTACAACGAGGCCGACGGTGGCGTCGATGGTGGTGCGGGCAAAGAAGACAACGAGGTCGAGGAGGTGGAGGGGACAACACTTTCCCAGAGAGGTACGAATTACACCGTTTTGGAGAACCAAACATTGGTATATGTAACCATTGTAGGAGCGCATTGCAAGAGAGAGGTTCATGGACATGCCCGCATCCAAGAAGAAGCCATTTGTCCTTGATCATTGTTGGAAAATTCTCCAACATAGCGAGAAATGGAAGTTGAGGGACCAAGAGCCAAAAAAAAAGGGGAAATACGTGTTGAGGATGACTCCGATGATGATCAAGGTGGGAGGAACAAGAACAAGCCCGAAGGCAACAAGAAAGCCAAGGAGAGAGTGGCAAAGCAACTTGAGGCAACAAGCTTGAGAGAGAAGCTCGATGAAATAGTGAAATCTAATGAGACCATGGTGGCCAAGACATTGGAGGCAAAGCACCAATTGGCCGAGAGGAAAGCTCAAGAGAAGAAAGAAAAGTGGGAGGTGCTTCGTGAAGAAGGGAAGCGGAAGATCGAGATTGAGGCCAAAAGAGCCTCGGCGGAGGAGAACAAGTCCGTGGCCAAGCTCTTGGCCGAAGAGAACAAGATAATGATGATGAACTGAAGTGACATGGACGAAGTCACCTTGGAGTGGCATGACATCGCAAGGAAGGAGATATTGCATCGAAGGAAACAAGCGATGCTAAAAGCTAGCGGTGGTGGAGGTGATGGTGGAGGTGCCGGTGGTGGTGGAGGTGCTACCACGGTGTAGGGCCTTTCGATGATGCCCATTGTGTTTTGGAAGCAATTTTTTGGTCACATGGATGAAAAACTAGTTAATTGCCGTCTTTAGATTCAAGAAACTACTTTAATTTGCTATATTAATGTCGAATTTGTAAGCAATTTGACATTTTATGATATTCTGCCTATCTTGCTGTTTTGCATATGCAGTTTCAGAACGCCGCGCGGCGGAGCAGAACCCGCAAAGTAGAACCGCAAAACAGATTATTCTGTTTTGCGGTTCTGCTTTGCGGGTTCTGCTCCGCCGCGCGGCGTTCTGAGCAAAAAACCGCGAGTTCCGCGAACTGCAAAACTGTTTTGCGGGTTGGCCTTTTGCGGGTACTGCTAGAGATGCTCTTATACTGTTAATCTGTACGTGACCAGCACGTTTTCAGCGAACTTATACCAGATCGGAGGGAGTATTAGAGCTATGTTTTGTTTAATTATAATTGCTTATGTGCCATTATAGCTTTGTGTACAACTAAACTTGTTGTTTACTTCATATTTTACTTGAATAGGGTGCATGATCTAATGGAATAGTTTTTTTTAATTTATCTAATGGAATAGTTGAGTGGGTTCATAATCTAATGCCTATACAATTTTTTTTGCCCTTTTTCAGGAAGTTGGGGGTATAACAGTGGAGTGAGTTGATCCAGGGTGATCTGACCATCTTAAGAAATGTTTTGCAAAGCTATGAGAGTTTTATGAATTTGAATAAACCTGTTAACACTCGAGACTGTTGGTTTGAAGTCCCAACTCAATTCCAAATTTCAAGGTTGCAAGTCCAAAATACTATTTCCCATCTCAAAACTTACATGAGAAACAAAAGTAATAATATATATTACAAGAAAACTTGGTGTTTATCAAGTTTTAGGTTCATAATAATATTACAGATTACAGCATGGGCACAAAAATATCAAAACCCCGTTACTCTCTGCTGGTTGTACTGTAAGCGTCGTCTGCGGAGCCAGTGTCCATGCCATTCAAGCCAAGCTCCTCATTCTGCTCCCAACTCCTCTCATAGTCCTCATCTGCCATTCAGCACGTCAGAATTGCAGTTAGTTATGGGACATTCTTTTCCAACTACTGGTACAGAACTACAGGCGCTACTCAGTAATTTATGCACATTCTTTTCCAACTATTGATACAGAACTACAGGTGCATGCATCATGACGAAATATCTTAGGCCCTTAGATTTGAAATACAAATGTAGGAATGTCCCTGTCGTTGGTTTAAAAGATGCATAATTCTGTGTATAATGCATTGATTAGGCTAACTTACTGAGTAGCTGGCTGTCATCTTCTATCAGATCCGTGGCTGGAGCGACAAACGAAGCCGCTAACGCATCATCAAGAATTAAAGTCCAAGGCTCTTGTAAACTCAGGAGCTGAAAATTATACATACGCAAGTAGTATTAGGATATAGGTGCATAACAGATTAATTCTCAGTTCAATCACATCCTTCCAACCAAAATAATCAGCATTTTTCTGAGCAGACCTCCACTCAACTTTAGCATGAACTAATTTGTGGGGAAAAAAACAAATGAGCAGGTCAAACCCAATACATTCCCAACAGGGATGCTATCCAAAATCGTTTGCTTCATGTTAGTATAAATAAACAACTAGGCCATACTTCAACTAGTATGACTTTGCTCAAGAACTGACGTGCTATGGAAGAGAAGGCACTGCAATAATCTTCTGCAGGCTGGAGGTAAGCGGAACCCTACTCGAACAGATAGAACATTCCGACGAAAAAGAGGCTACTACCTTAGATAACTTTTCCTGGAAATCATCCCATTTCTTCTTCTTCCATTCATTTGTGCTATCACCCAAATTGAATCCATGAACTCGCTCCAGAGCTGTAGTGCCAAAGTAGAACATATCATTTGACATTGAGAAGAAAATATGTGCACAAACTTGGTTGAATAAAGAAGTTTCCACAAACTTTGTTGAACAAAGGGCTTCCTGTAAAGGAAAGATAGATGCATACCAACTGCAACTGAGATAAATGAGCAACACATGTTTCAGTGGGTACTTTCATAATGATACTGGGGTATTGTTGACAAAACTATGAGATGGGTATACATATGAGAGAAACATCGCTTTATAAGGTGACTTCGAGACAGTTCCATCTCATCGCATATTCGCATTAAGGAAACCACTATAGCTAGAAAAATTGTTGCTAGCCCGAACATTTGCGACGAAGTTGTCATGCAATCCACTTTGTTGTTGTGAACAGAAGGAGACGCGCAAAAGTGTCGCAAACTTACCCTCACATATTTTAACAATTAAACCTTCAACTGTTGTGACAACACCACCCAATGTACCCATTGACAGCTCTAACTCAAGTTCAGGTACTTCCACAGCGGCCGAATCTGACTGAAGAGATTAAAGTATAACTAAGAATCAACTAACTTACATATCAGACGTTGATACAAATACACCAAACTGTAACACAAATGTGAAGGTAAAAATAAAATCGGCCTACTCAGCCTTTTTAGTATGACAAAAGTGCAGTGAAAATTCAAGTAAAAGAAATATCAATTCCTTAACTAAGAACAAAGTTAAAACATTTTGCCCCCTGGATAACAGAAAAATTCAAGAACTACCAATACAAAAAGGAACATGAGGGGTAATCTCATACACAGACATTATAGCTTAACACTCTGCATGGCTGCGTGTGAAAAAAAAATATAATACAACAAAAGAGTAAGTTTCTGACCTTTATGACATCACGACTAAGATCTTTTAAATTTTGCACATGTAACGTAATTTTCTTTCCTTTAGCTGGGATTTCACCGCCAGGCTTCAACTGATTGACCAAAAAGAAAAACCTTTTTTGAGTTCAGATGTGTCACCAAGTACCACAGTGACAGTCAGTTTTTATATGAAAAAAGTACAGGCAATACTCTGAAACTGACCTCTGAGTTGCGATAACCACACAGGTCACATGAAGTTGCCATAACAATTACCTCACGGAAATACGGGATTTCTACCAAGGTCAAGGATCACGCGATATAGCAAATACATACTGATTATTTGCAGCATTACCTCCCCCAGATAGCGAGATTTCTCAGACAACCAAGCTGCCATAACAATAACGCTATATATGATATAGTCGATGTAAGGTGAAAAGGATACTTGTAACAAAGAAACGAGTCACACATGCAATTCCACAGGCCCCACATGTTGATGGCAAAGTATCAACCTGTCCAAGTGAATTTTTTAAGGCGCAAAATAACTAATTCTTCATAATTCATTGCCAGGCAACTGAATAGAGATACCTCTTCTGGTGCCGTATACCTACACAGCACTGCAGCAATTTCATCAGAGTTTCCTTGAGCAATAGCACGACGACCTGCAACAGCTCCAACTGAACCATGGGGCACCGTTAGCAACCCACCACCATTATTTGCCTCCACTGTTGGAACATTCTGCAAAGGCTCTCCGGATTCTCCGGTTGGTGGTTCAACAAGAAAACCAAGGGCTGCTTGTTGTTCAGATGTCCTTTCATAGAAATTCACAGATAACAAAGGATCTGACGAAGGTGCATGCCTGTGGATTTATGCGGATTGATCAATATATGTCAAGTTACAAGTACTTTGAGCATGCACGGAGCTAACAGATACATATGAACTATTTTTTGGTGTGGTGTCACCCAAGCAACTAAAGGTTATGCAGATTGAAGCCAAACTAAGTTATATAATTATAATAAGATAGTTAAAGTGCACATATATGTACATAAATAAAAAGTAGAAACATGTCTTTCAGTTCCATATCAAAATAAGTTGTAAAATCCAAAAAATTCTAATATCAAACAATCTTAAGTCTGAAGGCTACAAACAATCTTACAGGTTCTCAATAAAGCTGTTTCCAGCAGGATCATCAATAATAAAGGTAAAAGCAGCTTCTCCTGATCTGAGAGATCTCAATTTTACTAAAAAATGATCAATAGCTTCAGCTTTTTGATGATCCACTTTCTGTAGTTCCAAGAAGATGATAAGCGTATCATTACGTGGCTCAGTTAAAATTGAATAACTAAGAATACAAGGCCCAAGGTTCACCTTTCTTTCATCTTGAAGTGCCTGCAACTCCTCCACAGCTCGCATAATACAACCTTCTACCTAATTTAAGATCCAAAATACTTAGAAAACTAGCAATAAATGAAAATGAACTGGAAAAGAACTATTTCTTCAGAATTTATATACAAAACTGAATGAAGCATACTGTTGAAAGTGTTCCACGTTGAGCTTCAGGAGGAATCTCAAAGTCCAGTTCCGGAATCTGTATGAAGTAGAAAATTACAATAAAAGCGGTGCATTATATGTATCTAGCGCAAATGCAATAACAAGTGATCATCAATACCTTGATAGTTGCTGAATCAGATTTCACGACCTGACGGTTCAGTATCTGTGCCAATACCACTTATTAATCACAACATGAACATACCACTAGAGTGCTATATGCACCTAAGATCAAATATAAAATAAAAGACAGATAGAAGACAACATGCATATGAATTTAAAGCTGAAATAATCTCACAACGATGAGTGGAATAATGGAACTACAGAGAAAAATCAAAAAATGCAACAGAGTTAATTGGTTATTGTAATACGAATCACAGCAATAGTGGAACCATACATCTTACGAACAAAATACTATAATCATACTTTATCTGACTAGCAACATATGTTTGGGCATCAGCCAAAGTCTCAATCATATGAGTCAGTCAGTGGCTCAGTGCCTTGGCAATTAATTTCCTTGGCATGCATGTATCAGTACATATTTCAGTCGACCATAATATATCCTATCAAGTGAAATAACTGCAAAAATTAATACAACATAGAATTTCCCTTTGGATCTGAACCTTTTTGTGGCACATATGCAAGGTGAAACTGGTCAGATGAATAAAAAGACAAGAACAGATCAACTGACTCTTTGCGGTGTAGTTGGGATTTACAGCTAAACAGACGATGACATGATTACAAAAGTTTAAAGATCAGATTGGAACTGCACTTGCTTTTCAAAATCACTATCCCTTTCTATTTGTGGATACAAAATCCAGTGTGAACGCATTTGGGGTCAGAAAGACTAAATCCTACTGGAGTTGGTAAAATAAAAATCATGTCACTAACTAAACAGGTTCCAGAGCACAAGCTAACACGGTAGCGGATGAATGAAACAAATTATGCAAAAACATACCTCACTCTGCCCTGGAGGAACCTCCAAGCGGTAGCAACATCCCTTGGGGTGGAGTTGTCCAGCAAACTGGATCTCGTTGTTCCTATGTACCAGCAGACAAAACTAATTAAGATATCGCAACTGGCGTAAAGTATATATGAGCATTAGCAATTTAGCATTGCCTCTCATCACAATGCGGGCATTCGAAAGCCATCAGAACAACCTGCGCATTTACAAAGGCAAAATCAAATCTATCCCTTTCTCCAATCAGAACAATCGCAACGAGCAGAGAATGCACATAAGCTCTCACCTCCCGGAAGTTGGGAATGGTAGTCAGAAGCAACCTCGTGGTGCCCTAACAACCACAGCAAAGTACAAGCATCAGTGTCTCAGAACTCGCTACCAGTTAAGCCGAAAGCAGAGGGAAGTAGTAGGATTATGAACGGTCAGCAGGAGCTTACGTTCTCGCCGCAGCGCATGCAGAGGGACTCAACATTGTGGAGCGGCGTGGTAGCGTGCGCCTCGTCGCCGCCCGCCGCCGACTCCGCAGCGGAGCGGAGGTCTGTCACCACGCGCCCTCCTTCCTCGCAGGCGTCAGCCATGATCTCGCTTCTCGGCTGCGAACGGCGCAGTGGCGGCGGCGCGGAAGAAACGCACGAGGAAGAAGATCTCCCGCATGGGCCAGCCCACTTGGCTTCTTTTTGGACTTTCGAATTTCGCTTTTCGTTTTTTTCGCTTTTTTTTTCTGTTTCTTATGTATTTGTTTCTTTCTCTATTTTTGGTGGTACATTTTTTGGACTATTTTTCTGTTAGTATTTTCATTCCTTAAATTCACGAACTTATAGTTTCCCCAAATCAGAGAATAATATTATAGACGATAAACATTTTCCAAAGTAATGAATACTTCTTTAAATAGTGAACCGTTGATACGTTTTTTGACCCGTGAACATTTTTTCAAAAATACATGAATATTTTTATAAACCCCTGATTTATTCTAAAAATGCATAAACATCTTTCTAGACATTACAACACTTTTGTAAGTCCATGAACTTTTTTCTTGACCTGTTCAAATTTTCCAAAAATATATGAATAATTTTTTTAATGCCTTATAGATTTCAAAAAATACGCGAGCCTTTTTAAAACAATGAAATTTTATTTCATATTATATATATACTAATTAATATATTGCTAATATATAATTTATCAATAAAACTATTTTGAAGATTAAAAGATAAAATAGAAAATAATTCCTTACTTGTTTGTGGGGCACACAAAAATCAGCACATAAAATCGATACACGAAACCCGGAACTCGCTAAGAGCGGTGTATAGGGACCCGATTTCTTCTAAGAAGACTATGCCTTTTTTTCTTTAAGAAAAGGACAACATCGAGATATATAAAAAGTCAAAACAAACAACACACATAACCATCTAATTCATAAAGTATACTGTGGCAGTACACCATTTCAAAATGAATCATCAACTTAGAGTATGTGTATTTAAAAAATTTAATAAGTTATTTGAACCGATATATTTTCAGATAAATTTTGCACAAATATTACTGAAAACAAAAGGATAAAATATTAATCTACTAGGAACAAAAGTTTTTCGGGTAGCCACACTTTGCCAAAATACTATGAACAAATGTTTGCGAAGTGTTCTTGCTGCGATCACAATTATATTGTCCAACTTTTTTTAGCATCATACCCCCAATTGTTATAGACTCGTTATCTATTGGCTTAAGTATGTTTCACACAAAAAATGTGGCTTACCACACTCGTAGCACAAAGTTTGCATGGAAAAAGTGCGGGCGTTGGATCAGTGGATTGCGATGCATAGGTAAAAATATTTCCAATTTCCGGTAAGAATGGTCTTTCTTGGCGAGGAAAGACAATTAAAAACCACGAAATTTATCATGATAAATGTGTCATCCGTTCCTCACAAACATTGTAGATAGGCATACACATATACTCCGTCTGTGATACTACGTACCGATGTTGAAAATCACCAAAAAAAATAGGTGCTATGCAACTCATAACTTGAAAAGACACGCTAGCGAATTGATTTGTAGCGCTTGCACGGCCACCATGGGCCAAGAACACCCTAGAGAAAAAAATCTATTTTGTAGACAATATATGTACATAAGAAACAAAACTTAAGATGGCATAAGTCGTGACAAAAATACATCACATTTTCCATTTCTTATCGCACGCTTATCCCAAAAATAAGCTCAATACCCATCACTACATATTATTCTAAAAATAACCTTGTTGTACCAAGTCGTGGTAGGGGAAGGGATCGTCGGTTAAACGATCTTCGGGGTCCTTGGGTACTTGACCTGACCAAATGCCGAGTTGAAATATACTCATTTATGATAAACATTTTTACATTTTATTAACTACGTTGTGTTTACTAGTGCATTGATGACCCACAAGTATAGGGGGTGTATTGTAGTACTTTCGATAAATAAGAGTGTCGAACACAACGAGGAGCAGAAGCTGCTGACAAGGAGTTTTGGTAAAGGTTTCACTGTAAATACTAGCAGACAAGTTTTTAGGGGTTTTTGATATTGCAGGTAAATAAAATGCGAGTAAGTAAAAGACAGTAATAATAATTGCAGCGAGTGGCCCAATCCTTTTTAGAGTAAAGGACAAGCCGGTTGGTTTACTTATGATGACCAAATGTTCTTGAGGACACACGGGATTCTAGTCAAGTGCTTTCGCTTCACATAGTTGATTAATCTTCATTGTTTTGATAAGTGTTGTGTGGGTGAACCTATGTTAATGCACCGCCCTTACTTGGCCTAATACATACTTGTGATTAAACCCCTTGCAAGCATCCGCAGTTACAAGAATTAATTAAGATAAATCTAACCACAGTCTTAAACTCTGAAATCCTACGCTCCCTTGTGCACCGGTATACTAACGGAGGTTTAGCTTTCTGTCACTCCGGCAACCCCACAATTAGCAACCAAATACACAATACATTCCTCTATGCCCATAAAGGTGAAGTGTCATGTAGTCGACGTTCACACGACACCACTAGAAGAATAGCACCACAACTTAAATATCAAACCATTAAATATTACTCAACATAATTCCACTACTAACAGCATGACTTCTCCCATGTCCTCAAGAACTAAATAAACTACTCACAAGACATCATATGGATCATGATCAGAGATGATATAATGATGAATAACAATCTGAACATATACTTCAATTCACCGATAAAACTCAATAGCATCAACCACAAGGAGTAATTAACACCGGAGAGTTTCCCCTATGAACTAGACAAAGTATAGCCCTAGATGTTACAGCGGAATGAGATGGTGCAGCGGTGATGGTGGTAACGGTGATGGTGATGATGATGATGATGATCCGGATGAAGTCCAGCTCAATGAGGATGGCGACTATCTCCCCCCTCCGGGAGGGAATTTCCCCGGCAGATTTCTCCCTGTCGGAGAGCTTTTTCTTTCTCTGTTGTTTCCGCCTCGTGGAGGCGGCGGAATATTTCTTCTCCAACTCCCTGTGTCTTAGGGTTTCTGGGGATGAAGTACGCGAAGGGGGAGTGCCTGAGGTGGGCCAGGGGCACCACACCTAGCCAGGGCGCGGCCAAGGGGGGCCCGCGCCCAGGGGTGGTGTGGGCCCCTCCTGGCCCATCTCAGCCTCCCCTTTTGGCTGACTCCATCTTCTGGAAAAATAGGGACTTCTGTCTTCTTGAAAATATTTTTAGAGCTCCAGAAATATAGTGTCTTGACGGTGCTTTTTCCAGCTGAAATCTGGCTCCGGCAGTTAATCATCCAATAATTATCAAACATGCAAAATAAGACAAAATAACATAAGTAACACATCTTAATATGAAATATATCAATGAATAACAGTAAATTATGCTATAAAATAGTGATGCAAAATGGACGTATCAACCCCCCAAGCTTAGACCTCGCTTGTCCCCAAGCGAAAGCTGAGCTCAGTAAACTAGAACAAAATTTTATGGAGTGAAGCGTCGATAATAAAGAATACGGACAAGAAGCATCAGTATTTACTTAACAATACAATTCATCTTAAACAGCAACTACTCTTCATATAACATAACTTGAACATGAGTAGTGAACAAACCACAATAAAAATACACGAAGGAAATTATAGATTAGTAATGGCACACTTCATTCTTGGTCATAGAACAATAAGCAATCAATACTTATCTTTCGAAAGGAGTCTTTATATTAGAGCTTATATTGCCGAACTTCCATACTCAATTATCACACCCTCTTTACAGTCATTGATAACTTGCAAAGCTATATTCTTAGAGGCAAAAGTCTTTGTGCCAAGACAAGGAAGGATAAAAGACATGATATATATGGTTGAATCACAACAACTCAAATGCTTGCTCAAGGAAAAAGGAAATAGGTGTATGATGCTTGTGTGGTGGTGAATCTCACACTCGTCGGGAAACCCCAAGAGGAAGGTGTGATGTAGCCTAGCAGCAAGCTTTCCCTCAGTATGAAACCAAGGTTATCGAACCAGTAGGAGCAACAACTCTTCTGAAGGTTGTCAACAGCGAAATATGATGCGGCGCAACACCAGGGATTCCGGCGCTGACGTGGACCTGCACACAACACAATCACAATACTTTGCCCCAACGAAACAGTGAGGTTGTCAATCTCACCGGCTTGCTAAAAACAAAGGATTAAACGTCTCGTGTGGAAAATGAGTATTAAATTGCAGAGAATGAAAAAGGAACAGTTTGCAGTTTGTGGTTGTTTAATCAGTGTAAAAGAATGCACCGGGGTCCACAGTTCACTAGTGGTGTCTCTCCATAAAGATAACTAACATGTTGGGTAAACAAATTACAGCTGGGCAATTGACAAATAGTGAGCGCATGACAATGCAAATACATGACATGATGATTACTATGATATTTAATTGGGCATTACGACATGATACATAGACCGTTATCCAACAGCGTCTATGACTAATAATCCACCGCCGGGTTGTCATCCGAGTTCCCCGTTGGTATTAAGTTGCAAGAAACGGATAATCGCATTAAGTAAAGCGCGTAATGTAAACAAACACATATGCCCGTGGACATAGCATTGTTGGGTTATCCCTAGTGGCAACAGCACATCCATAACCTTAGAACTTTCTGTCACTGTCCCAGATTCAACGGAGGCATGAACCCACTATCTAGCATAAATACTCCCTCTTGGAGTCACAAGCATCTACTTGGCCAAAGCATCTACTAGCAACGGAGAGCATGCAAGATCATAAATAACATAGGGCATAGATTGATAATCAACTTGACATAATATTCAATATTCATCGGATCCCAGCAAACACAACATGTAGAATTACAATAATATGATCTTGGTCATGTAGGGCAGCTCACAAGATCTAAACATGATGGCACAAATAGGAGAGACAACCATCTAGCTACTGCTATGGACCCGTAGTCCAAGGATGAACTACTCACGCATCACTCCGGAGGCAGGCATGGCGATGTAGATGCCTCCGGTGACGATTCCCCTCTCCGGCAGGGTGCCGGGAAGAGGTTCTGGACCCTCTCGAGCTAGGGTTGACGGCGGCGGTGTCTCTGTAACTTTTCATGGATAATGGCTCAGGCACTTAGGGTTATTTTCTCGGGTGGAATAAGTAGGTGAAAGGGCGGCGGCTGACGAGCCCCGAGGGGCCCACACCATACTAGGGCGCGGCCAAAGGGCCTGCCGCGCCCTAGTGGCGTGTGGCTCCCTGGTGCATCTCCTCTGTTGCTTCTTTGCTCCATCTGGTGTCTTCTGGAAAAATAGGGATGTCCGTGAAGTTTCGTCCAATTCCGAGAATATTTCCAGACTAGCTTTTCTGGAATACAAAAACAGCAGAAAACAGGAATTGGCACTTCGGCATCTTGTTAATAGGTTAGTCCCAAAAAATGTATAAAATTGCCATAAAGTAGATACAAAACATGTAGCAATTGGTATAAAACAAGCATGGAACATCAAAAATTATAGATACGTTGGAGACGTATCAGTGTACTGACTCAACATGGAAAGTAAAAGAAAGGCCCTTCGCAGAGGGAAGCAGGGATTAAGTCATGTGCTAGAGCTTTTAGTTTTTGAAATCATAGAGAAAAAAATTAAGTTTGAGAGGTGTTTGTTAATTGTCAACGAATGGTAGCGGGTGAAAACAGTATTCTCCCTGTCAAACAGACTTTTAAGAGCGGCTCCCATGAAGGACGTTATTTCTACCAGCAAGGCAGATCATCCCTCTTTCTCTTTGGTTTACACACATGCAGATATTTCACTGTTTGTCATTGCTTACTGATGAATCAGGGCAAAAGTGTGAAGAGAATTAATGGTTAAAGTTGTAATTAATTGGGACTGGGCATCCCGTTGCCAGCTCTTTTTGCAAAATTAGGATAAGCGGATGTATATGCCACTAGTCCAGGTGTAAAGTCTTTTGACAAGTAGAATAAAGGATAACCACACTACTTCCTCATGAGCTAGTAAACATTGACACAAAAGGGAATAATAACATTTTGAATAATTTAAAGGTAGCACATGAAAAATTTACTTGGAGTGGCAAAGAAATACCACATATAGGTAGTTATGGTGGACACAAATGGCATGGGTTTGGCTCAAGGATTTGGATGCACGAGAAGCATTCCCTCTCAGTACGTGGTTAAGGCTAGCAAGGTCATGTAGCAAGCATAAAAGTTGGGGGATACACACAAATATACATGTAATAGAACAACATGCTATCTTCCCTGTAAGCACAAATGTTTTAACTCAAAGAATACTAATCTTATTGGCTAGCAAGAAAGAAAGATAAAGGGATAATATTTTTGCATGTAATTCCCTCCTTCTACTTAAGTTTTCATGGTATTGTTGCTAATGACCAATACTAAGTTTGCCACAACTAATATAATTTACTTGATGTACCCAAAAGTGGCGTCAATACCAATGGCAAGATCAGCACATAAAGAAGATTGCAGGCTAAAATAAAATGTACCGAAAGTAAAGGTGGAACTTCTCATTAATATTCTGAACAAAACACACTCAAACCAACGGATACATGGATAACTAAAGGATTGACACTCCACATCGCAAACCATCTTATAAGATAACTTCTCTACTCATGATATGACCACGAAATTATAAAAACGAAAGGATAAAGATGATACTGGGCACTCCCCCAAGCTTGGAACAAGCCAAGGGAGTGCCATTACCCCTTGACGATTTAGGCTTGATCTCTGGTGGCGACTCCTAATGAGCTTCTCGACCAAATCCTTCAATTCATCTATCTTGTATGTGAGGATGCGGATCATCTCCGTATTGTGTTCGATGCGGTTCATGAACTGGTCAGAAGGTGAATCCCAGCTCTTGGAATTGTTTCCCCACTTCTCACTGGACTTAGGGCTTTCTTTTCCTGCATTGTTAGATCGATCTATATCCCAACAAGTAGGCAACTCCATCTCCGGAACTCTCTCAAATTGATACTTATGGATGAGGGTATGGAAAGGGTTACTGGAGTTTGAGGCGAGTGTCTTGGGCAAAGATGACGCGATGCCTCACCACCCATGTTCAGTTCTTCACAGGATTGAAAGGGTTGGCAGTCACCCCGATGCTTGCAATAGTAGCGCGAGGACGTGGAGTTGAGTCTTCCTCTACTTCATCATCGGTTTCGCTCTTGACCTCCTCCTCGATCCTCTGGTCCATGATGTCCTCCACGCCTCCTTGTTCGTTGTCGTTGGAGAAGACCATGGCGCTCTAAATCTGAAAATAGTTCCTGGCAGAAAACAGCTCGAAACAAAACTCGACGAAAACACGATATACGGACCTCGGGAGATCCGGGTGATTATATAGCAAAAAGTTTTACGACAAAAGGAAGGTACAGGACGAAACGGGGTCGGAGACGGGCTCCGAGGAGCCCACACGCACCCACGGCGCGGCCAGGGTGGGGCCCGCGCCCTGGGGTGGTGTGGTGCCCTCGGGCACCGTTTCCTACCCTTTTCCGACTCATAATTTTCCATATTATGTAAAAACAAATATTTAAGTTGAAAGTAAATCGCGAACTTTTTCTTACCGAAACTGTTACCTATTCCAAATCAGCTTTGCAGTTGTCTGAATTTGACTTTTTATAAAATCCTCTGGAGTTACCACTTTGATAAATCAACATCTTCATTATAAGAATCTCCAGAAATGTAATGCTTGAGTCTTTGACCATTAACCACTTGTGGTCTGTCCCCATCTAGTGAATTGATTTTAATCGCACCTGAGCGATAGACCTCCTCAATATAAGGTCCTTCCCATTTTGAAAGTAATTTTCCTGCAAAAAATCTGAGACGAGACCTATACAATAAAACTTTTTCACCTACGTTAAATTCTCTCTTAAGAATTCTTCTATCATGCCATTGCTTAACTTTCTCTTTAAAGAGCCTAGCATTTTCATAAGCTGCATTTCTCCATTCATCTAAAGAATTCAAATTAAGCAATCTCTTTTTACCGGCAAGTTTAAAATCTCTATTAAGTTCTTTCACCGCCCAATAGGCTTTATGTTCTAATTCTAGAGGCAAATGACAAGCTTTTCCATAAACCATTTTGTAAGGAGACATTCCCATAGGATTTTTATAAGCAGTTCTATAAGCCCACAAAGCATCGTTAAGCTTTTTAGACCAATTTTTTCTAGATTTATTAACAGTCTTTTGCAAAATAGACTTAATCTCTCTATTTGATAATTCTACTTGACCACTTGTTTGGGATGATATGGTGAAGCAATTCTATGATTAACATCATACTTAGCTAGAGTTTTTCTAAAAGCACCATGAATAAAATGAGAACCACCATCAGTCATGAGATATCTAGGCACACCAAACCTAGGAAGATAATATCTTTAAGCATTTTTAATGATGTCTCACCATCAGCACTAGAAGTTGGTATAGCTTCTACCCATTTAGTAACATAATCAACAGCAACAAGTATGTGAGTATAACCATTTGAGGAGGAAAAGGACCCATAAAGTCAAATCCCCAACAGTCAAAGGTTCAATAACAAGAGAATAATTCATAGGCATTTCATTACGTCTACTAATGTTACCTACTCTTTGACATTCATCACATGATAAAACAAATTTTCTAGCATCTCTAAAAAGGGTAGGCCAATAAAAACCTGATTGTAGAACCTTTTGCGCAGTTCTATCTCCAGCGTGATGTCCTCCATAAGCACTTCCATGGCATTTGCTCAATATTTCTTTCTGTTCATACTCAGGAACACATCTTCGCATAATGCCATCTACTCCTTCTTTATACAAATGTGGGTCATCCCAAAAATAATGCCTCAAATCATAAAAGAACTTTCTTCTTTGCTGAGCTGTAAAGGTCGGAGGCAAATACTTGGCAACAATAAAATTAGCATAATCAGCATACCAAGGACTTTCGCGTGAGCTTACCTTTATCGCAGCCAATTGTTCATTTGGAAAACTATCATTAACAGGTATAGGATCATCTGAAATGTTTTCTAATCTAGACAAATTATCAGCAACAGGATTTTCAGCACCTTTCCTATCTACATATGTAAATCAAATTCTTGCAGTAAAAGTACCCATCTTATGAGCCTAGGCTTAGCATCTTTCTTTTCCATAAGGTATCTAATAGCAGCATGATCAGTGTGAATAGTAACTTTTGAATCAACAATATAAGGTCTAAATTTATCACAAGCAAAAACAACTGCTAAAAATTCCTTTTCAGTAGTAGCATAATTCTTTTGAGCGGCATCAAGTGTTTTACTAGCATAATGAATAACATTTAACTTCTTGTCTACCCGCTGTCCAAGAACAGCTCCTACAGCAAAATCACTAGCATCACACATTATTTCAAAAGGTAAAGTCCAATCAGGAGGTTGAACAACAGGAGCTGTGATTAAAGCCTTTTTTAGAGTTTCAAAAGCTTCCTTGCAATCATCATCAAAAACAAAAGGTACATCTTTTTGAAGAAGATTAGTGAGGGGTTTTGAAATTTTAGAAAATCTTTAATAAACCTCCTATAAAAACCGGCATGACCAAGAATACTACGGATACCTTTCACATCCCTTGGACAGGGCATTTTCTCGATTGCTTCAACTTTAGCTCTGTCCACTTCAATACCTCTTTCAGAAATTTTGTGCCCTAGGACAATTCCTTCATTAACCATGAAATGACATTTCTCCCAATTAAGAACAAGATTAGTCTCCTCACATCTCTGCAAAACTTTATCAAGATTGTGCAAGCAATTATCAAAGGAAGTTCCGTAGACGGAAAAATCGTCCATGAATACTTCCACAATTTCTTCACAAAAACCATGAAAAATAGCAGACATGCATCTTTGGAACGTAGCAGGAGCATTACACAAACCAAAAGGCATACGTCTATAAGCATAAGTTCCATAAGGACAAGTAAAAGTAGTTTTCTCTTGATCTTGTGCTTTAACAGCAATTTGTGAGAATCCAGAATAACCATCAAGGAAACAAAAATGAGTTTTCTTAGACAACCTTTCTAACATTTGATCAATAAAAGGCAAAGGATAATGATCTTTCTTAGTTACTTTATTGACCTTTCTAAAATCAATGCACATCCTATACCCAACTACTACTCTTTGAGGAATAAGTTCATCATTTTCATTTGGTACAACAGTAACTCCTCCTTTCTTAGGGACACAATGCACAGGACTTACCCATCTACTATCAGCAATAGGATAAATTATACCAGCATCAAGAAGTTTTAATACCTCATTTCTTACCACTTCTTTCATCTTAGGGATCAAGCGACGCTGATGCTCAACAACAGGTTTTGCATCGGGTTCAATGTTGATGGCATGTTGACATATAGTAGGAGAAATCCCCTTTAAATCATCCAAAGTGTATCCCATAGCTCCTCGATGTTTCTTTAGTACTTCTAATAACCTTGCTTCTTCATTACCTGAAAGTTTAGAACTAATAATAACAGGATATACTTTCCTTTCATCAAGATAAACATACTTAAGATTATCAGGTAAAGGTTTTAAATCGAAGACAGGATCTTCCTTAGGAGGCGCTGAGGTACCCAAATCTTCCACAGGCAAATTATGCTTAAGTATTGGTGGTTGACGAAGAAAGGCATTGTCAATCTCATTCCTCTCCTCCATAAATACTTCACTTTCGTGTTCCTCCATGAATTGCTGCAAGGCATTGTTAGGAGCAACAGCAATAGAAGCAAGTTGTTCAATTGAAATTCTCATTAGGTAATTCAGTTTCATAAAGTTTTTACCAAACTTAGAGAAATTAAACTCATAAGATTCTCCATTAAATTTAGTGTAAATTTTCTCTTTCTTACAATCTATAATGCACCACATGTATTCAAGAAAGGCCTACCAAAAATAATGGGACAAGCTTTACTAGCAACAGAACCAAGTACTAGAAAATCAGCAGGGTATTTAGTCTTACCACATAAAACTTCAACGTCTCTCACAATACCAATTGGAGAGATAGTTTCTCTATTAGCAAGCTGAATAACCACATCAATCTCCTCAAGTTCGCAAGGACCAATTTCATGCATAATTTCTTTATAAAGATCAAAAGGAATAGCACTAGAACTTGCACCAATATCACATAAACCATAATAGCAATGTTCTCCTATTTTGACTGAAAGCACAGGAACACTTGTTTTCCTAGCTCTACTGGGATGTGAAACAATATTAGAGGCATCTTCACAAAAGATAATATGTCCTCCTTCTACATTTTCAGTTACCAAATCCTTTACTATTGCTATTGTGGGTTCAACCGCTATTTGTTCAGCAGGTTCTAAAGCTTTCTTTGCACTTTTATTAACCACACTAGCTATGATAGAATGTTCCTAATTTTAACAGGAAAAGGTGGTTTCTCAATATAAGGTTCTGGCAAGATACGATCAACTGTATGAACTTCAATGTTTTTAATATTGGCAGAATTAGTATTATCTTTGTAAGGCAAATGATACTTATTGCAACTTTCTTTAGGAACATCAAGATAAGAGGCAAAAGCCTTGTAACAGTTTGCAATAACTTGAGAATCAAGACCATACATATCATAGAGATTACGAAAATTATCAGTATTCATAAAAGTTTAATGCATTCGTAATCATACTTTATACCTGATTCTCTACCTTTGTCGTTCTCCCATCCTTCAGTATTTTCCTCAATCCGATCAAGAAGGTCCCATTTAACTTCCTCTTTATTACGCGTAAATGATCCAGCACAAGAGGTATCCAATAGAGTTTTATCTTGAAGAGAAAGCCTTGCATAGAAGTTATCAATAACACATTACCAGGAAGCTCATGAATGGGGCATTTGAGCATTAATGATTTCAATCTCCCCCACGCTTGGGCAATACTTTCTCCATCATGAGGCCAAAAATTATATATATGATTCCGATCTTGATGAATTTCACTAGGAGGATAAAATTTAGAATAAAAGAGAGGCACAATCTCCTCCCAGCCAATAGAACGCCCATTTTCAGCATCCTATACCATTTTGCAGCTTTACCAGTCAACGATATAGAAAACAATTTCTTCTTGACCTCTTCCATTGAAATACCTGCACACTTGAACAACTCGCATAATTCATGAATAAATAGCAAATGATCCCCAGGAGGGACAGTTCCATCTCCTGCATAGCGGTTATTCGTAACTCGTTCAACAATTTTCATAGGTATTTTAAATGGAATTACTTGATCAGGTGGTTCCTCTTCTACTACCGTAGCAGTGGTAGTAGTATTTCCAAACAGGGATTCAAATGGAGATCTCTCCATGATAAAATAAAGTAGCAAGCAGAAATAAAAACAGCACCTACAGTAAAAGTTTCCCTTACCAATTCCACTCACCAATAGCGCTTCACTCCCCGGCAACGGCGCCAGAAAATAGTCTTGATGACCCACAAGTATAGGGGGTGTATCGTAGTACTTTCGATAAATAAGAGTGTCGAACCCAACGAGGAGCAGAAGGTGCTGACAAGGAGTTTCGGTAAAGGTTTCACTGTAAATGCTAGCAGACAAGTTTTTAGGGGTTTTTGATATAGCAGGTAAATAAAATGCGAGTAAGTAAAAGACAGTAATAATAATTGCAGCGAGTGGCCCAATCCTTTTTAGAGCAAAGGACAAGCCGGTTGGTTTACTTATGATGACAAAATGTTCTTGAGGACACACGGGATTCTAGTCAAGTGCTTTCGCTTCACATAGTTGATTAATCTTCATTGTTTTGATAAGTGTTGTGTGGGTGAACCTATGCTAATGCACCGCCCTTACTTGGACTAATACATACTTGTGATTATACCCTTGCAAGCATCCGCAGTTACAAGAAAGTAATTAAGATAAATCTAACCACAGCCTTAAACTCTGAGATCCTACGCTCCCTTGTGCACCGGTATACTAACGGGGGTTTAGGTTTCTGTCACTCCGGCAACCCCACAATTAGCAACCAAATACACAATGCATTCCTCTAGGCCCATAAAGGTGAAGTGTCATGTAGTCGACGTTCACACGACACCACTAGAAGAATAGCACCACAACTTAAATATCAAACCATTAAATATTACTCAACATAATTCCACTAC
Organism: Poa pratensis; assembly: GCA_947311845.1. Classification (NCBI taxonomy): domain Eukaryota; kingdom Viridiplantae; phylum Streptophyta; class Magnoliopsida; order Poales; family Poaceae; genus Poa; species Poa pratensis. Next base: position 23,430,449 of record CAMZMU010000111.1, read on the forward strand.
TAACAGCGTGACTTCTCCCATGTCCTCAAGAACTAAAAACTACTCACAGACATCATATGGATCATGATCAGAGGTGATATAATGATGATAACAATCTGAACATATACTTTAATTCACCGATAAAACTCAATAGCATCAACCACAAGGAGTAATTAACACCGGGAGAGTTTCCCCTATGAACTAAACAAAGTATAGCCCTAGATGTTACAGCGGAACGAGATGGTGCAGCGGTGATGGTGGTGACGGTGATGATGATGATGATGATCCCGATGAAGTCCAGCGCGATGACGATGAGGATGGCGATGATCTCCCCCTCCGGGAGGGAATTTCCCCGGCAGATTTCTCCCTGCCGGAGAGCTTTTTCTCTCTGTTGTTTCCGCCTCGTGGAGGCGGCGGAATATTTCTTCTCCAACTTGTGGCACCCCGATCCAGATGATCGAGTCACCTGATGCAAGACGTACTTGCTCGTTGGGAGACCCCAAGAGGAAGGTTTGATGTAGCCTAGCAGCAAGTTTTCCCTCAGTATGAAACCAAGGTTTATCGAACCAGTAGGAGTAACGATTCTTCAGAAGGTTGTTGGCGGCGCCGTTACTCGATCACCAACGTGGACCTGCACACAACACAATCAAAGTACTTTGCCCCAACGAAACAGTGAGGTTGTCAATCTCACCGGCTTGCTGAAAACAAAGGATTAAACGTCTCGTGTGGAAAATGAGTATTAAATTGCAGCGAATGAAAAAGGAACAGTTTGCAGTTTGTGGTTTAATCAATGTAAAAGAATGGACCGGGGTCCACAGTTCACTAGTGGTGTCTCTCCATAAAGATATAACATGTTGGGTAAACAAATTACAGCTGGGCAATTGACAAATAGTGAGCGCATGACAATGCATATACATGGCATGATGATTACTATGATATTTAATTGGGCATTACGACAAGATACATAGACCGTTATCCAACAGCGTCTATGACTAATAATCCACCGCCGGGTTGTCATCCGAGTTCCCCGTTGGTATTAAGTTGCAAGCAACGGATAATCGCATTAAGTAAAGCGCGTAATGTAAACAAACACATATGCCCGTGGACATAGCATCGTTAGGTTATCCCTAGTGGCAACAGCACATCCATAACCTTAGAACTTTCTGTCACTGTCCCAGATTAACGGAGGCATGAACCCACTATCTAGCATAAATACTCCTCTTGGAGTTACAAGCATCTACTTGGCCAAAGCATCTACTAGTAACGGAAAGCATGCAAGATCTAAATAACATAGATAGATTGATAATCAACTTGACATAATATTCAATATTCATCGGATCCCAGCAAACACAACATGTAGCATTACAATAATATGATCTTGATCATGTAGGGCAGCTCACAAGATCTAAACATGATGGCACAAATGGAGAGACAACCATCTAGCTACTGCTATGGACCCGTAGTCCAAGGATGAACTACTCACGCATCACTCGGAGGCAGGCATGGCGATGTAGAAGCCTCCGGTGACGATTCCCCTCTCCGGCAGGGTGCCGGGAAGAGGTTCTGACCCTCCCGAGCTAGGGTTGACGGCGGCGGCGTCTCTGGAACTTTTCGTGGATATTTGCTCAGGCTTAGGGTTTTCGCGTCGGGGGGAATAAGTAGGCGAAAGGGCGGCGGCTGGCGACCCCCGTGGGGCCCACACCACCCAGGGCGCGCAGGGGGGCCCGCGCCCTGGTGCGTGTGGGGCCCCGTGGCCCTCCTCTGCTGCTTCTTCTCCATCATGTGTTCTGGTAAAATAGGACCCCGTGAAGTTTCGTCCAATTCCGAGAATATTTCCAGACTAGCTTTTCTGGAATACAAAAACAGCAGAAAACAGGAACTGGCACTTCGGCATCTTGTTAATAGGTTAGTCCCAAAAATGTATAAAAGTGATATAAAGTAGATGCAAAACATGTAGCAATTGGTATAAAACAAGCATGGAACATCAAAAATTATGATACGTTTGAGACGTATCAGCATCCCCAAGCTTAGTTCCTACTCGTCCTCGAGTAGGTAAACGATAAAAACAAAATAATTTTTGAGGTGACATGCTACTATCATAATCTTGATCAATAATATTGCAAGGCACATGTAAATGAATGAAGTGATCCAAGTCAATGGTCTATAATTTGCTATCAAATAGATAATGAGTAAACAATGAATCACACAAGCTAAACGTTTTCATGAATAGTACTTTCGAGACAAGCATCAAAGTTTTGCATAAGTGTTAACTCATAAAGCAATAGTTTCTAAAAAGGTATTCAATCAACACAAAGGAAGAATTAAGTTTCAGCATTTGCTTCAACTTTCAACATATTTATCTCATGGATATTGTCAACACAAAGTAGTATAACAAGTCCAATACGTTGCATATAACGCATGTTGTAACAAAATTGACACTAGTGTTTGCTTGTGGAAGACAGAAAGAATAGGAAAACTGACTCAACATAAAAGTAAAAGAAAGGCCCTTCGCAGAGGGAAGCAGGGATTAAATCATGTGCTAGAGCTTTTAGGTTTTTGAAAGCATATAGAGATTGCATAAAATATTTGATACTCCTCCCAACCTTGCTAACACAAGCCATGGCTAACCGAATCCTCGGGTGCCTTCCATCAATCACATACCATGGAGGAGTATCTATTTTTGAGAGGTGTTTGTTAATTGTCAACGAATGGTAGCGGGTGAGAACAGTATTCTACCTGTCAAACGGACTTTTAAGAGCGGCTCCCATGAAGGACGTTATTTCTACCAGCAAGGCAGATCATCCCTTTTCTCTTTGGTTTACACACATTCAGGTATTTCACTGTTTGTCATTGCTTACTGATGAATCAGGGCAAAAGTGTGAAGAGAATTAATTGGTTAAAGTTGTAATTAATTGGGACTGGGCACCCCGTTGCCAGCTCTTTTTGCAAATTAGGATAAGCGGATGTATATGCCACTAGTCCAGGTGTAAAAGTCCATTACAAAGAATAAAGAATAACCACACTAATTCCTCATGAGCTAGTAAACATTGACACAAAAAGGGAATAATAACATTTTGAATAATTTAAAGGTAGCACATGAAAAATTTACTTGGAGTGGCAAGGAAATACCACATATAGGTAGTTATGGTGGACACAAATGGCATGGATTTTGGCTCAAGGATTTGGATGCACGAGAAGCATTCCCTCTCAGTACAGAGTTTAGGCTAGCAAGGTTATGTAAGCAAACAAGAATATCAACCCGTACACCAAGTTTTATATGACAAACATATTGCAAACGTTATAAGACTTCATACCGTCTTCCTTGTTAACCAAACCCGTTATTAGAAAATATCTAGACCTTAGAGATACCACCGATGCAAACCAAATTTTCAACAAGCTTTACGGTAGTTCTTCACTAATAGGCTTAACTCATGTGATGCACAATTTAATCATGATCTACTTGTTAACTCAAAACAATTGACAAGCATCAAGTTATCCATTAGTGATCTACAAGATTAAGCAAGTTTTTCCTTATACCAATTACCACATGCAACATTTTCTGAACCAACCAAACACCAATCAATTTATTTAATCAACTCTCCAAACAAATATAAGTGAAGCAAGAGAGTACTTTCTACAAAAGAAAGCTAATAGCTCTGAAAGAGATACATGAAAACAAGAGCTAAAAGCTGAACAGCGCTAGATATGAATACTCAACAAATATAAGTGAAGAATAGGAGTATTCTCATGAAAAAGCGGAGCGTGTCTCTCTCCCAATCAAGAATGCTAGGGTCCAGTCAAGCTTTATTGAAAATAAAAGCAATACTGAAAATAAAAGCACACAGACGCTCCAAGAAAAGCACATATGATGTGAAAGAATTAAAATATAGTTTCACTAGAGATGACCTGATAATTTTGCGATGAAGAAGGGGATGCCTTGGGCATCCCCAAGCTTAGACGCTTGAGTCTTCTTGAAATATGCTGGGGAGATCCATGGGAGCCTCCCCAAGCTTAAGCTCTTCACTCTTCTTGATCCTATATCATCCTTCTCTCTTGACCCTTGAAAACTTCCGTCACACCAAACTCAAAGTAGATCTCATTAGAGGGTTAGTGCATAATCAAAAACTCACATGTTCTATAAAGACGCAATATGATTTTACTTTAAACATTAGCTACAGCCACTGATGTTATGTGAAGCTCTTCCACCCAAAAAAGAATTTCACTCAACACTAGTAAAAGAGAGAATGCAAAATAAAAAGGCATAATCTGTCTAAAACAGAACAGTCCGCAAAGACGAATTTTTTCGAGGCACTTACACACTCAGATCGAGAAACTTGAACTAATGAAAGATTCAGACATTCATAAAGATTACGCACAAAAAATTTCAGATTTTTTAACAATCTGGTGATTTTAAATTTCGTACAGTGACAGCAAAAATCTGTTTCTGCGCAGCAATCAAAATTAAGCATCCTTAACATTAGAGGCTACTCTTGGCACAACAATGCGAGAAAATAAAGATACAAAGGAGTTGCTACAGAAGTAAACAACTCCTTGACTCAATAAAAGAAAAATTGCAGAAAAATAAAATGGGTTGCCTCCCATAAGCGCTTTTCTTTAACGCCTTTTAGCTAGGCACAAAGCATGCATCAAGTATTACCAAGTGAAGAAGCATCAAAGAGAGGTCGGAAGTTTTCTCAACAATGCATTTATCTTGTCTATATAGGTTTCAGAATTCCCTTTCTCAATACCCTAGGCTCATCATATTCATCAAATGGGTTTTCAGGAACAATCCAATCAAAATTCTTTTCTAGTGCCTCTGCATTCCTATAAGCTTAAAAGGTATTGGTATTTTAACTTCCCCCTCCATTAGTTTCTTTAGTGTACTTAACCTCTCTTTTCAAGTTTTTCAAGTGTATTAACAATATCAATAAATACCAAGCATCTTATATTTAATAAAAACTTTTCTAGCTTCCCTAGCAACATCACCAAATTCTTTAAGTAGGGTTTCTAAAACAAAATCTTTCTTTTCACCATCCCGTATCATGAAGTTTTAGAAACATGTGCTGCATTATGGGACTAAGATTGACAAATCGAGCTTCCAACATGTGAACTAGAGAAGCTGTAGCAATTTCATAATTTGGAGCAAGTTCTACCAAGGATCTATCTTCAAAATCTTCAACCATACTAACATGATTAAAGAATTCCTCAATGTTATCTCTTCCAATGATAGACCCACTACCCACAGATATTTCTTTTTATACTTAGGGAGAAGCATGATGAAATAACAAACTAAACGAAAATAACTAGATGCAAGTAACTAATTTTTTTGTGTTTTTGATAATTGAAAGCAAACAAGATAAAATAAAATAAACTAAGCAAGACAAAAACAAAGTAAAGAGATTGGAAGTGTGAAACTCCCCTTGCAGAAGACTGCTACTCCCCGGCAACGGCGCCAGAAAAAGCTTGATGCAAACACTTCTCGTTGGGAGACCCCAAGAGGAAGGTATGATGTAGCAGCAGCAAGTTTTCCCTCAGAAAGAAACCAAGGTTATCGAACCAGTAGGAGCAACGATCTTCAGAAGGTTGTTGGCGGCCGTTACTCGATCACCAACGTGGACCTGCACACAACACAATCAAACTACTTTGCCCCAACGAAACAGTGAGGTTGTCAATCTCACCGGCTTGCTGAAAACAAAGGATTAAACGTCTCGTGTGGAAAATGAGTATTAAATTGCAGCGAATGAAAAAGGAACAGTTTGCAGTTTGTGGTTTAATCAGTGTAAAAGAATGGACCGGGGTCCACAGTTCACTAGTGGTGTCTCTCCATAAAGATAACTAACATGTTGGGTAAACAAATTACAGCTGGGCAATTGACAAATAGTGAGCGCATGACAATGCATATACATGACATGATGATTACTATGATATTTAATTGGGCATTACGACAAGATACATAGACCGTTATCCAACAGCGTCTATGACTAATAATCCACCGCCGGGTTGTCATCCGAGTTCCCCGTTGGTATTAAGTTGCAAGCAACGGATAATTGCATTAAGTAAAGCGCGTAATGTAAACAAACACATATGCCCGTGGACATAGCATCGTTAGGTTATCCCTAGTGGCAACAGCACATCCACAACCTTAGAACTTTCTGTCACTGTCCCAGATTAAACGGAGGCATGAACCCACTATCTAGCATAAATACTCCTCTTGGAGTTACAAGCATCTACTTGGCCAAAGCATCTACTAGCAACGGAAGCATGCAAGATCATAAATAACATAGGGCATAGATTGATAATCAACTTGACATAATATTCAATATTCATCGGATCCCAGCAAACACAACATGTAGCATTACAATAATATGATCTTGATCATGTAGGGCAGCTCACAAGATCTAAACATGATGGCACAAATGGAGAGACAACCATCTAGCTACTGCTATGGACCCGTAGTCCAAGGATGAACTACTCACGCATCACTCGGAGGCAGGCATGGCGATGTAGAAGCCTCCGGTGACGATTCCCCTCTCCGGCAGGGTGCCGGGAAGAGGTTCTGGACCCTCCCGAGCTAGGGTTGACGGCGGCGGCGTCTCTGGAACTTTTCGTGGATAATGGCTCGGCCCTTAGGGTTTTGCGTCGGGGGGAATAAGTAGGCGAAAGGGCGGCGGCTGGCGACCCCCGTGGGGCCCACACCACCCCAGGGCGCGCCAGGGGGGGACCCGCGCCCTGGCTGCGTGTGGGGCCCACGTGGCCCTCCTCTGCTGCTTCTTCCTCCATCTAGTGTTCTGATAAAATAGCATCCCCCGTGAAGTTTCGTCCAATTCCGAGAATATTTCCAGACTAGCTTTCTGGAATACAAAAACAGCAGAAAACAGGAACTGGCGCTTCGGCATCTTGTTAATAGGTTAGTCCCGGAAAATGTATAAAAGTGACATAAAGTAGATGCAAAACATGTAACAATTGGTATAAAACAAGCATGGAACATCAAAAATTATGGATACGTTGGAGACGTATCATCACCCCATATACCAGTCCCAGAAACACTGGCTATATGACAGCTTGGTAAACAAAGGCATAACCAAATTTATTCATAAGGCTTCGAGTTCGAACCGATACAACATATTACATTCACGGGTGAGGCTCCCGCTCTTGCGCAACGGCGCACACAACAGTATGTACATTATTTTTCTAACATCAGCCTCAAGCGGTAGTGGCAGCGGAAACATAGACGGTAGCGTGGCGTCAACGGGCTTTACTCCACAGGGTTCTGCCTGGAATACGGGTTCCTAGTTCTCATAGAGCGGGTACTCGGCGACAGGTTCAGCAGGGTCTGGCCACATGAAAAGCCAGGTAAGTACTTTGAAGTACTTGCAAGACATCAGCCCAAAAACAAGCAAGGTCTACCTATATGACATGGCATGATTCAGAAAGTAGCATGGCATGAGGTCGGTTGCAAGGATGAGTCCAAGCTTAACGGTTGGACATAACTTACCTACTTACCTTAGCAGGGCGGTTTTCACGTTATCGAGTGAGATCACGTTTCTCACTCAACAACTCGTAACCACAACTACGCATTCAAGCCTCTAGCCAACTCTGGCTTAAACAACAACTTTCCGAGTCCTTAGCCAACTCTGGCTTGACTCACAACAGTTCCTGTGTTCATTGGTCTCGACTTATTTATTCTCCAAGTTCGACTGGACCGACTCATAGTGTGACTTGACCCAAACAGCGTCCCATAACCTAGGGACAAGGCTAGAATCTAGATTTACACTCTCGAGAGGTTGCAACATTTATCCACACGCTGAAGTCTAGGCTTGTACCGCCGGTACCAAGGTACTAGAACCAATCATGGCGACAGCACAAACCCATACTTCCACAACCGTTATCTTACCCGGACACTCCCTGTATAGCCACCGACATAACTCTACGCCTTATGAAGAAGTGAATCCGGCACGTCCCCAACAGATGAGCGACGCCTAGCTCCGGAACCTTCACAAGCCTAGCCCCGACCACAAAGGTAACCGACTAGACTTGCCAACAGGGTGGCGTCAAAGGAGGCCTGATAAAACACTTAGTCATGGTCCGCCCATGTGAACGACGCATGGTGTGCAAGTGGTGCTTGGTGAGTGGCACTATGTGACTCAATCTAGTCGAGGGAGGTGGTTATCTTCTTAGTCAATTTCTTTATTTCAGTTCCCAACATGATACCAGCAACACAAGCATATGCACATACAACAGTACAGAACAACATAATACTTGCATGTAAAGACAACAACAGAACAATAATAATAATACCCGGGTGACGGTGGCGGGAGACCCGGCCGGTGTCACTCGGGGGTTAGTGTTCACAGAATAATTGCATAATATTTCACCGTAAAAGAATGAACCGAAAAGCACTCATAAAAATGAGAGAGCATCCATTCCACTCAAGGGTTACCCCGACGTGGTGTCAGCAATCTCGGCAAAAGAACCACGGAAAAGTCGGCTCCCCAGCGTCGCAGTCCGGTTGGTCTATGCCAACCATATTTGACGGGGGGACAAGGCAACTAACGCTTTTGGCAAATGCCCCCAACCCCGAGGATCATAAGACGACATTCGTCCGCTCCTCACCTCGGCGCTGAGGAAAGAACCAAACAAAGCCCCGCAAGCGAGACGCACAGTTGTAATAATTCCCCCATTCCCTTGACTGAGGTGGTAGAACCGACCATTGCCCCGAGAAAGTGAGTGTTGCACATATAAGCAATATAAGGGGGTGCAATAATTTAACATGCGGTATGACATGTGAGATGCAACAGATAATAATTCAACCGACAACATATTTCTAAGTTCGACCAAGTTTGAAATTGGGTTGGTGGCTTGCCTTCAGGTTCGGGAATAACTTCTACTCCGTCGGAAAGGTTTGAATCTATCAAACAAGACAAACATGCATTAAAACCATTTCTAGGGTTTTTAAATAAATGCCAAAACAATAAATTCCAAATAAATCTTTTCTGGTTCCATTTGAAAGAGAAAATTCAAACTAAGCCAACAAAATTGGTTTCACATTTTTCTGACTATTTTTCAGAGAGATATTGCATTTTGAAATCTGTTTCATTTTCTGCCCTTTTCCAATATAAAAATAAACAGAAAAATTAAAACAGGAAAACGGTTCGAAATGTTTAAAACCCTGACCAGTGGGACCCACTGGTCAGTGACTCATAAAACCCGAAACGTTATTTCTCCTCCCGCGCGAAAACAGAAGAAAACCGGCGATGCTCCGGCGAACTCACCGGCGAGGGATTGTGGCGGCTAGGGCAAGGCAGAGGGAGGGAGAGGAAGCAGACGGGCTTGGGGAGGGCTGGCGCAGCTCGTCCACGCACTCGCGGATCACGGCGAGCCCGTGCGGCAGCAGAGCTTCTTCCCCGGCGGCGGGAGCTTGCGGTCGTGGACGGACTCGACGTTCCTGGCCACCAATCACCCTGGCGAGCGCGGCATCGTCATCGCCATGTTCCAGGAGTGCTCTGGGTGGGAGGAATCGACGGGTGGGTGGTTGTGGTGAGGGAATCGAGCGAGGGGCAGTGCGGTGAGGAAGGGCTCGATTCCGGCGAGGTGTTGCTTCTCTGGGCTCGTGGCTGGGGTGGAGGGCGACTGAGGGTGTGGGAGAGGTGGTGCGGTGCTCAGCGGTGGCCGGGGTGGCCTTTTATAGCGTCCGCGCGCGGCGGCCGGAGTTATGGCGCTGCGAGGTGTCGCCACGGCGTGAGAAGGGCGGTGGCGGAGCGTTGCGATGCCGGTGGCACAGGAGGAGCACGAGGGAAATGCGGCGGCGACGGACCGGTCCGAGCGGCGCGAAAGGCGCTGACAGGAGAGGCCGGCGGCGCTGTGCCGTGCGGCGCGTCGCGTAGTGCTTGGCGCGTCCGTGCGGCCGCCGTCCGGCGCTCCCTCCGGCGACGCGTGGTGTTGGGAGGTGAGGGCAGTGAAGGCGTGCAAGCTGGGCTGGATTAGGAGGGTAGGGGAGCAGAACGGCGACGACCAAAATCGGGCGGCGCCGCCTGGCACGGCCACGTCGACGGTGATCGCCGTTCTGGACATGCCAGAACCGGCATCACCACGTATCTCTCACCTCAGAGCTCCAAAAGCAACGAGGTTTTCACCACTGTGCGCCAAATTCAATTTCCTACAACTTTTGTGACTACACTTTTTGCAAATTTGAAACTTGGTCCGACTAGAATTTGAGAAAAACAGCACTGGCCAGAAATGGAAATTTAATGTTTGGGGTGGTAGATGGTGTTGGATGGCCTGGCCCTTTTGTCCTGAGGTAGGAGTGATGAATTTGAGCCTATCCATGCCTTGGTTTCATCTAGGAGAATTAGTTTGGCTAGGTTTTAAAAAGATTTGAGAAAAAGGGCAGAACACAAAAAGAATTGTGGAGGAAAATTTTCCAAGTCATGGCACCACATTTTTGCATAAAAGTGATCCACATCAACTAGGGAGTGTCCCCTAATTGTTGCAGAATTTTTGGAGACATTAAAATAGGGGTTTCTTTGTAAGGTCAATTAAAAGGGCATTTTTCCAAAAAGGAAAAAGAAATTATCCAATAAATATTTATCCAGAAATAAAATCACAAATGCAAGTACCAAGTGGGAGGAGAATTATATGCACAAGATCGCACTTGGTTTGTCATGTTTGCAAGGTTCAGGAATTCAAAAGGATTTTCCAGAGGTTTAAAAATCCAGATGCAATTTAAATCAATTAAAAGGGAAATTTTTAAAAGGGCCAAAATTCAGGGTGTTACAGACCTTCCCCCCTTAAGATGAATCTCGTCCTCGAGATTCCTGTTGCTCGTTGAATAGATACGGATATTCTGTCCTTAGCAAATCTTCGCGCTCCCAGGTTGCCTCTTCCTCTGTGTGCTTGTCCCACTGAACCTTGTAGAACTTAGTGACTTTGCTGCGAGTGCGGCGTTCTGACTCATCCAAGATTCTGACGGGGTGTTCCTCGTAAGTCAGTTCGCTGCTTAACTCCAGTTCCTTAAAGTCAGCCTGCTTGGTTGGGGGTGAGATGCACTTCCTTAGCTGGGATACGTGGAAGACATCGTGTACTCCAGCCAATTCCTCTGGCAGTTCTAGTTGGTAGGCTACTGATCCTTTCCTTGCCACAATCTTAAAAGGTCCAATAAATCTTGGGGCAAGCTTTCCTTTCACGTGGAATCTTTTCAGTCCCTTGAGAGGGTTACTCGAAGATAGACATAGTCGTTTTCCTTGAATTGAATCTGACGGTGTCGCCGGTCATAATAACTTTTCTGGCGGGATTGCGCTGCCTTGAGCCGGTCCCGAATCAGACGTACTTGCTTTTCTGCCTCCATCAAATCATCGGGCTTAAAGATCTTGCGGTCTCCAACTTCAGACCAGTTTAACGGGGTCCTGCATTTTCTCCCATACAGGGCTTCAAAGGGTGACACTTAAGACTGCCTTGGTAGCTGTTGTTGTATGAAACTCCGCGTAGGGCAAGCTATCTTCCCAACCTGCTCCATAGGCGAGTACACACGAGCGGAGCATATCCTCTAGGATTTGATTGACCCGCTCGGTCTGACCGTCTGTCTGAGGATGATAGGCTGTGCTGAAGGATAGCTTCGTCCCATGGCCTGATGTAGGCTCGTCCAAAATTTGGAGGTGAATTGGGTACCTCTATCCGACACAATGGTCTTCGGGACTCCGTGGAGTTTGACAATCTTGTTTACATAGAGTTGTGCCAGCTGGTCCGAGCGGTACGTTGTCTTGACGGGGATAAAATGGGATACCTTCGTCAAACGGTCGACAATGACCCAATAGAATCATTCCCCGGCTGGACTTGGGAAGTCCGACAATGAAATCCATGCTTATATTGTCCCATTTCCACTCGGGTACCTTAAGGGGTTGGAGATATCCGGCGGGTTTCTGATGCTCGGCCTTCACTAGGTTGCATACATTGCAGCTTGCGACGTAGTAGGCGATATCCTTCTTCATACCGACCACCAGAATGTTTGCTCAAGTCTTGGTACATCTTGGTGCCTCCCGGGTGAATGGAATAGGCAGACTCGTGGGCTTCCCTGAGAATCTGCTGTATCAGCGTGGCCTTGTAGGGTACACAAAGGCGGGTACCGAAACGGAGTACTCCTTGGCTGTCTAATGAAAAGTCCTTGGCCTGGCCCAACGGTATCTTGGCCTTGATCTTGCCTAGGCCGGGGTCGTTGGCCTGCTCGGTCTTTATCTCTTCCTCCAGGTCTGGCTTTACCTCCATGGTGCTTAGGTAGGCCTTGTTTCCTACGCACAAGTTTAGCTTCGCGAACTCTTCTCCAGACTTGGCCGTACTTTAGGGGGCTTCCTGCTCAGAGCATCGGCTACCACGTTGGCCTTTCCGGGATGATAGTGAATCCCGAGGTCGTAGTCCTTGATTACTTCTAGCCATCTTCTCTGCCTTAGATTGAGGTCAGGCTGGGTGAAGATATACTTCAAGCTTTGTGGTCCGTGTAGATCTCGCATCTTCGACCAATAAGGTGATGTCGCCAAGTCTTCAGGCGAGTATGACAGCGGCTAACTCCAAGTCGTGGGTGGGATAGTTGAGCTCGTGGGTCTTGAGTTGCCTTGACACATACGCATGACCTTTCCTTCTTGCATGAGTACGGCTCCTAGCCCATTTCTGCAGGCATCACAGTATACGGTAAAATCCTTGGCATCATCAGGCAACACCAGAATTGGGGCTGTGGTTAACCGAGTCTTCAACTCGTTGAAACTTTCTTCACACTCGTCTGTCCAGGCATACTTGCGATTTTTCTTCAATAATTCCGTCATGGGCTTGGCTATCTTGGAAAAGTTCAATGAATCTGCGGTAGTAACCAGCCAATCCTAAAAGCTCCTGATTTCTGACACATTGGTGGGGTCTTCCAGTTTAACACATCGGAGATCTTGGGGTTTACAGCCACACCGGCTCCAGATAACACATGCCCTAGGAATTCCACTTCCTTTAACCAGAACTGGCATTTGCTGTACTTGGCATAAAGTTGTTGCTCACGCATTCTTCCAAGAACCATTCTGAGGTGTTCGGCGTGCTCCTCCTCATTTTTGGAGTAGATGAGGATGTCGTCGATAAACACACAACAAACTTGTCGAGATACTCCATGAATACCTTGTTCATCATGCCCATGAAGTAGGCTGGAGCATTTGTTAGACCGAAGACATAACTGTGCATTCATACAGTCCATATCTGGTGGTGAAGGCGGTCTTGGGAATGTCACTTTCCGAATCTTCAGCTGGTAATATCCCGTGCGGAGATCAATCTTGGAGAATACTCGGGCACCACGGAGTTGGTCGAATAAATCATTGATTCTTGGGAGTGGGTACTTATTCTTGATGGTGACATCATTGAGAGCACGATAGTCAATGCATAATCGGAGGGTACCATCGCTCTTCTTGCAAACAAAACCGGTGATCCCCATGGTGAAATGCTTGGGCGGATGAATTTCTTCTGGATCAGTTCATCAAGCTGTTTCTTCAGTTCCACTAGCTCGGGACTTGTCATACGGTAATGTTCTTGAATATTGGGTTTGTTCCCGGTACAACTTCAATTGCAAATTCAATATCACGGTCAGGGGCATTCCGGGTAATTCATCTGGAAAAACATCCGGGTATTCACTGACCACATACACTTCCCCTATCTCCGGGGCTTGAGCAAGAAACATCTTCGCATTTATCTGGTGAGGCTTATTTGGCACATAAGTGGTACGGATGCCTTCCGGGTTGGTGAGAGTAACTGCTCTAGTTGCACAGTCGATCTGAGCTGCATGCTGAACTAACCAATCCATACCCAGGATGGCGTCGAGACCGGGCACATTGAGGGTGCTGAGCTGAGCGGGAAATTTCACTTGATTGATGCTGATTGTCAGATCTTGACACATGGTGTTGTTTTCATCTCAGAGGCGGGGGTTTGTATCACCAAAAGATGGCCCAAAGGGAAACGGAAAACGGTGTTTGGCAACAAAATCCTTCGAGATGAAAGAGTGGGAAGCTCCAGAATCGAATAAAATCAGTGCGGGTTTAGTGTTGATAGTACACGTACCAAGCACTACGTCTGAAGCTTCATAGGCTTCCTCTGCTGACATGTGGTGACACGGGCAACTTGGGTGGCTTGATCGCACCCGCGGGGTGGTTGTTGCCGGAGTTGCTGTTGTTGCCGTTGTGGAGGGGGCAATCCTTGATGTAGTGTCCCGTCTTGCCGCACTTGAACAGGAGTTTCCCTCTTGCAATCATCCACGAGGGGCGCTTGTGATAGAATCCTTCCCGGGGATATCCTTCCTTCCTGGGCTGGTTCCAAGAGTTCTGAGGAGCTGAGTATGATTGTTGGGCTGCCAAGTGCGTGGCTTTGAAGATCCCCTTCATGCTGGTTCTTACGGGGCTCGAACTTCCTCTTGTGGGAGTCATAGATTGAGCGGTGCTCCTTTTCTGAAATCAGTGCCGTGTTGATCATGGACTGGAAGTCTGGGAATGCAGAACACTGAGCTGAGTTTTTATGTCTGATGCATCCCATGAAGAAACCTGTCTTTCTTCTTTCTTCCGTGCTGATGTCTCAGGTGCATAGCGAGCAAGGTTGTTGAACTTGTCAGATATTCGCTGACGGACTTGCTGCCTTGTGTAAGTGCCAGAAATTCTTGCTGTTTCATCTTTATGAGACTTGAGGGAATGTAGGCCTGCGGAATGCTTCCTGAAATTCTGCCCAAGTGACAGGGGGTCCATCGCCTCTTGCCTCCTTTTGGTTGTCCCACCAAATGCTGGCAGGGCCTTCAAGGTAGTGGGTGGCGAAGGGCACTTGGTCCTGCTCGTCCACGCGAGCAGTTCCAGTTTCTTTCCCATAGCACGGAGCCAATCATCAGCCTCAAGTGGGTCATCAGCATATGCGAACTTGGGCGGTTGTGTACGCTGGAAGTCTTGCAGCTTTGAGCGGCCTGGGGTGGAGCATTACGGGCTTGCATGTACGTGCCAAACTCCTTCATGATCTGAGTCAGATGCTGGTTGTGGCGTTCATCCATCATCATCATAAACTGACTTGGGCTTGGTTCCTGACTTGGTGGAGGAGGAGGAGGTGGTTGCGGCGGCTCGGGATCCTCGCCAGCTTGTCGTGCGGAACGACGAACCGGGGTTCCTTGGCTGCCACTTGCACCAGTATTGGGCCTCATCCTGAACTGTTGAATGTAACGGCGCGTATCATGAGCATCCATATGGGGAAGGGTAACATCCAAGGAAGAACCAAATGGAAACAGTTTGCAAAAGAAACACAAGCATGATGTTATACAATGGATGATGGGGTTACAAGATCCAAGCACTCGCTATTTTACAAAAGATGCAAGATAAAGATACAAGCTACTCGCATATGATACAAGGTACAAGCACAGGGTACAAGCTGCCGAGTGCAACTCTCCCACTACGTTATTCAAGCACGCGATACATCGGAAGGTATGGTACACTAAGCGATGTCGTCTCCAAGCGTCTAGAACTCCATCTCGAGGGGTGTCGCTGGCGTGGTGGTGTCGAGAGGCTCCTCCGCGGGACTGTAGTCGGGTGAAGCACGGTCGTCACGGGAGTCTCCGGAGTGACTCTGCGGCTCGGCCTGGACGCGACGACGCTGAGACCGAACGGGGGAGGTGTGCGTGTAGAAGTAAGTGGCGCTGCTACGAGTGCGGGAGGTGGCGTCGGAGCGGTAGACGAGGAGTGGCGGGAAGCCCCCTCCTAATCTGCTCGAGGGAACTGAGCCTAAAGGTGGGGAGACTAGGTGGGCGACTAGGAGTGCCGGGCCTGAAGCTCGCGTAATCTCGGCCAAGGCCACGTTGGCGCGAAGCGAGCCAAGCTGGAGGAGGGTGGTGCGGAGGTACTGGTGGAGATGAGTGGTGTACTGAATAAGGGCGGAGAGGGGTGAGCTAGGGTCACCTGGGTTGGGGAAAAGGGTATCCCCGCTGTCTACAGCCAACCTCGGAAAGTAGATGTAACGGGTGCACTGCCTCATCACGGGGTCGACGGTGCGGAGGAACAGGATGGCATCTCCTGCAGCCTCCTGGATGGCGCGAGACGCCTGTGTACAGACACCGGAAGTGAGTCCGTGCTCGACCCCAGCGGACAAGGGCTGCGGACGAAGGCGGACGGTGGCGGTGAACTCCGCGGTGGTCCTGTCGAGACGGTGGTGGTACACGTGGTAAGTCGGGGGAGGTGAGCCTGGGTAGAGGTGGCCCCAGATCTCCTCAGAAGCTGCGGAAAGCCGGGGACGTACGCGGCGGTAGTCTCAGCGAGCAACTCTGCCATCTGTGACAGAGACAAAAATCAAATACGGTGAGCGTTAAGTTCAAAAGCGCAAACAGACAGAGAACAGTGGAAAAAGTTGGCAACACAACGAGTTCTATTTTACGTCGTCCAAGAACTAGGGTATCCTACAGGCAGTTAGGCTCTGATACCAAGCTCTGTGGCACCCCGATCCAGATGATCGAGTCACCCCATATACCAGTCCCAGAAACACTGGCTATATGACAGCTTGGTAAACAAAGGCATAACCAAATTTATTCATAAGGCTTCGAGTTCGAACCGATACAACATATTACATTCACGGGGTGAGGCTCCCGCTCTTGCGCAACGGCGCACACAACAGTATGTACATTATTTTTCTAACATCAGCCTCAAGCGGTAGTGGCAGCGGAAACATAGACGGTAGCGTGGCGTCAACGGGCTTTACTCCACAGGGTTCTGCCTGGAATACGGGTTCCTAGTTCTCATAGAGCGGGTACTCGGCGACAGGTTCAGCAGGGTCTGGCCACATGAAAAGCCAGGTAAGTACTTTGAAGTACTTGCAAGACATCAGCCCAAAAACAAGCAAGGTCTACCTATATGGCATGGCATGATTCAGAAAGTAGCATGGCATGAGGTCGGTTGCAAGGATGAGTCCAAGCTTAACGGTTGGACATAACTTACCTACTTACCTTAGTAGGGTGGTTTTCACGTTATCGAGTGAGATCACGTTTCTCACTCAACAACTCATAACCACAACTAGGCATTCAAGCCTCTAGCCAACTCTGGCTTAAACAACAACTTTACGAGTCCTTAGCCAACTCTGGCTTGACTCACAACAGTTCCTGTGTTCATTGGTCTCGACTTATTTATTCTCCAAGTTCGACTGGACCGACTCATAGTGTGACTTGACCCAAACAGCGTCCCATAACCTAGGGACAAGGCTAGAATCTAGATTTACACTCTCGAGAGGTTGCAACATTTATCCACACGCTGAAGTCTAGGCTTGTACCGCCGGTACCAAGGTACTAGAACCAATCATGGCGACAGCACAAACCCATACTTCCACAACCGTTATCTTACCCGGACACTCCCTGTATAGCCACCGACATAACTCTACGCCTTATGAAGAAGTGAATCCGGCACGTCCCCAACAGATGAGCGACGCCTAGCTCCGGAACCTTCACAAGCCTAGCCCCGACCACAAAGGTAACCGACTAGACTTGCCAACAGGGTGGCGTCAAAGGAGGCCTGATAAAACACTTAGTCATGGTCCGCCCATGTGAACGACGCATGGTGTGCAAGTGGTGCTTGGTGAGTGGCACTATGTGACTCAATCTAGTCGAGGGAGGTGGTTATCTTCTTAGTCAATTTCTTTATTTCAGTTCCCAACATGATACCAGCAACACAAGCATATGCACATACAACAGTACAGAACAACATAATACTTGCATGTAAAGACAACAACAGAACAATAATAATAATACCCGGGTGACGGTGGCGGGAGACCCGGCCGGTGTCACTCGGGGGTTAGTGTTCACAGAATAATTGCATAATATTTCACCGTAAAAGAATGAACCGAAAAGCACTCATAAAAATGAGAGAGCATCCATTCCACTCAAGGGTTACCCCGACGTGGTGTCAGCAATCTCGGCAAAAGAACCACGGAAAAGTCGGCTCCCCAGCGTCGCAGTCCGGTTGGTCTATGCCAACCATATTTGACGGGGGGACAAGGCAACTAACGCTTTTGGCAAATGCCCCCAACCCCGAGGATCATAAGACGACATTCGTCCGCTCCTCACCTCGGCGCTGAGGAAAGAACCAAACAAAGCCCCGCAAGCGAGACGCACAGTTGTAATAATTCCCCCATTCCCTTGACTGAGGTGGTAGAACCGACCATTGCCCCGAGAAAGTGAGTGTTGCACAGATAAGCAATATAAGGGGGTGCAATAATTTAACATGCGGTATGACATGTGAGATGCAACAGATAATAATTCAACCGACAACATATTTCTAAGTTCGACCAAGTTTGAAATTGGGTTGGTGGCTTGCCTTCAGGTTCGGGAATAACTTCTACTCCGTCGGAAAGGTTTGAATCTATCAAAACAAGACAAACATGCATTAAAACCATTTCTAGGGTTTTTAAATAAATGCCAAAACAATAAATTCCAAATAAATCTTTTCTGGTTCCATTTGAAAGAGAAAATTCAAACTAAGCCAACAAAATTGGTTTCACATTTTTCTGACTATTTTTCAGAGAGATATTGCATTTTGAAATCTGTTTCATTTTCTGCCCTTTTCCAATAGAAAAATAAACAGAAAAATTAAAACAGGAAAACGGTTCGAAATGTTTAAAACCCTGACCAGTGGGACCCACTGGTCAGTGACTCATAAAACCCGAAACGTTATTTCTCCTCCCGCGCGAAAACAGAAGAAAACCGGCGATGCTCCGGCGAACTCACCGACGAGGGATTGTGGCGGCTAGGGCGAGGCAGAGGGAAGGGAGAGGAAGCAGACGGGCTTGGGGAGGGCTGGCGCAGCTCGTCCACGCACTCGCGGATCACGGCGAGCCCGTGCGACAGCAGAGCTTCTTCCCCGGCGGCGGGAGCTTGCAGTCGTGGACGGACTCGACGTTCCTGGCCACCAATCACCCTAGCGAGCACGGCATCGTCATCGCCATGTTCCAGGGGTGCTCTGGGTGGGAGGAATCGACGGGTGGGTGGCTGTGGTGAGGGAATCGAGCGAGGGGCAGTGCGGTGAGGAAGGGCTCGATTCCGGCGAGGTGTTGCTTCTCTGGGCTCGTGGCTGGGGTGGAGGGCGACTGAGGGTGTGGGAGAGGTGGTGCGGTGCTCAGCGGTGGCCGGGGTGGCCTTTTATAGCGTCCGCGCGCGGCGGCCGGAGTTATGGCGCTGCGAGGTGTCGCCACGGCGTGAGAAGGGCGGTGGCGGAGCGTTGCGATGCCGGTGGCACAGGAGGAGCACGAGGGAAATGCGGCGGCGACGGACCGGTCCGAGCGGCGCGAAAGGTGCTGACAGGAGGGGCCCGTCGGCGCTGTGCCGTGCGGCGCGTCGCGTAGTGCTTGGCGCGTCCGTGCGGCCGCCGTCCGGCGCTCCCTCCGGCGACGCGTGGTGTTGGGAGGTGAGGGCAGTGAAGGCGTGCAAGCTGGGCTGGATTAGGAGGGTAGGGGAGCAGAACGGCGACGACCAAAATCGGGCGGCGCCGCCTGGCACGGCCACGTCGACGGTGATCGCCGTTCTGGACATGCCAGAACCGGCATCACCACGTATCTCTCACCTCAGAGCTCTAAAAGCAACGAGGTTTTCACCACTGTGCGCCAAATTCAATTTCCTACAACTTTTGTGACTACACTTTTTGCAAATTTGAAACTTGGTCCGACTAGAATTTGAGAAAAACAGCACTGGCCAGAAATGGAAATTTAATGTTTGTGGTGGTAGATGGTGTTGGATGGCCTGGCCCTTTTGTCCTGAGGTAGGAGTGATGAATTTGAGCCTATCCATGCCTTGGTTTCATCTAGGAGAATTAGTTTGGCTAGGTTTTAAAAAGATTTGAGAAAAAGGACAGAACACAAAAAGAATTGTGGAGGAAAATTTTCCAAGTCATGGCACCACATTTTTGCATAAAAGTGATCCACATCAACTAGGGAGTGTCCCCTAATTTTTGCAGAATTTTTGGAGACATTAAAATAGGGGTTCCTTTGTAAGGTCAATTAAAAGGGCATTTTTCCAAAAAGGAAAAAGAAATTATCCAATAAATATTTATCCAGAAATAAAATCAGAAATGCAAGTACCAAGTGGGAGGAGAATTATATGCACAAGATCCCACTTGGTTTGTCATGTTTGCAAGGTTCAGGAATTCAAAAGGATTTTCCAGAGGTTTAAAAATCCAGATGCAATTTAAATCAATTAAAAGGGAAATTTTTAAAAGGGCCAAAATTCAGGGTGTTACACAACTCCCTGTGTCTTAGGGTTTCTGGGGGATGAAGCACGTGAAGGGGGAGTGCCTGAGGTGGGCCAGGGGCACCACACCTGGCCAGGGCGCGGCCAAGGGGGGGGCCGTTCCCAGGGGTGGTGTGGGCCCCTCCTGGCCCATCTCAGCCTCCCCTTTTGGCTGACTCCATCTTCTGGAAAAATAGGAACTTCTGTCTTCTTGAAAATATTTTTAGAGCTCCGGAAATATAGTGTCTTGACGGTGCTTTTTCCAGCTGAAATCTGGCTCCGGCAGTTAATCATCTAATAATCATCAAACATGCAAAATAAGACAAAATAACATAAGTAACACATCTTAATATGAAATATATCAATGAATAACAGTAAATTATGCTATAAAATAGTGATGCTAAATGGACGTATCATGCATTATTCATTGTATTATATAGACAACTATCTTTCAGGAGAGAGAGAGATGGGGATAACTAGCATCATTAACTACAAAAAAACTAATTTATATTAAAGTTCAAGTTTGTCATGTAGTTTCCCTGTTTATTATTACAAATAAATTTCTAGTGCTACTAAAACTTTTTTGTCGCAAAAAGTTATTTGCATTATTTGGATTTGGGCGTCTAAGAAATAAAACTCTTCTCCAAGTTTTCCATAAATCACTTGATATATTATAATATGTTTGTATATGTATCTTGTTCAAGATATTATTAAGTATCTATTGAACTTGGTAGAGTGGATCGTTAGAGTATATGAATCTAGAAAATATATTTGCATCAGTGTGTAGAGGTCAATACTATGAAGTTTTAGTACATCTATGATTTGTCGATTAGTAGTCTCGACACATTCATTTAGAAATGCACTCCAATTTTGCAAACAACACCATGTACCCACCTTACTTAAACTCGAGTATGTCCACACTCCCCTATCTCTGCTCTCCTACTTGTGACAAACGGCGACTAGTTTTTCTTTTTTAGTTCTTTGCAGTGAAATTAATGTATTAGTGTTGATGAAAATATTCTGACAATATTTATAGTTCTACTAGGTAATATGCCCGTGCGTTGCAACGGGTGAAAAAAAATCTGTGTGAGGGGCTTACAAAGTCAGTTCTCGAACCTGGATTGGTGTTGTCTGGTCACTCTGGTGGCCAAGGATTGTTCTAGGCTAGTATATTACAGGATTTCTTTTCGGGGCCAGAATTGCAACCTAAAAGTAATGATCGGTTTACAAGCTTTGAGATTTAATTTTGAAATGAAAATGAATTTCCAGACTTCAGGTGGGTAAATTTAGCCTGAAAGCTAAAATGGTGTTTGGTCTATCATGCTGAAAGATGCCGAACTTCAAATATGACTTTTTATTCACGAATTAAATTTATGCTATTTGGGTGAATTAAACTTAATCAACTCAACTCCTGAATATAGTTTTTGCTAGCTGGTTTCCGTCAAATTAATTCCCTAGGCTAGACTGCTCGATGCCAATTTAGGTAGCAATAAAATTTAGTACCGGTGCATCGGTAGAACATCTGTATGGTGCAGTGGAAGGTCATATGAGTGTGAGGTAGAGTGATATGGATCCACCATCATTTTTTCATTCCAAAGCCTACGCACGACCAATTCCAAAGGAGGGATTGGTGGTCAGAATACAAAATTTAAGGCTAAACTGAAACGCCGAAATTTCTTAGGAGACCAGCTGAAAAACATTTCAGCATTGCAGACATGGGCTGAGCAGGAAACTGGGTGAGAGAACAACAATTAAGAAATATGTCCACCGAGCACCACCGCAAAACTGAAATACCAATGGAAGAATCACAACAGAGTGATTCTGAAAATCCTAGTTTCAAATGCATCTCTCCGATGAACAAGGAGATATTAACAATAGTAGTGATGCGAATATTTTGAGTCAGTTCATCAGCTGGTCTGGCAAGCAAAGCATGCAGACCACATAAATAATAGCACACATAATATTACAGGCTAAAACATCATCCTTCTTGACCATCATACCTTGTTCTAAGCAACCACTAAACTTGGTTGATGCATGCTTATAGGACAGAAACATTCCACATTACAAGATAACTCATGTTGTTGTACATTTACCCTTTTCCTAGATATGCTGGACTTGCAGATGAGAAAAACCTACCCCATATCACTGCTTTTCTACATTGTACGCCCCCATGGCCATTTGCTAAACTCTGGGTTCCAATGCAAGGGTAATCTTCTTCCTAGGTCCCAGAAAGAACTGCACAGGTACTGCACAGCCTCCTGCTTGCCGCCTTGATCAAGGTTAGTGAATCAGATGCCGAGAGAACCAACCTCGCTATCAACAAAGCCAAAGTTATATCAGCAGAGAAGTAACCGCTGGACCAGGTTTGGACCTCCCCTTCAAATTTATCTTGGATTGACTGAACATCGTAAGAGTGCCACAAGTTTGTTTGCATTTTGTTTTCTACTTATGAATAATTACGGAAAACTGTAACCAATTTCTCGAAAGAGCAAATAAATTTAAGCCAGTCTTAAACTCTTGATCTCATCTCTGCAAAAAAAAACTGCAGCAATCTTAACCGAGGTAAAGAGATTGTTGCAGAATACGTGAGTACTTTGCAAGAACCATACTTCTCACCTGTCACCTAGAGCTGGCTACTTTTTATCCTAACAATACGTGAGTACTTTGCACCACCTACTTGCAACAAAATTGTACCCACGGTAATAGTCCATCAAAAGAATCCACACTAATAATACCCTTCCAATTCAATTTCCAAAGCTCGTGTATAATTTCGGAAGGCCAAATTGATGACACGTTGTTTCTGAAGGGAAGTACATTCAGATAGCATGCAAATCAGAGGCATTGATGGAAACAGTTGTTGTACCTCTTCCAGTAGCACCATGATGCAAACACAAGGTTCAGAGGATGTATTCGATCACCATGTGTATAGCAGACTCGGAAGAACGCCATGGCCACAACACGCGGCTACCTCAGCTGCACAGGTTAGGGAAAAAATGGTTCCATCAGACCCTAGTCAACCATGGCCACAACATGCGGCTACCTCAGCTGCTCCACCGAATCAACCAAAATCCATCAGAAGAATCAACAGGTTCACCTTAGAGTCAACCGAAAATTGATCCAGAAAAAAAAAGATTAAGCAGGAGGTCGGATTCGGGCCGCCATGCCCAGATCTTGGAAACATGTGCCCAGACCCAGGCCTCCATGCCTTGAGCCGCGCCTCCGTGCTGCCCGAATCCGACAAGATCAAGCGGGGAGGTCAGATCCGGTCCTCCATGCCCAGATCTCGAGCTGCGCCTCCGTGCTGCCCGAATCCGACAATATCAGGCGGGGAGGTCAGATCCGGTCCTCCATGCCCAGATCTCGAGCTGCGCCTCCGCTTCTCTTGCTCTTGATCTAGGGAGGGCTTCGGGCCTCCATGACCTGAGACGTGCGATGGAGATCTGGGACTGTCGAGGGGAAGGCGGTGCGGCCGTTTCCGGCGGCCGGTGTATGGAGCAGAGGAGGAGGTGCAAGGGATGCGGGGGGGAGAGTGGCTCGTGCGGATGAGTGGGGCGCGAGCAAGGGATAGGAGACAATGGACTGCGGGTTGATTTTCATATTTGATAGGGGGGGTTTGTGCAAAATCGCCGCGACGTACCACGGTCTCCTTTCGTCCGTCGCTGGCAGAAGACAGGACAGTGCATACTTTTTATAGTAGAGATACGTTCTTTCGTTTTTAAGTTAATTTTTTATAACCATATTTGTCATAAAAAGTTGCACATTTTAATAATTGTAGCTTCTTCTATTACCACAGGTTATATGTCTACTGACTACCGAGTCATCGCTTATCACATATGTGATAGTTTGTGATTATGGTATTGCCTCTCCTTTTGATAATTTTATATTATAAGCCAGGTTTATAGTTGCAAAGTTCTGGCGCCTATTTAATTGTTGCAACATCCTTCGGATACTTTCTGTTTAAATAGATGTGTAGCACTCGACGGTTTATTTTATTTATCTTTTGTTACAAACATGTAATGAATTACTCTCATAATTAATTGATATTCTTAATTAGAAAGTAGTGTCAAAGTAAATGTGAAGGATCTCCACGATCTTGTGTAGCTACCCGTCACACGGGAGAACAAGATCCCCAGAATCACGGCAACAATTTTCTTAACCCCGACGTCAGTGGTTTCCCACGACAATCCAAGATCCCCAATCGTGTGACACCGCCATCGTTCTCAACTAGTTGCATAATCTAGAGAACCTATATTCTGGGTAATCCCTAATTTGTTAAACAAAAGAGAAAAACTGGAACTCCAAGTTGACAAGAATCGGAGAAGTAACATACTTGAAGGCCTTTGTCTTAGAGTTTGGAAGGAATGAGAGAGGGTTAGGTATCCATAATATTTTAGCCATGAATTATGCTCTTGTTCTCAAGGCAGCTTGGAGAATTTCTAATTAGCAAAATGATCTCCTACACGCAGTGTTACACTCCAAATATGTCCCTAAATCAGCCTATTGGGCATCCATTTTTAAAGTATTGACAATTCTCAAAAGAAACTCCTTCTACCAAGTCACAAAAAAGCCACTTATTTTTCGAATACTCCTGGTGCAAGAAATAATTTATTATATATGACAATCTCATCATTTAGCAATACCACCATATTTATCGATCCTGCTTAGGTCAATGATTACATGCCCCAAAATCTTCTTGGACTCATCCTAGGCAACCAAGGGGGAATGCGGCTTGGTGACACCAAAAAATACATGAATATGTGTGTATAAGTGTATTGTCAAATACAAGAGAACACTACCGCTAGAATTCGTCCATACATCCACTGGACAACACCATATGTTTTTCGGACGTGCTTGTGCTTGCCGCAAAAACTGCGTGCCTTCTTCAGTTATGGAGAAAGATACATTTTTATGGACAATTACTTACTTGCAAAATTTTTAGCGGAAAGTGTTATTTGCTCCCCGAGCTCCAGTGCTCCCTCCACTTCAAAAAATTTGACAATTATATTTTTGAGTTTAGAAAAATTCTGAAAAATTTCACGGGTGTAGCCAATGGTGTATCCCATAAACGTGCAAAATTTAAGTTCGAAATACTTTATGTTATGGCCTATACAAAAATAACAAAATCTGGTAAAACTTAGAGATTTGAAAATAGGCATATTTAGATCCATAATTTGTCATTTTTGTATAGAGCAAAGTACAAAGTTTTTGGAGTTGAAATTTTACACGTTCGTGGAATATACTATTAGCTACACCCGAGAATTTTTTCAGAATTTTTTGAATCTCATAAATATGATTTTCGAATTTTTTAACTTGGAGGGATCATTGGTGCCCGGGAGCAAGAAGTCCTCTCTGTTTAGCGGAATTTTTAGCAGCTACATCTGCGTCAGATTCACATGTTCCTTTTGAAAATAGGAGGCATATTGCTGAAAACGTCTAACTGACTAATCCTCTAATTCAGCAGTGTACCCCATCAAAAGGTATCTCAATCGAGTTGCTCCCAACTATGCAGACGAGGCGACCAGACAAGATTTGTTTAAGCCTATCTTCAACTGCTCTAATTCATCTCATAGAGACAGCTCGTGTCCCATCTCTTCTGCACTTCAGCACTGTGCAATTCATGTTCTAATGTATGAGTTGAAAATAGTTGGTGCCTCTAGCGCCTTCCCCAGTTCAAAGGAAGAGAGGTTACTATACCACTTGCGACTTCATCAAGTTCACGACCCTCAGGAAGTGTTAGTGCGAGTGTGCGTATATGTACCCCTAAGCTTGTTGTTTTTAGCAACATTAAACACATTTTGTTTGAGGTTGTTGGCAGTTGTGGCTTGAACATCGTTTGATTTGAAAAATCTTGACCAGTTTGATTTGGGAAGGTTGCTATAACATTTGTGACTTCATCAAGCTCAAAACTTTCTGAACGTATTATTCAGAAAGCGTCGTGCGAATGTTGTATATGTATGTCTAGAACTATTTATTGTGTTACACCATGATGAAAGTTACCCTAACATTCATGTTATAATAAAACAACTCACAATTATAGTTTTGGAACCACGCCCGTCTTTGTTCATTTTTTTGATTTTGCATCGGAAGCTACAGTTCAAGGTTGTGCCGATGAAAGGTAGGTTGTGCATGTGAATTATCTTTAGTTACTTAATTGCGTTCGAGCAACGAACAAAAGGTTTGGCTATTCGTTAACAATTTTCTAGACCATTTAATGGAGATATCGGTACGACACGTGTACTTTGTATAAATAAGCCATATCTCAATATTATTTCATCCTAGTCTCATTTCTCTTCTCATAGACGTCATCATATTCTAGCATCAACTTGCCTCTTTTGGGTCTTCGTTTCCGTATCGTCACCCTTTCCGACAACTCTCGTCATCGAATCATGCATTATGTGTACCCTTTATATCTGAACACTCCAAAACCTAACACGGAAGATCCTAACTTCCGAAGAGGTCTTCTCCCTTGGTGCCACTCTTTCGTTTTGTGGTCGTCTCCGCTTTGTAGTTGTAACAACTCCCGCTATGCCTCCCCTCTCATCTATCCAGTTGCTACCCCGTTGATAGCGTTTTCACCCTGCAAATTCACTAACGTGTGAGCTTGATGTCGATTGTGTTCTTTAATAATGAAAGACAAAAGGCGATCGCCGGCAACAAATGCATGAATAAAAACAAGTCGCAATATACAAGTCACCAAAACTGAAAAACTAAAACAAGTGGCGAATTTTGTATTGCGGCCGGGTTTGAATGAAAAACTAAAAGCAAATGCATGAATAAAAACAACTAGTAGCATTATACAAGTCACCAAAGCTGAAAAACTAAAACAAGTGCCTGCTCTACCCTGTCGTCTGTCGCCGATGATACTGAAGGGGATCATGTACAGAAAACAAAAAATTTCCTAACAACGATAACCTTAAACTAGCCAGGATCTATACTATGCAGATACAGAGATACGCAGAAGATCGGTATACATACCCTTGTAGACCGAAAAGCGGGGATTACGCTCCCGCACAAGCGTTGTCGATGAAGCCGACGAAGCCGACCTCAAGGTCGTGTAGAGGAAGAAGACCTCCGAGCACCACAGGCGTGGCACCTCGCAGGGAATCACACACGTACGGCGAAGATGACTTCCTCCGAGCTCCGATCCAGGGACGAGCAGCGGAAGACTTGGACCGGAAACCAGCAGCACGACGGTATGCTTATGGTGGAGAAACACTCACCCGTATGCAACTCCAATTGCGGAGTCACGATCAAAACCGGGAGAGAAAGAGAGAATTGGTGTGTTCCAAAAGGCTGGGGGGCACCCATATATATAGGTGGAGGGGAGGCCGCCACGCTTGCCAGCCTGGCGGTGTGGGACTATCCCACACCAGCCGGCCAAGCAAGGTGGCAGCCGGCCCCCTAGGTGGGCTGCATTCGGCCCACCTAGGCCGGTTGGCCCTCCCCCCTTTTCTTTTTCTTTTTCCTTTTTGGGATTTTTCCCTAATGGGCCTCTAAGCCCATTTAAGAAAAACAGCCTTTAAAATTCAGAATTAATTAAATAAAACCATATTTAACTATTAATTACACTAATTAATATCAAATACATTTTATCCAATTTATTCCGGCTCCGAAAACTATTTCGTTGCTCTCCGATCTCCATCGGAACTCTCCCGGAACTTTTCCGGTGCTCTCTTTTATTTTCTCTTCTATTTCCGATCTATTATAAATGTCATCCTCCCTTAAGTGTGTTACCCTAGCGGTTCGAGATCTCGCCAGACATAATCGAGACACGCTCTCCGATTAATGATAAATTCGTGGACCTTGGATACCCAGAATTAATCCCTGTGAGATAACGAATAACTTCTGTCGTTCGAATCTTAGACGTCGAGTCTTAAACCTTTTGCCTGGCGATACTTAGCGTGTCTGAGACTCGTTCATAGATATCATGATACCTAGCTTGATCTCGTTACCGACACACTATCTTCTACTCGTCCATGATAATATGTCCCCGTGACCTAGTCACATGCTTGCAAGCTTATTTGACATAATCTCACCGAGTGGGCCTAGAGTATCTATCCTGCTATGCGGATTGGCAAATCCCGCTCTTGATCCCTCGTCTCAACATACTCCCTTCCGATACCCGAGAGGGACACCGTTATTGTCATACTATATAAGTGATGACGTTTGATGCAATCAAAGCATCTTCCAGGAATAGCAATAAGAGTTGATCTCACGGTCAAAGGTGTAATGACTACGTCCTACAAATATTGGGTATGTCCATCACATCGTTCTACCAACGATATGACCCCATTGTCAACTGACATCGTTGTCACATAATCGGGAAACCTCGATCATCGATTGCACAATGGACTAGTCAAGTAGAGGCTACTAGGGACCTGGTTGTCTACGTATCACACGTGTATTATGTTTCCGCTTAATACAGTTATAGCATGATACAAAAACGTATTATGAACAAATAGATATGATAAATAAAATACTTTATTAATTGCCTCTAGGGCATATCTCCTTCAGTCTCCCACTTGCACTAGAGTACAATTTATTCTAGATTACAACTTGGTAAAAGCCTAACACCCATAGCATTCTGGTGTTTTACATGCTTGTCCAGTGGAAGAGCCTTTGTCAGGGATCTGCCACATTCAGATCCGTATGCACTTTGCAAATCTTCACATCGCCTTCCTGTACATACTGTCGTATCACATGGAAGCGTCGGAGAATGTGTTTGGCAGTTGAGTGAGACCTTGGTTCCTTCGCGTTAGCAATGGCACCCGTATTGTCGCAGTAGATGTTTACGGGGTCTTGCGCGTTAGGGAACACTCCAAGCTCGATGACAAACTTCCTCAGCCAGACAGCTTCATTCGCAGCTTCCGAAGCAGCAATGTACTCCGATTCCATTGTAGATTGGGCCACTATGGGTTGCTTCCCGCTTCTCCAGCTTACAGTGCCACCGTTCACCTTGAAAATATATCCTGTCTGTGACTTTGAGTCATCTGGATCTGTGCAGAAACTTGCATCAACGTAACCTGTTACGCCAAGTTCTTCATCACAGTCCCCATATACAAGGAACATTTCCTTTGTCTTCTTGAGATGCTTAAGAATGTTCTTAACAGCTATCCAATGATCCTTTCCAGGATTACTTTGGAACCGACTCGTCAAACTAAGAGCCAGCGCTACATCGGGTCGAGTACTTAACATAGCATACATGATCGAACCTATGGCTGAGGCATAGGGATGTTTAGCCATATCGGCTTTATCATGTGCCGTCATAGGGCACTGAGACTTTCTCAATACCTTATTCTTGATAACAGGCAGAGAACCTTTCTTTGCCGTCTCCATACCGAACTTTTTCAGTATCTTATCAAGATAAGTACTCTGACTTAACGCTAATAGACGTCTTGATCTATCACGATAGATTTTGATGCCTAATACGTATGCAGCTTCTCCTAAGTCCTTCATCGAAAATTTACTGTTTAAATATTTCTTCACGCTATTCAGAAGATCCACATTATCCCCAATTAGTAATATATCATCCACATATAGAACTAGGAACACAACCGAGCTCCCACTCATTTTCTTATAAACGCAGGTCTCTTCCGCATTTTGGACAAATCCAAAACCTTTGATCACCTCATCAAAGCGGAGATTCCAGCTCCGAGATGCTTGCTTCAGTCCATAAATGGAACGCTGAAGCTTGCACACCTTGCCAGCATTTTCCGGATCGACAAAACCTTCAGGTTGTACCATATACAACTCTTCCTCAATGTTACCATTTAGGAACGCTGTTTTGACATCCATCTGCCATATTTCATAATCGTAATATGCAGCAAGTGCTAGCAAAACCCGAATAGACTTTAGCATCGCTACCGGTGAAAACGTTTCATCGTAGTCAATTCCATGAACTTGTCGGAAACCCTTTGCGACAAGCCGAGCTTTATAGACGGTCACATTACCGTCAGCATCAGTCTTCTTCTTAAAAATCCATTTATTCTCGACGGCCTTGCGCCCTTCGGGAATCTCCATCAAAGTCCATACTTTGTTGTCATACATGGATCCTATTTCGGATTTCATGGCTTCAAGCCATTTCTCGGACTCGGGCCTTCCATAGCCTCTTTGTAGCTCGTAGGTTCGTCTTGTTCAATTAACATGACGGTGCAAACCATGTTGCCGTACCACTCAGGAGTGACACGTGCTCTTCCAGACCTACGAGGTAGAATAGCATCCTCGACATTTTCTCCCACTCCATCTGTGGAGGACGGTTCCGGAACAGTTTCCGTTGCGCCACTCGGAATTTCGAGTTCAGGATCAACTATCTCGTCGAGGTCTATTTTCTTCCCACTTACTCCTTTAGCGAGAAACTCTTTCTCGAGAAAGGTGCCGTTTCTGGCGACAAACGTTTTGCCCTTGGCTTGGTTGTAGAAGGTGTACCCTATGGTTTCCCGTGGATACCCTACAAAGATGACCTTTTCCGATTTTGGTTCTAGTTTGTCAGGCTGCAATTTCTTGACATAAGCCTCACAACCCCAAACTTTCAGGAACGACAACTTGGGTTTCTTGCCATGCCATATCTCATACGGTGTCGTTTCTACGGATTTGGACGGAGCCCTATTTAAAATGAATGCGGCTGTTTCTAACGCATATCCCCAAAACGATACGGGCAAGTCGGTAAGAGACATCATAGACCGGACGCTATCTAATAGGGTACGATTACGTCGCTCGGACACACCGTTGCGTTGCGGTGTTCCAGCCGGCGTAAGTTGCGGCACAATGCCACAGGCCTTCAGATGTGTGCCAAACTCAAAACTCAAATATTCGCCACCACGATCGGATCGAGGTGCTTTATTTTCTTGTTAAGTTGATTTTCAACCTCACTTTGAAATTCTTGAACTTTTCAAAAGTTTCTGACTTGTGTTTCATTAAATAGATATACCCGTATCTACTCAAGTCATCAGTGAAGGTTACAAAGTAACGATAACCATTGCGCGTTGATACGCTCATTGGGCCGCACACATCTGTATGTATAACTCCCAATAATTCCGACGCACGTTCAACGAAACCATTGAACGGTGACCTAGTCATCTTGCCCATGAGGCATGGTTCGCAAGTGTCAAGAGATCCAAAATCTAATGACTCCAAAAGTCCAGCTGAGTGGAGTTTCTTCATGCGCTTTATACCAATATGACCAAGTCGGCAATGCCACATATACATGGCGGTATCATTACTAAGTCTAATCCTTTTGGCATCTATGTTATGGATATGTGTACTACGATCGAGATTCAACAAGAATAAACCATTATTCACAGGAGCATCAACATAAAAGATATCATTCATCGAAATAGCACAACCATTTGATACTGAATTGAATGAATATCCGTCTTGCAACAAGCAAGAACCACTTATAATGTTTACACTCAGAGATGGCACAAAATAACACTTATTTAAAACCAAAACTAATCCCGAAGGTAGATGTAGAGGGAGCGTGCCGACGGCCACCACGTCAACTCTTGATCCATTGCCGACGCGCATCGTCACCTCGTCCTTTGCCAGGCGCCTACTATTCCGCAACTCCACCTGTGAGTTACAAATATGAGCAACAGAGCCGGTATCAAATACCCAGGTATTACTACGGGCGCATGTAAGGTACACATCAATAACATGTATATCAAATATACCTTTATCTCTTCCGACAATCTTGCCGGCCTTCTTGTCTTCCAGGTACTTGGGGCAGTTGCGCTTCCAGTGACCATCTCCCTTGCAATAGAAGCATTCCACGCCAGGTTTGGGACCAGATTTGTTGGCCTTGGATCGGGCAACAGGCTTGCCATCCTTCCTTGGCTTCTTCTTTCCCTTCCCACCGGATTTCTTGAAATCGACGGTCTTGTTGACCATCAACAGCGTGTGCTCCTTTTTGATCTCCACCTCAGCAGTTTTCAGCATCACGAACACCTCGGATAGACTCTTAGTCATGCCCTGCATGTTGTAGTTCATGACGAAACCTTTGAAGCTAGGGGGCAACGATTGCAGCACCCTATCAATCGCCAGCTCATCAGGAATCCTGCATTCCAGAGCGTTCAGGCGTTGAACGTAGCCAGACATCTTGACCACGTGCTCACTCACACTGCTGTGCTCCTCCATCTTGGCTGAGAAGAAAAGCTCAGAAGCTTCATACCTCTCAGCCTTGGCCTGCGGCGCAAAGACAGCCTTGAGATCAGAGATTATCTCGAAGGCACTCATCTTCTCAAACGCTTCTGCAGGTCAGCTTCCATGGCGTAGAGCATGCCACTCTGCACGAAGGCGGAATCATCCGTCTTGGTCAGATAGGCCTTCTTTTCATCCTCAGAGGCGGTGATCGCAGGGGGATCTCCAATGGCAGCTTCCAGGACATAGGCCACCTTGTGGGGAGTGAGGAGGATCCTCAGGTTGCGGAACCAGGACATGAAGTTCGACCCATTGGTCTTAAGCTTTTCTTTCTCAAGGAACAGGCCAAGGTTAAAGGTGGGGCGAGACATCTACAATGGAATTTGCAAAACATAAGACGTTTGTTCATAATAAAGTACGGGTTCAAGTTTTATTAAAACTACCAGAACTCCCACTCAAGACGAGTATCCCTCTCATCGTCTTAGTGATTACACAATCCCCATCCATTACGCTACCCCCATCGATCAGGCGAATAGTATAACTTCAAAGGTAGACATCGTATATCAATCACATCACCATATGTGACTCGTGCTTAACCTTTCGGTACTTGTGTTCCGAGGCCATATACTGGTATATGCTAGGCTCGCCATAACACCCTCTAACGTATGCGTGTGCAACGTGGCTTACACCCACTGTATGCGAACGAAGAGACGAGTGTAGACGAAAAGGATCGAAACCCCAAACGACGTACCCCGTAACGTAGAACTTTATTGGTGGTGCATGACAAAGGGAGAACACTATTATCGGAATTTTGGGAGGGATCATCTTATATAACTACCGCCGTGTAACTAATATATATAGACATATATATATATATACACTATATAAGATGCACACAATCTACATAACATCTAAATGAAATGTAATGCGACATGATATGGTCTCCTCCGCGCCGATGGTCTCCTTCGCGCCAACAGTTTATATAAACAATTTAATAAACTTACCATGACCATATCATATTGCC
The DNA here is from genome assembly GCA_947311845.1 of Poa pratensis. Classification (NCBI taxonomy): domain Eukaryota; kingdom Viridiplantae; phylum Streptophyta; class Magnoliopsida; order Poales; family Poaceae; genus Poa; species Poa pratensis. Next base: position 23,463,823 of record CAMZMU010000111.1, read on the forward strand.
CCTGCAAAATAAAGTTAGACGCCTTCTACTTTATCTTTTTGCATATTTTACGTGGCTAGGGGCTGTCGTAAATAGAACCGCTTCATACCTACGATCCTATGACCACAACAACGATCAAATAATTGCATATTTATTCATCCCTTTCGGTCCCTCCATTGAAAATGCAAGACCAACTAAAGAGAGAGAGACAGACACCCGCCAGCCACATATACGATACAAGCCGCATGTCAGTTGTGGAACCAGTCTCGCGTAAGCGTACACGTAAGGTCGGTCCGGGCCGCTTCATCAACTCAATGCCGCCGGAATTGCAAGTGCACGCTAGAGGGTAGCAAATAAAAGAACGATGCCCCCATGAGAACATGGGTTCTAAAACCAGTATAGCTATATCTACGCATAGATCGGCTCTGATACCACTGAAGGGGATCGTGTACAGAAAACAAAAATTTTCCTAACAACGATAACCTTAAACTAGCCAGGATCTATACTATGCAGATACAGAGATACGCAGAAGATCGGTATACATACCCTTGTAGACCGAAAAGCGGGGATTACGCTCCCGCACAAGCGTTGTCGATGAAGCCGACGAAGCCGACCTCAAGGTCGTGTAGAGGAAGAAGACCTCCGAGCACCACAGGCGTGGCACCTCGCAGGGAATCACACACGTACGGCGAAGATGACTTCCTCTGAGCTCCGATCCAGGGACGAGCAGCGGAAGACTTGGACCGGAAACCAGCAACACGACGGTATGCTTATGGTGGAGAAACACTCACCCGTACGCAACTCCAATTGCGGAGTCACGATCAAAACCGGGAGAGAAAGAGAGAATTGGTGTGTTCCAAAAGGCTGGGGGGGCACCCATATATATAGGTGGAGGGGAGGCCGCCACGCTTGCCAGCCTGGCGGTGTGGGACTATCCCACACCAGCCGGCCAAGCAAGGTGGCAGCCGGCCCCCTAGGTGGGCTGCATTCGGCCCACCTAGGCCGGTTGGCCCTCCCCCCTTTTCTTTTTCTTTTTCCTTTTTGGGATTTTTCCCTAATGGGCCTCTAAGCCCATTTAAGAAAAACAGCCTTTGAAATTAAGAATTAATTAAATAAAACCATATTTAACTATTAATTACACTAATTAATATCAAATACATTTTATCCAATTTATTCCGGCTCCGAAAACTATTTCGTTGCTCTCCGATCTCCATCGGAACTCTCCCGGAACTTTTCCGGTGCTCTCTTTTATTTTCTCTTCTATTTCCGATCTATCATAAATGTCATCCTCCCTTAAGTGTGTTACCCTAGCGGTTCGAGATCTCGACAGACATAATCGAGACACGCTCTCCGATTAATGATTAATTCGTGGACCTTGGATACCCAGAATTAATCCCTGTGAGATAACGAATAACTTCTGTCGTTCGAACTTTAGACGTCGAGTCTTAAACCTTTTGCCTGGCGATACTTAGCGTGTCCGAGACTCGTTCATAGATATCATGATACCTAGCTTGATCTCGTTACCGACACACTATCTTCTACTCGTCCATGATAATATGTCCCCGTGACCTAGTCACATGCTTGCAAGCTTATTTGACATAATCTCACCGAGTCGGCCCTAGAGTATCTATCCTGCTATGCGGATTGGCAAATCCCGCTCTTGATCCCTCGTCTCAACATACTCCCTTCCGATACCCGAGAGGGACACCGTTATTGTCATACTATATAAGTGATGACGTTTGATGCAATCAAAGCACCTTCCAGGAATAGCAATAAGAGTTGATCTCACGGTCAAAGGTGTAATGACTACGTCCTACAAATATTGGGTATGTCCATCACATCGTTCTACCAACGATATGACCCCATTTTCAACTGACATCGTTGTCACATAATCGGGAAACCTCGATCATCGATTGCACAATGGACTAGTCAAGTAGAGGCTACTAGGGACCTGGTTGTCTACGTATCACACGTGTATTAATGTTTCCGCTTAATACAGTTATAGCATGATACAAAAACGTATTATGAACAAATGAGATATGATAAATAAAATACTTTATTAATTGCCTCTAGGGCATATCTCCTTCAGATACCTTGATCCTACTCCAAAACAATGACCTCGACATTGCCAACCTGAAGTTCTTACTTCTCTGCTTTGAAGACATGTCAGGCCTAAAGATCAACTTTCACAAAAGCGAAGTTATTGTCCTTGACCAATGCATGGAGGAACAGAAGAGGGTAGCAAACATGCTGAACTGCAAGCTAGGGGCGTTCCCTTTTACCTACCTAGGGCTCCCGATCTCGGATCGAAAGTTGACGATTGAGCAGTGGCAATTCTTGATCAACATGCTTGCGGCAAAGGTCGAAGTGTGGATGGGTAGGTTACTTTCCTCGGGGCGAAGGCTAATCTTATGCAATGCATGTCTAGATGCACTCCCGATCTTTGCTATGGGGTTGTTCTTTCTCCAAGATGGGATTCATGAGAAGTTTGACGCAATTAGAGCTCGTTTTTTCTGGGAAGGAGCGGGGCCCAAACGTAAGTATCACATGGTGAACTGGCCGGCCATGTGCCGTCCGAAAGAGTGTGGAGGGCTGGGGCTCTCCCACACCAAAAACATGAACAAGGCCTTGATGATGAAATGGATTTGGAAGCTCTATCAGAATAATAACTCTATTTGGAACTTGATTGTTAGAGCGAAATATCCAGAAGCTGGGGATATATTTGCTAGTCAGTCTCAAGGCGGCTCTCAATTCTGGTGCAGCCTACACAAGATCAAACACCTCTTCAAGCTTGGTGCAAAACACACGGTGAAAGATGGTGCCAGAACTTTGTTTTGGTCGGACTGGTGGGCGGGTGCTGCCCCTTTGAAAGATAGTTTTCCTAGGCTGTTTAGTATCTGCGACAACCCGTTGCTAACTGTCAGACAGGCGTTCAGCCCTTCGGAGGAAGGCGTCGGTTTCCGCAGATCCATGGATGAGCAGACGCTAGTGCAGTGGACTCAGCTACAAGCGGAGTGTCAGGATGTTTCGCTTCAGGAGGGCCTGGATGTGATCACCTGGGCACTTGAACCATCGGGCAAGTTTTCTGTGGCTTCTATGTACAAGAAGCTGTCGCAAGGGGCGACAGTGGCCTATAGCAGGGACATTTGGAAAGCCAAATTGCCCCTCAAGCTTAAAATCTTTACCTGGCAGCTTGTGCTTGCCCTCGGGAAAGCAGCTGGCGACGCGCCATGGTCCGTCAGACGGCAAGTGTGCCTTATGCGGGGAACCTGAGGATGCCTCACACATGTTTTTCACATGTGTTTTTGCAAAATTTGGCTGGAGTGTGCTTTGGAGAGCTCTTGGGTGCAGTTGGTGCCTGCTAACTTTCCGCAATTTTATGCTATTGTGCAGTCTCTTTTGGGACAGCAACGCAGAATCAGCTGGGTGCTGTTCTCTGTGCTTTGCTGGGCTCTTTGGACAATTCGTAATAAGCTAGCTATAGAAGCTAAGCTGCCCAAACATCCATCTGACCTGGTGTTCAAACTTGCTATGTTTATCCAGGTGTGGGCAAATCTCTCTAAGCAGCAAGATAAGGAGCACCTCCTGATGTTGGCCAGCAAAATCAAAGGAATCTACGCGGAGCTGGCGCCTGGGCGGTCTCTCCCTTAATCTGTCGTTGCTATCCTAGTTTTATAGCCTTTATTATCACCGGTTTGTTAGCGGGGAGGCCGGCCCCTTACTGTTCTTCCTAGTTGCTGTTGGCCTCAGCATGGTGTAATAACTTGTTCTGAACCTTGGTGTGCTTTATTAATTTAAAGCCGGGCAGGGATGCCTTCGTTCTAAAAAAAAATTTGCCTTGTAAAAATCGAATACAGTCATCATCGCCCGTTAATCAGCAGCTGTTCTGAAACAAATAAAGATTTGGAGCAGCACTGTATACACACGCGCAGAGCAGAAGGGGGGACGTGCTGCGGAGATTTCTCCGCCAGCACCCTGCCGCATCTCAACATCGTCGTCGTCTCCATCAGATCATTTATTCCGTTCACCTGCCTTGCCCTCTCCGAATTGCAACCTCGCGTTCCTGCAAATCGCCTCCCCCCACCAAGATTCCCCATCCGCTCCTCCCCTCGCTGGAATCGCCGGCGGGCTCTGAGGATTCGAGGCGGCCGGCCGCTTGTGAATCCCCCATCCGGTATCTTGTCTCTCTTCCAAGGATCGAGGCTGATTGGAGTGAAATCGCCGCCTTTGGTCCCGTCCGGCGTCCGTCTCGCTCGGGACCGGCGATCCGGGGCAGTTCTTGAGGTGGGTTCTTGCCGTCTTTCCCCAACAGTGCTCCCTAAATTTGAGAAATTTCGGGAGCATTTGAGAAGGCCTCGTCTTTGAGCGTCCATGGGGTTCCTCAGCCTCGTGGGCAACTCCTTTGGCTGCTCGGCCTCCGGCGAGCGCCTCGTCTCAGCTGCCCGGGACGGCGACCTGCAGGAGGCGCGTGCGCTCCTCGAGTACAACCCCCGGCTAGCCCGCTACTCCACATTCGGAGGCCGGAACTCGCCGCTGCACTACGCGGCGGCACAGGGCCACCACGAGGTAATGCCATCAGTCTGTCTGCTAGACCAGCTAGAATTTTGACATTCGTGTTGATTGGGCAAAGGACCTGCCCTCACATTTGCCTGTTGCTTGTGCCATGTTTAGATTGTTTCTCTGTTGCTCGAATCCGGTGTCGAGATCAACCTCAGGAATTATAGGGGGCAGGTAAACTCAGTTTGTGGTACATTTGCTTCTTTACATTTCCACATTCAGAGAAGAAGTGGGTCGACAATTTGTATCTAATAAGTATGTGTATGTTTCTGACTATGTCTAGACTGCTTTGATGCAAGCCTGCCAATATGGCCACTGGGAGGTCGTTCAAACACTGATGCTCTTCAATGCAAATGTGAGCATTTTGCTTGCTGTTCGCTGTGATTCTTTTTGCTGCTGGGATATGCAGTCCTGAGGCGGTGAAATTTCTTTCAGATCCACAGGACAGACTATCTGAATGGAGGAACGGCTCTCCATTTTGCTGCACTGCATGGTCATGCACGATGCCTTCGTATTGTGCTTGCAGATTATGTGCCAAGCATACCAAACTTCTTAAACCAGACGAACAACAAACCATCCGAAGAAGTATTGGATGCTGATTTTGATGATGAGTATGTTCGGGTCCCTTGCTTGTTTCTCCTTTATTTTGTAAACAAACAATGTAGTGATATATCTGTCTTTAGCAGTGGTTTGGTCAAGATGGTAAACTGGAAGGCAGATGGAGGCCTAACTCCACTTCATATGGCAGCGTTAAATGGCCATGTGGAGTGTGTACAACTGTTACTAGACCTGGGAGCATGTGTTTCTGAGGTCACCATTGAAGATGGAACAACTATTGACTTGATAGGTATTTTGCAACTGTTTGTTTTTTCTGTTGCTTTTTACCTCAATAGGAGGAACTTTCTTTGAGGTACTTGTTCTTTGTTAGCTTCACTGGTTTTTTAGCGTACTGTTGTTCTAAGTTCTTAACATGATAGGGATTCATACATTTGCATATAGTCCACAAATTAACTCCAATTATTCGTTGTCTGGAAATGTTTCAGTATGTTGTTCCATAAGTACTTCACTATACTCCCTCTATTACTGTATTTTTCAGCTTTTGTATTTGATTCAGATGATGGTTGTAATTTATAAGTCTTATTGCTTTCATCTGACAGGATCAGGTAGCACCCCACTTCATTATGCTGCTTGTGGTGGAAATGCTGCATGTTGTCAAGTATGTTCTGTTAGTCTGACGGCAATTTTGTTGTTTAAATGTTGTGTGATTGTCTCAACATCTGCTAAGCATGCACTGTTCAATGCAGCTTCTTATTGCTAGAGGAGCCAAACCTTCTGCAAAAAATGCTAGTGGGTATGATTTTGTATTTCTGATACATACAAAGAACTTTCATTACTGTTGTCTTCATTATGATTTGGTTAAGGAGTTGTTTATTTGCCTTATGCAGCTCGACCCCGTTAATGGTAGCGCAGTCATGGCATAGAAACTCTCTTGAGGAAATTCTAAGCAATGAACCAGGGGATCAGATACGCACTCTTCCTTCTCCATATTTGTGCCTCCCACTTATGAGTATCATGAACATTGCCAGGTTAGTGTACTAAATCTTGCGAAAGTGAACTTTATCCTTTCCATTTGGCCTGCGCATGTGCAAATTGAGTTTTGAGGCCCCGTGCATCATCGGACTGGGATCATGTCTAATATCTTAAACAATAAAATCTGATGCTAAATAGAATTTATTTCATTTTCTGGTTCTTTAATTCCCATATGATAAAATTTACTAAATAAGTGAGCATCATTTCTTATAGGTTGTCATATTTTGTTATTCATATGTGTATTATTGACTTGCTTAATTATTTGTCTCCTATATGGGAGTGTGGTCTCAATTTTTTAACAGACTGTTATATTAAACTATTTTCCAGTGCTTATATTGGTAAGTGGTATCATCTGATAGTAGGTGGCCATTTGTTTTGTAGGGAGTGTGGTTGGAGGTACCTAAACCACTCACCTGTATGTATTGACCCATGTGCTGTCTGCTTAGATGGGAGCTGCTCTGTTGCTGCACAAGGTACATTTTGCTTACATATTATTGTAGCTTAAGCAAACTGACAGATCACTGGAGAAATTTTCATCTTTCACAAAAGGACATTGAAGTAAGCATGAGTGTCATTGAAGTTCATTAATTAGCTCACACTTTATGTTCTGGTTCATATCCACTTTATTATCTGGTTCATCTGCTCTGTTGTCGTGCTTTCGGCCAATAACTGCTAGCCGTACAGTAAACCAAGCGAACCTTTATCGACAAAATGGTAAATGCTGAACCCTTTTTCACCTATGCAGGATGCAAACATGAGTTCTGCACGAGATGCGCCCTCTACCTTTGCTCAACCAGCTACACGTCGGCGAACCCTGCAGGCGCGATACCGTGCCCTCTCTGCCGACACCCGATCACCTCCTTCGTCGCGCTCCCCGGCACGAGCCCGATAAGAGAGCTCCCGAGGAACAGCCTCTCGCTGTCGTTCTGCGCGACCTGCCCAGCGGTGAGCTCCGACTCCGCCGCGCCATCCTCGGCGGCCAGCCACCTGTACAGGGGAGGCGAGTTCCACTGCGGCATGCCGCCGATGGGGTCCTCCTCCTTCCGCTCCCTGAGCTGCCAGGCGATGAAGCTGAACCCCTCGTTCTGCATGGGCGCCGCCATGGACACGAACCCATGCCTCATGCGGTGCTCCAGGTTTGGGTCTAGCCTGAGCCGGTCGGCATCCCATGGGGAGACCAACCGGAGAGGGGCATGGCCTCTGACATTCAGCCCCATTGTTGCTACCGGTAGCTAGTGCCTAGTAAGTAATAAAACATGGAGTTTCCTCATTTTTCGCGGCCTTCTTTGAAGGGTGTCCCATTTTGCCTGTTATGTGGCTGCTGTCCCCCTCTTATTTTGGCTGTGGTGGCGGTCTCGATGCCCTGTTGTTGATACCTCGGTTTGTAAATAACCTTGTGGTGTCTTTGTATATTTTTGGGCGAGCAATGAAGTTATTGCCGTGGCATATTGCTTTTTTGTATGTGGCAACGATTTCGTAAGATAATACCGTGAGAGCTTCTTTTTTCAGTAAGATAATACCGTGAGAGCTGTGATGAGTGGCAGGCACAAAAGGGGCTGGTCGTCGCTGGGACAGCCGCGCAGCCGTGCGTGCATGTTCTCTGTGTTTGAGCTTTTGGTTGTCCCCATAACCGTCCATGTGTTGCTCTTCACGTACTAGTACTTTCAGTATTATTACTCTGTCATCACGAGATCATTGGAGATACTCCAGAAGAGATCTTTCCATTATAATTAGAAAAGTACATAACAGCTCTGTCCAAGAAAGGATGACACTGTCCGCTGAACTGGCCTCGATGTTTTTTTCAGCTGTGGCCGAGGTGCTTTGCATGATTTGGAACTGGCTGCGAGAAGTTGTCTTCAGGATGTCATTATTCGATTATTATTTGTGTCGGCACTTCTGATGCACCTTTTAGGAACAGCATGCACGTTACCGGTCGGCTTGTGGATGTTGCATAGCTTTTGCTGAACTCGCGGCCGGGCCACCGAGCTGGCAGCCGCGGCCGCGGTGGCGCCGTACGTCGGCCACTGGCGACCTTTTTTATTTTGAGCAACGACATCGGCCTAAAGAAAACTCACAGTTGCCTTTTTTGCGAAAGGCCCATCAGCACGGCCCGGTCACTGCGACGGCCCAGAGGGCCTTTCCACACGCCAGTTCGACTTCGAATCGACACCTTTCTCTGGGAAACAAAAAGGCTCAATCGTCTATTCGTCTTCCTCTCTGTCGCCCTGCCGCCCACGGAAACCGACTCACGATCAAACATGGAAGACGACGCCGCCGTATCCAACGTGCTCGGTGACGACGACCTCCTCGCCGAGATCCTCCTACGCGTAGGCAGGGGCGGAGCCCAATGGGCCAACCCTGATGCACAGGAATGCGGGTCAATTTTTTTTTTAATAGCACTTACCATCTAATATTGGGCCGTGCATCAGGTTGGGGCCAAGTTAGTGCATCAGGCAGCCCAAGAAGGCAAGAAGCAGCATGCTTCAGGACTCACCGGCCGCACGCGGAGACCGCTCTCGCTCTGGTCTCTCGCATTTGATCGATCCATTGATCGATCAGCAGTAACGACGCACCGCGCACGAAGCGTCTCGCACGTCTCACGCGACCCGAGCAGGCGCCGCCCAAGCGCGCGGGCCCAAATTTCTCGCCGACGAGGCGACGACCGACGACCGACGAGCCGACGCATTCACGCAGCGCCGGCGAGCGCACAGCTGCAATCAGCTGCTCTCCGGCGGTCCGGCCACTGCAATCGGACGCAGTCACGCAGCGCCGGCAAGCGCACAGCTGAAATCAAGGCGATTCATCCGCGAAATCAAGGTATTTGGAATCGCCGTTCTTCACGTTTGTCTCTGCTAGTCTCGTTCGTTTGTTCTTCTGGTATAACTGAATTTTCCTGTACCAAGTTGATTGCTTCAATGATGTTTTTGATTGGCTAGTTCAAGAGCTTGACTGCAGGTTCAATGAGACATCCTCCAATTTGCTTGTTTGGTCAGCGGCTTTGAGTCCAAGGGATTCATTTCGTGATTTTAATTTGGAGAGTTTGGTAAATTTGGCTAAGCTATATCCTCAAGATTTTGATTGTGAAAACATTTTTGCGCAATCGCCTCAATGACGACAGCTTGAGTGATGATGTTATTTGTTATGTGGAGAAAGAAGAAATGAAGAAAGTCACCAATGATCAAGTGATTGAGTATTTCATGGGTTTGACGAACCGACTCTACTAGAAGAATAAAAGGTAATGTGCTAACTTTAACTATGTGAATTGTATAATTTTTGTCATTCTACTATGTTCCGCTTGGAAATTAAGTCTACCTTTGATCTTGCAGGTTATTGAATCTAGGTGTTGATGATGTATATTGGAATTTTAAAATGCTAGACATCTTTTACAAGTAAATTTGTCCTTTATTTCATCTATATAGTAATTTTTTTTGTTTTTACTTCTAGTTCTTATAAATTCATGCGTTCTCTTTATTATCTCATATTATGTATGCTAGCAATTGCAAACCATACGTGTTTATATAGTAGATTATTTCTTAAAAAATATCGCCTTAGTAAAGTGGTGCATCGGGGTCAGCTCAGCTCCAGCTCCGCCCCTGCCGCGTAGGCCTCCCCACCGACCTCGTCCGCGCCGCCTCCGTCTGCAGGCGGTGGCTCTACCACGCCTCCGATCCGGCCTTCCTCGCCCGTTTCCGCAACCTCAACCCGCCTCGCCTCCTCGGCTTCTACTTCCGAAGATTTCGAAGGGGTGCACGCTTCGTGCCTCTGTTTCCTCAGCCCGCCGAGCTGGCCGCCGCCGCCCGCCGAGCTGGCCGCTACAGCTTCAGCGCAGGCGACGACATCCAGAACTGCAGGAACGGACGAACGGTGGCGTCTTCACCAGCGGCAGGCGCGGGGACGGATTCAGCCTTGGAGTGCACAACCCGCTTTGCCCTCAGAGATCCATGGCCATCGACCCACCAATCTTGCCACCCCCATCACCGGTGATACCAACATCCTTTCTAATACTCTCCAGAGAAGAACAAAGTGGCGCCTTGTCCTACTTTTATGTGTTGAGTTCCGCTTCGAGGTGGGAGCAACAGATATGTCAGCAAATCTCACGGCGCGCGTGTATATGTTGCAAGATGGAGTCTGGTCAATGCATACCTCGGCCACGACTCAGATCCCTGGCCGGCGGGTTGATATACAAGCTATGATGGTCGACAATAAAATCTATATCATGGTCACCTTGATAGACATCGCAGTCTTGGATTTGACGACCTCAAGTTTTTCCACAATTCAGCTCCCAGAAAAAGTGAAAGACTTCATGATAGCCCGGGCTGATGACGCTTCCAGTCTGTATCTCATTGGGTTGAAAGAGCGTCGTCAACTTCGCATATGGCTCCGTAAGGGAGACAACTGGTCGATTGTGGATACCATTTGTTTGCATGAGATGCTTGCAAATCTGATGGTGTCAGATTGCAGGGTTAAGGATGAGCGAACTTCTTTTCTTCAGTTAAACCATGTGGGGGACAACGCTGAGTTTGTGCTCTTGAAAATGTGTCGATTCCTGCTCTATCTAGATATGAGGTGCAGGACACTGCGTACATTGTACGAGTTTTCACAAGACCCACACAGCGTTGGTATACAGCCTTTTATGATGATCTGGCCTCCCACATTCCCTGCGCTGAAGTGTGATCCTACCAGGTTCGTCTTTTCGCCTTTAGATAATCTGTATACTGCTCTAGCTTGTTGAGGTTATGTACTATAGCAATGTGAGTCTTCCATCACTATTTGGCATAGCTTGAAGAACGGTGTTAGGTATATCATTGATTCCTTACGCCATTTTTAGATACTTGTGAACCGACATTTTAGAATGCCCGCGTTAAGATTATTTAAAAACACTTTGGTATTGTGGTCATAATGTATGGTGTTAAAAGGGGAGACACTTCCGTGAGGGTGTTCTTTGAATGTTAAAAAGTACAGACTCCAGACTGTTCAAAAATTGCATTTCGTACTGTATCTTGTCGTTGATTGCTAAACATATACTAAATCTTCAAGTTTACGACATATTACTCCATGGAATGATAACTTTGGTCTAGACATGTCTTTCCCATATATAGTCTCATAATAGTAGCATTTTATACTGGTATTAAAATTGGATGTTCAGAAGTGCAAACATGTTTTTTTCAGTACGTTGATGTACAATTGAATTATCATTCTGTATCTGTATGCCGAAGCATGCTGTTGTGCAGTCGATCATTTATCTCTTATGCATGATTCCTGATTCATGTATATCATAGCAAAATGTTTCTTTGATATGCCTAGTAGAATATACAAGTTAACAATGTGTAATTTGTTCTTCTGTGGCCTTCTATGATCAGGGATTTGCTTACTGTATCATGAAAATATGCATGTCTAGGATATGAAGGCATTTAAAAGAACTTCATTGGAAAAATTCTTTACTTTTACTTTTGTGAGCACATAATATTTGGTCATCGTTTTACTAGCCACTTGTCTAAACTTTGTATCTCCCAATACACTTTCATTGTTAATACCAGCTTACCGTTGTTTTTAGCATAGTACTTGAATTACTTCATACTGGTTACGAAATTAGATTTCATAATGTCGATGAGTGTCGATGCTAATGTGTCAGGTTATGTCATATTACTCCATAAGATCGTTACATTTGTTAAATCTTGGGTTGGCACCAGAAAACATGCTTCAACTTTTTCTTCCCAATATATAGTCTAATGATAACGATTTATAGTGTTGCTGAAGATGACTCGTTTAAGGATAAAAGAGGGGAAGATTTACGACTTTCTATGCACTCTCAGCCAGTCCAGAAGAAGCAGAGAAGATAGAAGATGGCTCCCTTTATTATTTAATAAAATAGAGGACTCGTCAGGTTCGAACTTGCATAGGCCTTACTAAGATTATTTTAGCATGAACATTTAATTCTGCTCTCATCACTGTTTTCTGAATACTCCGGCTGCAAAACTATAAATTGGATGTTCAAAAGTATGACATGGTTCTATTCAGGATGTCGATGTATATTGAAATGAATTTTGCAATGCAAAGTTTTGTTTAGTGGATCGTGTATCTCTCTTATATTATAGCAAAAAATTCTTCCATAGGACCGGCGGATATCCTTCTATGATCAAGAATAGTCTTACTAGACTGCAAATAGTATAATGGGAACATGCCTCTGTAGGATACGAAGGCATTTAGCATTTTAGCCTGTACCCCTGCGGGAACAATTGCATTAGTTTGAGCACATCTAATATTTAATTATCGTTGTACTAGCCTCTTGTATTCATCTTTTTTTTATTCTAAAAAATTTCCCATCCTGATCTATATTATGTTCTCTTGAAATAGAAATGTCATGTGAAGAAGGAAGATATCAGGAAGCTCTTGGATGGTGTCTAGCTACGGTGACTACTTTGGCATCATACATGGGCGAGCAATAGTTAGTGCTTTTTTGTAAGTACTCCCTCCATCCCAAAATAAGTGTCTTTGATTTGTCCAAATATAGATGTATCTAGACGTGTTTCATATATATATAGATACATTCATTTTTTTGGCACATCTTAAACACTTATTTTGGGACCAAGGGAGTAGCAGATAGAAGTTCGAACTGTCCTTATTAAAACTTGTAATCGATGTATTAATTGGGAAATAGGATGTGATGTGATCGGATCAGGTACTCCTATATATCGTGTGGTGTGATTACTGTTTGCAGTTGAGATCTTCGTTTTGTTTGGTTGAGAAGAGAAAACCTTGTACGTTGATTAGTTATCACACTACTGTTGTTACAGTCTTCTTGTTCTACTGATAGCTAGCCTGCTTGTTACTTGTTCCCTTTGGAGAGGTATTTTCTTGTCCAGCATTGCAAAATCTGTTTTAGCTCATCATGCGTAGGTCCAGTTTAACAGTAAAAACCTTTCCTTGAGACCACAATAGGTCTACACTGCATGAGACTATGAGAGGCGTTTATGGATAATATTCTGGAACTGGCAGTCTGTATGCTGATTTTATTTTTTGAATTTGGCAGTCTGTATGCTGATTATTAGAGGTAACGATCTGATACCGGGCAACGGCAAAACTCGTTCATTTTTTTAGACGGAAGGCTCGAGCTGAGCCCGGCTTTAAATTAATAAAGTCATCCGGCTAGGTCAAATAACACATAAACATCAAGGTCTAAAGGACGCAATAAGGATCCAGGTAGCACGCAGGCTACATCAACACCTCAACTCAAAACAGGGAGTGAGGGAAACACACAGCCCGTAGGCACAACGGATACAAGCGGCAGGCGAGAGTGAGGAGCTAGTCTCTATCCCTGGTGGTATCATGGAGCGCGCGGATCCTGCCAATCACCGCCTCCAACTCTCCTCTGTCCTGTCGTCTAGCCACCGGCTTTCACACCTGCAAAAACATAGACATTTTATATAGGCTGTCAGCCGGCTGCGAAGGGAAGCTCCCCTCAATAGTAAACTTGTTCCGCATGTTCCAAAGCATTCAGCAAAGGGAGGCACAACAGATCCACAAAACCCGATGTGGCTGGCCCCTGAACCCCATAACAAGGCGATAGAGTTCCGCGAAACAAGAGGGATTCCAAGAACAGGAAAGCAGTTCCCTAACTGCGCTCCACAGGAATCTAGTGAGGGTGCACCCAAAGAAGATGTGATTCGTGTCCTCTGGTTCATCACATAGGGCGCATCTGCCACTCGCGGGCCCATATCTTCGACAAATGTTATCGCTGGAGGGAAGTCATTTCCTCACCAATTGCCATAAGAAGACACGAATCTTCAGGGGAACCGAAATTCCCCAGATCTCGCCAAAGTGCTTACGGGGACTACCCTGGCACAGTTTGAGGTATAGCGATCTAACCGAGAACCTTCCAGAAGGTTCTAAGGTCCAGGATAAGATGTCTTTCCCCACGGAGGGGTGACAGGGAGTGATCTCCCTAAGGAGGTCATCCCACTCCACCCGTTCAAGGAGGCTGAAAGCCCTGCAGCATGGGATATACCATTCCCCATCTTGGAATGTCTGAGCGACATAAGCACCCGGATCCGCGGCAATAGCAAATAAAGAAGGGAATCTGACCCTCAAGGGTCCTGGCCCCACCCACCAGTCATCCCAGAACCTCGTAGATGTACCATCACGGATCTCGTGTTTAGCTCCCAAGCTTTACAACGGCTTAACTTTCTAGATAGCGTTCCAGAACTAAGATCCCGGGCCATTAGAGTCCACGAGGAGGTCCTTGCGCCTCAGGTACTTGTTGCGAATGATGTCCGCCCAAAGCCCCTGCTGGCCGGTCATAAGTTTCCACACCCATTTGACCATGAGACACAAGTTCATAAGCTTGGTGTCCATAATGCCCAGGCCCCCCATGGCCTTGGGTTGACACACGGCAGACCAACGAACCCAGTGATATTTCCGTTCGGCCCCGTTATTCTCCCAGAAAAAACGAGACCGATGCTTGTCCATCGTCTTGTGGACGCCGTCCCCTAGGAGGCACACCCCCATCGCATGAAGGGGGAGGCTAGATAGACATGCGTCCGTGAGGGTCAGGCGAGCAGCAGAGGACATAAACTTGCCCAGCCAAAGGTCCGCGCGCTTTGCGACTTTCCTTGTGAGGGGGCCCCAGTCCCCAGCACATAAAGCTCCGTCACTGACCGGAAGGCCCAGATACGTGACAGGAAAAGACCCCAGTCTACAGTTGAGCATATTAGCAATGCGCTGTTGCTCTTCGGCGCTGACCCCCACGGCCAGCACCTCGCTCTTATGGAAGTTAATCCTAAGCCCTGACATGCTCTCAAAACATAAGAGAATGAATTTGAGGTTGGCCACGGCCAGGTCGTCAGGTTGAATCATGATGATCGTATCATCCGCATACTGCAGGTGGGAAATTCCCCCAGGAATCAGGTGCGGGATCACGCCCTGAATGTGACATGCGGCTCTGGCTTTATCAAGGATAGCAGCCAGCGCCTCAACGACATAGTCGAAGAGAAGGGGGGAGAGCAGAACCCCCTGGCGAACTCGGCGACCGTTGCGGAAGAAATTGCCCATATCACATTGATGGTGATAGCAGTCTGCCCCCCGAGACCAGACTCAGCGCCCTGTGCACCCAACCTGGGTCGAAACCAGCTCGAGTCAGCACTTCTCGCAAGAAGCCCCAACTGACTCGGTCATCACTCCTTCATGGAGGAGCCGACCCTTAATGAAGGCCGACTGGGTGTTACTGATCGTGCGGTGTGCAATAGGGGCTAAACGAAGAGCATAAGCTTTAGCAATGAACTTAAAGGCAACATTGATCAGAGCAATAGGTCTAAACTGTTTAATGTCCTCTGCCCCTGGAATCTTCGGAATGAGAGTGAGTACTCCAAAATTAAGCCGCGCAATGTCAACCCTCCCCAGAGAGAAGTCATTCGCAATGGCCAGAATATACGGCTTGACCAGGGCCCAAAACTCTTATAGAAGCTTACCGGCAGCCCATCAGGCCCCGGCGCCGTATCTACCTTCATGCTAGATAGGACCGCGTCCAACTCTTCTCCCGTGAAGGTTAGCATGAGTGTCGTATTTTCCTCGTCTGAGACCTGCGGACGGGCACTCCACAAGGAGTGCGAGAGCGAGAACAGAGCTGTCTCGCTCGGGGAGCCCATCAGGGCGCGGTAGAAGTCGTAGATGTGTGCCTGAAGCGCAAGGGGTTCGGAGATGATCTCCTGATCGGTCGTGAGACGCGAGATCGCACACTTCCTCCTTCGGCAATTGGCCACCGTGTGAAAGAACGCCGTATTGGCATCTCCTTGACATTGGCAAAACTCGTTCTTAATGCCGCAAGGACATCGGCCTAAAGAAACTCACAGTTGCCTCGTGGGCTTTCTGTAGCCCGCCTTCCGAAAAGCCCGAGCAGCGCATTGCGACAGCCCAAACTGAGTTCGACACGAAACCTTTTCTCCGGGAAAGGAAAACTGCTCGAAATCACTAATTAAAGGGTTCCCTTCGCGAAGGTAAACCCGTGCGCGTTGTGGTCTTGACAAGTGTCAGCTTCTCCTTTTACACGGTCCCTGCGGGTACTTGCATGTGTGACAAGTGGCAGCATGAGAGAATTTTGGTGGGTTTTCTTCTCTCCCCGCACAGGTTTGTACCGTATTTATTTTGAGATTCGCTTTTTAAAAATGAAATATTTTGAGAACCGTTTATCCAAATTACGAACCGTTTTCACTTTTGAGCTCCTCGCGTCGAGATCTTCAAAACTAGATCTCATGTTGATAGGTTTCGACGAACTTTTTTTTACAACCGGTTATGTATAGTTGTACAACCGGTGTCTGTGTAGTTGTACAACCTGTGTTTGTACAAACTGTGTTTGAGTAGTTGTACAACATGTGCCTATATAGTTGTACAACCTGTGTCTGTACAACTTGTGTCTATCTAGTTGTATAACCTGTGTCTGTACAACTTATGTCTGTGTAGTGTACAACATGTGTCTGTGCAGTTGTACAACATGTGTCTGTACAAACTGTGTCTGTCTAGTTGTACGACATGTGTCTATCTAGTTGTACAACATATTAGTTGTACAATATGTATCTATATAGTTGTACAATATGTACATCTAGTAACAACATAAATGTACATCAATTTTTTTTACTACGAATAGCTCATAATTTATACTTTCTTTATATACGTACATGTACAACTGCTGTACACATGCATAAGTTTTGCACCTCCGTCTAAAAAAAATTGAAACAGCAGCGAACGCATGTAAAAGAAAAGCAGAAGAGAACGTACATGTACACTGTACATTGCACTCTATTTATTTTTGTACTATTATGTGTTCCATGTACTACCGCTGTTTTTGTACTTCGATCGAACGAAAAGTGCAGATCACAAATGGAGTATGGTTTTCTGCCTTCGTACGGCGCGCGTGGGCATGTACGCGCCGGATGGACGCAACGTACGCACGCCCGTTCAGCTTTCGCCTGATCGTTCGGTAGCTCTCGCGCGATTGTTCGGTCAGCAAATTCCACGTACACGCGCGCAGCGGGGCGGACGTACGCGCGTACGCGGGAGGCTTCGCTCGCCCGGCTGGACGTACGCCTACGCGGCTTCACGTTTCGCGTTGCCGTACGAAAATTTGCTTGCATCGCTCGTACCCACGTGGCCTGCTGTGCGCTCGCCCGGAAGCGCGGAAACGACCTTCGCGAAGGGAAGCTTTTTTTTTTTTAAGGGAGTTCGAGTACAGAGATCAACAACAAAACTAACGCACCCACTCGAACAGAGTAAGGAAACACACACCACACGCCGAGATCGGAGCCACCACGCCGCACACCTCCATCGAGCTCCAGCAGCACGCCGCCGGAGAAGAGGAAGGCGAGCTTACCTCGCACCGAAGACGACGGCCTGGCCAAACATGTTGAAAAGCTGCATGAACCAACCGACGCAAGCACCGGCATCTGGGCGTTGAACGACCATCAGCACCAAGCCGCCACCAGCACCACCCTTCTTCCACAAATCCATCCGAGCCCGCCGTCGAGGAGGAGCTTCCCGCCTGCAACTCCCACAGATCTTGAGCAAAAGCACCGCCTAGCACCGAGGTGAAGGCCGAAGAACCCCAGAAGCAAGAGCCAGCTCCGCCGTCACGAACGCCGGCTCGGGGGGAGGCACGCCGCGGCTCCAAGAAGCGGCGGACGCGCCGAGGACGACGGATCTGCACCGAGCCTCCACCGGAGCACCACGAGCAGAGGAGAGGACCGCCGACACCAAAAGCCTCTCCGGCAACGCCACCACCTCCACAGCGCCGCCGGCAAGCACCCCACGCACACCTAACTATGTACACGCCGGGATCCATCGATTCCCCACCCTCCCGCCGCCGGAGCGGCCGCGGAGGGCGAGGAATCAGCCGGATCGCCGGCGGCGAGCTGGTTGCGAAGGAGACGCCCAAAAATTGCCCTTTATCACTGTAGACGGGGAAAAGGGAGGAGGTTCCGGTGTTCTGCCTACTAATCAAACTGCTCAATCGCCTTCCTCTGCCCCCACGGAACCCAACTCACGATCGAAGATGGAAGACGACGCCGCCGTATCCAACGTGCTCGGCGACGACGACCTCCTCCCCGAGATCCTCCTCCTTGTTGGCCTCCCCACCACCCTCGTGCGCGCCGCGGCCGTCTGCAAGCGGTGGCTCCACCACGTCTCCGACGCAGCCTTCCTCCGCCGTTTCCGAAAACTCAACCCGCCTCACCTCCTCGGCTTCTACATCCAACGGTTTCAAGGGAACCCACGCTTCGTGCCTCTGTCTCCTCTGCACGCCGATCTGGCCGCCGCCACCGGCGTCGTTGGGGGCTACAGCTTCGGCGCAGGCGACGGCATCCAGGACTGCAGGAACGGCACCGTCTTCACCGGCGACAGGCGTGAGAACGGAGTGATCAGCCTTGGAGTGCACAGCCCGCTTTGCCCTCACAGAGCCATGGCCATCGACACACCACTCTTGCCACCCCCATCACCACTGGTACAAACAACCCCTCTAATCCTCTCTAGAGAAGAACAAAGTGGCGCCTTGACCTACTTTTACGTGTCCATGGAGATCCAGGCAGAAATTCTGACAGCAGATTTGACGGTGCGTGTGTTCATGTTGCGAGATGGAGTCTGGTGCACGCACACCTCGGCCACGACTCAGATACCTCATTGGCGGGCGGGACTACGAGGTGTGGTGGTCGGCAATAAAATCTACATGATGGTCACCTTGATGGACATCACCGTCTTAGATTTGACCACCTCTAGTTTTTCCACAATCCAGCTCCCACAACGAGTGCGAGACTTCAGAGTAAAAGACTTCATGATATCACAGGCTGATGACGCTTCCGGTGTGTATCTCATCGGGTTGAAGGAGCGTCAACTTGGCATTTGGTTCCACAAGGGGAACGGCTGGTCGATTGTGGATACCATTTGCTTGCACGAGATGTTCGCAAATCTGATGATGTCGGATTGCAGGATTAAGGAAGAGCACACTTCTCATATCACTACAGCAGGCGCCTTCTGTGCCGACGGTACATAACCGTCGGCACAGACACCTTCCCCGTCGGCACAGGGCTGTGCCGACGGTCACCGTCGGCACAGGGCCGTCGGCGTAGGTGCCCGTAGGCACAGGATTTTTGCCCGTCGGCACAGCTTATCCCCGTCGGCATAAGAGGTCCCTACGGTGAAAAAATGCCCGTCGGCACAATTTCCGTCGGCGTAGGTTCGGTGGGTCCCACGTGGAAGAGCTCGCCTGAGAATCTGTGCCGACGGTAATACCGTCGGCACAGGTGTGCACGTGGCGTCTCCTGGGCGTCTCCTGAGCGTCTCCTGGGACGTACCTGTGCCGACGGTATTACCGTCGGCACAGGCATGACCATTTGGCACAGATCAAGACCTGTGCCGACGGTAATACCGTCGGCACCGTCGGCACAGGTTAATCCCCAGATTTTTTTTAGCGGTTTGGTTGCAGCGCTGGTTTTTCAGCAAAAATAGCAGAAAATATAGATCACAAACAAGATCACACATATCTGGAGCAATATCATCATGCACAATAGTAATATCATCAGTGGATACACACATAGCATCATCATACATAGGGCAATGTCTAGAGGCCTCAAGCCCTACATCTACTGCGGCGGCGACGGGGTGTACCCCATGTCTCCCGGGTGAACAGAGGCGATCGACGTCTCGGCGCAGCAGTAGAACCACCAGAAGAAGGCGAAGCACCAGGAGAAGTCGAAACACCACGCGAAGCACTAGGAGAAGGACCATCGGGATGTACCGGTGTGATGTCACGGTAACCCGGCGAAGGATCAGCTTCCAACCTCACCATCTCACGCGAACCCGGCGAGGCACTAGGAGAAGCACGACCAAAGTGTGGGTTCTCCGACGAGCATCCCGTTCCCTACATGTTTGAGCAAGAGTTAGCAAGTTGCGAGGCAAAGGAAAGCGGTATCCAGTGGTTTGGCATCAAACTTACCGGGGTCGATGAGTAGTAGGTAAGAGCGAACTCGTCCTTCGATGGAAACCGTGGAGACGGCCCCGGATCCGGAGGCTCCACCGTAGGAGGGGGGACCCGCACTCCAGTGGTGAGAAAGTTCATCACCGACTGCAAGATAGTTTAGATGTTAGACGTTGGCAAAATAAAGGTTCAAACTAGGAAAGTGGGACTTGTCATATTAGACAAAAATATAGGTTGAAACTTACCTCACGGAACGACTTTTGATACAAGGAGTAGGCTTTATTCATCTCCACCCACTGGGCATAGGCCACCTGATACTCCGCATTAGCGACTACACCCACGAGTATTATAGGCCTAGGCAAGAGTATGACTAACCTGAGCCACATCACTGGTTAGGACAAAATGGTTTGTTGTCATTCGTCTATGTACCCAAGTTTGTTGTCATTCGTCTATGTACCCAAGTTTGTTGTTATTCGTCTATGTACCCAAATTTGTTGTCATTTGTCTATGTATCCAAGCTTGTTGTCATTCGTCTATTTACCAGACTTATATCTTAGTTGCTACTACTCTGTTTCGATTAATGATGATGATGGGTGACTACTTTTCGCATTCATATTAAACAAACCAAGCAAATTACATTGACAACATAAATTACACAGACAACAAAATATCGGTAGTAGCGAAAACACAACATAAATTGAAGATACATGGTACTCTGCAAATTCTAAAAAGAAAATTCATCACTCTTGCCTTTCGAATTGCCTCCCGCATCACTCTTGCCTTTCGACAACGCAACACCCTTCTCCTTCGACGACGCCGCACTCTTGCCTTTCGAAATTCGCGACGTTATTTTATGTGGGTGGAGACCGCTATTCGGCGTAGCTATATACATATAGAAATGAATAAAAACATGTTAAATTTAATTGAGAGTAATAAATAGATACATAAAAATGAAGAAAAAAAAATGGGCAACCTGTGCCGACGGTAAAACCGTCGGCATAGGTTGGTGCGGATACATGGTGTGGTACGCGAAAAAATAATGTAACCTGTGCCGACGGTTTTCACCGTCGGCACAGGATTGTTCGGCTGCACGATGTAAAAGAAAAAAAAAGGAACCTGTGCCGACGGTGTTTACCGTCGGCAAAGGGTTGTGTCGACGTCACCTTTTAGTCCACGGGGACCTGTGCCGACGGCCGTCGGCACAGCTGTTCTGTGCCGACGGGGATATATGTGCCGACGGCCAGCTTGGTGGGTGGCCTCGCATGGAGCCTGTGCCGACGGCCCCGATAAAAACCCGTCGGCACAGGGTTTGGCCGTCGGCACAGGTCAGCTCTGCTGTAGTGTATTCGGATAAACCATGTGGGGGACAATGCTGAGTTTGTGCTCTTGAAAATTTCTCGATTCGTGCTCTATCTAGATATGAGGTGCAGGACACTTCGTACATTGTACGAGATGCCACAAGGCTTCCGATACATACATCCTGTTACGATGATATGGCCTCCCACATTTCCTGAGCTCAAGTGTGATCCTAACAGGTACGTCTTTTGACCTTTAGATAATCTGTATACTGCTCTTGTTGAAGTTATGTAGTGTAGCAATGTGAGTCTTCCATCACTGTTTGGTATACCTTGTAAAAAAAAATCCTTATGCCATTTTGAAATATTTGTTAACCGACATTTTTGAATGCCTGCGTTATGATTATTTAAAGACACTTTGGTACTGTGGTCATAATGTATGTTGTTAAAAGGGGAGACACTTCCGTGAGGGTGTTCTTTGAATGTTAATAATTACGGACTCCAGATTGTTCGAAAATTCTATTTCGTACTGTATCTTGTCCTCGATTGCTAAAACATATACTAAATTGTCAAGTTACGGCATACTACTCCATGGAATGATAACTTTTGTCTAAGCATGTGTTAGCACCATACAACATGTATCTTGTCCTCGATTGCTAAAACATATACTAAATTGTCAAGTTACGGCATACTACTCCATGGAATGATAACTTTTGTCTAAGCATGTGTTAGCACCATACAACATGTTTTGTAAACTTGATCTATCCCATATATAGTCTCATAATAGTAGCATTTTATATTGGTGTTAAAATTGGATGTTCAGAAGTGCAAACATGGTTTTCTCAGAACGTTGATGTATAATTGAACTGTATCTGTATGCCAAAGCATGCTGTTGCGCAGTGGATCATATATCTCTTATGCATGATTCCTGATTCACGTATATCATAGCAAAATGTTTCTTTGATATGACCAGTAGAATATACTCTCTCCGTTCCAAATTAGATGTCTTTCATTTGTCCACATGCGGATGTATCTATACTTGTAACATGTCTAGATACATCTGCATGTAGACAAATGGAAGACATCTAATTTGGAACGGAGGGAGTACAAGTTAATAATGGGTAATTTGTTCTTCTGCGGCCTTCTATGATCAGGGATTTGTTTACTGTATCATGAAAATATGCATGTCTAGGATATGAAGGCATTTAAAAGAACTTTATTGGAAAAAAATCGTCAATTTTACTTTTGAAGGCACATAATATGTGGCCACTAGTTACTTGTCTTAATTATTCAGTTGAAATTCCAAATTTTGTATCTCCCAATACATTTTCGTCGTTAATACCAGCTTGTCATTGTTCTTAGCATGATACTTGAATTACTTCAGACTTGCTACAAAATTATATTTCATAGTGTCGATGACTGTCGATTTTGTTTGGTAGACATATGCTAATGTGTCAGATTATGTCATATTACTCCATAAGATTGTTACTTTTGTTAAGCTTGTGTGGGCACCAGAAAACATGCTTCCTGAACTTTTTCTTCCCAATATATAGTCTAATGATACCAATTTATAGTGTTGCTGAAGATGACTCGTTTAAGGATAAAAAAGAGAAAGATTCCCGACTTTTGGTCCAGTCTCAGCCAGTCAAGAAGAAGCCAAGAAGATAGAAGACCACTCCCTTTTATTATTTAATAAAATAGAGGACTCGTCAGGTTCGAACTAGCATAGGCCTTACTAAGATTGTTTTACCATGGACATTTAATTCTGCTCTCATCACTGTTTTCTTAATAATCCGGCTGTAAAACTAGAAATTGTATGTGCAAAAGTATGACATGGTTCTATTCAGCATGTCGATGTATATTGAAATGAATTTTGCAATGCAAGGTTTTGTTTAGTGGATCGTGTACGGTGTATCACTCTTATATCATAGCAAAACTTTCTTCTATAGGACCGGCGGATATTGCAATTTAACAATGGGTAACTTGTGCTCGCATGGAACTTTTCCTTCTATGATCAAGAATAATCTTACTAGACTGCAAACAGAATAATTGAAACGTGCCTCTGTAGGATACGAAGGCATTTAGCATTTTAGCCTGTATCCCTGCAGGAACAATTGCATTATTTTGGGCACATATAATATTTAATTGACGTTGTACTAGCCTCTTGTATTCATCATTTTTTTTTAATTCTCAAAAATTTCATATCTTAATCTATGTTATGTTCTCTTGAAATAGAAATGTCATGTGAAGAAGGAAGATATCAGGGAGCTCTTGGATGGTGTCTATCTACAACATCGGTGACGACTGTGGCATCATGCATGGACGAGCAGTAGTTAGTTGCGTTTTCGTAAGTACTCCTTCCGTCCACAAAAGGATGTCTCAACCTGCCCTAAATTTGTATGTATATATACACTAAATCATGTCTAGATACATACAAATTTGGGATAGGTTGAGACATCCTTTTATGTACGGAGGGAGTAGCAAATAGCAGTTCAAACTTTCCTTATTATAACATGTAATCGATTTATTAATTGAGAAATAGGATGTGATGTGACCGGATCAGGTACTCCTATATATCGTGTGGTGTGGTTACTGTTTGCGATTGAGATCTTCGTTTTGTTTGGTTGAGAAGATAAAACCTTGTGTGTTGATTAGTTATCACTACTGGTGTTACAATCTTCTGGTTCTACTGCTAGCTAGCCCTGTTACTTGTTCCCTTTGGAGAGGTATTTTCTTGTACAGCATTGCAAAATCTGTTTTAGCTCATCATGCGTAGTTCCAGTTTATCAGTACAAAACCTTCCCTTGAGTCTTGAGACCACAATAGGTCTACAAGGCATGAGACTATGAGAGCCTTTATGGCAGATATTCTGGAACTAGCAGCCTCTATGTTGATCATCAGAGGTAACGAGCTCTGATGAAAAAGGCAGTGGTGAATACATCATATATGCATCTACAAGTTAGAATTGATTATGAATTACAATTTTACAGGGTGTGTATCATGCGGAAAGTGTTTGTTGCACATGAACACCAGTGCTCCTGTGTTTTTTTTTTTAAGTATTTCGAGGTCTCCAAAAAATTAATGAAAAAATAGAACAGTAGGTATGCACATACACTCTGGAGGCTACAATTTTCGTACAAAAATACATTGTATTTTAGGCTAAAAAAAAAGACAATTTTCGGCCCAAAACTAAGGTTTCTTTATTCCTACATATAGCCACAATTTTGTTTTTCACAGAGCCCAAAATAAAACAAATTCTTCACTGAAACTTTGCAGAAACATACAGCATATGGTTAGGCATCTGCGGATTTTTTTGGTAGTTTTATGGAATTAAAATGTATAATTTTTGAATTTTTCAAAACCAGGAGCACTGGTGCACCAAATCCTCTCTCGTGTATCATACCCATATGACAGTGTATCAAGTCGTGGGGTAGGGCATGTGTATATATGGGTACAGAAGCGGAGCTATACCCAAGCCGGGGGGGGGGGGGGGGGGGAGGGGCGCCCCCCAAGCCCACGAAAATTTTGGAATATTTTGGCCCAGTTTTACCAAAAAACAGTGATATTTGATGCATTTGCCCCCCCAATTATGGCCCAGTATGGCTTTGAAGCCCATTTACCCCTCATATGTTCAGCCAAGCTCCGCCACTGTATGGGTATACCGTATACATATATCCTACCCATTTACTTACATACATGTGGGCCAATGAAGCTCCCAACGGCCAGCCTCTAGCTGGAAGTAGCCCATGCGCAGCAGGACATCACCCTACCCGAGCACGATTGCATAAGGGCGGCCCAGCTACTTGCGTGTACTTCTTTTATTTCCTTGAGACAATTTTTATGTTGAATGTGCTAGATGAATGTGATTTGTGAACAATTGTGTGCGATTCATCTACCAAATGGGTATTCGGTAGGTAAGACCAACCGGTTGGCTTGTGGATGCTAAATAGCTTTTGCTGAAATCATGGCCATCGAGCAGGCAGCCACTTCTTTGCTGAACTCACGGACCTAATGAGCCAAGCTCGTTCATGCTTTCAAGGACAATGCCTCGTGCTTAGGCCATGTTTGGTCGCAGGGAGGTCTGAACCAACTTGTCCATAAGTTGTTTGGTGATTGTGCCGAGAAATTCTCGCTTCTCTGACCCGAGTTACCACACGCCATCGTTAGGCTAGTTCACGACACCGATTATTTTTTGTTCTCTAGGATTCTACAAAATTAAAATCTAAATTGGTTGCCCTGATTCATTTATTAAATTACAATTTTACGATTCTACTAGTTGAGATGTTGTCTTGTTCTTCTCCAAGTCGAGCTTGCCCCAAGACGATCGGTGTCTCCCTTGTTAGACTTCATTGTAATGTCATATTAACAGGCAAGGAGTAGTACTCCTTCCTCTTCGTATCCCTCTATAAATGCCACCGAGTGGGGGCTTTTCCCACTCCTATAAACACGTAACAGACCCCTCCACCGACATAGTATCAGAGAATAATTTGATCCCGAGAAATCCAATCAACATAGGCAGGATTGGGAATAGTTCTTGTATTATCTCCTTCTACAACCTTCAGAGTTTTTGGTGGAGCTGGATCGGATCCATCTAGCAGATCCATGACCTGAGCACCACGAAAAGCAGGCAACACTTGCGACCTCCAGAAGAGGTAATTGTCGCGGTTGAGTTTTTTCGAGGGTCGATAGCCAAGGTGGCGTTGCTGGAGACAAACATGCCATGGGAGGGAGGGAGGGATTTTTTTTGTCTCTAGATCGATCGAAGATCGATGTGCTTTTTGGTTCCTAGAACTGCAACCTAACGAAGGAAGAAGAAGGCTCTTGATACCATGTTCCATAGCAAGGTCATTCGTCCTCTCTACTCTCTAGGTCATCACAACATGACATGAGTTGTCGAATATATCTTTTGAGCGCACAAGAGATTTTCCATTGAGCTTCTTCATGAAATTGAGAAACTCGGTTATTTCATAATGCAACTCATCATCACTATTATTGTCTATGTTCACAGTCACATCACACGAGATATGAAAAGGCCTATGTAAGGGGTGTTGTACGTTGTCTCTCTATAGCCATAAGGCAAGTGTGATGTTCGTTTGAACAGTCGGACTTGAAGAGGGACTTCAGATCTCGTGTGATGTGATTGTGAATAAGAAATACATACATGTCTTCACTTTGCCTTCACTCATCGGTTTCGAAGGAGCCTTGTATTCCCATAAAGGACATGTATGTATTTCTTGTTGGACTTGGATAAGAGCTTCTTCTAACCCTTCTCACTTTGCCTTCACTCCTCCCTCTCGTGCGTGTTCGGCCCACCTTCACAAAAGGTCGAGCAACACAAAAATTTATTTCGTACAACAAGATACGAACCTTGCACCTAAGATAAGATGTAGGGCTTACGTGAGAACCAACATAAGTGGGACACTTTGTTGTACGTAAGTGAGAAAATAATATTTATAACATTATAAAGCAATGAAAAAGAATGAGATATATGCACGGTTAGTCACTGAACTTGGCCGAGATGAGCACTTTGGTCACTAAACTTGCAAAATGTTGCCCGCGGGTCACTCAACTTGGCAGAGATGAGCAAACTGGTCACAAACCATTGACTGAGCAGTTGACCATTGACTCTGACCATTTTTTTTGCAAAAACACCCCTGTAGAATCACAAAATCACAATTTTTTTTTTGCAAAAACACCCCTGTAGAGAGATATTAATGTGATTTTGGGATTCTACGGGGGTGTTTTTGCAAAAAAAAAATGGTCAGAGTCAATGGTGAACTGCTCAGTCAATGGTTTGTGACCAGTTTGCTCATCTCTGCCAAGTTGAGTGACCCGCGGGCAACATTTTGCAAGTTTAGTGACCAAAGTGCTCATCTCGACCAAGTTCAGTGACTAACCGTGCATATATCTCAAAAAGAATTAAACGAATATTGCAAAACCAACTGTCCAACTGGACAAACAAGACTCTGAGCGGCCCAATCTTTTATACTATGATTTTCACTCACCAAATGAGCAACCCTATTTCGTTTGCTAGGAGCGTGGTGGTACATCTTCGGAGAGGGCGCAGCGGTTGCGGATCATCGTCGTTTAGTCAATCCACCTATGTCGTCTTTTATTTCTTCTTTTTCTTTCTTTAGGTGCTTGTTGGCTGTCGCCCCAGCCGTGTTTCTCATTGGTTGTATCGGGTGGTTGCTATATTAATACAGCGGGGCTACGGCCTATTTCGTCAAATGAGCAACCCTATTTAGCCTTGCGCTCTGGGATGAACGCACTAGTTAAATTACAACATACTCTCTATGTTTTTGGTCATTTATTATATAGATACTTTGGAGAAATGTATAGGTAGATTGGATACCCATTTAACAAGACAAACTAAGAGCTATAATGTGAACCCATGTTAGCATGAGTTAGTTAACGTTAGTACTTGTTCCATTTCTAATTGTTTATTCTTTGACCCGCTAAACAACATGTTTGATGCTTACGTGTGCGTATCGGCTCTTTTTTTGGCTTATTATCTGTAATCATCTTTTTTAGAAACACTTGGTCTGCATTTTTTATAGGAGTCTAATTATTTTTACAACCTCCGATCCATATTAATGGACTCAACTTTATCTAGATACGGATGTATCTAGTTAAGTGTTTAGACTAGATGCATCCGTATCTAGACAATGTTGAGACCATTAATATGGATCGGAGGGAGTAGCATATTTTATAGGAGTCATTATCTGCTTTTGTTTTGAGCGATAAGAGTCATTATCTGCCAATTTCCTGTCTGATAGTCAATATGGGCCAAGTGCGCCTTCACTGCTAGCTTGGGCCGGACTTAGGTGGGCATCTTATCTACTTAACCCAGCACGATCCCATTTCGGTTCTCTGAAAAAAAACACCCCCACTCACCAAAATCGCCTTCCGGTCTGCGCTGCCCTTCCCCCAAGGCCCCAATCCCCCAACTCACCAAAATGGAAGACGACACGCCGGCGGCGGCGGCGGACGCCGTATCCAAGGTGCTCGGCGACGACCTCCTGGTAGAGATCCTCCTCCGCGTCGGCTTCCCCACCACCCTCGTCCGCGCCGCCGCCGTCTGCAAGCGGTGGCTCCACCACGCCTCCGACAAGATCTTCCTCCGCCGGTTCCGCAAACTCAACCCGCCTCGCGTCCTCGGATTCTACATCGAAGGATTTCAAGGGTCTCCGCGCTTCGTGCCTATGCTTCGTCCGCCTCCAGAGCTGGCCGCCGCCGTCCGCATCGTCGAGAGCTACCGCCTATGCGCCGACAAGGAGAGAGTGGTCATCGGGGACTGCCGGAACGGCAGCGCCTTCACCGTATTGTGCAGCAGCAGGCGAGGATGCGGAATCCGTCTCGGAGTGCACAGCCCGCTTTGCCCTGAGAGAGACATGGCCATCGACCCACCACTCGCACCTCCCCAGCAGAAGCAGTACCACAATCCCCTCGCGCCAGTACCACGATCCTTCCAACTCCTCTCCAGAGAAGAAAAAGGCGGCGCCTTGTCTACTTTTATGTGCTGATGGAGTTCCCATGGAGGAGGGGGCAACAGATATGACAACCAATTTTACGGCGCGCGTGTCTGTGTTGGAACATGGAGCCCGGTGCTTGCATAGCACGGCCACGATACAGATCCCTCATCGGCGGGCTGGAATACAAGCTGTGCTGGTCGGCAGTAAAATCTACATGACCGCCACCTTGATAGACATCACCGTCTTGGATTTGACGACCTCGAGTTTCTCCACAATTCAGCTCCCAAAAGGAGTTGAGTATTACTCCTCAGACTTCATGTTGTCAAGGGTTGATGATTCTTCCAGTGTGTATCTCATTGAGGTGAAGGAGCTTCAACTTCGCATCTGGCTCCACAAGGGGACAGTTGGTTGATTGTGGATACCATTTGTTTGCGTGAGATGTGGGCTAATCTAACAACGTCAGATTGCAAAGTTAAGGATGAGCATACTTCTCGTCTTTGGATAAACCTTGTGGGTGACAATGCTGAGTTTGTGCTCCTGCAAATGGGTCGATTCGTGCTCTATCTGGATATAACGTGCAAGACAATGCGCACATTGTACGAGATGACAGAAGATGAACAAGATAGGGGCAGCATTAGTATCCATCCTCTTATGATGATCTGGCCTCCCACATTCCTGCGCAGAAGTGTGATCCTACCAGGTTCGCCTTTTGACCTTTAGATAATCTGTATAGTGCTCTTGTTGAGTTTAGCATGCGTGTCTTCCATCACACTGTTTGGTATAACTGTAGACTTGTGTTAGGGGTATGATTGATTTCTTACGCCATTTTGACATACTTGTTAAGTGACATTTTAGAATGCTTGTGTTAGATTTTTTCAAAAAACACTCCCCGTACTGTGGTCCCAATGTATGGTTGCGTGGAAGGATGAGGGTGTCCTTTGAATGGTACAACAGTATGGACTCCAGACTTGTTATAAAATTGCATTTCAAGTGTAGCTTTTTGTTGTTGCTGTTTGGTAGACCTATACTGAATTGTTAAGTTATGGCATATTACTCCATGGAATGGTAAGATGTGTCACGGAAGGATGAGGTTGTCCCTTGAATGTCAAAATTATGGACTCGAGACTTGTTAGAAAATTGCATTCCGTAGTGTAGATGGTTGTCGTTCTTTGCAAGACATATACTGAAGTTTGAAGTTATGTCATATAGCTCCATGGAATGGTAACTTTTCTTAAAGCTTGTATTGGTACCAGACAACATTCTTTTATGAACTAGTTCTTCCCCAAATTAGTCTAATAATAGTAGCATTTTATACTGGTACCAAAAAAGGACTTGTTTAGTGTCTTAGGAATTAGGATTGACAGTCATTCTGCTTTATCACATTTTTTTGATTTTTTAGGCATTTAAGTATAAAATTGGATGTTCAAAATTATAAACATGGTTTTATCAGAATGTTGATGTATAATGGAATTAAGATTCCATATCTGTATGTTAAAGCATGATGTTGCATAGTGGATATCTCTTACGATGACTCCTGATTCAGATATATCATAGCATAAATTTTTGTTGATACGACCAGTAGATATACAAGTTAACAATGGGTAATTATGTTCTCGTGTGGAATTTGTCCTTATGATCAGAAATTTCTTTTACTACTTCTTTAGAAAACTTTGTATAAAAATGCATTACTTTAGTTTCAAGCAACATATAATGTTTGGCTATCATTCCACTAGCCACTTGTCTTAATTATTCATATTAAATTCCAAGATTTGTATCTCCCAATTCACTGTTCTGCTTACCAGCTTGTCATTTTTAGCATGCTACTTGAATGACTCCACACTTTTCACTTGCTACAAAATTACATTTCATAGTCTCCATGGCTGTTGATATCGTTTGGTAGACATATATTGACGTGTCGAATACAGCAGATTACTTCATGTGATCATTACTTCTGTAAAGCTGAAAATTTTCTTCCTAGTATATAGTCTAATGATAACACTTTATAGTATTGCTGAAGATAACTCGTTTGGTTGTTTTAGCATGGACATTTCATTCTCTTTCATCACTGTTTTCTGAATTATCGTGTGTCTTTAAGTGCAAAACTAAAATTTGGATGATCATGGTTTTATTTCAGTAGGTTGATGTATAATAGAATGAATGTTCCATCTCTCTATGCTGAAGCAGTTTGTTGCTTAGTGGATCTTATATCTCTCCTATGCATGATTTCCGATGCAGATATATCATATAATATTTTCCTTTCACGTGATTGGTGTATAGTACAATTTAACATTGACTAATTTGTGCTTGCATGGATCTTGTCCTTCTATGATTAAGAATTGTTTTACTGGACTGCAAACTGTATAAGGGAAACATGCCTCTGCTAACCTAGAGAGAAATTTACCTGGTGTCCTGTCGTATAACCACACATATTTCTCGTCTAAAGTTAGGGTTGTCACAAGCTATACATGCATGGAATATACCAAGGAAATTGATTTGGACCTTGTGTGTCCTGTGCACCTCGTTGGTTGTAACTGGGTACGCCTTGCCTCTCAAGGATATGAAGGCACTTAATCTGTATCTCTTACAAACAATTGCAATACTTTGAGCGCATATAATATTTAACCAACGTTGTAATAGCCACTTGTACTTGTGTTCATTTTGAATTCTGACATTCCATCCTGATCTATGTTATATTCTCCTTGAAACAGAAATGCCACGTGAGGAAGGAAGATACCAGGAAGCTCTTGGATGGTGCCTAGCTACGACATCGGTGACGAGGGTGGCATCATGGACGAGCAGTAGTTAGTTGCATTTTCGTTAGTAGCGGATAGCAGTTCGAACTGCCCTTATTTTAACTTGTAATGGAACTTTGGATGTAACTTGAGCAGGTACGTGACTCAGATATTTGTTTTCTGTTGTTGGGAAGTGAATACCTGCCTGTCAGAGTACTAATTTTCTACTTGTGTCGCAGTCTTGTGGTTCTACTGCTGGCCTGCTTGTTATTTGCCATTTGGAGAAGTACGTTCTTGTCCAACATTGCATTTTAATCTATTTTAGTTAGCCATGTGTAGGTCTTATTAAGCAGTAAAAAGACATTTCCTTGAAACCAGTCTGTCTACAGTACATGGGAGGCTATTGCAGATATTCTAGAATGTACAGCCCTTGTATGTTGATCAGAGGTTTAATAGTTGGTACCAGCCTCTGTACACGCTCTGTTAATGTATGAACAAGAATCAGTTAAACGTGTGAACAAGAAGCCTGAAGTACAAAATTTGAATAGCATGTTCACGGTACGGTAACCGACTTAACTACCGGATTCAGTATGCTTGTAACCCATTGGAGAGAATAATATAACTAGCGTGGTCTCTCTCTCCTGTTTTGCATGTAACCATGACTTCGACAATGTTAACCAGGCGTATGTTAAGCTCGCCACGGACTCCTTGTTCCATATAGCATAGTTGGCGGCCTCCGCGACGGAGGGTCGCCAGGATCAATGAATTGCCTCAGTTTCAACTGTCGTGGCGTGGGGGCGACGCGACAGTGAAGGAAATCCGCGATCTTGCGCGGGAACATGCCCCTGAGGTGTTATGCCTCCAAGAGACCCAATTATCGAAGAAGAGGGTAGAAGGTCTAGCAGGCTCTCTAGGTTTTGATTATGCTTTTGCTGTAAGCAGCTCGGGCCGCAGTGGTGGCTTGGGTTTATTTTGGAAGAATGAATAAACGTAGAGATTTTACCTTACTCTCAGTATCACATAGATGCCATTGTCTCCCCGGGGATGGAACCGTGGCGCTTATCGTGTGTGTATGGAGAGGCACAATTCAGTGAACGATACAAAACGTGGGATTTGCTGAAATTCATAAAATCTTCGTATCCGCATCCGTGGTTGTGCATTGGAGATTTTAATGAGGTACTCCGTAGGGAGGAACACGACGGCGTGCAGGAGTGCAGCAATGCTCAGATTGCAGCTTTTCGTGAGAGTGGATGTCTGTGGTCTGGCTGACCTTGGCTTCACTGGAATAAATTGGACCTTCGAAAAGAAGGTTGCAGGGGGCACATTCTGCCGAGTTCGGCTCGACAGAGCGCTTGCATCCCCGGCTTGGACCGCGCGCTACCCCTGGCTGAGGTCCGTCATCTATCGTCGGCTGCAACGTCTGATCATATTCCCATTTTACTGAAGATGGAGCCCTCCTCGGCCTCAGACCGTAGGAAAAGACCACTGTTTCGATATGAGACTATGTGGGAATCTCACGATGAGTTTAAACCAATGCTTGATCAAACTTGGAGGCAAGCTGCTACAAGCCACACTATGCAAGGGTTACAGGAGAAATTGACATCCATCTCCGAGTCCTTAACAACATGGAATTCAACCACGTTCGGCCATGTTCGCAAGGAAATACGATAGCTCAAGAGGGAGCTGGAAAATCATAGAGCTGCTCCCCTCCGCGTTGGCCCATCTTGTGAGGAACTGAAAGTTGCCACCCGGCTAGTCGAATTGCAACACAGAGAGGAGCAGATGTGGCGTCAGCGCTCGCGAGTCCAATGGCTCTCTGAAGGGGACAGGAACACCCATTTTTTCCATCAAAGGGCAAGTAGGAGAAAGAAGAAAAATAAAATCGTCAGATTAACTCATCCTGATGGAACTGTTACCGAAGACCAACGTGAGCTGCAGCAGATGTCTCGGGATTTTTACACTGATCTGTATAGGTCTGAAGGAACGAGTGGAATGAATGAGGTGCTAGCTTCGGTGTCGGTCACTGTTACGGCTGAGATGAACGCCTCCTTGATAGCCCCATTCAAAGAGCAGGAAGTGAAGACTGCTCTCTTTCAAATGTACCCGACAAAGGCTCCAGGTCCAGATGGTTTCCCGGCACACTTCTTCCAGCGGCATTGGGATATTTGCGGGGAGGAAGTTACTCAGTCGGTGCTCAAGATCTTGCGGGGGGAAGAAAGCCCGGAAGGTATCAACAAAACATTTATTGTTCTTATCCCTAAGGTGGCTCAGCCGGAGGAGCTAGGCAAGTTTCGGCCAATTAGCCTTTGCAATGTCATATACAAAATTGCCTCTAAGGTTCTTGCCAATAGGTTAAAAATTATCCTCCCAAAGATTATTTCGGAGGAGCAATCTGCATTTGTTCCAGGGAGACTAATTACAGACAATATCATTACTGCGTATGAGTGTCTGCATTTTATGAAAAGAAATGGAGCAAAGAAGCACCAACATTGTGCTCTGAAACTTGACATGCGTAAAGCTTATGATCGTGTGGAATGGAACTATCTACAAGCCATTATGCAGCGCATGGGTTTTCATGACCATTGGATACAGCTCATTATGCAGATGATATCTTCGGTGTCCTTTTCGGTCCTATTCAACGGAACACCGTTGGAGGAATTTCGCCCCTCGAGAGGAATTCGACAGGGTGACCCTATATCCCCATACTTGTTCTTGATAGCAGCAGAGGGCCTTTCAGGCCTCTTAAAACAAAGTCGTCAGTCATCGCATCTTACAGGAGTCCAGGTGGCGCCGTCTGCTCCGGCAGTTAACCACCTTCTCTTTGCGGATGACAGCCTGCTGTTTGTCAAAGCAAGTGAAGCGGGAGCAAATGATGTGAAAGCTCTACTGGATAAATATTGTGCTGCATCAGGCCAAAGAGTGAATTTGGATAAATCTTCTGTGTTTTTTAGCAAAGGGTGCCCTGTTGCTATTAGACAAGCGGTCAAGGATACTCTTCAGGTACCGAATGAGACTTTAAATGAAAATACTTGGGTATGCCATCGGACATAGGCCGATCCTTGAATGGCGCATTCAAGTATTTGCGTGACAGAGTGTGGAAGCGAGTTCAGGGCTGGATGGAGCAATTGCTCTCAGCTGGAGGAAAAGATGTTTTAATTAAGTCGGTAGCTCAAGCTATACCGACTTTTTCAATGTCCTGTTTCAAGCTCCCAAAAGGCCTCTGTAAGCATATCAATTCCTTAATCCGTAACTTCTGGTGGGGGAGCAAGAAGGGTAAAAGGAGGACACATTGGGTCTCCTGGGAAGTTATGTGCTCACCAAAAGCTGACGGAGGTATGGGGTTTAGAGATATTGAGCTCTTCAACTTAGCCTTACTTGCACGACAAGCTTGGCGACTATTGCAGCAGCCCAGTCTTTAAGTGCAAGAATTTTGAAAGCGGTATATTTTCCTTCAAGTGATCTCCTAGATGCTCAGCTCGGCTCTCACCCTTCTCAAGTGTGGAGGGCTTTATTTGAAGGAAAAGAGACGATGAAGCAAGGTTTAATCCGGAGAATAGGTTCAGGAGAAACCACCCATGCATGGAATCAGAACGGATCCCGAGAGACCACATGCTTCGGCCAATAGCATGCATTAAGGATGAGGCTCCTGAAATGGTGAAAGCTTTTATCAATCCAGACTCGGTCACCTGGAATGTTGAGGCTTTGAATAAGTTTTTCCTTCCCATGGATGTGGAGTACATATGCAAAATCCATTAAGTACACGAAGGCAAACAGACTTGTGGGCGTGGCACTATGATAGGACTGGAATTCTCTCTGTCCGGTCTGTATATCGTATGCTCGTTAGAACAAGGAAGAGACGAGTGGATTGGATGGAGCATCGTCCAGCTTCGTTAAACTCGGTTAGAGAGGAGAAACACTGGACTAAATTATGGAAGATGTAGGTCCCCTCCAAGCTGCGGGTGTTCATGTGGAGGTTGGCACATCAGTCTCTCCCAACAGGAGATGTTAGGCATCACCGTCACATGGCGGAGACCAGCAGCTGTTCAGTTTGCGGTGCAGAGGACTCATGGAGACATTCTCTAATCACCTGCAATATTTCCCAGTGCGTGTGGGCATTGGTTGATGAGGATATTACTCAGCACATGAGATTAACTGAAGAACCGTTGGCTAAACAATGGTTGCTTTCAATGATGGAGTCCCTAAAGCAGTCTGAGTTCACGGAGATGATCGTCACGTTGTGGGCAATCTGGTATGCTCGACGGAGACTGATCCACGATGGCGAACAACAAAGTCCCTTATCTACGTTCCTGTTCGTCAGACGGTTCCTTGATGATCTGGCTCTCACGCCTAAACCTGCTGCTGTGCCTCATAAGCAGGTGAGAGCAGCGACAACGAGATGGATTCCACCGCCGTCTCTTAGTTGCAAGATCAATGTTGACGCTGCAACGTCGAAGACGGGAGTAGCCGGCGCAATATCAGCTGTCTGCCGCAATGAAACGGGTGAGTTCATGGGAGCTTCTACCCTAACTGTGACAAGTGGTCTGAGCCCTGCAACGCTAGAGGCTATGGCGTGCCGTGAAGCTTTGGCCCTAGCACAAGATCTTAATATCCATCGGCTATGTGTAGCATCAGACTGCCTGGAGATGATCAACAACTTGAAACGCCCGTATATGGGAGAGTATGGCATGGTTGTGTCCGAGATCCTGGCTACAACTTCATGTTTTGAGTTAGTTGAGTTTAGACACGAGAACCGGAGCTCGAATGGTGAAGCTCATCGGCTTGCTCGTAGTAGTATCAGTGAAGGTTTTGGACGCCGCTTGTGGCTCCTCACCCCCCTGATGGTCTCTGTATCCCGGTAAAGTTGCATAATAATCAATAAAGTGGGCTGGTAATCTCAAAAAAAAAAAAAAATACAGCATAGTTCCGCGTCGAGGACCACGCAGTGGCGTGGTGGCTCACCAGCCCACCCGAGTTCGACTCCTGCGGGAGTTTTTCCGGGTGTCTCACCTGCGCGCACTGTTCACGTGAACAGTGTTCGCGCTGTAGCAAATTTGTGGAGTCCCTTCGGGGGACTGAGCCCTTAATCAGTCTGCCCCAGTTCCAGCTTCTGGGCCGATTCCACCGTGGTTAAGTCAGTGGTATTGTGGTGTGCCCACCACCGCAGGGATTTCCCAGTAGGTAAAGGCTCACGGGGCTCAGAAGCTTAGTATAGTCTGGTTAGGTCTACCTTGCGCACAGGTGGCGTGCGTGTGGTGTTGAGTGTGTGTGGAGTGAGTTGTGCGTGAGTTCAGATATTACAGCTGTACTGTAAAAGACCAGGAATTCTCAAAAAAAAAAAGCATAGTTCCGCGTCGCTCATTGTTCTCCAACTTAAGCATCGTATCATACGATCGCCCATATGTACCTTAACTTAATTCTTATTACCCCTCCGTCCATAAAAGGATGTCTCAAACTAGCCAAAATTTGCAAGTATCTACACACTAAATTATGTCTAGATATATATAAATTTGGGATAGGTTGAGACATCCTTTTGCGGATGGAGGCAGTAGTATATATAATACTATAATGGAAGGAGAACATGTGCAATGCCTCAAAACAAGTCCAAGGGATCCCCAAAAGAATACCCCCTATCTCTCGTCATTATTAGAATAATGTTACGTTGATAATGTAAACCCAACAACATTATGAGCCTAGAGATGCGATTTCCATGCCAAAACTAATTAGGTATGCACCAAATGGCATGATTACTTGACGAAATCCAACAACGTTCTATGCCTACAAGTGAGACTTCTATACCAATTTTTTTTTCTTTTTTTGAATTTACTTCTATACCAAAATTGATAAGGAATGCACCAAAATGACATGATTATTTGCCGAAACACCATTGCCGGCAGCAACACCACCATCATCACCACCACCATGGGGCCCGGCTCCGTTCCTGCCCCGCGGTTGGACGACGTGGTTTCCCATACGCTTTCGTTTCTGGCCGACGTCGGCCGGAATTGGCGCGATGACAAGGAAGCCACCACGGGAAGCGCGGAAGGTCGAGGCGGCGGCCGTGGGGCCAGGAGGCTATGAACCCGACGGGCGGGAGATGCGTCTGGTCCATTGCGGCAAATTGGTGGCGCGGCGGCACGAGCAGGCTCTCCGCCGGGGAGATCAGGCGGGAAGGGCGTAGCTGAAGTTACAACTCCCTCTTTCTCGCGCCACAAATGGGGGACCAGGAAAATTGGCCACGGGAACTGAATATATAAAAAACTCGGGGGGAATTATCCCACTCCCCTGATTTTTTCCGGCCCGGCCCTTTTTGTCGTATCTAGTCAGGCCGTTTGGTCGCCCCTAATCCGAAAAAATAGTTATTTCCCGGGTCAGGGCTTATCAGGGATCTGCTAGATATGCTCTTTTACAGCTCCCTCTTTCTCGCACCACAAATGGGTGACCAGGAAAATTGGCTGCGGAAACTGAATATATAAAAACTCGGAGGGAAATATCTCGCTCCCCTGATTTTTTTTCGGCCCGACCCTTTTTGCCGTATCTAGTCGGGCCGTTTGTTCGCCCGGATCCGGAAAAAAACTGTTATTTATAGGGTCAGGCTTATCTGGGATCTGCTACATATGCTATTATCTGTAATCATCTTTTTAGAAAACACTTGGATCGATTTTATTTTTTGAGACAACTTGGATCGAATTATCTTTTTTCTTTTTTTTGAGAACAACTTGGATCGAATTATCTGCTAATCTCTTGTCTGATAGTCAATGTGGGCTAAGTGGGCTTGTACTGTTAGATTGGGCGGGACTTGCATTTTATTTTCTACTTTACCCAGCACGATCCCATTTCTCGTTCTCTGTGAGAAAAAAGAACACCCCACTCCACTCAATCCCTTCCTCTGCGCTGCCCTTCCCCCAACTCACCAAAATGGAAGCCGACGCGGCGGCGGCGGCCGCCGCCGTATCCAAGGTGTTCGGCGACGACGACCTTCTCGCCGAGATCCTCCTTCGCGTCGGCTTCCCCACCACCCTCGTCCGAGCCGCCGCCGTCTGCAAGCGGTGGCTGCACCACGCCTCCGACAAGGCCTTCCTCCGCCGGTTCCGCAAGCTCAACCCGCCTCGGCTCCTCGGCTTCTACGTCGAAGGACAAGAGTCTCCACGCTTCGTGCCTGTGCTTCCTCAGCCCCCCGAGCTAGCCGCCGCCGTCCGCATCGCCTGGGGCTACAGCTTCAGCGCAGGCACCGACAGAGTACTGCCCCTGGACTGCCGGAACGGCACCGTATTCACCGTACCGCGCAGCAGCAGGAGCGGATTCAGAGTCAGTCTTGGGTTGCACAGCCCGCTTTGCCCTGAGAGAGCCATGGCCATCGACCCACCACTCTCACTCTTCCAGCAGCAGCGGTACCACAATACAGATGACTTTCGAATCCTCTCCAAAGAAGAAAAAGATGGCGGCTTATCTTACTTTTATGTGCTGAGGGAGAACCCCAGACATGGGGATATAACATCACCAGCAAATTTTAGGGCGCACGTATGTATGTTGAAAGATGGAGTCTGGTGTATGCATACCTCGGCCACGACACAACTCCCTCATTGGCACGCCGGATTTCGAGCTCTGCGGGTCGACAATAAAATCTACATGAGGGCTACCTTGATAAACATTACTGTCTTGGATTTGGCGACATCAAGTTTTTCCACAGTTCAGCTGCCACAAGGAGTGACAGACTTCATGTTATCACGTGCTGATGATGCCTCCAGTGTATATCTCGTCGGGCTGAAAAAACATCAACTTGGCATATGGCTCCACAAGGAGGACAGCTGGTCGATTGTGGATACCATTTGTTTCCGTGAGATGTGGGTAAATCTGATGGCTTCAGATTGCAGGTTTAAAGATACGCCTACTTCTCATCTTTGGATAAACCACGTGGGGGACAACGCTGAGTTTGTGCTCTTGCAAAAGGGTCGATTTGTGCTCTATCTGGATATCAGGTGCAGGACACTGCGTACATTGTACGAGATGTCACAAGATTACCCAGTGGTATAAATTAGTATACAACCTTTTATGATGATCTGGCCTCCCACATTCCCTGCCCTAAAGTGTGATCCTACCAGGTTCGACTTTGGCCTTTAGTTAATCTGCGTCGTCCATCACACTGTTTGATATATTGCTGTAGAATTATGTTAGGTATATAATTGATTTTTTGCACCATTGTGACATATTTGTCAACTGGCATTTTAGAATGCTTGTGTTAATGTTTTATTATAAACACTTCTGTAGTGTGGTTACAATGTTTGGTGTTAAGAGGGGGACACACACACACTTCTATGTTAAGTGTGTGGCACGAAAGGTTAGGGTGAGAAAATTGCATCTCAAGTGTACCTTCTTGTTGTCAAAATTATGGACTTATTACAAAATTGCATTACATAGTGTAAATGGTTGTCGATGTAGTTTGTTAGACATATACTTACATTTCAAGTTATGGCATATTACTCCATGGAAATTTTGGTAAAGCTTGTATTTGTACCAGACAACATGCTTTTCTGAACCTGTTCTGCCCCATATATAGTCTAATAAAGTAATAATAGCGGCATTTATACTGGTACTAAGAGATGACTTGTTTGGTGTTTTAGGATGGGCAGTTCATTCTTTTTTATCACCTTTTTTTTTAATTTTCAGGCATTCGTAAGTAAAAACTAAAATTGGATGTTCAAAAGTATAAAAATAGTGTTTTCAAAACAATGATGTATAACAGAAGTAACAGTATGGACTCCTGATTTGTGAGAAAATTGCATTTCAAGTATACCTTCTCGTTGTCAAAATTATGGACTCCTGACTTGTTACAAAATTGCATTACATAATATAGATGGTTGTCGATGTAGTTTGCTAGACATATACTGACATTTGAAGTTATGGCATATTACTCCATGGAATGGTTATTTGTTAAAGCTTGTATAGTTGCATTTGCACCAGACAGCATGCTTTTCTTAACCTATTCTCCCCCATATATAGTTTAACAATAGAAGCATTTATACTGGTACTGAGAGATGAATTGTTTGGTGTTTTAGGATGGGTAGTTCATTATTTTTTATCACCTTTTTTTTAATTTTCAGGCATTCGTAAGTGAAAACTAAAATTGGATGTTCAGAGGTATAAAAATGTTGTTTTCAAAACAATGATGTATAACGGAATTAACATTCCACATCTGTATGTGGAAGTGTGATGCTGCATAGTGGATCATACATCTCTTATGCATGATTCCTGAATCAGAAATATCATAGCGTAAGTTTTCATTGATATGACCAGTAGATATACAAGTTAACAATGGTAAGTTGTTCTTGTATGGAATTTGTCCTTCTCTGACCAGAGATTTGTTTTTTCTGGGTTTATCATGAAAATATGCATGTCCAGGATATGAAGGCATTTAAATTTTTTTGTAGAATAT
Source organism: Poa pratensis (assembly GCA_947311845.1). Taxonomy (NCBI): domain Eukaryota; kingdom Viridiplantae; phylum Streptophyta; class Magnoliopsida; order Poales; family Poaceae; genus Poa; species Poa pratensis. Next base: position 23,504,835 of record CAMZMU010000111.1, read on the forward strand.
ATATTGCTTTACATCCGAGTGCACGTAATGTTTGGCTATCATTTTACTAGCCACTTGTCTTGAATATTCATTTGAAATTTCAAATTTTGTATATCCCAATCCACTGTCATCCTTAATAAAAGCTTGTGATTGGTTTTAGCATGCTAATTGAATGACTCCAGACATTTTATGAAATTACACTTTATAGTGTCTATGGCTGTTGATTTTGTTCGGTAGAAATATGGTGACATGTCAGAATACGGCATATTACTTCATGGGATTGTTACTGTTGCAAAGCTTGTGTTGGCACCAGACAACATGCTTCCTGAACTTTTTTCTTCCCATTATATAGTCTAATGATAACATTTTATAGTGTTTCTGAAGATGACTCGTTTGGTTGCTTTAGCTTTGTCATTTCATTCTTCTTTGATCACTGTTTTCTGAATTATCTCGTGTCCTTAAGTGCAAAGCTAAAAAGTTGATGATCATGGTTTTATTTCAGGAAGTTGATACATTATGGAATGATTGTTCTATGTCTTTCTGTTGCTTAGTGGATCGTGTATCTCTCTTATGCAGATATATCATAGAATTTTTTTCCTTTCATGCGACCAGTGGATATCACGATTTAATAATGAGTAATTTGCTTGCATGGAACTTGTCCTTCTATGATGAAGAATTGCTTTAATGGACTGCAAACTGTATAACGGGAACATGCCTCTGCTAACCTACAGAGAAATTTATCGGGTGTCCTTGTTTAAATCACACATATTTCTCGTCTAGAGTTAGGTGTGACAAGCTATACATGCATGAAATATACCAAGGAAATTGATTTGGACTCTATTTCTTGTGCACCTCGTTGCTAGTACCTGGGTGCGCCCCTGCCTCTGCAAGATAGGAAGGCACTTAATTTGTATCCCTGTACGAACAAATGCAATACTTAACTACCGTTGTACTAGCAACTTGTACTTGTCATTCATTTTAAATTCTGAAAATTTTACCATCCTGAGCTGTGTTATGTTTTCCTTAAAACAGCAATGACATGTGAAGAAGGAATATAGTGTCTACTACATCGGTTACGGGCTACGGCGTGGCGATGGCATCATGAAAGAGCAGCCCTGAGCTGCATTTATCTAAAGTAGTTAATAGCATTTCGAACTGCACTTAGTATAACTTGTAATGGATTTATTAATTAGGAATTAGGGTGCTAGGTAACCAGAGCAGGTACTCCTATATATCCCGCATTATGGTTACTGTTTGACTAAATCTTTGTTTTGTGTGGTTGAGAATTTAAGACCTGTATGTTAAGTAGTTATCTCTGCTCATGACGTTGTCTTGTGGTTCTACTGCTGACCGACCCGCCTTTTACTTGTGCCCTTTGGAGCGGTATTTTCTTGTTCAGGATTGCAAAAATCTGTTTTAGTTGGTCATGTGCAGGTCTAATTTAACAGTAATAAACCTTTTGTTGTAAGAAGCGGAGCGGTTTACATCTACCACGTTGACGATGGCAAGTCTCGGCGGCGTGACGCAGCGGGATCTAGGCGATGAGCGTATGATGATGGACTCGCGCAGGTTGGTGGAGCTGTCTGGCGTCGTGGAGATGCCGATGGCAGGCCTTGCAAGGTTTTCATGTTGATCGCTAATGAAGATGGGATAGCAGAAGATGGTGGCAGCGGCTTCTGTTGTGCGCATGCGGCGTGTGCTGACGATCGGCTGGACCGGTTTGTGCTTCCGGCATGCTGTCGGGCGGCCTGGTTGAAACCTCCGGATATAGATGATGTGCGTAGGTGCGTGAGGTCAGGGCATCGGCTCTGATTGTACCCATTTCATCAAGCTTCTAGGTGTAGCGAGTTTTCGCTTGGATGGTGGTTCTCTGGATGATCGATGTATTTCTTTGTAAAGCCTTGTGTTTACCGTTTCTCCATATTAATAAAACTCGGCCGTGTGCATCCTTTGATGCTGCAGAGGCTGGGGAACACACCCTCCATTTCGAAAAAAAAAGTAATAAACCTTTTGTTGAGATCACAATGCATGCAAGGCTGCGGTAGAGAGGCCTCTAAGGCAGATATTCTAGAACTGGCATGTCTGCTGATCATCAGAGGTAAGGAGCTGACCACACTATTATGTTGTCATAACCCTCTCTCTCATTTAATTATTACTTGTCATGTTAGATATTTTTATCTACATGGTATGGATGTTACTAGCTTTGTTACTTACACTATGGATAGTCTAAGCCTTTCATCATTTCTTTCTCTCTAGCGAAGGCAACAATCTGAACCCCTATCTTTAAACCCTAAGTTATTTCTTGTTGAAGACTGCAGACCGTGGCTTGCCACATCAGCCCTGAGTCTAACTCATCATGCTGTGGACCTTGGTTTAGGGCTGGCCATGGCCGAGAGAGGATAGCGGGAGAAGAAAGTTGTAAGAGAGGGGTATGGTGGGGCCCACCACCTCTTATATTGCACGCCCGTGTTTGGAGTGAGCTTTCTTGCTTAGTACTCTCTCCGTTCTAAACTATACTATAGATACATCCACATTTGGCAAATAGCAAGTCACTTACTCCCTCCGTATAAAAATATAATATCTAGACATGTTTTAGTGCAAGATTCACATGAACCTTGCATTAAGACATATCTAGATACATGTATGCAAAAAAAGATAGAAAGTCTTATATTTTTTTACGAGTTAGTAACATGGTTCAATTTTAATTGAAGGAAAGCTCGGTTTTCATCCATAGACTCTCTAGGAAATTCAGTTTATAACCCTCGCGATAATCCATTATGTGATAGACTCCGGACAAACAAATCATGCGAACAACTGTGTGCAAGTCAAGCCCGGCCGACGCTGAAACTCCGTCGAACCATTCATGTATGTACCCTATATACACGACCATCACTCATGACATCCTGTGCAAGTGCACGTACGGACGTCAACACGTCGCTGGGCAGTCGTCGCGATGCGCCGAAGGTGGACGATGTAGCTTTGCCTCTCCCATGTGCACGCATGTGCACCGTCTCCTCCTCCTCAACGACCAACCAAGACTCAAGACTCACACACGAAATGCACCTTCGCCCTCTTGTGACGCACGATCGCCATATCTCCTCTCCCTTTCTCTCCAACTCACACCACCACAAATATATCTCCATCTATCACTTGTACATATACGTGTGCACTTCGGTTCATGCATGCCAAGTTCGTGATAACATCTGTCCTGCTCAGTTCCAAATCCAAATTCCCTAGCTAGGTTTCTAGCTAATATCGTCTCGGCCAATGGTCATGCAAGGCTCGAAGCAGTTCAAGCAGGCGTTGCTCGAGAGCCCCTTCTCGGGCTCCGGAAGCGTGGCGTAGCAGCAGCGCCGGGTTTCCACGCCGCCGACGCCGCCCTGGCCAACGCCAGGGGCGCCGACGCCACGCGCTGGAGCCGGACCATGCTGGCGGCGTCGACAGAGCTGCCGCACCCTCGGGCCGCTACGTCGAGCAAGCTGATCTGCGAGAGGATCTTGAGGAAGAGGAGGAGCCACCGATGAAGGCACCCGAGGAAGGCGGCTACCACGGCGACGGCGAAGGCGTGCGACTCGGCCGGCATCCTCGCGAGGGCGATGGTGAGGAAGAGGACGAGGGTGTTGAAAGAGCTGTGCCGGAGCGGAGGGGCTGGAGGATGAGTGCACGTTGCTGGGTGAAACTCTGGACTATGCCGTGTGTCTCAAAGCTCAGGTCGATGTAATGCAGCTTCTGGTGAGAGTTCTTCAAGCGGCAAAGGCGCCATAGCAATAAGTCGATTAATTCTCTTGTTTAGCTTCTTTTGCGTGTACGGAGTTCGTGGAGATGAAGCTTGTAAGGTATCGAGCCTTTTGATCTCCATCAGATGGGCGGTGTGAGAGGGGCCGTCATGAAGGTCTTAGGGATCAACAATGTGTAGTTTAATTAATTAGTTTGTCTGGTGCACGATATTGTGAGCATGTGACATATGACCTTTACGTGTACAAGCAAGAGGGTGCATCCATGTGTTATGTGATACTCGATCTGTTCAAAACAACACATGTGAAATTTTAGTTTGAGGCGGTTTCTTTCCCGCAACTTTTGACTGTATTAAAGTTGCAATCATACGATTTTATACATATGGGAGATATTTGCGTGACGAGTTCATGATAATATTTTCACTTTTATTAACAATTTTTCTTTCTGTGTCTTAACGGGCCTGGTTTTATGTATACACATGCATTTTAGGATTAGGGTCTTCGTATTCTTAGTAGAGTCAGCAATAATTGGAGATAACAGCGCTTGTAGTGTGTTTACTGCTAACTTCACTATAACTGTTGCTCTGTTATTGAGTGGATGCACATGCGCATTTGGGCTGAAAAGGTCGCACTCAGAAAGATCGAAAAACAAGAAGTATCCAAAAGGTACACACAGTTGTTGCATCCACATGGGAAAATAAATTTTGAAACATTTCTATGTGTATCCCGACTTTCACAAAGAAAATTAAGTTAAAAAATAAAGTGGTTTTAAAAGTTAATACTCCACCTATTTTGTACCATTTTCTCTTTTCTAGAGGAAGGCCCAGTCTTTATAGAAAACAAAACAAGTACAACCAGAAATACTAGCCAAGCATCTACAAAGCCAGAGTCTAACTTCTCTTTCCTTTTTATGGCGAAAGGATACAATAATAACAATGTTTGTTGTAGATGTTTTTATACATTATCTATAGGGTTTAAACGGATCTGACTTCGCTCGTACCATATCATTTACCCTATTTTTTCTTGGATTCAAAGCGGAGCTGATAATGACCGATTATCATTTGTCCACATGCACATTTATACAAATGTATACAGACATATCTAGTGTGCAAATTCATTCATTTTAGTGTGCATGTAGACAACATGTATAACACCTAAAACATCTTATATTACAAAACAAAGAGAGTATAATCCAATATGTTTAGCTGTCTGGCTTGACTCTATAATCCATGCACCTAACTACTTCCTCCGTTCCTAAATATAAGATGTTTTAGCTTTTGTCACATTCACATGCATCTAGATGTATGTGGACATATTTTAGTGTGTATGTGTACACTCATTTGGATTTGCACCTAGCTAACATGTGACCTAGCTAAAACATCTTATAGCTAGAACATCTTATATTGTGGAACGGAGGGAGTAGTAAGGATTTTTCGATCGACCAATCTTAACTGTACTTACATCTGCTAGCTACTACTCCATGGCACATCGCCCACGCTGCCATGCATGTTGACAAAATATGCCGATTCGATATCCGATCCCCGTGAAATTTCCAACGGCGCCGTCCGTATACAAGCGCCCGCCACCATCATCAGGAAGCGCCTTCCTTTGCCACCAATATCTCACATGCCTATCGATCGAAGCGTCTTCCTCTTGACTGAAATCCAGTAACTTTAATACATGAAGTCACAATGCGATTTTAGGCACTTCATCTCCATCCGATTTCAATCCGACGGCCAAAAATTTGAGGCGAAAATTCAAACATTTTAGAAAAAATCAAAAAATTCCACCAAGTAGTATATGTTTTGTTATATATTCTGAGAAAGTTTTGTCTTCTTTGGATTAGTGGTTTATAATTTAATACTTTTTAAGTTTAAAACATGAAAATCTATTGTTTAATGATAAACCGTTTATCCAAATGAATCCAAACCATTTCAGAATATACGACGAGACATATAATATTTGCTGAGATTTTTCCGATTTCTTCTAAAATGTGTGAATTTTGGTATCAGCTTTTCAAGTTTAAAACATGAAAATCTATTTAATGATAAACCGTTTATCCAAATGAATCCAAACTTTCTCAGAATATACAGTGAGACATGCATGCAACAAATTTTGCGATTCTTTCTAAAAAGTTTGAATTTTGAACCGGTAGCGATCGAGCTAGACTCCAGACAACTGTGTGCAAGTAAAAGCCAAGACGTTCGAGCGTGCAGTTGGGGCCACCGGCTGACGCCGAAACTCGATCCGTCGCGCCATTCATGTATGTGCCCTACTAGATTCGAACGGCGCGGCTCGCCGCGCGGCGTTTGTTTCTTCTTTGAATTACTTGCCCGTGGTTACCACCATTCAAACAGATCATTTAAAGGATAATTTTACTCGAATGAGTTTGATCGTATCTGAAATCGTATGTGAAATGAGTAGGTATAATGAAATCCTTAAGCAACATGGAGATGCAAACGATGAAGTATACATAGTAGAGTTTAACGAATCCTCAGACGATTCAAAGAGCTTCAATTTTCGAACTATGACAGACTGCCATAAACATGGATAGCCGAATCACGGGAACATACCTACTTGATTATAGTTCTCGTCACTACATATTAACCACCGATATGCATTGGAGGTGGCACATAACAGAATACTATAATGAAAGGTTTCACAGTTAAGGTGTATAGTAATCAATCAGTGCCACAAGATCAAACAGTGAAATTACAGTGGAAGTAAATTACATGGTTGTAGGAATGGCACAATAGAGTACTATAATGAAAGGTTTCACAGTTAAGGTCTATAGGTTTCAGGATTTGTCAAAATACTTATACTGGCTGCCCTATTCTTTGATGTTTTTTCAAACATTCAAATCAGCTATGTTTGTGCTCTGCTATTTGGAATAAAAGCAGCAAAATAACAAAGGAAGTGGTCTAATTCACATTCACGCTACATTTTGTCCTATTGTTCGTCTTACTGATCAAAAGGAAAATAAACAAACAAATGTAAACCACAAACAAAAGGACACGTGTTATCTATGAATCTCATGGCAGCAATAAGAAATGCTAGCAAATTTGTACAAAGACCTATGAGGAAGTAAGAAGAGGCCACAATGGGCAGGCTGCAGATTACCTTTAAAGCGAGCATAGCAGTGGGCCTTAGGAGAGCAGTAATGGGAGCAATAATATCGTATATGAACACAAACTATGTCCATATTAGAACCTTGCGTTTTTATCAGAAACATAGTTCTTATTCTTTTGGAAAAGCAAGCAATGGAACAGTTTGTTCAACAAAATAGAGTAATAAACCCGAGGATGACATAATCCTCCAGGCGAAAAGGAAACAAAATAGGCAGTGACAACGTCGCACACAGAGGGCTCTCCCAGAAACAAATATGTAAATACACAGTAATTATGTATATGCTATTTTGCTTATGATTAATCATAGCAGCCATGGTATGTTAACAATTGTCTCTCAGTCGCCGTCTCATACCCACAAATCCTGTAAGCTCAGGTCCCAACTCCCAAAATATTCAAGAATTATAAGGCAGTTACTTTAAAATGAAGTAATAAATATTTCTTTGTCAAAATAAACTGTAATAAACCAGAGAAGTAATCGAAAACACAATAAAGCATCTGAACCTCTAAAAGCAAATGACATAAATGAGAAACAATTTTGACTTTTCAGTAACCAAGTTAAAACTAAATGAGTTTACCATCTGCGCTATCCTTGAAAACAAAACAGGGAAAAGAACACTTCAATAATCTTGAAAACCTTTTTTTAATGGTATGTGGAAGTTTAACCTTTTAACAGAACCACGTTTCTATTATCAATCTGGAAAACAGGGCAAAAATATATTTGTGTTGATTTAATCATAAAAGCAACTGAAAAAGTAGTTAGGTATCCAACCTTTAAGGAAAAGCACAAAGCAGATAAACAACTATGAATTTTAGCACCAGCCTAAACATATAATAGAAGGTTATCACCCCTGTTATTTTTTATAACAGGCAAGAAGACATCACAATACTTTTAAACTACCAACTTTCAAAATGGGAGAAGGTATGCCTTATAATTGATTAAAATGATCAATTGTACTGTGAAACCACCCACTCTTTGTGGCACCTTTTTATTTTTAGTTTGGAGGAGAAAAAAGTTATTAATTTGGCCAAATAAGCATAACCAAACTTCTTGTTTTAATAGAGAGGATACCTAAGAGAAAGTGAACTAACGCACAGCACAAAGCAACACCGAAGATATATTTCGTCTCCTGGAAAAATCAGATCGTTAGGCAAGACACACATACTGTACCAAATGGTAAGAAAAGTAAAGTAGCAGCATCAAACCAACATCATAATAACAAAATTAACCAACATTTTTACTCGAATTTAATGTTGTGCTAGAACTAAGAAGTGTAGCTTTAGCGACGTACTCCACTTTGTTCCAATCCTTAGAACACTTGATATTTAAACAACAAATAGAGCTTGAATGAAAATAGGCTGTAGCATCTAGTATAGAAAGAAGTATGGTTGATGTTCCAGACTGTTGTGACCCTAACACAACCAGAGCACAACGAAAATGCACATGACAATTTTATGGCCTGATTGAATAGGAAAATGCATACTAAAATAAGAAGTCATACTTTATGAAGGTATGAACAAAGATACAAAGATACAGAAGATCTGCAGAGTCAGCAAGCCGTACTTCTTCAAGACACGAACAAAGATGCATAAGATAGGGGAATCGGCGAAGGAGCGAGAGAACTGGTACCTTCAGGATATCTCCTCGTCGGATACAGTGCATGCTGATGATTTAAGCCACTGCAAGCTTAAGTTCAAGGAAGGAAGCGATCTATGTATCACCATCTCCAGTGAGACCTCAAACGTCTGATGCGCCGTCGCGCAGCCAACCGAGCAGCCACAACCAAAGCTAGCAGAAGATTAAAAGAAGCAAAGGAAAGCATCAGATGCAATTGGAAAATCAATATTTAGTAACTTCAGTGTGGCCATGCTCAAGGGCCAAAATATAGCCCAACAACAAAGGCCACGGTGTAGGTATGTTCTTAATAAGAGGAGAATAGGGCATTAAAATACAAAAGGAAGTGAAATTTCTTAGTAGAAAGTGTTGCATCCTAGTTATCTATAGGTTCATCAATCTAAGCCATAGGAAGAATATATTTGTAGGTAGAATTTAACACATCTCAAGAATATAAGTAATAACTATACTGCACAGTAAGCTCTTGGATAGTGAGTTGGAAATGATAAATGGAAGATTCTAATGCAAGGATTAACCATAATTAACCATAACAGATAATTCTCATTACCCAAGTATTCTACACATAATGGTAAGCTGAAAAAACATCTAACATAATTACACGTCACAGATTGCATGTCCTACTCCTCTCATGAAATGAGAGGCTTCAATGATATATACTCCGCTAATGTGATTGCTCGCTAAGTTGCTCTTTCCTTATGGTTGACGTTGATGATCCATAATTATTATAAACCTTGCCAACTTAATGACCACAAGATATAACAAATAAAACCGGAAAGAAACATATATTGTTGAAGCACAGGACATAAAGAGGAACCCAATGTAGAAGAATGAGAAAAGATTTATACCTTATGTTTTCTTGTGTGTCACTATGAGGAGGCGAGGCGAGGCATGGGGAACGCTGGTACCACCATGCCACTGCTCAAATTACTTGAGCAAACAACTCAAATCTGATATGTTTCATACTCTTCTCAACCGAAATATCAAAACAAAACATGAGAAGGGAAACAAATACACATCCGCATGAAATTCTTTAGTAGTGCACATAATATTTACATTCATGGAAGTTTAATAATACATAAGATCTGCTAAGTCTACTGATTTTAAGTGGTTAGAGTAACATGAACTCAATCCCCCAGTGAGTTTCAGGTCACAAACTACAATTCCAAAAGTAGAGGTAGCTAATATCAGTAGCATCCACAGGGAGACACGTCAGGTCCAAAATATATCCACGGTGTTGCTGAGACAATCAGGAATAGGATCTTTGTATAGGCAAAATAAGTCCTTTTACTGGCATTGATCATTGTTACCAAATTCCCTACTGGCCTGAAGCACCGAAACCTATTCCTCTACGACCTGTAAATGAAGAGCAGCGACGTGCTATCAGGTTTTAATAAATAAGGTAAGGTACCGTAAGATCAAAGAGTATGAATTGGAATACCTACCATCAAGCTCCAGCTTGCGTTTTCTACGATTAAATGCAGTTACAGCTGGGTCCAACATCGGGGGTTTATAATTGTTCCCTATTTTTTTGTATGACCACAATAGAACACAGAAATAAGATGTAATTGGATTCAGTATAGAAAGAAAGGACCGACATGGTAAGTAGCAACAATGATACCTTGCAGAGTTTGTGTTGGGCATCTGCGTAAGGAAATAAACAAAATACAGGTCTGAGACGTAGACCTTGGTAATTCTAACTCATCAAGCATGGCATCAGGCATAACTTTCTGCCGAATTTCAACAACTTCCATGTTGCACGCCTAGTAGAAAGGGAGTGAAATAGTGAATAAGCAAAAAGGAATGAGCAATAGACATGGAACAGTTCTAAGTAACCATCAATTTCAGCTCTCCTTCAGCTACTTCTGGCTTCTTGATATCATCAGAGACTGTATTTAGAGCACTTGGACTGGCACATGGTGACTGATCCTTCACACTTGTTGCATCAACTGGTAGGGCTAGAACCTCACCCGTGCCAACTGATATTTCCTGGACAATGGTATAGGCATAAACATTTTTAGTCATGCCCAACAAATAATAGAAGAAGCTGTCGGCTAGTAGGTGGAAAACAGCTTAATTAACCACAGGAAAGGTGTATTCGAGACAGGATACAAACCTATAAAAGGAATATGCATGGTTTGTGTAGCTGAATGTAACAGATTGATGCCATTTTAAAGGTGCTATTTTTTCATTAATAGAGGCAAAGGCTACATGTATGGTTAGTTTGTTCATGGTTAATAAGCCGTGTGCAGTATGTGAAATCGAAGCAAACATGGTTAATAAGCCGTGCGCAACGCTTGTTTCTTCTTTGAATTTCTTGCCCGTGGTTACAACCATTTATACAGATCCTTTGAAGGACAATTCTATTCATATGAATTTGATCACATTTGAAAGCGTATGTGAAATGAGAAGGTAGAACATTATACAATGAAAGCCTTAAGCAACATGAAATGAGTATTCGAAACATCATACAAACAAAGTCTTAAGAAACCGCTATTTCATCATCTTATTGGCTGGCTAATATCTGAGGAACTGATTTTGGTGTGATAAGAAAGTGTATCGAACTATTATATGCGTGAAATATAACCCAAGAAAACTCTTCAAGTCAGTATGTAAGTAAATCCTTTTAGTCAAAAGGCAGACATTCATTGATTTTAAGCAATAAAAACCAAACAGAAAAACATTAGAGGTGTGGAAAGTAATAACGAAATTTACACCACACTGACATAATATAGATGGCATTATGAGAGTCTCATCTAGTGGTGCATAATATATATGCACACATGAAAGTAGAACCATTTACATAATAATTGATCAATTCAGAAACACGATTTCAAACACCATATCGATAGCTAAAAATAAGCTGCTGCTATAGGTACCGTCTCATGAGGTAATAAAATCTGGGTAGCACAGGATTCAGTCTCAATAATCTACAGAAACGATCAAACGATATATAAATAGGAACTTTGAAGCAGGAGGGTACCCACATAACAGTTTACACCATAATAATACAACATAGGATAAGTTAGCACCTTTTTGAAGTCGACAGTAAGCACACAAACATTTCACAAACCGGAAAGCAAGTTATTTGCATAGGTACCTGCTTATAATTTAGGACAACAGGGCTGGTGATGATGGTAGTGACGGAGATATCGAAATGTGGCTGGCTACCCTATAGGCTATAGCTTCAACCTGTCAATTAGAGAAAAAATAGAGCTGAAATTCAAATACCTACAACCAGGGAGAACATAAATAATGCAAGCATCTTTTCATATATGAAACATATCATTACAGATCACAAATTTTATTGCGCTTCCATTTCCCACTTCAACATTTGTGGCCGCAGCACAAACGCTTATGCCATTGCGCCCCCATCTGCCTTCTCTAGCTAGCAGCAAGTGCAAGAAAATTCAGCAACACCCCTCTTCTTGACTCATTGATCCCCTCCATTTCTTCCGTGAATCTTACAAAATTCAAACATTTACAGTATTATTTCAGAACCCAAAAGTCAGTACCTGACCTATAAGTTGATTTCAGAACTTCATACCATACAAATGTTTAAATCTGTACAAAATTAGCAGCAACATGAACTTTAAATCTGACAATGATCAAACAACCTAGCTCAAACATATTTTCCATGAATCACTAATAAATTTAGCAACAATAGCTTGCGTGTGGAAGTAATATAACAGTGAGATTCAGCAATGGAAATGTTAGTCGCATAACCAAGAGAGGTAATATAATGTAAAGGCAAGTATTTGACGGCAGGCTAAACTTCAGGGAAAAGCTATTTAGTAGAATGAACATTACATAGATTAATCTTCCCCTGCAGCTTGCCTATTCATTGAAATTCTTGTATGAATAAGGTACCAGAGCAATCACAGATATATCAATCCCAACAAATGGTGACACTGGCCCACTTGCAAAACAAATACACGAACTAAATAGAGCACAAGTTTCTAGCAAAAAGTAGTAGCACTCTTTATTAATACCACATGAAAATAGAGATGAAAATTGACCGTCTCGTGTATCATTTGGAAGACAATAAAAGCTTAAATGCAAACTGAACCATCAAATGTATTAAACGTAGTCGTTTCCATATCAGTACCTCACATGCCAAATTTCAATAGATAACCGCAACGACAATTGGTTTCTCTATTTATTTTATTCTTCTTGACAACGCAAGGTAGAAGAAAGAAATAAGTCAATGTGTTCAACAAAGGGACGTACCAGATCAAAATAACACCAAAGCTCAAACAGGGACGTGTGTTTTCCACACAAAATCTGCACAAACAGAAACTGGAAGATCCAATGATTCAATTTGGTAAATCGCAGAATACCAACATGGTGTGCTAGCTGCTGAACAAATTAAAATAAGAAGAAAATGCATGTCATTTACTTCAGTTTGGCACATCTGCATGCACTGCATCGGTTCATTTCAAGGAATATGGGGATATCGAAAGAGAAGAAGAAACAAAGAGAAAAGTGGGGGTACCTGCAAATATGCATTGCACGGGTGCACTATAGGCAAAACTGCATCTTAGACCACCAATATAGTATATTGGCTTTGTTTACCCTTCTTGGAATATCTAGTAAAACAACAGGAATATCTTTTTAGTATGCAACTTGGTCTCAGACTGCAGCAACAATAACATTTTGTCAAGATTAATTTGATCTCAAGCGATGCACTAACAAAGCCATCCGAATAAATGGTACGCCGTACAAAACAGCCAGTATTTAAGCCTATGAATATACCGTGTGAGCATATGAATCAATATTCTTATCATCTTCTTTGATTTTAGGATGTACTATTAATCAGGGTGACTATATTGTGATCTTATCCATGGCATGAGACCTGCTCACCAGTTATCATACCAACAAATATGAAAATACGACTCTTCCATTCTATAATTGCAAAACTATAATTAGCAAACATGTAGATTTATTTAAAAGATCTAATTAAAGATCCTGAGAAATAATTCTAATATCACAGTAAACAGCACATATTAATTTATTTTTTCAAGAAGAAAATAAAACAAACTTTGAAAATCGATTCTTTAAGAAAAGAAAGCACGTGTAGATTTAACCTTGGAAGAGGATTGACTCGTGTTTCTGAACCCAGCGGCAATCATGCCAACTCTCTGTAATGTATAACTTGCTAGTAATTTGGCAAGCCTGCAATGCCGTAAAAAGAATATACCGTGTTAAAACCAATTAGCATCAATGAGTGATATAGTGCTACCTAGCTACTCCATGGTAAAGAAATTATATGACATATGTAGTGGTTGGAACAAAAAAAAGAAATAAATCTATAGGAATGGTGACCTGCAGCAGCCGTATCTCATGACATCAGAAATCATCATCAGAATTTAATCAATATCATGGTAAAGAAATTATATCTCATAAATCTGCAGTAATACCTAGCTGTTCTGATTTACAATCTGATATTGATTTATCTCAGAGCTCCAAAGCCTCAAACGGAAGGCTCAAACAGAACCTGACCAACCATAGCACTGGGATAAGGAAAAAGTAGCTGAATAAGAGCAGGTGAACCAAAAGAAAAATAGCATCTTCGTGGATAGTTCGTACCTGCAGCAGCCGTGCTCCCTCAACTCTCACCCGAACAGAAATCAACCACATCACACTACAGAATGAGGGAAGAACATGAGCGCCAACAGATCTGAGCGAGAAATCAAGCAAATAGACAATTAGGGGTTGTGCGGATGCAAACCTGAATCTCCAATCCATCCTCTAAAACGAACGTGAAGAAGAAAATGAGCCAGTCACCTTTAATCCTGAAGCTCGGCGTGGATTTCAGCTGCAAGAAAGGACAACAACGGCGACGATGGGGAAATCGAACAACGTTGCTGCGGCCGCGACTCTCAACCATCGCTTCCGGCGCCGGCGATCCGACCCTCTTGCGAGGTGTGGCTGTAGGACGGGCTCACACCCCGCCGCCGGTCTCCTGCAGCGCTGCCGCCTCCTTGCCCAGTGCCGCCGCCGCCGACGAAGAGAGGGCGGGGATGGATGCTCCTCAACGCCGCTGCCGCGTCCAGCAGCCGCCGCCGCCTCTCGCTGCTTCCGCGTCCAGCAGCCCCTGCCGCCATCTCCATGACCGGCAAGGACCGTAGCCTCCAGCTCCTTCCCGTGCGAAGGGCGGCGCTGGAACGGAGGGGACGGGACGGAGGGGTGGAGGAGGAGAGGAGGAGGACGCGGGGATTGGCCGCGGCGGAGCGGCAGACCTGGCCGACGGCGAGGTAATGAATGGTGGCGGCCGTCCTCTTCCTGCCCGCCCCTGCACCGGCCGCCCTCGTTGCCGACCGCCCCCGCGCCGGCCGACCTCGTCGGCGGCGCCCCTGCTCCGGTCGCCGCCGGATCCGGCCGTGGTGGGGAGGAGCAGTGGCGGCGGGAGGGGCGACGGGATTGGGGAGGAGGGCAGCGAGCGGGATTGGGGAGGAGAACGCGTGCGCGGATTGGGTGGAGGCGGCTAGGGTTTCACCGCGTGGGGCGCGGCTTATATACCCCAGACGCGAAAAGACGATTTTGCCCAGCGCGGCTCCGTCGGAATAACGGGCACTGCCACCGCGCCCGCAGTTGCACCGGATTCTCCAGCCACAAAGTCTATGACCGGTGGGACCAGGAACCGTAAAAAAAAAATCACCACGCGATCGGACGGCTGAGATCGCATCAAGTTTCTATAGGACGGTCAGTAAATTCTGAGCTCTGGTGAACGCCGTGACCCTCCCAAGGATGTATTCTTTAGATTCTGAGCTCTGGTGAACGCCGTGACCCTCCCAAGGATGTATTCTTTAGATACACACGACAATTAATCATGACGTCCTGTGCAAGTGCACGAACGGATGTCTAACACGTCTTCGTCGCGACGTAATCCGTATGTAGATGCGCCGAATGTGGAGCAGAGCTTTGGCTCTCCCATGTGCACCGTCTCCTTCTCCCTCTCCCTCTCCCAACGAACAACCAAGACTCACACGTACACGCACCTTGGGTCTTGTGGGGCAGTGGCGGAGCGTGACCAAAAGCAAAGAGGGGGCCAAAAAAATTTTTTTGCCACCAAATGGACTCTTACTCTAATTTTGCTACAATTTCACGTATTATCAAGAGACGATTTTCAAGCTTGAGAATGCATTTAATTTTTGATTTACACAAGAATTTAAATAGGAAGTAATATAGGAAACATTTTTTCTGGCAAGATCCACAGATAGCCAGTAGTGATCTCCTGATTCACATAGGATTTGGCATTTTTTTTAGACAAAGGAATTGGTATACTTAGGCGACCTGTAGTTCTATTTGTAATCAGAAGAGGACAAATAATTAGGCGACCTGTAGTTCTCCTGATTCTATTTTCATCAGTAGCACCGCACGAGACTAGGGACCAATTAGGAATTGGTATACTTAGGCGACCTGTAGTTCTCCTGATTCTATTTTGCATTGAATCAACTTTGCATCAAATAATTCTCAAAAAACTGAACAACTGCAGCACAATGGACATACAAATTACCAGTACATCTCAATTCATAGGGAAATAGCCAGAACTCAGAAATAGGACATATATTATTACCTTCAGTATGGAGCTCTGCTAGTCGCCTAGTCCGTCAATGACTCAGTGGCGTGCAGCAGTCAGCAGTTGGTGCTTGGGAGTGGGGCGCCGCCGTGGATCAGAAGCACAAGATCGTTGCTGCCGGCCGGCCGGCCGGCGACCGGATTTTGGAGAGGAGAGCCGGGGGGGATTTTGGACAAGAACAGGTTGAAGGAGGAGGGCCAGGGGCGAAATTGAGCAGCAGCGGCGGTGGATCGGACCGGCATAATGTCGACCTGGTAAGGGATTGGAGACTGGAGAGAGGAGTAGAACGGGGAGGAGGAGGACTGGAGGAGGAGGACCGCAATCGACCGGAGGGCGGAGGAGGAGCACGGCGACCTAGCAGGCTAGCACCGCTCTGTTTTCCTCCTCTCTCTCCGCGTGGTGAGTTGCGAGCAGAGGATTCGTTCCTCCCTAATGGGCTGGCCAGAATACTGCGTATTACTACCTAGTAAAAAAAAATTGCAACTTTTGAAGGGGGGGTCGTGGCCCCGTTTCGCCTCCACGACGCTCCGCCCGTGCTTGTGGCGCACGATCATCATGCATATCTCGATCTCTCACTCACTTGTACTCCAGTATAAATATCCTTGCATCGTACTGTACCAATTTATCCACATGCAAAAGGGGCCAAGTTCGTGAGAAGATTTGCTCTTTTCAGTTCAGAATTCCCCGTAGGTTTTTAGCCATATCGTCTCGGTAGGCATTCATGCAAGGCTCCAAGCAGTTCAAGCAGGCGCTGCTCGAGAGCCTGCTTCTCGGGCTCCGGAAGCGTGGCGTAGGCGCAGCGCCGGGTTTCCACGACAGGAAGCGCGCCATTAGGCTCGCCGCCGACGCCGCCCTCGCGAACGCCAGGGGCGCCGACGCCACGCGCTGGAGCCGGACCATGCTGGCGGCGCCGACAGAGTTGCCGCACCCTCGGGCCGCTACGTCGAGCAAGCTGATCTGCGAGAGGATCCTGAGGAAGAGAAGGAACCACTGGCCGACGCGGCGCTGGAGGAAGGCGGGTACGGCGGCCAAGAAGGCGTGCGACTCCGCCGGCGTCCTCGCGAGGGCCATGCTGAGGAAGAGGACGAGGGTGTTGAAAGGGCTCGTGCCCGGAGCGGAGGGGCTGGACGATGAGTCCACGTTGCTGGGTGAAACTCTGGACTATGCCGTGTGTCTCAAAGCTCAGGTCGATGTAATGCAGCTTCTGGTGAGAGCTCTTCAAGCTGCAAAGGCGCCATAGCGAATTAAGTCGATTCTCTTGTTTAGCTTCTTTGGCGTGTACGGAGTTCGTGGAGATGAAGCTTGTAATTAAGGTATCAAGCCTTTTGATGTCCCATCGATCGGCAGGTTTAATTAATTAGTATTTCAGGTGCACAATATTGTGACCATGTGACATATGGCCTTTACGTATACAAACAAGACGTGCTTCCATGAGTTATGTGATACTCGATCTGTTCAACACAACACATGTAAAATTTTAGTTTGAGGCGGTTTCTTTCCGCAACTTTTGACTATATTCAAGTTGTAATCATACGATTTTATACATATGTGAGATATTTTTGTGACAAGTTAATGATAATATTTTCACTTTTATCAGCAATTTTTTGTCTATATATATGAAGTCAAACTTGGAGAAGTCTTAACGGGTCTGGTTTTAATTGGAGATAAAAGCGCTTGCAGTGTGTTTACTGCTTACTTCACTATAACTGTTACTCTGTTATTGAGTGGATGCACATGCGCAATGGTCCAAATTAATGGGCATTTGACCTGAAAAGGTTGCATTCAGAAAGATCGAAAAACTAGAAGAATCTTCTTATTATATCGTATATTTGTTCTATAAACGAAGATCCGGGGAAATACTCGATGCTACTATATGCAGTGTGAATCCCTACATAAAAACCAAATGCAGTGTGAATATGATAGCTGAATTAGTATTTTGCCTCAAAAAAAAGTAGTATGCACTTTATACTCCATCAGCCTACAATGTCACATGTCTTGACGTCAATGGCGGTATGGCACACTTCCAACGGCGCCGTCCATCAGGCAGAGACCGATACCACCATATCATGCCTATATATGGGCATGTGTACGCACGAAACTCCGGATCGACAAACAATCATGCGAACAAGTTAAGCCAAGATGATCATGGAATCTGCAAGTGCACCTATATGTTTGGACATGAGCACGACGCTGGTACCTGGGTACGTAGTCGCTATGCTACATAGATTCGCTGAACGTAGGAGTGGGCCTAGTGGCTAGTGCCCTCTTCCATGAAGGCTGGCATGTGCACCGTCTCCTTCGACCAACAACCAACCAAAACTCAGGCTCACCTTCGATCCTGTGACACATGAATACACACGATCATATCTCCTTAGCTACGCGCCAAACGTTTCTCTCTCTCTCTGACTGTATATGTATGTGTGCATTGTACTGTTCATCCGCAGTTACACACGAGCTTGCAACAGCGATTTTTCCACGACTAATAGGATCTCCACATATTATCATGACCGTTGATTATCCATCCAACGAACCATATTATTTCTATTATTTTATGTGTTAAAAAACAAAAAATATGTTAACGCGTGGTTTTAATTTTTTTTCAATGCATGCAAAGAAAATTCATGTTAGTACATGAATCTAAAATTCATGTTACATAAATCTATCAATTATTGATAATGCGTTGACATTTGAAAATTCGTTGATGAATTTGTTGCACGAATCTTGATGAAATGAAGGGTGTGGATAGTTGGTGGATATCATGTTAGTTGTGGTGTTGCATTTTTGGAGCTTGCAACCAACATGCAAGACGCAAAGCAATTCAAGCAGGCGCTGCTCGATAGCCTGCTCGTAGGACTCCGGAAGCCTGTCGTCACGCGGACGCAACGCGATGGAGCCGGACCCTGCAGGCGGCGCTAGAGCTCGCGTACCGGTGGCAAATCACTCGGCGGCGTGCCAAGTCCGCGTCGGTTTCGGCGACAAGCAAGAGGATTTTGAGGAGGCGCCGCCAGCCGAGGAAGATCGGCATGGTGAAGGAGGCGCCGTATACTTCAGCCGACGTCCTCGCGAGGGCCATGCTGAGGAAGCGAACGAAGGTGTTGAGAGGGATCGTGCCGGGAGCGTGTTGGAACTAATCTTGTTAGGTTGAAGTTCATCATGTTTATTTCTGGTTCATGCATTTAGTTAGGGTCATGAAACTTGAGGTTGCGTGATAGTTGCAGCATGCATGCTCGTGTGGAGCTGCATGTACCGAGTCAAGTGGTAGACGTAGAGGAAGAAGCAAGCTGATCTCCAACCCATATGGGTGAAATTTGACAAAAATAACCTTTTGCCCAAACTTCATCCAAAAATAACCCTTTTTTTCAAAAAAAATCGAAATCTAACCCTTTTGTGTGGCTCCCGTGACGGGGGCGCCACACATGGATGCACCGCGCCCCAGGCTGGGGCGCCACACATCTGCCAGCGTGGCAGAGCGGGCCCCTCCTTGGTTGTGTCGCGCCGGAGCTGGGGGCGCCACACCTCCATGTGTGGCGCCGGAGCTGGGGGCGCCACACATCGACTTTGAGTCGCCAGCCCGGCTCGACCCGACCCGCGTCTACTTAGTCGTTCACTCACAGAGAAAAAGGAAAGGAAGAAGAACAAGGGCGGCGGCTGCGGTTCCTCCTCTCCCCCTCTCAAATCCACACCAAATCCGCACCGATCTGAAGGGATTTGGGCTCCCCATCGTTCCTCAAGGTAATCTCCTCCGTTCCCCTCAGTTTCATCCAATAGATGTTTCAGATTTGTCCGGTTTTTGCCACACTAGGTGAAATCTTAGTTCAACCTAGATTTCGAAATTAGTATGGCATGAGGCTTGTTTTTTGTGGTTCTTAGCATTTGTATAGCAGTTGTAATGGTTGTTAATCAAGTGGAGTGTTTATTTACATTTTTAAAATTAATTCGGTATAGATGTGTATATGAGAACCATGTGTATGTGAGGTG
Organism: Poa pratensis; assembly: GCA_947311845.1. Lineage (NCBI taxonomy): Eukaryota > Viridiplantae > Streptophyta > Magnoliopsida > Poales > Poaceae > Poa > Poa pratensis. The sequence goes on from CAMZMU010000111.1 coordinate 23,524,866, forward strand.
TATTTGTGGATGTAAAAGTGGTTACCTAGCTAGATATGTTTGTAAATTGTATATGTGGTGTATGTGTGGATGTGGTAGATGTCCTATATGATGTCAAAATGAATATTGAAAAAATTGAAAAGTGGTTACCATGTGAAATGAATATTGATTTTTAATTAATTCGGTATAGATGTGTGATATGATTTTGTGCATGGTCAAAGTGGTTACTCAATTTCTATATAATTTTATATGTTGTGTATGTGTGGATGTGGTAGATGTCCTAATGAGGTTGAAATGAATATTGAAAAATATTGAAAAATTTCTATCTCTTACTAGTGGTAGTTTTTTAAAATATGTAGGATGGAACTTATCGAAGAACAATATGATAAGCCGCACCGTGCTAGAAAGATTGCGGAGGGAAAGGTAATTTGTAATGTTTTGCATATTTTAGATGTTAGTTCATATTTCTATTCGGCATGGACATTGTTGTAACTTGTAATTATTTTTTAGGTACTTGCCCCCCTTCGTCTTCGGTCTCACGAGGCCTCCTTGCAATTTGATGACAAGGGCATGCCGTACGACGAGAGGTACACCGAGTACATCGAGAAGCTTGGACTCCTTCCCTTCATCCAGCTCGTGTCTCGGTCCACGCCAAATTTCAATCCTTCGGCCATCACTGCTCTTGTTGACCGTTGGAGGCCGGAGACACACAGCTTTCACCTCCCCACCGGGGAGATGACGGTGACTCTTCAGGACGTGTCGATGATCCTGGCACTACCCATCACGGGCAAACCTGTGTGTTTTAGCACCGCATCTGATGGGTGGCGCGAGCAGATGTTCAGCCTTATTGGTGCGGCTCCTCCAGAGAAGGATGACTCTAGCAAGGATAGACTCTCCGCCGGCGCCTCATTTGTTTGGATCCGGAAAAATTTGCTAAGTGTCCTGAAGGGGCTGATAAAGTGGTCATTCAGAATCATGCACGCGCATACGTGTGGTACGTGATCACGAGGACTTTGTTTGCTGACAGTAGTGGGCGGACCGCTCCGTGGATGTGGCTGAAGGCGTTAACACGCTGGGAGAGTAAGCAAAGCTGGGGTACGGCTGCGCTTGCTTACTTGTACCGGCAGGTAAATATTTATCTTGCTTTGTTTCTTGTGTGTGCAAAAGTTATGAAATTCTAACATGTATACCTATATGTGCAGTTGGATGAATCGTGTCGTCGGTTCGTCGGTGAGGCCGGTATCGGTGGTCCAGTGATCCTACTTTCGGTTTGGATGTGGGAGCACTTCTCAGTTGGACGGCCGAAGGTTTTGCCATGCCTTGGAACGACCATGACCATCCCAAGAGGCTTCGGGAGGCTACATGGGCGTACAAGTGGGACAGGGTTGCGGAGTTCACCGGCGACCCGCAAAAGGAGTACTTGCGGTACATCAACGAGTTCGACTCGCTGACCCCCCAGCAGGTAATAATTAGAATGCTTTCGTTCAATCACTATCTATCTTAAATACCAACTGCACATGCTGAAATGAGTACTATGATATAGGTGACATGGCAGATTTATGGTGTCGGGGAGAGATTTGGTTGGAATCCGGAATTCCCCCTAAACCCGAAGTGTTTCGAGGAAGAATATCTTTGGATGATGCAGTGCCCATTGATATGCTTGTATGCCGTTGAGTTCCACCTACCACATCGTGTGATGAGCCAATTTGGGTTGTATCAAACTACACCGCCAAAGTGGATAAACACGATGTTTTCGTTGCACGAGTGAGGCTCCAAATTTTGTCTTACCCAATCTTCTTATGTATTAGTATAGTTACTAATGTTTCATTTGTTGACCATGTAGATTGGACCGGCGCCGGCAGAGGAAGATCACGAAATGGGATAAGCATCATAAGGATTACATCACTACATTCAATGCCGAGGTGAAAGAGGCAACGGACCGGAAGGTGTATATGCGGGATCGCCCCAAGTACCGTCAAGAGGCATTCGACACATATCTTGGTTGGTACCTTGCACGTACCCGTGTCCGTATATGCCCCCCGGCTTATGAGGAGCTCTTGGAGGACATGGACGATGATGCTATTGTTGAGCTCCGGTACAACAAGGCCGTAAGAGAAGGCAACCGGACTGATTTCGCTCCCGTGATGAACTTTATGGTAATTTTTGCCCAACTTATTTCATCTCATCATAATTAGAGTTTAGTTGTTGACATGTTTGTTTTCATAGCGCAATGAGATCGACCGGCAAGCGGTAGCAGCCGAGGAGGCAGCCATGTTACCTCGTGGCAAGAAGGGTGATGCTGCTATTAGGGAATTTGTGAAGGTAAGTTAGACGATCTCCGCTTCGTGCATATTTTGTTGTTCATTTCTACTAAGATATTGATTTTGCAATGTCATAGCGTTCCGCAACTCGGTTGCGCACTTTAGCGCATTTGCTTGGTTGTCGCGGCGATGATGCCTTGCCGACCCGCTCGAGGTCCCCTTCAACCCCTATCCGTGGTGATGCTTCTAGTTCGAACCCACATGAGCCCAATGATGAGGAGGTTGAGGTATGAATATGTTACATGCCGGTCACCCTAAAATGATTTCTTGAACCTCAACCAATCTACTAATTATTCCGCTTACATTTTTTCATTTCTAGGGCAATTTTGATGATAATGTGAACGATGACATGACCCTGCAGGCATACCAGCGATCCTTCCACCTAAGATCCAAGAAGAAGGCTGCCAGGCGTTTCTCACCGGACGACTACCTCTACAAGAAAAAGGGGCCTGCTGCGGATGAGGGTGACGACGATGACGAGTCCGAGGATGAGGACTCGGAAGATCACGTGTCGGAGGAAGAGGACTCGGAAGATCACGTGGCGGTGGAAGAACCGGTGAAGAAGCTGATACCTGTTAGGAATAGGAGGAAGAACGCGGATCCGGCGCCGACTGAGCCTTTGAGGAGGCTAAGGAAAAGGAGTTAGACATGTCGTGAAACTTGTCGTGAACCATGTCGTGAAACATGTCGTAACCTTGTCGTAACCTTGTCGTTTCGTGAACTTGTCGTTTCGTTGTGGACATTATCATGAACTTGTCGTTTCGTTGTGGACATTATCGTGAACTTGTTGAACTATAACTTGTCGTGTTTGCTGATATCGTGAATCAATGCTCTGTATAGATATTATGTCATGTTTACTGATACCTGTTGTTTTCAACTTTTATTATGTCTACTGATGTGCTAAGCAATGAAATCTGGAGCATTTTTACTGATCTCATTGTGCGGCGCCGGAGACGGGGGCGTTGCACCCAGAGGTGTGGCGCCGCAGCTGGGGGCGTCGCACTTGTGCAGCGCCGGAGTGGGGGCGTTGCACCCTGAGGTGTGGCGCCGCACGCTGGGGCGCGGCAAATAGACAGAGAGGTGGTAATTTTGCAATTGTGTGGCGCCCCGCTGGGGGGAGTGGAGCTTAAAGGTGTGGCGCCCCCGTCCGGCGTTGCACATGTGCGGCGCCCTAAGCTGGGGCGCCACACACAGAGGTGTGGCGCCGGCCTCTCCGGCGCGGCAAATAGACAGAGAGGTGGTAATTTTTTGCAATTGTGTGGCGCCCCGCCGGGGGGAGTGGAGCTTAAAGGTGTGGCGCCCCCTGCTCCGGCGCGGCACAGTTTTTCTGCCGTGGCACAGTTTTTCTGCCGCGGCACAGTTACGGGTTCAGTTTCCGTCGAGTTTCGTCAGGTTTCCGTCAACGCGCGACACAGTTTCGTCAGTTTTTCTGCCGCGGTTACGGGTTCAGTTTCCGTCGAGTTTCGTCAGGTTTCCGTCAACGCGCGACACAGTTTCGTCAGGTTTCCGTCAACGCGCGACACAGTTTCGTCAGGTTTCCGTCAACGCGCGACACAGTTTCGTCAGTTTTTCTGCCGCGGTTACGGGTTCAGTTTCCGTCGAGTTTCGTCAGGTTTCCGTCAACGCGCGACACAGTTTCGTCAGTTTTTCCTGCACTTCAAACTACAGATCCAGAAATCCATCAAATTCATCAAATTCACTAAGAGTTCACCATATTACATGATTCAACGAAATCCATCAAATTACAAGGTTCACAACTAACTCATCAAGATCACAAGAACATAAAACACACTAAATGTGCATGACATTACAAGGTTCCAGCAAATTAAATGCCCACGACATTACAAGGTTCACACAAACACAAAGTCTAGGACATTACATTGTCCCTACTGAGTAAGACGTGGATACTTGCCCTTGCGCCTCGCTGGGTCTGGTTCCGCTCGTTCCTCCTCTCGTGCACGGCGATCCCTCTCACGCCTTCTCGCATCCGCCTCCTCTCGTGCAAGGCCAACACCTTCACCTTGTCCTCCCGCCTCCTCTCGTGCACGGCGAGCCCTCTCACGCCTTCTCGCATCCAACTCCTCTTGTGCTTCCCTCTCACGCCTTTTGGCATCCAACATCCCTTGTGCACGGCTTCTCGCATCCAACATCCCTTGCGCACGGCGAGCACCTTCACCTTGGCCTCCCGACCCCTCCCTTCCAAGTTCGCCGTCAAACGCCGCCCACGCCTCATGGTACCTTCCGTCCTCTAACGGCCCCTCCCTTGCACGTTCCGCCTCCCACGCCTCCCTTGCAACACGTGCCTTCTCAGTCTTCTCCGTCCTCTCCATCTCGCGGAGCATCATTTCGTTCTTAGCCTCTAGTGCCTCAATTTTCGCTTGCTCATTCTCCTTCTTGGCCCGCTCCTCTTCACGATCTTTCTCCCAGAATCGCTCCCACGCCTTGTCAGTCATAGTTTTTACCTCCCACCGGTAGAGGTCATTTTGCTCAAAGTCTATCCACCGGTAGTATTGGCAAATAGGCGGAGGTGACTGCAAACGTAATAGCGAGTCAAAACATGCAACTAGATAAAGATAAATTCTTTACAAGAGAGGCGGAGGAGACATTTACCCGCGGACGCTCAATAATATTTGTTTGCTTTGTCTTGCGTTTTGTTTGCTTCGACTTGTTTTTTGTTGGCTTCGGCTTCTCCCAAGCATAGTTCGGGCACATCCAGAACCTCCTTCCTCTTCTATCGTCCCAATCGCTGGACTGCTTCATCTTGCAAACGTCACCACACCAACAAGTCGGCGCATCGTGCCCGACTCGACTGTCAATGCTGTGTTGCCATGCCACCGGCTTCTCCTTCAGATCGGAACAGTCCATCCTACAAAATTGCAAGTTTGAACTTAGTTGACAGTAAAATGGAACAATTGAAAATAAGAACCATCCCTACAAAATTGCAAGTTTGAACTTAGTTGACAGTAAAATGGAACAATTGAAAATAAGAAATAACAACCAAATAAATTTCAGTCATACCAATCATCTAAGTCTACCACCTCTACGGCCACGACGCCTACCCCCTCTTAGCTCGTCAAACATTGATGTACGCCTACCGCCACCGCGACCGCCACGATGAGAATGACCATGTTGGCTACCACCATGGTGGCTTGTGCTACCACCGCCACCGCCATGTTGAGAATGACCATGGTGGCTTGTGCTACCACCGCCACCGCCATGTTGAGAATGACCATGTTGGCTACCACCATGGTGGCTTGTGCTACCACCGCCACCGCCATGTTGAGAATGACCATGGTGGCTTGTGCTACCACCGCCACCGCCATGTTGAGAATGATCATGATGGCTTGTGCTACCACCGCCACCGCCATGTTGAGAATGATCATGGTGGCTTGTGCTACCACCGCCACCACCACCGCCACCATGTTGGACACCTTTCGATCTCTTGTTTCGACCACAACCTCTAGCGTTGTGCCCACCACCATTGCATTCTCCACAACGGGCACACACGAGGCTCCTGAAAATGTTGGTTGCCCCACTCTCGGAGACCTCCTGCACCCCATGCGTCCATGTCATTTCTAAAACGTTTTGTCTTCCGTCTTCCCCGTTCGTCACCTTCAGTATTGGATCGGGCCATAGTTGAATGCCATGATATTCTGGCCATTGTGATTGGTCAAAGTAAGGTTCAAATCTGCCCGCCCATGTCTCCTTGGTAGCCTCGATCGAGTACTCGGACAACCTAACCGGATCAACGTATCCCACTTTTCTAATGCGTGCCGCCGTCCGCAAGTGCGAGCAAGGGAGATGAAGCAACTGAGGCCTCTGGCACGAGCACAAACATTGCTTTAGCAAGACTTTGCACGCACGCCCTCCGTGTTGCACACCACCTACCGTGGTGCCTCCTGGCTCATTGACTTGGTAAATCCACTCGTTGTTGTCAAAACATTGGGCTGTATTGGTCTCCGCCTTCCTTAACTGGTATGTCATCCATTTGTCAGCTTCAGGTGGATACTTGTACTTCTTCTTGTGCTTGTTCTTCCCTTCCATCTGCTCAAACGTTTCTCACTATATTTTTGAAAATACTCATTCAACTTGTCGAATGTGTATTGAACTATTGCTGTCACGGGCAACCCACGGACTCCTCTGAGCACATTGTTGAAACATTCTGCCATGTTGCTTGTCATGTCACCGTACCTCCTACCGTCGGTGTCAAATGCTCTAGTCCACTTGTGCCTCATAGACGCATGCCTATCTAGGAACTCTCGACCCCCCGGCGATGTGAGAGTTAGCAACCTGTTGTACAATCTCACAAAATGCCGCTCGGTGAAAGCGAGACAACAATCTTTTAGATCATCAGATAGCTCCTTATTTCCGCATGCCCTATAGAAGTTGGACACAAAATGCCTCACGCACCATCGATGGTGCAAAGGAGCATGCCCGGGAATATCAATCTCCACCGCATTGAGTATGCCTTGGTGGCGGTCCGAGATGACACATACCTCTCTTTGAGGCTCAAATACCTTTGTTCTCACTAGACCCATGAACCACTCCCAGTTGTCCTGGTTCTCCGCCGTCACCAAAGCAAAAGCCAACGGCAACAACCGGTCGTTAGCATCATGAGCTACGGCAATCAAAAGTGTGCCCCTGTACTGGCCTGTCAAGAATGTGCCATCCACGGAGACAACCGGTCTACAATGCTTGAATGCCCTTATGCATTGCCCGAAAGCCCAAAATGCACGGCCAAAGACACGGACGGTTGCACCGTTGTAATCCCTAGTCTTTTGGCCAAAGGGCTCCACACACGTAACCATGTCCGGATTTGTAGCAGCCATAGCTCCCAACAATCTAGGAAGTCGGTTGTATGCTTCCTCCCAGTCACCATACAACATCTTGAATGCGGCTTGCTTGGCCCTCCATGCCTTCCCATACTTCACCGAGTAACCAAACATGTCTTTCACCGTGTCCATGATAGCCCTCACCGAAAAAGTGGGGAATGCCTCTATGGAATTGGAAAGTCTATAGCCGATGAAATCGGAGGTTAGTTGCCGATGAATGTCCTTCGCATCCTTGTCATCATCATCATCATTGCCACTACACATGTGAGTTGACACACATTTTTTTAGAACCCATTGAGAGGTTCCCTTGATAGGTCTTGCACGCACAATCCACGGACACCCATTATGCGCGTCATCACACTTAACCGTGTAACGCTTCTTGACATCCGAGTGAACCACTTTGTATGGTCTAAAGTACTTAACCGCATACTCCTTGAGCCATGTCTTCAATTCCAACAAGCTTTCAAACTTCACTCCCTCAGCAATACCATAGTTTTTGGGATTACGATCCTTCTTCGAAGTTGGCCTTGGTTCAAGAATTTTACTCGTGCCACCATCAACCACGGCTTTATCGGCGAGACTAAGATCACGGAACAATGGTAACGATGATCCCGGCCCACTACCTTCTTGAATATTTCGCTTCTTTAGCAGTGAACCCATCTTCATCAACATCTTCTTCGGGACCGTCGTCATCCGAGTCCGATGCATAGCATCGGTTATAAGGGATGTCATGGTCCATGTCCTCATGCCTACAATTTGTCTCCACATCACCAATATCATTTTTATGAAGCTCAACTCCGATGCGTCGCTCTCCTCCTCCGACTTTCATATTGGTCACTTTGAATTGGGCTTGAAGGTTGGCTCCTTTCGTGTTCGGTCATTGTTGGTTGGCTAAAATCATGTTGAGTCATTGGAGGTGGACTCGACGTTGGATAGTACACTTCATGCGCATGAGGTGGCTCATTTTGAACCGGCCTCCTAACGTCATGTTCGGAGGCACACCGGTTCAAGTCAAACGTCTTGTGGCAAACAACTCAAGAGCCTTGTCTTGAGATGCCGCCACCGTCTCCTTATATGCACTCCAACACAACTCGGAGTTGAGAGGCATAATCTTCCAACGAATATGCATTCCGAACCCAACATTATGCCTTCCCTCCAAAGAAAGAACATCATTTGGATCCGTCCAATTCAATGCAATCCGCACTCTCTCCACAACCTCGGCATAGCTAGGACTATGGCCAAACACCACCACTTTCTCCTCCAAGTCATGCTCCACATTGCCTTTCAAAAAGGCCTCCTTGTCCACATGATGAACACTAACCATTTTGTCCATCTAAAAAATTTACAACAAACCGATGCATCAAATGATTGATACATTGCACTAAGCTATGCATTTAAAACAAAATCAATTTACTTATCTTAATTTTAAATCAAGTCATTATGCACTAACCCTAACTAAATCTAGCTCACTAACTACATCTAACAAAAACCCTAACCCTAACCTACAATCAAGAGCCCAACACTTCATATCCATCATACCCACACACATTGACCAATATTATCAACAAATAACCACAAATTTGTCCTCATATTCAAATTCTAGGGTTTCCAAGATCTACACAATGTCTCCAAATTGGAAGATTTCTATTGGACAAAAAGAAGGAGGATGAGGGAGAGTACCTTCTTGCACGTAGGAGAGCCGAATCCACGGAAAAATCACACCAAAAGGATGGATTTGAGGGGGGGGTGTGTTGGGGTGTGTTGGGGGAGTGTTCTTCCTTGCTTTTGTGAGAGAAGAGAGTGAGGGAGAAGAAAAAGGTGGTGGGGCACGGGCTGGGCTGTTACTTTTACAGATGTGTGGCGCCCCAGCCACCGGCGCCACACATGTATGTGTGGCGCCCCCATCTCCGGCGCTACTTAACCAGGGCTGGGACCCGCCTTGCCACGCTGGCAGTGTGTGGCGCCCCAGACGGGGGAGTGGGGTATACATGTGTGGCGCCCCAGCTGGGGCGGTGCATCCATGTGTGGCGCCCCCGTACGGGAGCCACACAAAAGGGTTAGATTTCGATTTTTTTTGAAAAAAGGGTTATTTTTGGATGAAGTTTGGGCAAAAGGTTATTTTTGTCAAATTTCACCCCATATGGCGCACAGCGGATATCGCAGCCTTCCGTTCGATGGTTGGGGATTCGCGCGTGGGGCCACCCCACCAGCTCGTTGACCGCCTTCTCCGGCAAATACGCGAAGCCTTTCCCTCGTGCGTACATGAGACGGTCTGACAAATACGGCGAGGTGACTCCTGCCACCGTCCTCTCCAACCCTTGCCGAGACGCCATGGCCCATGTGCTGGCTGCCCGCTCCCAGTCCCATTTGATTTGAATCCTCTGCTGGTCCTTCTCCTTCCCCGAGCCTCTGCCGCCGCCGCCGCCTGAGCGTGAGCAGCAGACGGAGGAGGTGCCGGCGGAGAGCACGAGGGAGCTGCAGCGCACTCCGTCCGGGCTGCGGCACCGCCGCACGCGGAGCGACGAGGCGAAGACCGCCACCTTCGACGCTCTGGAGCCGCTCAAGATCCCACACAGCCAGGCCGGGCTGGCCGCTGCCGCTAACTGCCCGGCGGCGGACAGGAGGGAGGAGGCGGAAGGCGCGCGGGCGGAGCCTGTCGGAGCTGGAGTTCGAGGAGGTGAAGGGACTGCAGGACCTCGGCTTCACCTTCTCCGAGGCCGAGGTCGACGCCCAGCTCGCGTCCATCGTGACGGGGCTCCGGCGTCTGTAAGCGGCGGAGGAAGAGGCCAAGAATGCTAAGGCGGCGGCGGCGGCGGCTTGCGCCGAGGAGGAAGCTTGTAGAAGTAAGGCGGCCTCGGCTCAGCGCCCAGGAGAAGGCCGTATCTGTCTGAGGCGTGGGATGACGAGGAGGCGGAGGTGAGGAGGATGCTGAGCACCTTCAGCCTTCAGGATCCCGGCGCCGACCTCAAGGAGCACCTCCGGCTCTGGGCGCACAACGTGGCCTCTGCCGTCCGGTGATTCTACTTCTGACCAAGAAACACCACTTCTCTTTTGCTGTCCGGTGGCAAAGATCAACTGTAAATATTCTTCATTTTGCCATGGATGTACATGTAGAGTACGTTTCTTCGAGCTACAGAGTTCTTTAGTTTTGACAATGTAAAAAACGTTATTACGAATTCTGGATTTGGGAACAGGAAGGAATATAAACATTTTGCAAGCAACAAAAAGAAATTGTGAAAGGAGGCGAAGAAAAAAGTTGATGTGAGCGACAGTCTGATCTGATCAATGGTTTTCGTGTAGATGCCAAGAAAGCATTTTCCGTTGCTTTGAAGCTAAGAATTGCATAATTACGGTGAACTTTCACCGTGCTGTGATGATGTAATTGTGGCGAACAATCTAGAGTTGGATGCTGCTGATTTGTCGAAATCTAGTAACTAGGGATATCTTCATTGCTTATCACCGGATAGTCATGATATCGATTCTAGATATTTTCAATAATTTTTGGTTAGCCATCGCCGGTTATCCATGTTACCACTTGTCGATGTCTTCTCCGCTTATCTGTGAACCTATAGATAACTTCATTGCTTATCACTGGATAGCCATGATATCGATTCTAGATATTTTCAATAATTTTTGGTTAGACATCGCCGGTTATCCATGTTACCACCTGTCGATGTCTTCTCCGTTTATCTGTGAACCTATGGATATCTTCATTGCTTATCACCGGATAGCCATGATATCGATTTTAGATATCTTCAATAATTTTCGGTTAGCTATCACCGGTTATATATCCATGTTACTACTTGTCGATATCTTCGTCGCTTACCGGTGAACCTATGGATATCTTCATTGCTTATGACCGGATAGCCATGATATTGATTCTAGATATCTTTAATAATTTTTGTTTAGCCATCAACGGTTATCCATGTTACCACTTGTCGATGTCTTCGTCGCTTATCGGTGAACCTATGGATATCTTCATTGCTTATCACCGGATAGCCATGATATCGATTATAAATATCTTCAATAATTTTCGGTTAGCCATCGCCGGTTATCCATGTTACCACTTGTCGATGCCTTCTCCGCTTATCTGGGAACCTATGGATATCTTCATTGCTTATCACCAGATAACCATGATATCGATTCTAGATATCTTCAATAATTTTCGGTTAGCCATCACCGGTTATATATCCATGTTACCACTTGTCGATGTCTTCGTCGCTTACCGGTGAACCTATGGATATCTTCATTTCTTATGACCGGATAGCCATAATATCGATTCAAGATATCTACAATAATTTTTGGTTAGCCATCGCCGGCTATCCATGTTACCACTTGTCGATGCCTTCTCCGCTTATCTGTGAACCTATAGATAACTTCATTGCTTATTACTGGATAGCCATGATATCGATTCTAGATATTTTCAATAATTTTCGGTTAGACATCGCCGGTTATCCATGTTACCACTTGTCGATGTCTTCTCCGCTTATCTGTGAACCTATGGATATCTTCATTGCTTATCACCGTATAGCCATGATATCGATTTTAGATATCTTCAATAATTTTCGGTTAGCCATCACCGGTTATATATCCATGTTACCACTTGTCGATGTCTTCGTCGCTTACCAGTGAACCTATGGATATGTTCATTGCTTATGACCGGATAGCCATGATATTGATTCTAGATATCTTTAATAATTTTTGGTTAGCCATCAACGGTTATCCATGTTACCACTTGTCGATGTCTTCGTCGCTTATCGGTGAACCTATGGATATCTTCATTGCTTATCACCGGATAGCCATGATATCGATTATAAATATCTTCAATAATTTTCGGTTAGCCATCGCCGGTTATCCATGTTACCACTTGTCGATGCCTTCTCCGCTTATCTGTGAACCTATGGATATCTTCATTGCTTATCACCGGATAACCATGATATCGATTCTAGATATCTTCAATAATTTTCGGTTAGCCATCATCGGTTATATATCCATGTTACCACTTGTCGATGTCTTCGTCGCTTACCGGTGAACCTATGGATATCTTCATTTCTTATGACCGGATAGCCATGATATCGATTCAAGATATCTTCAATAATTTTTGGTTAGCCATCGCCGGTTATATATCCATGTTACCACTTGTCGATGTCTTCGTCGCTTACCGGTGAACCTATGGATATCTTCATTTCTTATGACCGGATAGCCATGATATCGATTCAAGATATCTTCAATAATTTTTGGTTAGCCATCGCCGGTTATCCATGTTACCACTTGTCGATGCCTTCTCCGCTTATCTGTGAACCTATGGATATCTTCATTGCTTATCACCGGATAACCAGAAAATGGAGGAAACAAATTTTGAGAGTTTTGGCAGCCGGCGCAACAAAAACAATATGGAGGGAGGGAAGATACTGGCACCCGGCTCGTGTCTATAACATTTTGGCAGATTCATTTGCAACAAAATGCACCAAATTTTTAACAAAAATAAAAAATAATTACAACAAAAAATCCACGTGTTTACATCATTTTAAAAAGGACGTATGTAACATAAAGCTAACAGGGAGAAACACAAACTTGGAGTGAAACGAGCAGAACATCTTTGCAATATCTCGCGTGTATTTTCCCTATGCATAATACACATAGCTACAATTGGGGAGCAACCAGGTAAGAACAATAGAAAAAAAAACTCACAAGCATGTCCCATGAATTGTATGAACTACGTTCAAATCTCTAGTTTATACTAGTTTTTTTTTTCTTTGCTAGGTCTCCCCTCCGCGACAACAATTTCAAAATAAAACAGTAGGGCATGGAAAACAATAAGAAGGAACCAAGATGAAATGTTTGAAATCTGGAAATAAAACTCAAATAATGTTACAAGGTGAAAATTATCAACAACAGGTATCCGATGCTGTGCATACAAAAACGATAAGCAATAATCAAGATATTTTTGCAAAATCATGTTCGTTCTGTATGTACTAATAACCAAACTGAGAAGGATAAAGCCTGATGTCCAGCGCAACAATTGCGCTCACCATGTTCGGAAAAGTCTACTCGCGGATGCAGTTCATGACCAGCGTTGGGTCAAGGATTTGCGGGGACGCGTCTCGCTGGACCTGCTGCCGGAGTTTGTCAGCCTTTGGGCGGCTGCGGCGGGCCTGAACCTCTTGGTTGCGACGCCCGACACTTTCTCCTGGCGTCTCACGGAGAACGGCAGCTACTCGTCGGCGTCCGCTTACCGACTGCAGTTCTTGGGCTCTACCACGTCCCCCCTCTCGACTTCGATCTGGCAGGCTTGGGCTCCTGCCAAGTGCCGGCTCCTGGCGTGGCTGATTGTGCAGAACAGGGTGCTCACGGCTGATCGTCTCATGGCTAGGCGATGGCCTAACTCTTACTTCTGTCCACTGTGTCGACGGAACTTAGAGACTGCCGAGCACCTGCTAGTGGAGTGCCCATGGTCGCGCTCGCTTTGGTGCAGAGTGGCGGCAAAGCTTGGCTTTGGCTCGTTAAACCCCTCCTCTTGGCAGCCGAGCCCGTTGGCATCGTTGACGTCCTGGCTTGCCTCGTTTGCTGCCGGATCAGGTGGCAACCTCAAGGCGTGCAAGTCCATCGCGCTGCTGGTCATATGGGCCATCTGGAGAGAAAGGAACGCGCGAATCTTCCGCGAGACTGATCGCCCAGCCGTGGCCGTGGCTGATGAGGTGTTCGACGAGATTGCGAGTTGGGCTTTGGCGGGTTGCCGCCATCTTAGATGCCGCGAGTAGTTCGCATGCGGTTGTGCCGGGTGGGCGCTGTCCCTTCCTTGCTTTGTTTCTTTGTTCCCCCCTTCAGTTCTGTATTTTAAGTTCCTTGTAACTTTTTCCTCTATCAATGAAAACGCAGCTCTCCTGCGGCTTTCGCAAAAAAAAAAAAAAAGTCCTCCATCTCCACACTGCGAATCAGTCCATGGAATCTAAAATAATATATCTAGTACCATGCGTGGTAGCAAGTGGATGCAAACCGTCAGAGAGAGACAGAGCAAGGTACGATGGAGAGGACAGCTAAAGCCTAAAGGTCTCTTCCCTACAAAGCCAGGCACAGGCAGTGGTTGCAGTTTGCAATACGGGAAAAAAATAAATGGAATACACTGCATGCAGCAAACGAACGACGCAGAGCCCCGTCAGAGGTCAACATGCAGCGAAGATCCCCAGGAAAAGGCAACGGACGCGATATCCGCTGTAGAAAATCCGCGTTTGTTGGCGCTGTGAGATTTAAGTGGTCTACATTGAGGACTTGGTAGTGGCTAACGTGTGTTCCTAGCTGTGAGAGAAAAGTGGATCAGCTAGGTTAGCCCGGAAATCAATAACGGCTCACGGGTGCAGCTGATCCCATTATGGATTTTATTTTTGGTTTTTTTTCTGAATGTCAAAAAATTCCGAAAAAAAATCCGGGTGTAGATTACAACATGATGTGTTTGCACAAATATTGGCGTGGTGAAAAAACTTTTTTAGCAACCTGTACAAAAAAGACAAATTTCGGACGCGTACATATACTATTCAGCATGTCCGAATTTGTCTTTTTTGCACAGGTTGCAAAAAAAGTTTTTTCACCATGCCAATTTTTGTGCTGGCTTCTAACATGTTGGACTACATGAAAAAAAAAAATTTCGAATTTTTTGACATTTGGAATTTTTTTTTCTGGCCAGCGGGTGCAGCTGCACCCGCAAGCCAAATCGCCGCCTCCTAGGTTAGCCCGGCTATTTAATCCCTTGTAATCCGTTTGCTTTGGTTAAGTTGAACAAAGAGAAAGGCACAAGTGTGCGGTGCCGGAAAGTGTCTCTGCGTGTTCTTCTTCCATGTGTATATGTGTGTGTTGATCCTTGGGCAGGGACTTCAGAGCGGAGGGTCTGAACGACGAGTACGTGTTGCTGGGTGAAACACTGGACTACACCGTGTGCCTCAAAGCTCAGGTTGATGTAATGCAGCTTCTTGTGAGAGCTCTTCAAGCTGCAAAGGCGCCGTAGCAAAGTCGATTCTCTTCTCTTGCGAGTACGGAGTTCTTTCGTGCGGAAGTAATGCTTGCAAGATATCAAGCCTTTTGATCTCCCATCTTTGTCAGCAGTGTGAGGCGTTAGAAGGATGTATTTTGGTACTGTATCTCAAGTACAATGTCGTGTACTTATATATGCTTCCCTTCATCTACAAGCTAGACCAAGCGTCTATGAGTTGAGTGATCCAACTCGGTATGTGGCCTGTGAGTACTAAATTGTAATCGTGTGACGCGAAATAATACTCCATCAAGAAGAGAAAACGTTGTGCTTCGCCTCGAGAGAACACACTCATGTCGCTCAGTCCATCAGGGTTACCCCGCCTCCCGTCGGCGCTGCCACCAATCTGCATCGCTTGTGGCCTTCGGGCCATGGAGGCGGGGCCCCGTGGGTGGGAGTGTTCCGTTTTCCTGGTTTTAAGTTTCAGGTTTTGTGGGACTGCGCTCATGTGGTGGCGGCGGCGCCTTGTCCAATAAAGTCTCCCCGGATTTAGTCACATCTTGGCGGCAACGTCGAGAAGTTTGTGGGAGTGGCGTAGTTCTCAAGAACTTCTTCTACCGGTGGTGTTCTCCAGATTGTCATGGAGCTTCATCGGCGGTTCATCCTTCTTGTTCGGCTCCGCGACGGATGTGGTCTTCTTGACCCTTTCGGCGACTTCCCGTCCGCAACCAACAACGTCAGGCCGGCTCAGGGAGGAGCGGCAGCGGCGACGCACCATCGACACGGTCTGAAGGTTGAATACGAAGGGCATCTCAAGAATATCGTTGTAATTTTTGTTTTTGTTGAGTTGCTTTGTACTGTTCGATGTTTCTATTAATGACATGGTCCTTTTCGCAAAAAAATATAATCGTGTAAGTTTAGAGTACAACTAATACATTACTTGCCTATTACTATATTTCTGCTCACCGAGTCATGTACGGGCATGCCATGTGAGTGTCGTCTACATGTTACGATCTTTGCCTTTAAGTCAACTGCAAATCTTTTTTCCGAGTTCTGGTCAACTATATGGTTTGACAAATGGAGAGATAACGAAAAAATCGTTTTCTATATGGCGAGAGCTAGGCACAGGTCGGCCTAAAAAAGGGCAATCTAGCTCCCCTCTCCCACCGTCAGATCGTCATCCTATAGCCGGAAATTTGTACAACACACTTTTGTATTTTAATCTCTCGCTTTTTCGGAAATCAACCTGCACTAATCTACATCGCTTTGCCCCCAATCTTCTCGATATGTATAGCGAAAAATTCACTGTAGTGATTTACCCAGAATGTATAGCAATAAATTCATGAGTATTGTAACAAAAAATATTGTCTCGTGTATTAAAAAATATAGTATCGTAACAAATCTTCGCAAAATTTTGAAAATAAGTAATGCTAAAAAATGGATAAACAACCATATTTTTGCTTAAGATTGCTTTCAACAAAAATCACAAATGACTACAACAAAAACTATCTCTCCCAGCGTCAGACCGTCATCATATGGCCGAAAATCAATACAACACACTTTTTTGGAAATCAACCTGCACTATATATACATCAGTTCCACATCGCTGTGCCCCAACCTTCCCGATATTTACAGCAAAAAATTCACTGTAGTGATTTACCCAGAATGTATAGCAACAAATGCATGAGTATTGTAACAAAAATTATTGTCCCATGTATTGAAAAATATAGTATTGTAACAAATCGTCGCAACATTTTGAAAATAAGTAATGCTAAAAAATGGATAAACAACCATATTCTTGCTTAATATTGCTTTCAACAAAAATCACAAATGACTACAACAAAAACTAATGTGTTTGTAGCAATTAAAAAGTGCTTAAGCAACATTATTTCTACAGATTCATTTGCAACAAAATCATTAGCTATTTCAATGAAAATTATAAAATCTTACAACAAAAATCCATGTGTTTGAAACATTCTCCTAAGAATCATCGAAAAATCCGAGAAACACGTGAACTTGTAGAACTGTCCAGAAAAGTTTGCAACATATCGTGTGTGCTTTCTCAACAAAAGTAATATGAGTTGTTATAATTTGAAAGCATATATTCAAGATCAAAAAATCGGGTAGAAACACAGATTGTAGCAAACGCCCAGAAAAACTTGCAACTTTATTATGGATTTAAAATACGTATGCAAAATTAAAAATGAAATAAATAAAAAACTTAGCAAGCAGGTGGCACTGCGCTATGCTTTGATTACCAAATGAAAAAAAAACACAAATGTAGGCCTATTTGTTAAATGTAAGTTTTAAGATCCTTAGCCCAGGTTGATACTATTGGTAAGAGATGTCTGGCGGATGCCGTAACTCCTCTCTCACCTTCTAGGCGACTCATCCCCTCTCTCAAACTTTCTAGAAACCTCCTTGCGCCGCCGCCCATCTCGCCGACGACAAGCCAGCCGCCGGCGATGGTCCGCCCGCCTCTCCACGTTCCTCCTCCTCCACCCACTAAATCCCCTCCTTTCCCACCAGATCCCAATCGCCCTCTGCTACCACTTCCACTTTCACCCACTCCAACGACGACAAATCAACCACCGGCGAGAATCCGACCATCATTCCCTGCTTCCCCTTCTCATCCTTCATTCAAGAACCCCTCTCTCCTTCCAGACCCCAATCGCCCACCGCCATTTCCAGATCCCAGCTGCCCTTCCTTCCTCTCTACTCAACTGAACAAACAACACCACTCTGTGCCATCGTTTTCAACTTCTCAGTCAAATTTCGCAGAAGAATCGGAGGATTATCAAGAAGAAAATCCAGCTCATCAAAGAAACAAAGAACTTCAGCAGGCAGGTGAAAGGTTAGCGCAATTTTCTATCTTGGAGGGCAAAGATGCAGGAAAAGCAGAGGGAGATAGGTGTATCAAAGCATCAGCAGACCAACATTCATCAGATGAGGAAGTGGACTTAACAGCCATCATGAAAAGCTTACAGATCACGATTCCGGAGGACATTGAGATTGGATATCAGGACGAAGAAATTCAGAGGCCAGAAGAAAATTCACCATTCAGACTGTTGATCAAGGTCGCAACCTCGTCAGGTACACCAAGAAACATTCCTCTAAAAGCTTTGAATGATGCCATGTCTAGTGCTTGGGGTGAAAAATATTGGATCATTGATCAAGTAAAACCAGCACTGTACATAGCATATTTTAGAAATGAAGATGCAATGGACTTTGTTCTTAAAAGACAGCCGTGGTCTGTGGAAAGTGACAACTTGTTGCTGGAATGGATAAATCCGGATGAAGCAAATAAAAGCTTTGAGGATTATCTCTTCAAGTATATTTATGTCCCTATTAGAGTCTATGGTGTGCCAGAAAAGTTCAGAACATCAAATTTAATGAGATTTGTCATAGAATACTCAGCCCAGCCTTCTGACTTGCATCCTCCTCCAGAGATTACTATGACAGTTAGAAAGGACTATATACAAGCTTATGCAAAAATGGACATTCAAAAGCCAGTGAAAGACAAGGTCAAATTTTATAAGTCTCCCAATGACTTCATCTATTTCTATCTGAATTATGATAAAGTAAAAAGAATTTGTGTTTTCTGTGGTATGATGTTTCACTCAGTTCAGAACTGTCCTAGTAGGAGCAAGCTGATCAGACATCTGCAAAGTATTAAAGCTAATACTTCCATGGTTCCTTTTTCCAATATTGGAATCTGGACCTCCCAAGCTACGAAAATACCTCAGGTTGCTCTTCAGCAAGCAAGTAATGGAGGAAGGCTTCCTTTAGAATTCAGAAAAGATATGAATTTGGTTAGAGCAGAAAATGCAGATTGTCTTATTCCGCCTAGGCTTACTAATTCAGAGAAGCAAGCAGATCAAAGCAAGAATATATGGAAGACATCAGATAATATCAGCAGTTCAAGTTATCAGCTTCGTCATTGCTTTGCTTTAGAACAGCCTCCTCGGAATGGGAACACCCTGGATAGCAATAAATCAACAAAAGATAATCAACCTTCACAAAAGGGGCTCAAAAGACAAGCAGAAACAGGGATTTTATGGACAGAAGGGGAAGAAAAAGAACACAGCCGCACAAGGTTTAAATTAAACCATCCTGTTTCACAAAATTTGTTGTTGGTTGAACGTTTGCCTTTACTGGATTCTAGTAATATTGGTGTTGCCCGACCTCCACAAACGCATCTTCGGTTGGACTCAGGAACCAAAGACAGTATACATCACTCTGAACATTCACAGGATAAACAGCCCCAAGGTCCTTACTCTTTCAATAAAGGAATATCACAAACTGTCCAATATGAGAGGAAAAAGAATCGACCCATCAAGAAGTACCGAAGGATGCAGAGAAGAACAAACTTTTCAATGGGACTTGATACAAGGTAACTTGTCTTGGAAACAGTCATATCCTAATGCAGCAAACCATCCCAATTTGACTAGAGATGATTCAAATCAGATCCTAGTTCAAGATGAAGAGGATCTTATAAACAACAGTGCATCAAGTAACATGCTGGAATCAGAAATATCTACACAATATGAAGAACAGGCAGCGGCGCCAGCCTTTAAGGCGCCACGGGCGCAATGAGTCTCATCAGTTGGAACTGTCAAGGAGCGGGCAAGAGCCTTGACAGTAATAAAATGAACTATATTGCCCGACTAATGCACTCTACTAATACTAAGGTGACTTTCATTTCTGAAACAAAAACTTCTAAGTTCAATAGAGTGCAATTGTCCAATCATTTTAATATAGCTCATAGCTTTGTAGTTCCATCTGAAGGAAGATCTGGAGGGCTATGGCTTTTGTGGGACAGCGACATTGATTTGAAGATCACAAGAGCAACCTCTAATCTCATCTTAGCTTCTCTTGTAATTACCTCTACAAAAGAGGCTTTTTGCTTAATCTGTATGTATGGAGACCCTAGCCATTTAAAAACTAAAGAGCTTTGGGATCAGATCTTTACTTTTGTTAATGAAAATAATGGCATGCCAATGCTTTGTATGGGAGATCTGAATGAGCTCATGTACCCTCATGAAAAAAGCAATGTAAATTATGTCAACCATGCTAGAATGCAATTATTCTGTTCTCTGGTAAAAAAATGTGGTCTTTTTGATTTAGGGTACAACGGACCTGCCTACACCTGGTGCAATAAAAGGTATTCTTCTAAGCCTATATATGAAAGGCTTGATAGATTTTTAGCAAATGCTGAATGGTGTAATATTTATCCAAATGCAAACATATACAATCTCCCTATACTGCAAGGTGATCATGCTCCTGTTTTGGCTATTCTCCATTCCAAATATAAAAAACCCACTTATCACTTTAAATTTGAGAATTGGTGGCTTCTTGAAGATGATTTTCAGGAAACAGCCATGCAGGCATGGAAGGCAACACAAAATCAGCCCTTCAACTTAAGATCCAAGCATCTTACAGGAGCTTTAAGGAAATGGAGGCAAAAAAAGAAGCCACTTCAGATTCAGCTAAATGACATAGAAGAGAAGATTAAAGATATTCAAGAAAAGCCTTTTCATGAACAAGACCACAATGAAGAAGAGAAGCTGTTAGCGGCCTATGAGCAAACTATGACAAGAATAACAGAATTCTACAAGCAAAGGGCAAAGAAGCATTGGGCTATTGAAGGGGATAAAACTCAAAGTATTTTCATATGTCGGTACTAAAAAGAAGAAGAAGAAACAGGATAGTCTCCATTAACAATTCCAAAGGTCAAGTCACTCTAGATCCAGAAGAAATAGCTCATTGTTTTGTCAATTATTTTAAGAACATCTTTTCTTCTTCAGCTACCCCTTGCCAAGTGCATAATTTCAATTATTCTCAAACTCCAACCATTCAAGATGATTATACTAACTCTATTCCAGATAAGGAGGAGATTTGGAGCATTCTGAAAGGTATGAGAAGTGATGCTTCCCCAGGACCAGATGGATTAAATGCAGCATTTTACAAAGCAGCATGGAATTGGATTGGAGATGACATAACAAATCTGGTACACAATTTCTATCTTAATGCTTGCCTTCCTCAGCAATTAAATGATACTAGCATCGCGCTCATTCCAAAGAAATCACAATGCTTGCAACCTCAGGATTTTAGGCCGATAAGCCTTTGTAATGTGATTTATAAAATTATTGCAAAATCTCTTGCCAACAGAATCAAACCGCATCTTCCTAATAAAATCATGGATACTCAGCAAGCTTTCATAGAGGGAAGGAGAATATCTAATAATGTGATTGTGGCCCAGGAAATTACCCATTCTTTCTCTCTTTCCTCATGGAAACAAAAAGCTTTTATGATTAAAATAGATTTGGCAAAAGCTTTTGACAGATTAGAATGGGATTTTATTGTGAAAGCTCTTCAAAAACAGGGGTTCAGTAATCATTTTATCAATCTTATAAAGGCTTGTATATCCAATTCTAAGTTCTCGGTAATCATTAATGGGAATCATCATGGTAAATTTAAAAGCCAGAGAGGCATAAGACAAGGTTGCCCTCTCTCTCCTTACCTCTTTGTCATAGCCATTAATGAGCTTGCTGTTCAACTTCAAGAGGAGCTTCAAAATTCAAACATCCAGGGAATTAAATTGGGCCCAAATTGTCCTCAATTTATGCTCTGATGTTTGCTGACGATCTCTTAGTCTGTGGACAAGCAAATCAAAGAGAGGCAAGGAACATATGGAATGTAATCAATCTATTTTGCAAACACTCTGGGCAAATCCCAAATTGGTCCAAATCCTCAATTCTGTTTAGCAAGCATGTGGAAGAGAACCAAAAGCAAATTATCAAAAAAATCTTCATGGTCGAAGATATGAACACTCAGTCAGTGCATCTTGGTCATCCTTTGGTCCTTCCAGCTAAGAATAGATCTCAAGCTTATGACTTTATTCTTCAGAAATTCAAATCGAAACTTAGCTGTTACAAAGCAAACAAGCTATCACATGCGGGAAGGCTGGTTCTTATTAAATCTGTCTTATCCTCTATCCCTATTTATTATATGTCTAACATTCTTCTTTCTAAGAAGATGTTGACAAAAATCAATGCTATTATTAGGGATTTTGGTGGACAGGCATACAGGAAGATTCTAAGTCCAAACCAATTTATTTCAAAGCCTGGACAGAAATTTGTAAATCAAAAAAAGAAGGTGGTTTAGGAGTGAGAAATCTGGAAGCTATTAATAAGGCTCTAATACTTAATGCTGCATGGAAAATTGTTTATCTTCCGGACAGCTATACCTCCAAAATCCTCAAGGCTAAATATTTCCATAACACATCTTTTTGGAAAGCTAATCCTAAAGTGCCCAAATCAGCCTTCTGGACCTCTATTCTCAAAATTAAAAATCAACTTGCTGATTCAGTTAGCTATCAATTCTATAGAGGCAATACTTGTATTTGGTCGACTCCTTGGTGTCCTTTTTGGAAAGAAATTCACAATCATCTGAATATTCAGGACAAGAATTTTGTGTACCCTGCTACTGTGTCTGATCTTTGGATCCCTAATATGAAAGTCTGGAACATTTCCTTACTCACTACTCTTTTTGGTGCTCATAATGCAAATTTGGTGGCAAATATTCCCATTAATAAAGACAGTAGTGATGACATGATAATTTGGAAGCACACTCCTTCTGGCATATGCACCACAAAAAGTGCTTATCAAGTTTTCTGTCCTTCTTTTTATGGTTTAAATGCTGGATCATATCATCCTCTATCACCACAAACAAGGAAAATTCTACAAGAAATTTGGAAAAGTGGAAATATTCCACCAAGAATACAGGTTTTTGGATGGAGACTTATAAGAGAAACAATAGCAACAGGTTTGAGAGCTGCAGTGAGATCCAAACACATAGATCCACTCTGTATCAGATGTGGTAATAACGAAGATGACTTCCATCTTTTCTTTGACTGTAAGTTCTCACAGGCTGTCTGGTTCGCTTCTCCTCTTGGGCTTAGAGTTGAAGGTTTATATCAACTGGACAACTCACATATTCAGAACATGATTAGCTTCATTCTTAGTTCTTGCAAAAATGAAGATGCTCTCAAAATAGTCCTTTGTACTCTTTGGTGCATTTGGAAAGCTCGCAATGATTTAATTTTCAGAAGAATCAAAAGTACTCCTCTGCAGGTACTCTTCAAAGCAAAAGCTTTACAAGCAGAAAAAGAAAATTTCTCAAAAGATAAAATTCAAGAGATAACTAGTAAAGAAGAAAAGGAAAAAATAGTTAATTTCTTACAACCAGATGTGAATTATATTGAAAGAGGTCCCAATTTTTACACTGATGCAGCTTGGAAACATAGTATCTTACCAACAAACAGAAATCTTATACAAGAAGAGAAATCTGGTATTGGTATCTACATCGACTGGAAAGAAGGAGATCATCAAACTATCTATATTCAGGCAGCCTCTGTTGCATGCTCAGCTCTTCAAGCAGAAGCCCAGGCAATGGAACTAGCAGCGCATATTGCAAAATCTCTTCAATTCCAGGAAGCTAACTTTCTATCGGATAACCTCACATTAGTTCAAGCAATCCAGAAAAAAGATCCTATAGCTTATCCTGGACACTGGAGTATAAGACCGAATCTTTACCAGTTCTTTCATCATACTCAGGGTTGTCAAGCCAATATCTTCAAGATCAGGAGGGATATCAACAAAGCTGCTCATAATCAGGCTCAAGAAGCTTTCAATTTACATAGAATAGGGGTCTGTCTTTACAACTGTACTAAACATCCCTCAGATCAGTGTCCTGTAATTGCTGTTATCAGCAACCTTAATGTGCATCCATGCACATTACTCTCTGTAATCTGTATTTGATTTCAATGAAATAAATTTTAGAATTGTCAAAAAAAAAAAGATCCTTAGAAAAGTTTTTATGAAAATACTGAATCGTTGTCGCCGGGACGATAACACTTGGGTGCGAATATATACTGATCGATATTCCAGTACAACAGACTCCACTGATGCACGTGCGTCTTACTTCCTCTCCGTTCAGCACGCGGACCTGGCGGAGCACCTCAGAGCACCGGCGTCCTTGGTCAAAACCCTGACCTCGCTGGAGCTCGCCGCCGGGAACGCCTGATGCCTGTTGTAGTTCGGCCGCCGCACCCTGTCGCCCATCTGCTTAAAGAAGGCGCCGTTCTCGAACGCGTCCCCGACAGAGTGCCAACTCCACCCCTTCCCGGCAGCCGGCATCCTTCGCGTTACCTTGGCGCTCTCCGCTGTGGAGGCGACGAAGAGGTTGCCTTGGCTTTTGACGCTCGGCCCCATGCTCCCTCCGATGGCGTAATCTCTCCACCCGTCATAGAAGTTGTTGACGACGTGCGCGTAGCCGTGCCTTATCCTCGGCATGCGCTGGTTCACGTTGGGCCCGAAGCGGTTGAACGCGACGGTGACCCGCATCCGGCGGTCGGTGACCTCGCCGTCGTCGTGGCCGAGCAGCATGACCTTGTCGTGGTCGTGGAACCAGTTGTTGGAGACGGTCACGTCGGTGGACCCCATCGTGACGTCGAGGAGGCCGTCCTCGCACCGGGACAGCGTGTTGTGGTCGATCCACACCTTGGAGCTCGACACCAGCCGGATGGCGTCGCCGTCGCCCACGCCGACGCTCTGCACGGCGCCCCCGGGCCGCACGACGCGCCCGGCGGGCTGCGCGCGGACTTCATGCACGTTGAGCCCGTGGACGACAACGTTGCTCACCTCGTAGAGCACGATGCCGGCGCCTCCGGCGATGTGCACCTCGGCGCCGCGGCCGTCGATGACGGTGAAACTCTTGACGAAGAGGGGCTGCGCCAGCCGGATGTTCAAGTCCCGCTGGAACGTGATCCAGACCTTCCCCGGCAGCACCGTCGCGCCGTACCGCAACGTGCCAGGCCGGGGGCTCACGGGGTCGTCGCTGGGGTCCGTGACCGTGTACTGGGTCACTGCGGCGCCGCGGTTCTGCCGCATCTTCCCCGCGAAGCCGACGGAGCAGACGGCGAGCCGCTGACGGTCGGCTTCCCAGTCGCGCTGCCCGCGCCAGCACCGGTCGACGACGTTCTCCTGCCGAAGGTCCGCGGCGGCGGCAACTTGCAGGAGGAGGAGGACGAGGAAAGCAAGGGGGAGTAGTGATCCATTGATCGCCATGCTTGACATGTCTGCAATCTCGCACGTGTCACCCTAAATCTGTTTGATGTGCCGTCTGTTCTTGTCTTCTTGAGAAGAGGAGGGTCGAGAATGAGGTTCTTGCAGATTTTTCTGCCGCCATTTTAAGGAGGGCGACCGTTTCTACTAGACATTTTGTTGAGTCTTCCTAACGTACATGGTCTATGAATAGATGGCAGTTGTTTCGATCCGTCATTAATTTGCTTTTAAAGGAGAAAAGGCAGAAACGTCCCAAAAGCCTGACGCTAAACTGCCTCCCCCGCAAGAAACTGCCTCACGCCAATTTCATGCATGAGCTAGCAACGCGTCCGTGCACAAGTACTCCTCGCTCAATACTGGACAAATATTTTACATGCAAGGCGAAAAACAAAAGCATTTAACAGTACTGAAAAAAGATCATACATTTTTTCCATGCAACAATGGACAAATTTTGCAAATAATCACTGATTTAAGCATTGCATGATTGAAAGCAGATTTTTCGCATGCATTATTTTTTCAGAAAACATGACCAAACAAATATTTCATACATATCCAATATTGCTCCCAAAGGTTGTCTCACGTATATGTACACTGAGAAAAAAATGTTGAGACTTGTTAACGTGGTCTATGAATAGTTTTTTTTTTAGATGAAGAGATGACAATTGTTTCATCTCTTAATCTAACGGCAGTAAACAACGGCCCAGAAACCTCTGACAGTAAACTACCTGACGAAATCACTAATTAAAGGGTTCCCTTCACAAAGGGAACCCTGCGCACGCTGCTGTGTCGACACGTGTCGGCTTCTCCATCCACAAGGTCCATGTGGGTGCTTATATTTGCGACAAGTGGCAACACGAGAGAGTTACACGTGTCGCACGTACCTTCGCTCTTCGCGAGCAATTTTCCCTTCGCGAAGGGTTACCTTTTCTTAATCGCACCCACTACCTGACGCTAATTTCATGGGCCAGCTGCATCTCATGCGCGAGTCTCAGAAGAGGGCCCAACCTTGCGTGCTCTACGTCTCCCGCTGGCTCAGGCTGCCGGGCCCCCACTTTTCGGCCCGTGAACATTGGCTCCAAGAAGCACCGCCTTGACTCGACCTCTCTGTCTTTCTTTCTGTCGTCGTCCTCCCGGCGACAGCGATCACATACGCCGCGCAGCCTCTTCCCCGAATCTCCTCCGCACCCCACGTACGTATGGACACGCCTAAGTCGTCGTCTTCACTTTGGATTTGATCCGGTTGCGGGCTTGCGGCCGGTGACGAGTCAAGTCAATGCCCGCGACCTCAGCGAGTTCATATCTCCGAACACCTAGTACTAGTAGTACTAGTACGTGCCGGCCATGTATCTGTCGCTCGGTCGTCGACATTGGCGCCTTGCGGTGCCTGTGTTCGCCTGCCACATGCATCCATGGTTTGCCGTGGACGTTTCCCCGTCGATCGACGGCGAAAGAAAGCGTTGGCGGTTGCAAGTGCATGGCCGACTTGACCGATCAAGGAGATGCTGCAACCTCTCTCTGTCCACCGGTCACTCGCCATCACCCTGATGCTTGCGCTTGAAGCTACGGAAACGAGAGGTTCTAGAAGAGTAAAGGAACAGTAAAGACCGAGGAAGTTGCTAAAGAAAAATCGTGTTCGAACTAGGCCTGATCACACGTCTTGAGCAAAGGTAGATTGTTCACTTGTCATACCGAGGTCTAACATTTACGGTCAGCTGCAGGTGTGAAAGTAGTAATTTAGATTTTGCATGCTTGTAGTATGATGCATCATTGATTACATTCAGTGTTTCTAAGATTTTTCTGAGACTTGTAAATATGATTTCCCTTTTTTTTCAATGAAAGGGTTACTTGAGGGCCAAAAAGGAGTTCTTGGTAATTACCAGCACAAAAGAAAGTAGTAATAATCATGCGCGAATGATCCTAATAGGGGCATAATACGTTTTCCTTTTTTTTCATGAGGATTGTGCCATATCTATGGGAAGATATAGTATGTAACATACTCGAAAACAAACTCGGTCTTGGATTTTCTCTCTGAAGAACTCTATTTGTGGTGTAAGCACATCCATGTTACCAGTTCCACATCTACTCGCTGGATCGCTTTCGTTGTTGATCCCTTATTTTCAAGGCTCAGAGGCAGTGCACATTAACTCATTCTGGCATGCAAGATTACAATTCTATCTTCTCATGTGCATGCTTGCGCGTGAAGCTGCATAAATGAGAGGCTTAGAAGGATGAAGGTACAATGAGACCTGGAGAAGTTGGTCAAGAAGAAAAGTACGAAGGATCGAAAGATACTCAATGTCGACGTCGGATGGCGCTATCGACAGAGCTTTCTTCGATGCCGACATTGATGGCGCTTGTCTGGACAAAGATTTTGGAAGTGTGGAAAGTTTTTTTTTTTTGTCTCTCAATGGCTTTGTTGAATACTATCTTTGTAAAGTTTCACCAAGTAATTGAAAAAATATCAACATTTACAATATCAAATATTGTAGACAAAATAAAAGTATATCTCATCATGTTGAAATTTGAATACATGCTATATACGTTTGGTAGTCATATGAAATTTATATAACATTTCTTCCTCTTTCGGTGGAGAACATCGTAGGATCTTATTTTGGTGTACACCATTACTGTGATGCTTGTTTTGTAGGCTCCTGAAGGCAATGCTTGCAAAAATATCAGTGCCAACATAATTTCTCGTCCTTTTTTTTTCTGGGAGAAAGAGTGATGAAGAAAAATGTCTAGCAATCGCGGTAGGATGACAAGTACGAGATTGCCTAGTAATTTTTTTTAGGAAATATTAGAACTCTAGGGCAATAAAAAATTGTTTTTTTTCCATCTAGCTAGGGCGCAATAAATAGGATTGTCTCGTACTAAGAAGAACCACTGACGGGCAATAGATGAGCAGGCTTGGGGCTGGAAGAAGCCCAAATGTTGGACGTCACCAGCATGACAAGATCGCACGACGACCGTGCCATCCCGGCGACAGCGGTCTCATGCATGCGCTCCTCTATTTCGTCCTCAGAAGAATCTCCTGCCTCCTGCACGTACGAACACGGATAAGTCGTCACCTTGAACAAATTATCTGCTATCTCTATCCGGCGACGAATCAATGCGCGCGACCGCAGCGAAGGCAGCCAGATACCTACCGCTACGTGCCGGGCCATGCATGATGCGCATGTCTCCGGCTCGTCGACGTTGGCGCGCGCCTTGCTCGATCCTGCGCATGTCTCCGGCTGCCACATGCACGCACGCCGTGGAAGTTACGCACGCACGGCTCGGTGTCGACGGTTGCAACTGGTACGGCCGACCTCACCGATGCAAATAAAAGTATTCTGAGGAGGAGATCGATTGACTGCTGCAAATCTCTCGATCAACCACTCGCCATCACCCAGATGCCTCTGCCTCTGCATGCTTGCGCGTGAAGCCGCGCCCGCGGGGACGAGATCGAAGGATGGCAGAGGAAAAGTAAGAGTGAGGGTCGAGAAGAAGCTACTACTCCTACTAATAAAAGAGAAAAATACACCGAGGAAGTAATTGTACACGTCGTGTGTCGCTGTCAGTAGTGGAGCTTTCTGCGATCTCGATCGATCGGTACAACGGTGGAAAGGTGTTTTGTCTCTAGGTAATCCCTTGATTGAGCGGTTGCTGCCGTAGACCGTAGCCCGTAGTCTTTGTTCCTGAACAGTAGGTAGTACGTACTATCTTCCTCCTCTGCCTTTTGTCCACACTGAATGCGGGATTATCATGGAGTAATCATGCTGCTACGGGGCAGGACGTCGAACAATCGAAGTTACGAGCTAGGAAGAGCACCAATGGGATCGATAGTCGGAGTCTGGTGGATCTGCTACAGTATATATACAGTATATACTATATAGCTTGTCCCCGGGCCGGACTCGCTTTCGTCGCACGATTGACTGACTCACTCACGTTCACCTTTCCATCTAGCTGCGCCGGCGAACTGGCGGCAATGGTTTGGAGGGTGCTTCAATGCTTGATGATCGAGGAAGCAGCAGGAGTTGATGTGGACATAAAGTTTTTGGTGCGAAAACATGACTCTCTGTTCAGAGATAAGATAAGAATAAACCTACAACGCTTGCTTAGGAACTCAACTTAGTATAGTATAACTAAGGAGTCCAGTCTGGTTGTCGGGGATGTAACCCCGGGTATCCCAGAGTTGGTGATTTTGTGGAGTTATTAGAAGAGAGAAACAGGAGTTAAATAGGTAAATTATAAGGAAAATGAGGAAAAACACACTGGACCGGCACTGGACCGAATCATCCAGCGCTACCCCGGTTAAACCGAGATATCCTAGCCTCGGTTTGGGCCAACACCGCTTCAGCCTCGGAATGGATCGCTACCTCGTTGTTTCGGTGGAGACCGAGCTCCCTATGGCGGGCCCTTCTCTCCATCGATCGCTACCTCGTTGACTCGGTGGAGAGCGAGCTCCCTCTGGCGGGCCCTTTTCTCCAGCTTCGTTCAGGCCTTGCTAGCCTCGGTGGGCCTCGCTAGCCTCGGCAGGCCTTCCAGCTTCGGCAGGCCTTGCTAACCTCGGATTGGGCCACACTGGCCGGGATTCTATGCGAGCCAGCTCCTCCAGAGCTCGGACGGGCTGAGGTCCAGTTAACTCGGACAGGGGCGAGGTCCAGTTAGTTCGGTAAACTGAAGGTCCGGTTAGTTCAGGTCGGGCCGAGTTCTCCCAGTATCCCGGATGGGCCGATCTCTCCAGCCGACCAGGCCGAGGTCTCCTTTCCAGGACGGGCCGCCTTTCTCCGCCATCTCGCGTGGGCCATGCTGCAGCAGTCTCGGCTGGTTTCCTCGCTCCCAGTATTGGCCTTCGAGTAGGTCGACGCTGGTACCTCGGATTGATTAATCTCGGACAAGGCCGAGTTAGTAGTTAACTCGGCTGGGCTCCAAACTCGGCTGGACCTGGATATCTACACCTCGGTCGTCACCCGAGGACATTGCTACCCGGATCATCTCCACGGCTCTACTGCAACCGGGACATCTCCAACCGAGTCATCCCAGCTGCTACCTCGTCCAGTACAAGATTCCCCCGGTAACCCGCCGTGGATCCTGGAGACAAGCACTAGAAGACAACCAGAAGGACGGACGAGACGTGCCAGGCCCATCCCCATGATGCTGCTACAGTGCGGACAAGACCCCAGTAGTCACATCAGCTGCAGCATCAGTGTGCAGTGTTATTTGTCTCCTTGTCCACTTCTTGTCCCCTGGGCTCCCCTTTATAAGGAGCACCAGGGGGAGTGCCCAGAGAGGGAGAGAGAGACACACAGCGCGCAGAGGCCCGTGGGCTCTTTTCTCCCAGTAGTTCTTCTTCCTCTTCGTTGAGGCTTTCTCCATGGATGAAACATACAGCTCGAGGAGCATTTGTACCCACCGCATATGAGATGAGAATACACCAATAGGCTAGATGCTCCAGTAGGGGTTTTATCTCTCACGAGAGCCCCGAAGCAGGGTAGATCATTGTGTTTGCAGTGTTCTTCGTGTACGACTCCATCGCGCAATCCCTCGCCGAATCCTCAAGCGTCCGTTTGGCCCCAGACTAAGCCATCCCCATGGCATCTGCGTGATTCCCACCACGACAGTTGGCGCCCACCGTGGGGCTGCAGTGGCGCTTGATGGATCAATTCGGACGGGACCTTCTTCAGCAACTCGGGGACTCGGCATCACCATTATCCCTCGAGCTCGAGCTTGCCGCTGTAAGCGGTGTCAGACGCAGCCTACATCAACACGTCCCGGTTAGTTGATCCTGAAAATTACTTGGGGACTGCCCCTTCCTGCCATGCTTAGTCGTTTTCCCCGGGAGCAAGATGTCTTGACTCGGGGACTGGACAGCCAGTCTGTTTTACAGTGTCTCCTAGATAAGAAAAGTAACTCGAGGACTCGGCTGAGTCCAGTTTTGCATCCTTGTGCACAGTGCTCGCTGCTAGATTTACCTTCCGACATATGCTGTAATTCATTGCTTCGGTTAGGTAGAATTGTTATTCCCGTCAAATATTCTTTGTGTATATATGTGCTGGACTAACATTGAAAGGTGGAATCGGTTTTGCTGAAAACGTTCGTTACCAGGTTATCCTGAAAATCCGGGTCACCCTGGAAATCCGGGTCACCCTGGAAATCCGGGTTATCCTGAAAATCCGGGTCATCCTGGAAATCCGGGTCATCCTGGAAATCCGAGTCAAGTCCTGGAAATCCGAGTCAAGTCTTGGAAATCCGAGTTAAGCTTGGGAGATCCGAATAAAGCTTGGAAATCCGACATATGTGGATCCAATCCGACATGCAGTTGATTCAAACCGAAATATTGGTGGTCCAGGCCGACATATTGATATCTAGGCCGGCATTAGCATTTTCCTCGACTGCTCCAACGACACTGCCTTGTAAGTATCATTTATATGTCTGCATTATGCTTCTAGATAGTCTCAAACAGTGCTCGGGGATTGCCCCTTCGTACCTTGCTTAGTTGTTTTCCTCGGGAGCAAGATGTCTTGACTCGGGGACTGGCCAGTCAGTCAGTTTTGCAGTTTCTCCTAGATAAGAAAAGTGACTTGGGGACTCGATTGAGTTCCAGTCTGCGTCTTTGTGCATAGTGTCACTGCTAGATTTAATCGCTCTCGGGCTCCGGAAGCGTGGCGTAGCAGCAGCGCCGGGTTTCCACGACAGGAAGCGCGCCATCAGGCTCGCCGCCGACGCCACGCGCTGGAGCCGGACCAAGCTGGCGGCGTCGACAGAGCTGCCGCACCCTCGGGCCGCTACGTCGAGCAAGCTGATCTGCGAGAGGATCTTGAGGAAGAGGAGGAGCCACCGATCAAGGCACCCGAGGAAGGCGGCTACGACGGCGACGGCGAAGGCGTGCGACTCGGCCGGCGTCCTCGCGAGGGCGATGGTGAGGAAGAGGACGAGGGTGTTGAAAGAGCTCGTGCCCGGAGCGGAGGGGCTGGAGGATGAGTGCACGTTGCTGGGTGAAACTCTGGACTATGCCGTGTGTCTCAAAGCTCATGTCGATGTAATGCAGCTTCTGGTGAGAGTTCTTCAAGCGGCAAAGGCGCCATAGCAATAAGTCGATTAATTCTCTTGTTTAGCTTCTTTTGCGTGTACGGAGTTCATGGAGATGAAGCTTGAAAGGTATCGAGCCTTTTGATCTCCCATCAGATCGGCGGTGTGAGAGCATCCCCACTCGCGGCGCCCAAATGGGCGCCCAAAGGCTGTCCGGACAGGTCGTTTGGGCGCCGTCCGGACTACTTGGCGCATTTGGGCGCCCTCGCTCCCCACTCGCGGCGTCCAAATCGCCGGCCCAAAGTTTTTTTTTCCCGAACAAGGTTTTACAAATTCGAATATGCCGCCAAGGTTTTGCGAATTCGAATTACAGACGGGCTGTTTTAGCCACAAATCGAGAGTTCTGTGCCACCAAAAATTCGCCGGGAGATGTCGTTGCCCGGCGTCTGCTTGTCGCCACCGCCGTCGTCGCCGCCGATCTAGATGTTGTCACCGGGCTAGGGCACGTAGCCATAGCCGGGCTAGGTCATGTCGGGGTCATCGTCGATCATGTCAGGGTCATCGTCGACCTGGCCGTCTGCGCCGTGGCCCTGGTTGCCGCCGTTCTCGGGCGGAACGAGCCCAAGCTCTTGCAGGATCGCGGCGCGATACATGTTGTGCGCCGCCCTCGCCAGCGGGTCCATGTTGGAGACGTCGGCCGTCAAGATCATGAAGTCCTGACTCCTCTTCTTGACGGCGGCTTTCTTCTGCTCGAGGTTGATCTTGACGTCGGCCTTCTGCATCAAGGTCGCCCACCTTGCGTTGTTCTCCTCGCGCCTCAAGCTCGAGTTGGAGCAAACATCGGCGAGGACCTTGTCGATGGCCGACTGCACTCTGTCCGTCTTTTCCGCCGCTGCCAAGGCCGCTTTCGCCTTCTTGTTCCCGATTGGCCGCCCTCCGAGTTTTGGGGATCGGCGTTGAGGTCGGCGCGGCCGTTCTTGTTCAAAGTCCGCCGGTGCGCCTTCCATTTCTCACAATTTTGGAGAAGCTTGTAGCAATGCATCAACTTGAAGTCTTTATGCTTGTTGAGGGTTTTATACAACACAAGGGCGTCGATGATCTACAACAAAGCAAGACGACGACGATCACAATTGGCCAAAGTAACAACACAACAAGGGGATCGCAAGCCGGCGGTCACCTCATCTGCCGGTCCCTTCCCTCATTCCTGCCGATCGACGATATTGTCATGGCAGCCGTGGAACTTGTTGACGAGGCGTTGGACGATGCGCCACCTATGCTCGATGGCGCCTTGGGCACGCACCATGCTTACCTTGTAGAAGTCCTTGGTGAACCGGCGCTCGTCGAACTCGTCCTTGATCCGGGACCAGTAGGCGGTGCTTGATGACCCACAAGTATAGGGGATCGCAACAGTCTTCGAGGGAAGTAAAACCCAAATTTATTGATTCGACACAAGGGGAGCCAAAGAATATTTATAAGCCTTGACAGATGATTTGTCAGTTCAGCTGCACCTGGAAGTAGACTTGCTCGACACAGTTTATCAGTAGCAACAGTTTTATGACAGTAGCAGTAGTGAAATAATAGCAGCAGTAAAATAAAGACAGCAGTAATAATTGCAGTAGACAGCAGGATTAAAATACTGTAGGCATAGGGATGGATGAACGGGCGTTGCATGGATAAGATAATTCATGAAATAGTCATACATAGGGCAATTGCAGATAAATATAATAAGGTATCCAAGTAATAATCAATCATAGGCATGTGTTCCGTATTTAGTCGTACGTGCTCGCAATGAGAAACTTGCACAACATCTTTTGTCCTACCAGCCCGTTTGCAGCGGGGCCTCAAGGGAAACTACTGGTAATTAAGGTGCTCCTTTTAATAAAGCACCGGAGCAAAGCATTAACACTCCGTGAACACATGTGATCCTCACGTCGCAACCATCCCCTCCGGTTATCCCAATTTCTGTCACTTTGGGGCCTCGGGTTCCGGACAGTGACGTGTGTATACAACTTATAGATATGATCCAAAACAATAATTATTCTCATGATTCAATAACATGTTCAGATCTGAGATCATGGCACTCGGGCCCTAAGTGACAAGCATTAAGCATAATAAGTTGCAACAATGACATAAAGTACTACCGATGGATACTAGGCACCATGCCCTAACAAATCTCACAACTATTACATGAATGATCTCATCCAATCCCTACCATCCCCTCAGCCTACAGCGGGGAATTACTCACACATGGATGGGGGAGTCATGGATGGTCGATGGAGAGGTGGCGGTGATGATGATGGCGATGATCTCCTCCAATTCCCCGTCCCGGCAGGGTGCCAGAACGGAGTTTCTGATCCCCGAAATAGGGTTTTCGATGGCGGCGGAGCTCTGGAAGTTTTCTGGAAAAAGCGTCGATCCCCCGAAGTTTTTAGGTCAGAGGCTTTAAGTAGTCCAAAGGGGAGCGTCGGGGGCCACACAGGGTGGCCACACCACCCCTGGGCGCGGCAAGGGCCCCCGCGCCCTGGGTGCGTGTGGTGCCCCTGTGCACCCTCTTCGCTTCGTCTTCTGGCTCCGTGGGTCTTCTGGAAAAATAGAATTTCTGGAATTTTTCTGGAATTTTCCTAAAACTTTGACTTTCTGCACAAAAACAAGACACCAAGGCAATTCTGCTGAAAACAGCGTTAGTCCGTGTTAGTTGCATTCAAATCACACAAATTAGAGGAAAAACAATAGCAAAAGTGTTCGGAAAAGTAGATACGTTTTGGACGTATCAACTCCCCCCAAGCTTAGCTTATTGCTTGTCCTCAAGCAATTCAGTTAACAACTGAGTGCGATAAAAGAAACTTTTACGAACACATTTGCTTCATATGATGTATACATACCTACTATATGATCAATTACTTAGGCAATTCATAATAGGAACCATGCAAATAATGACACCTAGTAGTTATGCAAATCATGAAAAGATACCAAAGTACTAAGAATGAATAACATAGCATACATCTATCCACAAGAATTGCAATGTTCGTAAAAAGATATGACAAAGTGGTATCTCGCTTGCCTTTGTTTGAAGGGCAAAACATAAATGCCAAGGCACCTCTGAAGTTCAAGTGAAGACTAGATATAAAGATATCAAAGATAAGAGTATCATAGTTATGCCTCAATTAATCGTATCTGGGACAAGCACATTACACTAAGAACGACAGTTATGCTCTCGAAGAAGTGCTCAAAGAAAGGATGGTGACTCAACATAAAAATAAAAGATTGGCCCTTCGCAGAGGGAAGCAGGGATTAACACGTGCTAGAGCTTTTTATTTTAAAAACAGAGGTAAAAATGTTTTGAGAGGTGTTTGTTAATTGTCAACGAATGGTAGCGGGTGAGAACAGTATTCTACCTGTCAAACGGACTTTTAAGAGCGGCTCCCATGAAGGACGTTATTTCTACCAGCAAGGCAGATCATCCCTCTTTCTCTTTGGTTTACACACTCAGGTATTTCACTGTTTGTCATTGCTTACTGATGAATCAGGGCAAAAGTGTGAAGAGAATTAAGCGTTAAAGTTGTAATTAATTGGGACTGGGCACCCCGTTGCCAGCTCTTTTTGCAAAATTATTGGATAAGCGGATGTATATGCCGCTAGTCCAGGTGTAAAAGTCCATTTGACAAATAGAATAAAGAATAACCACACTAATTCCTCATGAGCTAGTAAACATTGACACAAAAAGGGAAATATTTTGAAGTTTTAAAGGTAGCACATGCAAATTTACTTGGAATGGCTTGAAATACCATGCATAGGAATTTTTGGTGGACTCTTTGGGATAACTTGGTTTAAAGGATTTGGATGCACGAGCAGCATTCCCGCTCAGTACAAGTGAAGGCTAGCAATAGACTGGGAAGCGACAACCACGAGAGCGATAACGGTCATAATCATGCTTGCGACAAAATAAAATTAACGGAGGCATAAAGATGATACTAAAACTCTGAGGCAAAATAGATCATCAAGGCTTAATTGACTTTTATTTTTCAGTCATAACATGTGTGAGCATGTGCCAAGTCGAATCAAGTGAATTATTCAGAGGAGGATACCATCCTGCCATACCGTTTTACGAATAGAACAATGCATGTAATATCTATATGACATGTTATTCACTATTAGCAATTTGGTACTGACCATAAGAAGACATGAACTACTAAGCAATCATTAAATAACATAACCACTACCATGATAGCTAAGCATGTTCACATGAGTAGGTATATTTACAAAAATGAAAAACAAATAGAGTTCATACCAGCCTTTTACCACATCCGATTGTCGTAATCGTCATTATTGCTTTTCACTTGTGTGGCTTGAATGATGTGAAATGATAACCAAGCCCAAGTGGAACCACGGAAATTTTTGAACTCCTGAAACAACTATACAAAACAGCAGAAGAACAACAAATATTTTTGGGTTTTCGAATTAAAGCAAGCATAGAAAGAAACAAGCAAACAAAGCAAAATCTTTTTGGATTTTTGAATAACAAACCGAAATGAAAAATAAAGTAAACTAGCACTACAAATTCAAAAGCAAGAGAAATAAAGGAAATATTTTTGGTCTTTTGGTGTTTTGCGAAAATAAAATGGATACAAGAAACAAAAGCAAAAGAAAAGAAACAAACTAAAACATGGATATACAAAGTACCGACATGATATGAATATGATAAAATGAGTGAACTTGTCGGCATACCTCCCCCCAAGCTTAGGCTTTTGGCCTAAGTGGGAGACAATCATCCCATGGCCCAGAACTCCATCCAGGCGGATCATACCTAGCGTGATCATAATCAGGATCCTGTGAAGAAGAAGGGCCTGAAGCTCCATAATCAGGATACTGGTATGAAGAGCTCGTAGTGTCGAAGGGCTGAATGAAGTCCTCCTCAGGACCCTTCCCTCACTATCCGCATGAAGGCCATGCTCCTCCATGTATGCATCAAGGTCACCCTCCGAGAATGACCATCCTTGCCTGACATCAAGGTTAAACAAAAGAGGCGCAGGCAAACAGACTATGCGTTCATAGATTTTAGTTCTCCACCTGGACTTCTTAACAAAAACCAATTCATAGGATAGATTATCAATGGTGGACCAGCGGAAACAAATTGGTGGCTAATCATAGAGTTAAGATCAAGTCTTTCAATGGGAAGCTGAATATCAAAATGATGTGGTCCTACACCATGCATGGCTAATAAACGAGAAGCAATGAGACCACCACAAACCCCTCCTTTTTCACGGTTAGTGGAGAGACGAAATGCAATCATAGCTCCCAAGTTATAAGTTCTATCACATTTAAGGCAGCAGAAAGAAATGCCAAATCATAAACAGATAATTTACTTGCATTCTTCCTAGCTAGAACACATTTGCTAATGTAGTAGGCAAAATATCGAATAGATGGGAGTTGGATGTTTCGAATTTTACCATCCTCGGCTGTAAAACTCTCCCTTGGCAAATCTCTGAGTAAGGTCTTGTAAATACTTTGGTTGACCTCTAATCCTCTCATGAGATCCCCAATGTGGTACCTTAATAGCTGCACAAAAATCATGAAGAGACAAATCTACAGCTTTATTGTAGATATTATAATGAACCATGGGGTAGGCAAATTCCAACTAAATCTAAAACTTTGAACCACCGACATAGTCAGCTTTACATATTGATGTGGTTCATCAGCAACAAAGTGTTCCAACCCTGCATTAGAGATTAGAGTGTTGAAATCTTGCAAGATTCCTGCAGCATTCATAAACTCATGGCATGGATAAATAGAGGGAAACACAGAGTCTTCACGGTTGACTCCCATGACCTCTGATACTTCCAATTCTTCATAATTAAGTTGGTTTCCATCCATCTTCCTTTTCTGAAATTTTAAACAAACCTCATAAAAATGATTTTGGAGTGATTAATTCAAGGGAAACACTAGGGAGACTTGCTAGAGGACTAAACATGCATCAAAACTATTAATCTAAACAAGAACAAGCATGCAAGCTCTAATAACATGTCACCTACAGTACCAAAATGCAAAGATATACAACTAAACAAAATTCTATTTGGATAATCGGAGGAGTCACATACCGGAGAGCAATTGATCCAAATTTCAGCAGCAAAGATGGGCTGAGCAAGTAGATCGAAAAATCTCGAGCAAGAGCAGCAAGAACACGAGTTTGAGCAATGGTGGTGTGTTTGGTCGGGAGAGAGAAAGGAGTGGGAGAGAGAGTGAGTGGAGGGCCAGGTGGACCCCACACCAGGGCAGGGCGCGGCCTGCCCTCCGCGCCGTGTGGCGTGTGGTGGCCTGGTGGGTCCCCCTGGTCATCCTCTGGTACTCCCACGTTCCTCTTTAAAAACTAGGACTTGTAGAATTTTTTCAGAATTTTTTGAAAACTTTTATTTCTGACATTTTCTGGGTGCTTTAAACAATGAAAACTAGACAAAATGAATTTATGTAAAGACCAAACATTACTTAACTTTGCAAATTACAGTAGCAAAACAGTAGGTAAAACAAAGGAAAGAAAAATGTTGTTTAGCAATTTTATGCATGTAAAACATATTTGTTAACAAGGTTGATCAAGTCTTGCCACCAAATACATTTTATATGACATAAAAGAATTAAACCACATTGAACAATCATGTTACCTTAAATGTATAGCTATAGATCCAATCATAATATATTGAAGTTCTTCATGAGGTTCATATATAGGGCAATCAATACTTCCCACTTTGATACTTTTAATATTGGTAATTGTATTAACTCCAAATATCTTGTCCAGCTTCTTGGGAAAATAAACAGTATGCTCTTTGTCATTAACATGGAAAGTTACTTTTCCTTTGTTGCAATCAATAACAGCCCCTGCAGTGTTAAGAAAAGGTCTTCCAAGAATAATAGACATATT
Source organism: Poa pratensis (assembly GCA_947311845.1). Classification (NCBI taxonomy): domain Eukaryota; kingdom Viridiplantae; phylum Streptophyta; class Magnoliopsida; order Poales; family Poaceae; genus Poa; species Poa pratensis. Next base: position 23,564,009 of record CAMZMU010000111.1, read on the forward strand.
ATCATCTTCAGGCATTTCAAGCACAACAAAATCAGTTAATATCAAGCAATTATTAGCCACTTGAACAGGAACATCTTCACATATACCAACAGGAACAGCAGTAGATTTATCAGCCATTTGCAAAGATATATCAGTTGGTATCAATTTTTCCAAGTAAAGTCTCTTGTAAAGAGAAAAAGGCATAACACTCACCCCTGCACCTAAATCACATAAGGCAGTTCTAACATAGTTATTTTTATTGAGCAAGGAATAGTTGGTATACCTGGATCTCCAAGCTTCTTTGGAACCTTACCATTGAAAGAATAATTAGCAAGCATGGTAGAAATCTCTTCATTAGGAATCTTTCTCTTGTTAGAGACAATATCTTTCATGTACTTTGAATAGGGAGGTAACTTAATAGCATCAGTCAAAGGAATTTGCAAAAACAAAGGTTTCATCCATTCACAAAATTTGTTATAATGTTCTTCTTCCTTAGATTTGAGTTTCTTAGTAGGAAAAGGCATTTGTTTTTGCACCCAAGGTTCTCTTTCATTACCATGTTTCTTAGCAAGAAAATCTTCTTTAGTGTACTTTTTGTTTTTAGAATGCTTTTCAGGTTCCTCTTCACTTTCCTCTTTATCAGAAGCATCATTCTTATCTTTATCATTAGCATGTTCATTACCACTCTCAGTTTCAGCATCAGAGATAGATATACTATTTGGATTATTAACATGCTCATTGTCTTTAATAGGTTCAGGAGATTCCTCAACATGTTTATGTTTCTTCTTCTTTTTCTTAGAAGGAGTAGTAGTTTCATTAACTAGTTGAGAATCTTGCTCAATTCTTTTAGGATGTCCCTCAGGATACAAAGGATCCTGAGTGGAAGCACCACCTCTAGTTGCTATACCAAAAGCATGTTTATCATTTTCTCTAGAAGCATTATAGCAAATCTTTTTGCACTTTAGTCAATTGCTCAATTTGAGTTTGAACCATACGAAAATGTTTAATGAGTATTTTAACATCATTAGAAGTTCTTTCCAAAACATCATGCAAATGATTAATGACATGAGAATTCTTTATGAAGCTATTTTCTATTCTCCTATTGAAATTGTTTTGCTTAACAATGAAATTATCAAACTCATCTAAGCATTGATCAGGAGGTTTAGAATAAGGGATATCTCTATCATCAAAGCGTTGGAGAGAGTGTACCTCAACTGTAGATGAGTGAGGAATTGGCTTACACAATTCTTCTATAGGTGGAAGATTTTTCACATCTTCAGATTTAATACCTTTCTCCTTAAGAGATTTCTTGGCTTCTCTCATTTCTTCATCATTCAATTCAATTACTCCTCTTTTCCTCGGCGTAGGTACCGGAGTTGGTTCAGGCAGGGTCCAATCATCATGATTTTGGCTTATCTTAGCCAATAATTCCTCGGCTTCATCTGGAGTTCTTTTCCTGAAAACACAACCAGCACAACTATCCAGGTATGTCCTAGATTCAACAGTTAGTCCATTATAAAATATATCAAGAAGTTCATTTTTAGCTAGTTGATGTCCAGGCCGAGCTCTAAGTAAAGAACAAAACCTTGCCCAAGATTCAGGCATTTTCTCTCCCTCATTTTGCTTAAAGTTAAAGATTTTCTGTAAAGCAGCATGTTGAGCACTAGCAGGAAAATATTTCTGAAAGAAAGCATTGACTAAACCCATCGGGCTCTCAATAGATCCAGGAGATAAATCATTAAACCAAGTTTTAGCTTCATCTTTCAATGAGAAAGGGAAAATTTTAGTAACAAAGTAACTGCGTTTCTTAATATCATCAGAAAACAAACTACTCAGAGTAGAGAGAGTGTTCATATGTTCTACAGCACTTTCATTTTCAGTTCCTCGAAAAGGTTCTTTCTCAGCAATAGTTATAAAAGACAAGTCCACAGAGAAATCATAATCTTTATCTTTTATATTTATGGGAGATGTAGCGAATTTAGCATCAGGAGAAAGTTTATAGTTGACAGCACGTCTTTGAAGAAGATTTTTAATAGCATTAACATCTTTAGAGGTATCACAATTCATGCATTCATCAATAAAGTCATCATCAAGTTCAACATAAGTTTCCTCAAGATCATCACTAGTAGTTTCTCTCGTTTCAGGTGAATAAGCAGGTGTAACAGGAGTTTCATTAGGTGTTTCAGTATTTTCAAGTTGTTTAGATTTAGCAATTGTAGCATCTAGAAAAGGACCTAGTGAACCTCTTTCATCAAGCACAGTAGAAGCATCATCAAATTCATCAGAAACATTCTCAGATTCAGCAGAAGTAGCAGCACGTGAAGCATGTGCATGTGGTGGTGTGACAAGTTGACTTATAACAGACGGTGAATCAAGAGCAGCAGAAGTGTTCAGAGTTGTACCTCTCCTTGTAGTGGATGGCAATATGCGAACCTTATCATCACGAGGTTTACCCATGATGAATGAATTGCAGCGAGCAGTATGACTCCCTGGTGAGCTTATAAATAGAGCTATGCTCCCCGGCAACGGCGCCAGAAAATAGTCTTGATGACCCACAAGTATAGGGGATCGCAACAGTCTTCGAGGGAAGTAAAACCCAAATTTATTGATTCGACACAAGGGGAGCCAAAGAATATTTATAAGCCTTGACAGATGATTTGTCAGTTCAGCTGCACCTGGAAGTAGACTTGCTCGACACAGTTTATCAGTAGCAACAGTTTTATGACAGTAGCAGTAGTGAAATAATAGCAGCAGTAAAATAAAGACAGCAGTAATAATTGCAGTAGACAGCAGGATTAAAATACTGTAGGCATAGGGATGGATGAACGGGCGTTGCATGGATAAGATAATTCATGAAATAGTCATACATAGGGCAATTGCAGATAAATATAATAAGGTATCCAAGTAATAATCAATCATAGGCATGTGTTCCGTATTTAGTCGTACGTGCTCGCAATGAGAAACTTGCACAACATCTTTTGTCCTACCAGCCCGTTTGCAGCGGGGCCTCAAGGGAAACTACTGGTAATTAAGGTGCTCCTTTTAATAAAGCACCGGAGCAAAGCATTAACACTCCGTGAACACATGTGATCCTCACGTCGCAACCATCCCCTCCGGTTATCCCAATTTCTGTCACTTTGGGGCCTCGGGTTCCGGACAGTGACGTGTGTATACAACTTATAGATATGATCCAAAACAATAATTATTCTCATGATTCAATAACATGTTCAGATCTGAGATCATGGCACTCGGGCCCTAAGTGACAAGCATTAAGCATAACAAGTTGCAACAATGACATAAAGTACTACCGATGGATACTAGGCACCATGCCCTAACAAATCTCACAACTATTACATGAATGATCTCATCCAATCCCTACCATCCCCTCAGCCTACAGCGGGGAATTACTCACACATGGATGGGGGAATCATGGGTGGTCGATGGAGAAGCGGCGGTGATGAAGAACGGAGTTTCTGGTCCCCGAAATAGGGTTTTCGATGGCGGCGGAGCTCTGGATGTTTTCTGGAAAAAGTGTCGATCTCCCCGAAGTTTTTAGGTCATAGGCTTTAAGTAGTCCAAAGGGGAGCGTAGGGGACCACACAGGGTGGCCACACCACCCCTGGGCGCGGCCAAGGCCCTGCCGCGCCCTGGGTGCGTGTGGTGCCCCTGTGCACCCTCTTTGCTTCGTCTTCTGTCTCCGTGGGTCTTCTGGAAAAATAGAATTTCTGAAATTTTTCTGGAATTTTCCTAAAACTTTGACTTTCTGCACAAAAACAAGACACTAGGGCAATTCTGCTGAAAACAGCGTTAGTCCGTGTTAGTTGCATTCAAATCACACAAATTAGAGGTAAAACAATAGCAAAAGTGTTCGGAAAAGTAGATACGTTTTGGACGTATCAGTGCTCGACTGATTTGTGCCGGTGATCTCGCCGGTAGTAATGGCCTTCCATGATTTGACCATGCCCTCGTCATCCTTGGTCGTCCAGATTATGCCGCGGCTGCCCTTCTTCTTCGCCGCCTGCTCGCCGACCACAGCGTCGGTCAACTCCCCCTCCTCCTCAACCTCGTCGTTGTCCTCGTAGTACTCCTCATCCTCGTCGAACCCCTCGTCGTCATCCGCCGCCCGGGCGTTGTCGTTGATGATGTCGTCCATGATATGGGCGGCCTCCTACACACAAGGAGCAAGGCCGGTAGCCACGACTCGCCTATGCACACGTCTATTGTACATGCCATGGCTACAAAACGCGGGTTCATACCTGCATGAACTCCGGGGCGTCGGGAGTCATTCCGTCGATGACATGGGAGGCGCCCGCGTCGAATGAAAGGCTCCGACCGGCGGCTGTTTGGACGGCGGGATCTCTCCGCATCGCCGGCGAATTCAGATTGACGGGGTGGTTTAGATCCAGGCCACAAGAAGGGAAGATGACGTTGGGGTCGAAGCCGCCGAGATGCTGGCTGTCGCCGTACTCGGGGAGAACCTGGTGCGAGGCGTGGCGGCGACGCTCTCGACGAAGAAGGAGGAATTCGACGGCAAGCCGCCGACCTTGCATCGTAGAGTGGCGTCGCTCTCTTGGCTTCCTCCCAAGGCGAATGCTTGATTCAAGGCGGCGACGGTCTTGTTCATGGCGGCGATCTTCCTTGCCGTCAATGGCGCTGCCGTGCCGAGCCGTTTCCTCTCATTCTCCTTCGCGCGGCGCCCGGCACGGCTCTACGCGTCCAATCGGCGTCGGAGTACGTCGATGTTCCAATCCTCCTCCCTCATCCCCTCCGGCTTCTCCCTAGGCGGGGGGCCTTGCGCTTGACGCCAAGCGTCTTCCCCGCCGCCTTCGTCTTCGCTGCCTTCCCCTTGGGTACCGGCGGCGCCATGGAGCCGGCGCGGTGCGGCGCGAGGGTTTTTCTTTGGCGGGAGAGATGGCGAGGGAAATGCGATTTTTGGGGACGAATTGGGGGAAGCTGGCACTTATTGCGATCGCCGTGTCACTGCCAGGCGTGGCCCGCGCGTCGGGAGCCGACGTGGCGTCGCGTTTCCTTCCGTCCGGGGCCGCCCCAAGCCTCCCCAAGTAGAGGGCGTGGGCTGGGCGTGCCGGACACAAAACTGGGCCGCGCCGGACCGCATTCGCGTTTGGGCGCCGCGAGTGGGGGCGATTTTGTGTCCGGCACGCCCCAAAGGCGTTTGGGCGGCCGTTTGGGCGCCACGAGTGGAGATGCTCTGAGAGGGGCCGTCATGAAGGTCTTAGGGATCAACAATGTGTAGTTTAATTAATTAGTTTGTCTGGTGCACGATATTGTGAGCATGTGACATATGACCTTTACGTGTACAAGCAAGAGGGTGCATCCATGTGTTATGTGATACTCGATCTGTTCAAAACAACACATGTGAAATTTTAGTTTGAGGCGGTTTCTTTCCCGCAACTTTTGACTATATTAAAGTTGCAATCATACGATTTTATACATATGGGAGATATTTGCGTGACGAGTTCATGATAATATTTTCACTTTTATTAACAATTTTTCTTTCTGTGTCTTAACGGGCCTGGTTTTATGTATACACATTTTAGGATTAGGGTCTTCGTATTCTTAGTAGAGTCAGCAATAATTGGAGATAACAGCGCTTGTAGTGTGTTTACTGCTAACTTCACTATAACTGTTGCTCTGTTATTGAGTGGATGCACATGCGCATAGGTCCAAATTAATGCGCATTTGGGCTGAAAAGGTCGCATTCAGAAAGATCGAAAAACAAGAAGTATCCAAAAGTTACACACAGTTGTTGCATCCACATGGGAAAATAAATTTTGAAACATTTCTATGTGTATCCCGACTTTCACAAAGAAAATTTACCACATGAAGGAAAATTAAGTTAAAAAATTAAGTGGTTTTAAAAGTTAATACTCCACCTATTTTGTACCATTTTCTCTTTTCTAGAAGAAGGCCCAATCTTTATAGAAAACAAAACAAGTACAACCGGAAATACTAGCCAAGCATCTACAAAACCAGAGTCTAACTTCTCTTTCCTTTTTATGGCGAAAGGATACAATAATAACAATGTTTGTTGTAGATGTTTTTATACATTATCTATAGGGTTTAAACGGATCTGACTTCGCTCGTACCATATCATTTACCCTATTTTTTCTTGGATTCAAAGCGGAGCTGATAATGACCGATTATCATTTGTCCACATGCACATTTATACAAATGTATACAGACATATCTAGTGTGCAAATTCATTCATTTTAGTGTGCATGTAGACAACATGTATAACACATAAAACATCTTATATTACAAATCAGAGAGAGTATAATCCAATATGTTTAGCTGTCTGGCTTGACTCTATAATCCATGCACCTAACTACTCCCTCCGTTCCTAAATATAAGATGTTTTAGGTTTTGTCCACATTCACATGTATCTAGATATATGTGGACATTTTTAATGTGTATGTACACTCATTTGGATTTGCACCTAGCTAAAATGTGACCTAGCTAAAACATCGTATAGCTAGAACATCTTATATTGTGAAACGGAGGGGATTTTTCGATCGACCAATCTTAACTGTACTTACATGTGCTAGCTACTACTCCATGGCACATCGCCCACGCTGCCATGCATGTTGACAAAATATGCCGATTCGATATCCGGTCCCCCATGAAATTTCCAACTGCGCCGTCCGTATACAAGCGCCCGCCACCATCATCAGGAAGCGCCTTCCTTTGCCACCAATATCTCGCATGCCTATCCATCGAAGCGTCTTCCTCTTGACTGAAATCCAGTAACTTTACTACATGAAGTCACAATGCGATTTTAGGCACTTCATCTCCATCCGATTTCAATCCGACGGCCAAAAATTTGAGGCGAAAATTCAAACATTTTAGAAAAAAATCAAAAAATTCCAGCAAGTAGTAGATGTTTTGTTATATATTCTGAGAAAGTTTTGTCATCTTTGGATTAGCGGTTTATAATTTAATACTTTTTAAGTTTAAAACATGAAAATCTATTATTTAATGATAAACCGTTTATCCAAATGAATCCAAACCATTTCAGAATATACGACGAGACATATAATATTTGCTGAGATTTTTCCGATTTCTTCTAAAATGTGTGAATTTTGGTCTCAGCTTTTCAAGTTTAAAACATGAAAATCTATTTAATGATAAACCGTTTATCCAAATGAATCCAAACTTTCTCAGAATATATAGTGAGACATGCAACAAATTTTGCGATTCTTTCTAAAAAGTTTGAATTTGAACCGGTAGCGATCGAGCTAGACTCCAGACAACTGTGTGCAAGTAAAAGCCAAGACGTTCGAGCGTGCAGTTCGGGCCACCGGCTGACGCCGAAACTCGATCCGTCGCGCCATTCATGTATGTGCCCTATACACACGACAATTAATCATGAAGTCCTGTGCAAGTGCACGTATGGATATCTAACACGTCTTCGTCGCGACGTATGTAGATGCGCCGAATGTGGAGCTGAGCTTTGGCTCTCCCATGTGCACCGTCTCCTTCTCCCTCTCCCAACGATCATCATGCATATCTCGATCTCTCACTCACTTGTACTCCAGTATAAATATCCTTGCATCGTACAGTACCAATTTATCCACATGCAAAAGGGGCCAAGTTCGTGAGAAGATTTGCTCTCTTCAGTTCAGAATTCCCCGTAGGTTTTTAGCCATATCGTCTCGGTAGGCATTCATGCAAGGCTCCAAGCAGTTCAAGCAGGCGCTGCTCGAGAGCCTGCTTCTCGGGCTCCGGAAGCGTGGCGTAGCGGCAGCGCCGGGTTTCCACGACAGGAAGCGCGCCATTAGGCTCGCCGCCGACACCGCCCTCGCGAACGCCAGGGGCGCCGACGCCACGCGCTGGAGCTGGACCATGCTGGCGGCGCCGACAGAGCTGCCGCACCCTCGGGCCGCTACGTCGAGCAAGCTGATCTGCGAGAGGGTCCTGAGGAAGAGAAGGAACCACTGGCCGAGGCGGCGCTGGAGGAAGGCGGGTACGGCGGCCAAGAAGGCGTGCGACTCCGCCGGCATCCTCGCGAGCATAGGCGGATCTAGAGGGTGGGCCAGGTGGGCCGTGGCCCACCCAGATTTTGAGAAATTCTTTACTACCCCGTAGTCTCGCTACCGTTTTCAGTGGTTCATGCCTACAGTTCGTTTCTGCAAGACCCCATCAGCCCATCTTGCCAGCACTGGTGCACAACAAGAGCTAGTGGACGGCTTTCGTGCTTCCCTGCTTCCATGTACTGCAGCCAACGAACAAGAAGCTGAAAAAACAAAGCACGGGTTCTTCACCAGGAGTGCAGCTCTCTAATTTACAGAAATACATTTCGATATAAAGTATTGTGTATAGGAAATTTGTGCGCTTCGATGAGTAGGTTTCATTCCCGTACTCGGTTTCAAGTTTCGTCGATCATAACTTATCAATTTCGAGACGACGTTCGGATTTGTTTTGACGAATTTCATCAAATTTGTCGCACTTGGTTGACGGTTTGAAACATGCTTTGACGAGCTGGTTCATCTCAACATTCCGCATAAATTTTATGTTCTAAATTTTCTATTTCGAGTTACAAGATCTTAATGATGTAATTATCTTGTTATGCTATATTTCATGAGGTAAGATTTTGTTAATATTTTTACCCATTTGTATTGGAATCATGCACATATGAAACATACATATTGAATTACACTTTTGTGAATCCATTGCCTATTTATATTATTAGTTTGGCAAAAAAGTGCGCGTTGCGAATTTTTTGTTGTAGTGTGCCCACCCTCCAATTTTTTTCTGCGTCCGCCGCTGCTCGCGAGGGCCATGCTGAGGAAGAGGACGAGGGTGTTGAAAGGGCTCGTGCCCGGAGCGGAGGGGCTGGACGATGAGTCCACGTTGCTGGGTGAAACTCTGGACTATGCCGTGTGTCTCAAAGCTCAGGTCGATGTAATGCAGCTTGTGGTGAGAGCTCTTCAAGCTGCAAAGGCGCCATAGCAACAAGTCGATTCTCTTGTTTAGCTTCCTTTGCGTGTACGGAGTTCGTGGAGATGAAGCTTGTAAGGCATCAAGCCTTTTGATCTCCCATCGATCGGCAGGTTTAATTAATTAGTATTTCAGGTGCACAATATTGTGAACATGTGACATATGCCCTTTAATTACGTGTACAAACAAGACGTGCATCCATGAGTTATGTGATGCTCGATCTGTTCAACACAACACATGTAAAATTTTAGTTTGAGGCGGTTTCTTTCCGCAACTTTGACTGTATTCAAGTTGTAATCATACGATTTTATACATATGTGAGATATTTTCGTGACAAGTTAATGATAATATTTTCACTTTTATCAACAATTTTTTGTCTATATATATGAAGTCAAACTTGGAGATGTCTTAACGGGTCTGGTTTTATGTATACACATTTTAGGATTAGGGTCTATCGATTAGTATTTCTGAGTAGGGTCAGCAATAATTGGAGATAAAAGCGCTTGCAGTCTGTTTACTGCTTACTTCACTATAACTGTTACTCTGTTATTGAGTGGATGCACATGCGCAATGGTCCAAATTAATGGGCATTTGACCTGAAAAGGTCGCATTCAGAAAGATCGAAAAACTAGAAGAATCTTCTTATTATATCGTATATTTAATTTGTTCTATAAACGAAGATCCGGGAAATACTCGATGCTACTATATGCAGTGTGAATCCCTACATAAAAACCAAATGCAGTGTGAATATGATAGCTGAATTAGTATTTTGCCTAAAAAAAAAAGTAGTATGCACTTTATACTCCATCAGCCTACAATGTCACATGTCTTGACGTCAATGGCGGTATGGCACACTTCCAACGGCGCCGTCCATCAGGCAGAGACCGATACCACCATATCATGCCTATGGGCATGTGTACGCACGAAACTCCGGATCGACAAACAATCATGCGAACAAGTTAAGCCAAGATGATCATGGAATCTGCAAGTGCACCTATGTTTGGACATGAGCACGACGCTGGTACCTGGGTACGTAGTCGCTATGCTACATAGATTCGCTAAACGTAGGAGTGGGCCTAGTGCCCTCTTCCATGAAGGCTTGCATGTGCACCGTCTCCTTCGACCAACAACCAACCAAAACTCAGACTCACCTTCGATCCTGTGACACATGAATACACACGATCATATCTCCTTAGCGACGCGCCAAATGTTTCTCTCTCTCTCTTTCTGACTGTATATGCATGTGTGCATTGTACTGTTCATCCGCAGTTACACACGAGCTTGCCACCAACGTGCAAGGCCCAAAGCAATTCAAGATGGCGTTTGCTCGATAGCCTGCTCGTAGGACTCCGGAAGCCTGTCGTCACGCCGACGCAACGCGATGGAGCCGGACCCTGCAGGCGGTGCTGGAGCTCGCGTACCGGCGGCAAATCACTCGGCGGCGTGCCAAGTCCGCGTCGGTTTCGGCGACAAGCAAGAGGATTTTGAGGAGGCGCCGCCAGCCGAGGAAGATCGGCATGGTGAAGGAGGCGCCGTATACTTCAGCCGACGTCCTCGCGAGGGCCATGGTGAGGAAGCGAACGAAGGTGTTGAGAGGGATCGTGCCGGGAGCGGAGGGTCTGAACGACGAGTACGTGTTGCTGGGTGAAACTCTGGACTACGCCGTGTGCCTCAAAGCTCAGGTTGATGTAATGCAGCTTCTGGTGAGAGCTGTTCAAGCTGCAAAGGCGCCGTAGCAAAGTCGATTATCTTCTCTTGCGAGTACGGAGTTCTTTCGTGCGGAAGTAATGCTTGCAAGATATCAAGCCTTTTGATCTCCCATCTTTGTCAGCAGTGTGAGGCGTTAGAAGGATGTATTTTGGTACTGTATCTCAAGTACAATGTCGTGTACTTATATATGCTTCCCTTCATCTACAAGCTAGACCAAGCGTCTATGAGTTGAGTGATCCAACTCGGTATGTGGCCTGTGAGTACTAAATTGTAATCGTGTAACGCGAAATAATACTCCATCAAGAAGAGAAAACGTTGTGCTTCGCCTCGAGAGAACACACTCATGTCGCTCAGTCCATCAGGGTTACCCCGCCTCCCGTCGGCGCTGCCACCAATCTGCATCGCTTGTGGCCTTCGGGCCATGGAGGCGGGCCCCGTGGGTGGGAGTGTTCCGTTTTCCTGGTTTTAAGTTTCAGGTTTTGTGGGACTGCGCTCATGTGGTGGCGGCGGCGCCTTGTCCAATAAAAGTCTTCCCGGATTTAGTCACATCTTGGCGGCAACGTCGAGAAGTTTGTGGGAGTGGCGTAGTTCTCAAGAACTTCTTCTGCCGGTGGCGTTCTCCAGATTGTCATGGAGTTTCATCGGCGGTTCATCCTTCTTGTTCGTCTCCGTGACGGATGTGGTCTTCTTGACCCTTTCGGCGACTTCCCGTCTGCAACCAACAACGTCAGGCCGGCTCAGGGAGGAGCGGCAGCGGCGACGCACCATCGACACGGTCTGAAGGTTGAATACGAAGGGCATCTCTAGAATATCGTTGTAATTTTCGTTTTTGTTGAGTTGCTTTGTACTGTTCGATGTTTCTATTAATGACATGGTCCTTTTCGCAAAAAAATATAATCGTGTAAGTTTAACATGGCGATGCTGGCTAAGCAGAGTTGGAGATTGATTTCAAATCCGGATTCTCTTTGCGCTACTGTTCTAAGAGCAAAGTACTACCCGAATGGAAACCTTCTTAAAGCTGGTCCCAAAAAAGGTTCATCGTTTACATGGCAAAGTATAATTGCGGGGCTGGCTACTTTTAAAAGAGGTTTTATTTGGCGAGTGGGCACGGGGCAGAAGATAATATTTGGTTTGATCCTTGGATCCCCTCTAGTCATAACCGCATGGTAATTACCCCAAGAGGTCAGATTCTTCTCACCACGGTTGATGAACTCATCGACCACAGCACGGGACAGTGGGACCTGGCGCTTCTCCAGGAGAATTTTAATCCTCTGGACGTCCAACGCATTTTGCAGATTCCGTTGAGCATGAATGTGGATGATGATTTTATTGCCTGGCACCTAACAAAATCATATACTTTTTCTGTTAGGTCAGCATACTATGCTGAGTGGAATCATATTAATGGTCGCATGATGACTATCACGGATGATCGGGGGACAGTTTCAATTAATCCAATTTGGGATATCCTTTGGAAGCTGAAGATTCCGAGCAAAATTAAAATTTTCGCATGGAAGGCGTTGCATGGAATTATTCCTGGTATGGCTATTTGATGCAAGACGTACTTGCTCGTTGGGAGACCCCAAGAGGAAGGTTTGATGTAGCCTAGCAGCAAGTTTTCCCTCAGTATGAAACCAAGCTTTATCGAACCAGTAGGAGTAACGATTCTTCAGAAGGTTGTTGGCGGCGCCGTTACTCGATCACCAACGCGGACCTGCACACAACACAATCAAAGTACTTTGCCGGAACGAAACAGTGAGGTTGTCAATCTCACCGGCTTGCTGAAAACAAAGAATTAAACGTCTCGTGTGGAAAATGAGTATTAAGTTGCAGCGAATGAAAAAGGAACAGTTTGCAGTTTGTGGTTTAATCAATGTAAAGGAATTGGACCGGGGTCCACAGTTCACTAGTGGTGTCTCTCCATAAAGATATCTAACATGTTGGGTAAACAAATTACAGCTGGGCAATTGACAAATAGTGAGCGCATGACAATGCAAATACATGGCATGATGATTACTATGATATCTAATTTGGGCAATACGACATGATACATAGGCCGTCATCCAACTGCGTCTATGACTAATAATCCACCGCCGGGTTGTCATCCGAGTCCCCCGTTGGTATTAAGTTGCAAGCAACGGATAATCGCATTAAGTAAAGCGCGTAATGTAAACAAACACATATGCCCGTGGACATAGCATCGTTAGATTATCCCTAGTGACAACAGCACATCCACAAACTTAGAACTTTCTGTCACTGTCCCAGATTCAATGGAGGCATGAACCCACTATCTAGCATAAATACTCCCTCTTGGAGTCACAAACATCTACTTGGCCAGAGTATCTACTAGCAACGGAGAGCATGCAAGATCATAAATAACATACGGCATAGATTGATAATCAACTTGACATAATATTCAATATTCATCGGATCCCAGCAAACACAACATGCAGCATTACAATAATATGACCTTGATCATGTAGGGCAGCTCACAAGATCTAAACATGATGGCACAAATAGGAGAGACAACCATCTAGCTACTGCTATGGACCCGTAGTCTAAGGATGAACTACTCACGCATCACCTCGGAGGCAGGCATGGCGATGTAGAAGCCTCCGGTGACGATTCCCCTCTCCGGCAGGGTGCCGGGAAGAGGTTCTGAACCCTCCCGAGCTAGGGTTGACGGCGGCGGCGTCTCTGGAACTTTTCGTGGATAATTGCTCAGGTGTCTAGGGTTATTTTCTCGGGGGAATAAGTAGGCGAAAGGGCGGCGGCTGGCGAGCCCCGTGGGGCCCACACCGTATGAGGGCGCGGCAGAGGGGGGACCCGCGCCTCATGGCGTGTGGGGCCCCTGTGGGCCTCCTCTGCTGCTTCTTTGCGTCATCTTGTGTCTTCTGGAAAAATAGCACCTCCCGAAAAGGTTTCGTCCAATTCCGAGAATATTTCCAGACTAGCTTTTCTGGAATACAAAAACAGGAACTACCACTTCGGCATCTTGTTAATAGGTTAGTCTCGGAAAATGTATAAAAGTGGCATAAAGTAGATGCAAAACATATAGCAATAGGTATAAAACAAGCATGGAACATCAAAAATTATATATACGTTGGAGACGTATCACCATCCCCAAGCTTAGTTCCTGCTCGTCCTCGAGTAGGTAAACGATAAAAACAAAATAATTTTTGAGGTGACATGCTACCAACATAATCTTGATCAAATAATATTGCAAGGCACATGTGAATGAATGAAGTGATCCAAGTCAATGGTCTATAGTTTGCTATCAAGTAGATAATGAGTAAACAATGAATCACACAAGCCAAACGTTTTCATGGATAGTACTTTCAAGACAAGAATCAAAGTGTTTTGCATAGGTGTTAACTCATAAAGCAATAGTTCCTAGCAAAAGGTATTCAATCAACACAAAGGAAGAATTAAGCTTCAACATTTGCTTCAACTTTCAACATATTTATCTCATGGATATCGTCAACACAAAGTAATAACAAGTCCAATATATTGCATATAACCCATGTTGCACAAAATTGACACTAATGTTTGCTTGTGGAAGACAGAAAGAATAGGAAAACTGACTCAACATAAAAGTAAAAGAAAGGCCCTTCGCAGAGGGAAGCAGGGATTAAATCATGTGCTAGAGCTTTTAGGTTTTTGAAAGCATATAGAGATTGAATAAAATATTTGACACTCTCCCAACCTTGCTTACACAAGCCATGGCTAGCCGAATCCTCGGGTGCCTTCCATCAATCACATACCATGGAGGAGTATCTATTTTTGAGAGGTGTATGTTAATTGTCAACGAATGGTAGCGAGTGATAACAGTATTCTACCTGTCAAACAGACTTTCAAGAGTGGCTCCCATAGGGACGTTATTTCTACCAGCAAGGCAGATCATCCCTTTTTCTCTTTGGTTTACACACATGCAGATATTTCACTGTGTTGTCATTGCTTACTGATGAATCCGGGCAAAATTCTGAAGAGAATTAATGGTTAAAGTTGTAATTAATTGGGACTGGGCACCCCGTTTCCAGCTCTTTTTGCAAAATTAGAGGATAAGCGGATGTATATGCCGCTAGTCCAGGTGTGAAAGTCCATTTGACAACCAGAATAAAGAATAACCACACTAATTCCTCATGAGCTGGTAAACATTGACACAAAAAGGGAATAATAACATTTTGAATAATTTAAAGGTAGCACATGAAAAATTTACTTGGAGTGGCAAGGAAATACCACATATAGGTAGTTATGGTGGACACGGATGGCATGGATTTTGGCTCAAGGATTTGGATGCACGAGAAGCATTCCCTCTCAGTACAGAGTTTAGGCTAGCAAGGTTTATGTAAGCAAACACGAGTATCAACCCATACACCAAGTTTTACATGACGAACATAGTGCAAGTGTTATAAACCTCATACTGTCTTCCTTCTTAACCGAACCCGCTTACTAGAAAATATCTAGACATTAGAGGTATCACCGATGCAAACTAAGTTTTCAACAAGCTTTACGGTAGTTCTTCACTAATAGGCTTAACTCATATGATGCACAAATTTAATCATGACCTACTTGTTAACTCAAAACGATTGACAAGCATCAAGTTATCCATAATAGTGATCTACAAGACTAAGCAAGTTTTTCCTTATACCAATTACCACATGCAACATTTTCGGAACCAACCAAACACCAATCAATTTATTTAATCAACTCTCCAAACAAATATAAGTGAAGCAAGAGAGTACTTTCTATAAAGAAAAGCCAATAGCTCTGAAAAGAGATACATGAAAACAAGAGTTAAAAGCTGAACAGCGCTAGATATGAATACTCAACAAGTATAAGTGAAGAATAGGAGTATTCTCATGAAAAAGCGGAGCGTGTCTCTCTCCCAATCAAGAATGCTAGGGTCCAGTAAAGCTTTATTGAAAATAAAAGACAATACTGAAAATAAAAGCACACAGACGCTCCAAGTAAAGCACATATGATGTGAAAGAATTAAAATATAGTTTCACTAGAGATGACCTGATAATTTGGCGATGAAGAAGGGAATGCCTTGGGCATCCCCAAGCTTAGACGCTTGAGTCTTCTTGAAATATGCTGGGGAGATCCATGGGAGCCTCCCCAAGCTTAAGCTCTTCACTCTTGTTGATCCTATCATCACCCTTCTCTCTTGACCCTTGAAAACTTCCGTCACACCAAACTCAAAGTAAATCTTCATTAGAGGGGTTAGTACTCAAAAATCTTAATCCACCGGTTCTGTTGTGACACATTGCAAGAACTCAATAAAATATTAGCTACAGCCCTCCATTAGAGAACCTTGCCTAAACCCACAAGAGACAATGCAAAAAACAGAGACAGAATCTGTCAAAACAGAACAGCAGTAAAGATGAATTTTTTCGAGGCACTTACAGCGCTCAAATCGAAAAACCTTGAACTAATGAAAGATTCAGACATTCATAAAGATCACGCACAAAACATTTCAGATTTTTTCAACAATCTGGTGATTTTCTAATTTTCGTACAGTGGACAGCAAAAATTTGTTTCTGCGCAGCAATCAAAATCAAGCAAAACCTTAACACTAGAGGCTACTCTTGGCACAACAATGCGAGAAAATAAAGATACAAAGGAGTTGCTACAGAAGTAAACAAATCCTTGACTCAATAAAAGAAAAATTGCAGAAAAATAAAATGGGTTGCATAGCATAAGCGCTTTTCTTTAACGCCTTTTAGCTAGCCACAAAGAATGCATCAAGTGTTACCAAGTGAAGAAGTATCAACATTGTAATTTGTTCGAACAATAGAATCATAAGGGTGATTAATCTTTTTCTTAGGAAAGTGTTCCATACCGTTCTTGAGAGGAAATTGATATTTTATATTCCGTTCTTTCATATCAATAATAGCACCTACGGTTCTAAGAAAAGGTCTTCCAAGCACAATAGGGCATGATGAATTGCATTCAATATCCAAGACAATAAAATCAACGGGAACATAATTGTTATTAACCATGATAAGAACATCATCAATTCTTCCCAAAGGTTTCTTAATAGTAGAATCAGCAAGATGAACATCCAAGTAACAATTTTCCAAAGGTGCTAAATCAAGCATATCATATAATCTTTTGGGCATAACAGAAATACTAGCACCAAGGTCACACAAAGCATTGCAATCAAAATCATCCACTTTCATTTTAATAATAGGCTCCCAACCATCTTCTAACTTCCTAGGGATAGATACTTCACGTTTCAATTTTTCCTCCCTCACTTGTATGAGAGCATTAGTAATATGTTTAGTGAAAGCCATATTTATCTCACTTGCCTTAGGAGTTCTAGCAAGCTTTTGCAAAAATGTAATTACTTTGTGTAATTATTTGTGTCCAAGGATGAACTACTCACGCATCACCTCGGAGGCAGGCATGGCGATGTAGAAGCCTCCGGTGACGATTCCCCTCTCCGGCAGGGTGCCGGGAAGAGGTTCTGAACCCTCCCGAGCTAGGGTTGACGGCGGCGGCGTGTCTGGAACTTTTCGTGGATAATTGCTCAGGTGTCTAGGGTTATTTTCTCGGAGGGAATAAGTAGGCGAAAGGGCGGCGGCTGGCGAGCCCCGTGGGGCCCACACCGTATGAGGGCGCGGCAGAGGGGGACCTGCGCCCTCATGGCGTGTGGGGCCCCTGTGGGCCTCCTCTGCTGCTTCTTTGCGTCATCTTGTGTCTTCTGGAAAAATAGCACCTCCCGAAAAGGTTTCGTCCAATTCCGAGAATATTTCCAGACTAGCTTTTCTGGAATACAAAAACAGCAAAAAACAGGAACTGGCACTTCGGCATCTTGTTAATAGGTTAGTCCCGGAAAATGTATAAAAGTGACATAAAGTAGATGCAAAACATGTAGCAATAGGTATAAAACAAGCATGGAACATCAAAAATTATAGATACGTTGGAGACGTATCACTATTCTCGCTGATCGACATGTTCCAGTTATGCCACAGTGTCCTGTTTGCTCGTTGGGGCCAGGAGATATTCGGCACTTGTTATTCACGTGCAGTAGAGCAAAGGATGTTTGGCAGTCTCTTCAACTCTCATCTCTGATTAACTCGGCCTTGGTGGATCGTTCTGGTTCGGTGATTCTCGAGGAGCTTCTTCGAAACCATGGACCGGATCATTCTGAAATTACTGATCTGAAGGAGTTAATTGTGGTGGGGCCTTGGTACATTTGGTGGCAGCAAAGAGAATACGTAAAAGGAGAGTCTATTGCTCCGCCACGCCAGACTGCTTTTGCAATACAATCTTTGAAATCAAATTTTTGCGCAGCCCAGGAAAAAGCACAACCCAAGGAGATTGTTTGGAGTAAGCCGAAACCGAGTACATATAAGTTAAATATTGATGCATGCTATTTCCCTAATGGAACAGGTGCTACGGGCGCAATTATTCGGAACGACAAAGGGGAGGCAATTGCTGGTTCTAGCCATGCCTTGCTAGACATACCGGATGCAACTACTGCCGAGGCTTTTTCTCTTCTAAGGAGATTAGAGTTGGTGGACCATGTGGGATGTCGTCCAATCTCCATCGAATCGGATTGCCTCGAACTGGTTCAGGCGTTCAATGGCGAGATAGAGATCGGAGGTGTGTATACAGCTGTGTTGGCAGATTGCTTTCAAATAGTTTCCAGGATTGGTGATATTTCCATGCATCATTGCTTTCGTGAGGCAAATATGGTTGCTCACAAACTAGCTAGGTCCTGCTTTGATTCTGATTCTCCTGTTTTTTGGGACTGCGATCCCCCTAGCTTTATTATCCCCGATGT
The DNA here is from genome assembly GCA_947311845.1 of Poa pratensis. Taxonomy (NCBI): domain Eukaryota; kingdom Viridiplantae; phylum Streptophyta; class Magnoliopsida; order Poales; family Poaceae; genus Poa; species Poa pratensis. The sequence goes on from CAMZMU010000111.1 coordinate 23,582,448, forward strand.
AACGAACGATGTATCTCTATTTATCTGAGGCAGCAAGTTTGTTGACGCACTCTTTTCCTTTCAGGGTACCGAAAGGGACTGGGAGGATTTAATGAGGCGGGCTTGCTGACCTAATATAGTGGTGGAAAATTTCAAAAAAAAAATACATTACTTGCCTATTACTATATTTCTGCTCACCGAGTCATGTACGGGCATGCCATGTCAGTGTCGTCTACATGTTACGATCTTTGCCTTTAAGTCAACTGCAAATCTTTTTTCCGAGTTCTGGTCAACTATATGGTTTGACAAATGGAGAGATAACGAAAAAATCGTTTTCTATATGGCGAGAGCTAGGCACAGGTCGGCCTAAAAAAGGGCAATCTAGCTCCCCTCTCCCACCGTCAGATCGTCATCCTATAGCCGGAAATTTGTACAACACACTTTTGTATTTTAATCTCTCACTTTTTCGGAAATCAACCTGCACTAATCTACATCGCTTTGCCCCCCCAATCTTCTCGATATTTATAGCGAAAAATTCACTGTAGTGATTTACCCAGAATGTATAGCAACAAATTCATGAGTATTGTAACAAAAAATATTGTCTCGTGTATTAAAAAATATAGTATCGTAACAAATCTTCGCAAAATTTTGAAAATAAGTAATGCTAAAAAATGGATAAACAACCATATTTTTGCTTAAGATTGCTTTCAACAAAAATCACAAATGACTACAACAAAAACTATCTCTCCCAGCGTCAGACCGTCATCATATGGCCGAAAATCAATACAACACACTTTTTTGGAAATCAACCTGCACTATATATACATCAGTTCCACATCGCTGTGCCCCCCAACCTTCCCGATATTTACAGCAAAAAATTCACTGTAGTGATTTACCCAGAATGTATAGCAACAAATGCATGAGTATTGTAACAAAAATTATTGTCCCGTGTATTAAAAAATATAGTATTGTAACAAATCGTCGCAACATTTTGAAAATAAGTAATGCTAAAAAATGGATAAACAATCATATTCTTGCTTAATATTGCTTTCAACAAAAATCACAAATGACTACAACAAAAACTAATGTGTTTGTAGCAATTAAAAAGTGCTTAAGCAACATTATTTCTACAGATTCATTTGCAACAAAATCATCAGCTATTTCAATGAAAATTATAAAATCTTACAACAAAAATCCATGTGTTTGAAACATTCTCCTAAGAATCATCGAAAAATCCGAGAAACACGTGAACTTGTAGAACTGTCCAGAAAAGTTTGCAACATATCGTGTGTGCTTTCTCAACAAAAGTAATATGAGTTGTTATAATTTGAAAGCATATATTCAAGATCAAAAAATCGGGTAGAAACACAGATTGTAGCAAACGCCCAGAAAAACTTGCAACTTTATTATGGATTTAAAATACGTATGCAAAATTAAAAATGAAATAAATAAAAAACTTAGCAAGCAGGTGGCACTGCGCTATGCTTTGATTACCAAATGAAAAAAAAACACAAATGTAGGCCTATTTGTTAAATGTAAGTTTTAAGATCCTTAGAAAAGTTTTTATGAAAAGACTGAATCGTTGTCGCCGGGACGATAACACTTGGGTGCGAATATACACTGATCGATATTCCAGTACAACAGACTCCACTGATGCACGTGCGTCTTGCTTCCTCTCCGTTCAGCACGCGGACCTGGCGGAGCACCTCAGAGCACCGGCGTCCTTGGTCAAAACCCTAACCTCGCTGGAGCTCGCCGCCGGGAACGCCTGATGCCTGTTGTAGTTCGGCCGCCGCACCCTGTCGCCCATCTGCTTAAAGAAGGCGCCGTTCTCGAACGCATCCCCGACAGAGTGCCAACTCCACCCCTTCCCGGCAGCCGGCATCCTTCGCGTTACCTTGGCGCTCTCCGCTGTGGAGGCGACGAAAAGGTTGCCTTGGCTTTTGACGCTCGGCCCCATGCTCCCTCCGATGGCGTAATCTCTCCACCCGTCATAGAAGTTGTTGACGACGTGCGCGTAGCCGTGCCTTATCCTCGGCATGCGCTGGTTCACGTTGGGCCCGAAGCGGTTGAACGCGACGGTGACCCTCATCCGGCGGTCGGTGACCTCGCCGTCGTCGTGGCCGAGCAGCATGACCTTGTCGTGGTCGTGGAACCAGTTGTTGGAGACGGTCACGTCGGTGGACCCCATCGTGACGTCGAGGAGGCCGTCCTCGCACCGGGACAGCGTGTTGTGGTCGATCCACACCTTGGAGCTCGACACCAGCCGGATGGCGTCGCCGACGCTCTGCACGGCGCCCCCGGACCGCACGACGCGCCCGGCGGGCTGCGCGCGGACTTCATGCACGTTGAGCCCGTGGACGACAACGTTGCTCACCTCGTAGAGCACGATGCCGGCGCCTCCGGCGATGTGCACCTCGGCGCCGCGGCCGTCGATGACGGTGAAACTCTTGACGAAGAGGGGCTGCGCCAGCCGGATGTTCATGTCCCGCTGGAACGTGATCCAGACCTTCCCCGGCAGCACCGTCGCGCCGTACCGCAACGTGCCAGGCCGGGGGCTCACGGGGTCGTCGCTGGGGTCCGTGACCGTGTACTGGGTCACTGCGGCGCCGCGGTTCTGCCGCATCTTCCCCGCGAAGCCGACGGAGCAGACGGCGAGCCGCTGACGGTCGGCTTCCCAGTCTAGCTGCCCGCGCCAGCACCGGTCGACGACGTTCTCCTGCCGAAGGTCCGCGGCGGCGGCAACTTGCAGGAGGAGGAGGACGAGGAAAGCAAGGGGGAGTAGTGATCCATTGAGCGCCATGCTTGACATGTATGCAATCTCGTACGTGTCACCCTAAATCTGTTTGATGTGCCGTCTGTTCTTGTCTTCGTGAGAAGAGGAGGATCGAGAATGAGGTTCTTGCAGATTTTTCTGCCGCCATTTTAAGGAGGGCGCGACCGTTTCTAGTAGACATTTTGTTGAGTCTTGCTAACGTACATGGTCTATGAATAGATGGCAGTTGTTTCGATCCTTCATTTATTTGCTTTCAAAGGAGAAGAAGGCAGAAACGTCCCAAAAACCTCACGCTAAACTGCCTCCCCCGCAAGAAACTGCCTCACGCCAATTTCATGCATGCATGGGCCAGCAACGCGTCCGTGCACAAGTACTCCTCGCTCAATACTGGACCAATATTTTACATGCAAGGCGAAAAACAAAAGCATTTAATAGTACTGAAAAAATCATACATTTTTTCCTTGCATCAATGGACAAATTTTGCAGATAATCACTGGTCGACAAGCATTGGATGGTTGAAAGCAGATTTTTCGCATACATTATTTTTCGACAAAACATGATCAAACAAATATATCATGCATACCCAATATTGCTCCCAAAGGTTGTCTCCCGTGGCGAAAAAATTGTTGAGACTTTTTTTAAAAAAATTATCGCAGACAATGTATCTATGGTTGGTTGAGGCAGCAAGTTTCTTAAGACTTATTGATGTGGTCTACGAATAGTTTTTCTTAGATGAAGAGAAGAGATGCCAATTGTTTCATCTCTTAATTTAACGGGCAGAAAACCACGGCCCAGAAACCTCTCAGGGTAACCTACCTGACGCCAATTTCATGGGCCAGCTGCATCTCATGCGCGAGCCTCAGAAGAGGGCCCAACCATACGCGCTCCACCTCTCAGGCTGGTTCAGGCTAACGGGCCCCAACTTCTCGGCCCGTTATCGCTGGCTCCAAGAAGCGCCGCCTTGACTCCACCTCTCTTTTCGTCGTCCTCCCGGCGACAGCGATCCAATACGCCGCGCAGCCTCTTCCTGGAATCTCCTCCAACCCCCACGTACGTATGGACACGGCTGAGTCATCGTCTTTACTTTGGAGTTGATCCGTTCCGGCCGGTGACGAGTCAAGTCAATGCCCGCGACCTCAGCGAGTTCATATCTCCGAACACCTAGTACTAGTACGTGCCGGCCATGTATCTGTCGCTCGGTCGTCGACATTGGCGCCTTGCGGTGCCTGTGTTCGCCTGCCACATGCATCCATGGTTTGCCGTCGACGTTTCCCCCTCGATCGACGGCGAAAGAAAGCGTTGGCGGTTGCAAGTGCATGGCCGACTTGACCGATCAAGGAGATGCTGCAACCTCTCTCTGTCCACCGGTCACTCGCCATCACCCAGATGCTTGCGCTTGAAGCTACGGAAACGAGAGGTTCTAGAAGAGTCGAGGAAGAGTGAAGACCGAGGAAGCAGCTAAAGAAACATCGTGTTCGAACTAGCTAGGCCGGACACGTCGTAAGCAAAGGTAGATATTGTTCACTTGGCATACCGAGGTCTAACGATTACGGTCAGCTGCAGGTGTGAAAGTAGTAATTTAGATTTTGCATGCTTGTAGTATGATGCATCATTTATTACATTCAGTGTTTCTAAGATTTTTCTGAGACTTGTAAATATGATTTCCCTTTTTTTTAATGAAAGGGTTACTTGAGGGCCAAAAAGGAGTTCTTGGTAATTACCAGCACAAAAGAAAGTAGTAATAATCATGCGCGAATGATCCTAATAGGGGCATAATACGTTTTCCTTTTTTTTCATGAGGATTGTGCCATATCTATGGGAAGATATAGTATGTAACGTACTCGAAAACAAACTCGGTCTTGGATTTTCTCTCTGAAGAACTCTATTTGTGGTGTAAGCACATCCATGTTACCAGCTCCACATCTACTCGCTCGATCGCTTTCGTTGTTGATCCCTTATTTTCAAGGCTCAGAGCCAGTGCACATTAATTGATTCTGGCACACAAGATTACAATTCTACCTTCTCATGTGCATGCTTGCGTGTGAATCGAAGTTAGAAGGATGAAGGTACGACAATGATACCCAAGGAAGTTGGTCAAGAACAAAAGTATATGAAGGATCAAAAGATACTTAATGTCGACATACGATGGCGCTGTCGACGGAGCTTTCTTCGATGTCGACATGGATGGCGCTTGTCTGGACAAAGATTTTGGAAGTGTGGAAAGTTTTTTTTTTTTGTCTCTCAATGGCTTTGTTGAATACTATCTTTGTAAAGTTTCACCAAGTAATTGAAAAAATATCAACATTTACAATATCAAATATTGTAGACAAAATAAAAGTATATCTCATCATGTTGAAATTTGAATACATGCTATATACGTTTGGTAGTCATATGAAATTTATATAACATTTCTTCCTCTTTCGGTGGAGAACATCGTAGGATCTTATTTGGTGTACACCATTACTGTGATGCTTGTTTTGTAGGCTCCTGAAGGCAATGCTTGCAAAAATATCAGTGCCAACATAATTTCTCGTCCTTTTTTTTTCTGGGAGAAAGAGTGATGAAGAAAAATGTCTAGCAATCGCGGTAGGATGACAAGTACGAGATTGCCTAGTAATTTTTTTTAGGAAATATTAGAACTCTAGGGCAATAAAAAAAAATTTCCATCTAGCTAGGGCGCAATAAATAGGATTGTCTCGTACTAAGAAGAACCACTGACGGGCAATAGATGAGCAGGCTTGGGGCTGGAAGAAGCCCAAATGTTGGACGTCACCAGCATGACAAGATCGCACGACGACCGTGCCGTCTCATGCATGCGCTCCTCTATTTCGTCCTCAGAAGAATCTCCTGCCTCCTGCACGTACGAACACGGATAAGTCGTCACCTTGAACAAATTATCTGCTATCTCTATCCGGCGACGAATCAATGCGCGCGACCGCAGCGAAGGCAGCCAGATACCTACCGCGGTCGTCCACGTTGGCGCGCGCCTTGCTCGATCCTGCGCATGTCTCCGGCTGCCACATATGCACGCACGCCGTGGAAGTTACGCACGCACGGCTCGGTGTCGACGGTTGCAACGTACTGGTACGGCCGACCTCACCGATGCAAATAAAAGTATCTATATCTTGTATTCTGAGGAGGAGATCGATTGACTGCTGCAAATCTCTCGATCAACCACTCGCCATCACCCAGATGCCTCTGCCTCTGCATGCTTGCGCGTGAAGCCGCGCCCGCGGGGACGAGATCGAAGGATGGCAGAGGAAAAGTAAGAGTGAGGGTCGAGAAGAAGGGAAGGCCGTTTTGGCTCCCGGGCACAGATGCTCCCGATATTTCCGGAGCATAATTTTTTTTCGAAAAACTTATCTAAAAATTCTGAAAACATTCATGCATGTACCTGACCATGTTGCGCACCACCGTGTTAAATTTCGCCGCGAAATGACATCGTATGCGCACTGTACAAAAATGACAAATTTCTGAAAGGAAATGAGATCTGAAAATTTGAATTTCTGTCAGAATTTTGTCATTTTTGTACAGGGCGCATACGGTGTCATTTTGGTGCGAAATTTAACACGGTGGTGCGCAACATGGTCAGGTACATACATGAATTTTTTCGAAATTTTTTGAAAAGTTTTCAAATTTTTTTTGTGCTCCCGAAATATCGGGAGCATCTGTGCCCGGAGCCAATCTGAATTTCCGGAGAAGAAGCTACTACTCCTACTAATAAAAGAGAAAAATACACCGAGGAAGTAATTGTACACGTCGTGTGTCGCTGTCAGTAGTGGAGCTTTCTTCGATCTCGATTGATCGGTACAACGGTGGAAAGGTGTTTTGTCTCTAGGTAATCCCTGATTGAGCGGTTGCTGCCGTAGACCGTAGCCCGTAGTCTTTGCTCCTGAACAGTAGGTAGTACGTACCATCTTCCTCCTCTGCCTTTTGTCCACACTGAATGCAGGATTATCATGGAGTAATCATGCTGCTACGGGGCAGGACGTCGAACAATCGAAGTTACGAGCTAGGAAGAGCACCAATGGGATCGATAGTCGGAGTCTGGTGGATCTGCTACAGTATATATACAGTATATACTATATAGCTTGTCCCCGGGCAATGGTTTGGAGGGTGCTTCAATGCTTGATGATCGAGGAAGCAGCAGGAGTTGATGTGGACATAAAGTTTTTGGTGCGAAAACATGACTCTCTGTTCAGAGATAAGATAAGAATAAACCTACAACGCTTGCTTAGGAACTCAACTTAGTATAGTATAACTAAGGAGTCCAGTCTGGTTGTCGGGATGTAATCCCGGGTATCCCAGAGTTGGTGATTTTGTGGAGTTATTAGAAGAGAGAAACAGGAGTTAAATAGGTAAATTATAAAGGAAAAGGAGGAAAAACACACTGGACCGGCACTGGACCGAATCATCCAGCGCTACCCCGGTTAAATCGAGATATCCTAGCCTCGGTTTGGGCCAACACCGCTTCAGCCTCGGATCGCTACCTCGTTGTTTCGGTGGAGACCGAGCTCCCTATGGCGGGCCCTTCTCTCCATCGATCGCTACCTCGTTGACTCGGTGGAGAGCGAGCTCCCTCTGGCGGGCCCTTTTCTCCAGCTTCGTTCAGGCCTTGCTAGCCTTGGTGGGCCTCGCTAGCCTCGGCAGGCCTTCCAGCTTCGGCAGGCCTTGCTAACCTCGGATTGGGCCACACTGGCCGGGATTCTATGCGAGCCAGCTCCTCCAGAGCTCGGACGGGCTGAGGTCCAGTTAACTCGGACAGGGGCCGAGGTCCAGTTAGTTCGGTAAACTGAAGGTCCGGTTAGTTCAGGTCGGGCCGAGTTCTCCCAGTATCCCGGATGGGCCGATCTCTCCAGCCGACCAGGCCGAGGTCTCCTTTCCAGGACGGGCCGCCTTTCTCCGCCATCTCGCGTGGGCCATGCTGCAGCAGTCTCGGCTGGTTTCCTCGCTCCCAGTATTGGCCTTCGAGTAGGTCGACGCTGGTACCTCGGATTGATTAATCTCGGACAAGGCCGAGTTAGTAGTTAACTCGGCTGGGCTCCAAACTCGGCTGGACCTGGATATCTACACCTCGGTCGTCACCCGAGGACATTGCTACCCGATCATCTCCACCGGCTCTACTACAACCGGGACATCTCCAACCGAGTCATCCCAGCTGCTACCTCGTCCAGTACAAGATTCCCCCGGTAACCCGCCGTGGATCCTGGAGACAAGCACTAGAAGACAACCGGAAGGACGGACGGGACGTGCCAGGCCCATCCCCATGATGCAGCTACAGTGCGGACAAGACCCCAGTAGTCACATCAGCTGCAGCATCAGTGTGCAGTGTTATTTGTCTCCTTGTCCACTTCTTGTCCCCTGGGCTCCCCTTTATAAGGAGCACCAGGGGGAGTGCCCAGAGAGGGAGAGAGAGACACACAGCGCGCAGAGGCCCGTGGGCTCTTTTCTCCCAGTAGTTCTTCTTCCTCTTCGTTGAGGCTTTCTCCATGGATGAAACATATAGCTCGAGGAGCATTTGTACCCACCGCATATGAGATGAGAATACACCAATAGGCTAGATGCTACAGTAGGGGTTTTATCTCTCACGAGAGCCCCGAAGCAGGGTAGATCATTGTGTTTGCAGTGTTCTTCGTGTACGACTCCATCGCGCAATCCCTCCCCGAATCCTCAAGCGTCCGTTTGGCCCCAGACTAAGCCATCCCCATGGCATCTGCGTGATTCCCACCACGACAGTTGGCGCCCACCGTGGGGCTGCAGTGGCGCTTGATGGATCAATTCGGACGGGACCTTCTTCAGCAACTCGGGGACTCGGCATCACCATTATCCCTCGAGCTCGAGCTTGCCGCTGTAAGCAGTGTCAGACGCAGCCTACATCAACAGGTCCCGGTTAGTTGATCCTGAAAATTACTCGGGGACTGCCCCTTCCTGCCATGCTTAGTCGTTTTCCCCGGGAGTAAGATGTCTTGACTCGGGGACTGGACAGCCAGTCTGTTTTACAGTGTCTCCTAGATAAGAAAAGTAACTCGAGGACTCGGCTGAGTCCAGTTTTGCATCCTTGTGCACAGTGCTCGCTGCTAGATTTACCTTCCGACATATGCTGTAATTCATTGATTCGGTTAGGTAGAATTGTTATTCCCGTCAAATATTCTTTGTGTATATATGTGCTGGACTAACATTGAAAGGTGGAATCGGTTTTGCTGAAAACGTTCGTTACCGGGTTATCCTGAAAATCCGGGTCACCCTGGAAATCCGGGTCACCCTGGAAATCCGGGTTATCCTGAAAATCCGGGTCATCCTGGAAATCCGGGTCATCCTGGAAATCCGAGTCAAGTCTTGGAAATCCGAGTCAAGTCCTGGAAATCCGAGTCAAGTCTTGGAAATCCGAGTTAAGCTTGGGAGATCCGAATAAAGCTTGGAAATCCGACATATGTGGATCCAATCCGACATGCAGTTGATTCAAACCGAAATATTGGTGGTCCAGGCCGACATATTGATATCTAGGCCGGCATTAGCATTTTCCTCGACTGCTCCAACGACACTGCCTTGTAAGTATCATTTATATGTCTGCATTATGCTTCTAGATAGTCTCAAACAGTGCTCGGGGACTGCCCCTTCGTACCTTGCTTAGTTGTTTTCCCCGGGAGCAAGATGTCTTGACTCGGGGACTGGCCAGTCAGTCAGTTTTGCAGTTTCTCCTAGATAAGAAAAGTGACTTGGGGACTCGATTGAGTTCCAGTCTGCGTCTTTGTGCATAGTGTCGCTGCTAGATTTAATCGCTCTCGGGCTCCGGAAGCGTGGCGTAGCAGCAGCGCCGGGTTTCCACGACAGGAAGCGCGCCATCAGGCTCGCCGCCGACGCCACGCGCTGCAGCCGGACCAAGCTGGCGGCGTCGACAGAGCTGCCGCACCCTCGGGCCGCTACGTCGAGCAAGCTGATCTGCGAGAGGATCTTGAGGAAGAGGAGGAGCCACCGATCAAGGCACCCGAGGAAGGCGGCTACGACGGCGACGGCGAAGGCGTGTGATGCGCGTAAAGTCACACGTCAGTTGGGAACCCCAAGAGGAAGGTATGATGAGCACAGCAGCAAGTTTTCCCTCAGTAAGAAACCAAGGTTTAATCGAACCAGTAGGAAATCTCGAAGCTACGAAGGTTGTTGGTGCAGGAATGTAGTGCGGCGCAACACCAGGGACTCCGGTGCCAACGTGGAACCTGCACAACACAATCAAATCACTTTGCCCCAACTTAACAGTGAGGTTGTCAATCTCACCGGCTTGCTGAAAACAAAGAGTTAAACGTATGGTGTGGAAAATGATGTTTGTTTGCAGAGAATGAAAGAGAACAATGATTGCAGTAGGTTGTATTTCAGATGTAAAAGAATGGACCGGGGTCCACAGTTCACTAGTGGTGTCTCTCCAATAAGATAAATAACATGCTGGGTAAACAAATTACAGCTGGGCAATTGACAAATAGAGAAGGCATAACAATGCACATACATATCATGATGACTACTATGAGATTTACTTAGGGCATTACGACAAAATACATAGACCGCCATCCAGCATGCATCTATGCCTAAAAAGTCCACCTTCGGGTTAGCATCCGCACCCCTTCCAGTATTAAGTTGCAAGCAACAGACAATTGCATTAAGTACTGTGCGTAATGTAAACAATACAAATATCCTTAGACAAAGCATCATTAGGTTATCCCTAGTGGCAACAGCACATCCACAACCTTAGAACTTTCTGTCACTGTCCCAGATTCAATGGAGGCATGAACCCACTATCTAGCATAAATACCCCCTCTTGGAGTTACAAGTATCAACTTGGCCAGAGCCTCTACTAGCAACGGAGAGCATGCAAGATCATAAACAACACATATAAGATAGATCTATAATCAACTTGACATAGTATTCAATATTCATCGGATCCCAGCAAACACAACATGTAGCATTACATAAAGATGATCTTGATCATGATAGGCAGCTCACAAGATCTAAACATGGAAGTACAAGTGGAGAAGACAACCATCTAGCTACTGCTATGGACCCGTAGTCCAAAGATGAACTACTCACGCATCAGTCCGGAGGCGGGCATGGTGATGTAGAGCCCTCCGGTGATGATTCCCCTCTCCGGCAGGGTGCCGGAGGAGAACTTCTGAACCCCCCGAGTTAGGGTCGACGGCGGCGGCGTCTCTGTATCTGTTCTGGAAAATTGGCTCTCGGTACTAGGGTTTTCGGGGACGAAGGAATAAATAGGCGAAGGGGCAGCGTCGGTGGCCGAGGGGGGCCACCACACCACGTGGCGGCGCGGCAGAGGGGCCCGCCGCGCCGGGCTATGGTGTGGCCCCCCTGCTGCCCGTCCTCGACTCCTCTTCGGACTTCTGGAATACTCCGGGGAAAATAAGATATTGGGCTTTTGTTTCGTCCGATTCCGAGAATATTTGCAGAAGTACTTTTCTGGAAACAAAAACAGCAGAAAACAGGAACTGGCGCTTCGGCATCTTGTTAAGAGGTTAGTTCCAGAAAATGCATAAAAACATTATAAAGTGTGAATAAAACATGTAGATATTGTCATAAAACTAGCATGGAACGTAAGAAATTATAGATACGTTGGAGACGTATCAAGCATCCTCAAGCTTAGTTCCTACTCGCCCTCGAGTAGGTAAACGATAAAAAGAATAATTTCTGAAGTGACATGCTACCAACATAATCTTGATCAACACTACTGTAAAGCATATGAGATGAATGAAGTGATCCAAAGCAATGATCTATAGTTTGCTAACAAAATAGATAATGACTAAACAACTGAATCATATAGCAAAACTTTTCATGAATAGTACTTTCAAGACAAGTATCAAAAAGTCTTGCATAAGAGTTAACTCAAAAAGCAATAGATTCTAAATAAAAGGTTTTGAAACAACACAAAGGAGGATTTAAGTTTCAGCAATTGCTTTCAACTTTCAACATGCATATCTCATGGATAATTGTCAACACAAAGTAATATAATAAGTGCAATAAGCAAGCATGTAAGAATCAATGCACACAGTTGACACAAGTGTTTGCTTCTAAGATAGAAAGAAGTAGGTAAACTGACTCAACATAAAGTAAAAGATAGGCCCTTCGCAGAGGGAAGCAGGGATTAAATCATGTGCTAGAGCTTTTCAAGTTTTTGAAATCATATAGAGAGCATAAAAATAAAGTTTTGAGAGGTGTTTGTTGTTGTCAACGAATGGTAGTGGGCACTCTAACCCCCTTGTCAACCAGACTTTCAAGAGCGGCTCCCATGAAGGACGTTATCTCTACCAGCAAGGTAGATCATCCCTCTTCTCTTTTGTTTACACATGTATTTTAGTGATATTTATAGATGACACTCCTCCCAACCTTTTGCTTTCACAAGCCATGGCTAACCGAATCCTCGGGTGCCTTCCAACATTTCACATACCATGGAGGAGTGTCTATTTCAAAATTAAGTTGCTTACTGATAAATCAGGGCAAAACATGTGAAGAGAATTATTAATGAAAGTTGATTAATTGGGGCTGGGCACCCCGTTGCCAGCTCTTTTTGCAAAATTATTGGATAAGCGGATGTATATGCCACTAGTCCATTGGTGAAAGTCTGTCCGGAGTAAATGACAAGATTGAAAGATAAAAACACCACATACTTCCTCATGAGCTATAAAACATTGACACAAATAAGAGATAGTAGCTTTTGAATTGTTTAAAGGTAGCACATGAAGTATTTACTTGGAATGGCAGAAAAATACCAAATAATAGGTAGTTATGGTGGACACAAATGGCACGGGTTTTGGCTCAAGGTTTGGATGCACGAGAAGCATTCCCTCTCAGTACAAGGCTTTGGCTAGCAAGGTTGTTTGAAGCAAACACAAGTATAAACCGGACAGCAAGACTTACATAAGAACGTATTGCAAGCATTATAAGACTCTATACTGTCATCCTTGTTGCTCAAACACTTTTATTAGAAAATATCTAGACCTTAGAGAGACCAATCATGCAAACCAATTTTCAACAAGCTCTACGGTAGTTTTCCACTAATAGGCTTAAACTACATGATGCAAGAGCTTAAACATGATCTACTTGAGAGCTCAAAACAATTGCCAAGCATCTAATTATTCAAAACAATATACCAACTACCACATGAAGCATTTTCTGTTTCCAACCAAATGATCAATAAGTAAATGCTGCGGCTTTCAGCTTTCGCCATAAACATAAACATAAATGCTGAGGCTTTTAGCTTTCGCCATGAATACTAAAAAGTAAAACGAAGAACAAGTGTTCACATGAAAAAGCGGAGCGTGTCTCTCTCCAACACAAGCAAGCTGGGATCCGATTTTATTCAGAAAACTAAAATAACAAAACAAAAATAAAAGCACACGGACGCTCCAAGTAAAGCACATAAGATGTGACGGAATTAAAATATAGTTTCACTAGAGGTGACCTGATAAGTTGTTGATGAAGAAGGGGATGCCTTGGGCATCCCCAAGCTTAGATGCTTGAGTCTTCTTGAAATATGCGGGGATGAACCACGGGGGCATCCCCAAGCTTTGACTTTTCACTCTTCTTGATCATATTATATCATCCTCCTCTCTTGATCCTTGAAAACTTCCTTCACACCAAACTCAAAGAAATCTCATTAGAGGGTTAGTGCATATCAAAAATTCACATGTTCAGCAAGGACACAATCATTCCCAACACTTCTGGACATTACCCAAGGCTACTGAAATTTAATGGAGCAAAGAAATCCACTCAAACACAGTAAAAGAGGCAATGCGAAATAAAAGGCAGAATCTGTCAAAAACAGAACAGTCCGTAAAGAAGAATTTTTTCGAGGCACTTAACATGCTCAGATGGAAAAGCTCCAGTTGAATGAAAGTTGCGTACATATCTGAGGATTACTCATGAATTTTTTCAGGATTTTTCGAATTTTCTACAGAGAGAAAAGCTCAAAACCGTGACAGCTAACAAATCTGTTTCTGCGCAGAAATCCAAATCTAGTATCAACTTTCTTATCAAAGACTTTACTTGGCACAACAATGCAAGAAAATAAAGATACAAAGGTGTTGCTACAGTAGCAGCAAAACATTGACTCAAATATAAAACAAAAATTGCAGAAATAAAATAATGGGTTGTCTCCCATAAGCGCTTTTCTTTAACGCCTTTCAGCTAGGCGCAGAAAGTGAAAATCAAGTAACATCAAGAGAAGAAGCATCAACATCATACTTTTCCTCAAAAACACAACTTGTTGCAAAAGGTATCTTAGATGCTCCCTTATCTATATTTCCCATAGTGGTACTAAGGGTTTTATCAATTTTAAGCTCATAATGATTCTTTGGTTTTGGCACCTTAGGGACATACATGAATTTTTGCTCCTTACCCACATAAGCTTTCTCCTTAAACTTAAGAGAAGAAAAAGTTGAACCCAAGGTTCCCATAGCTTCTTCAAGTTCACCAATTCTATGGGTTTGATTATCATGAATAGCACAAGTTTCTAGAACAGCAACTCTTTCATTAATTCCTCCTAGGGATTTATCAAGTTTATCAAAATTTTCAAGTAGGATCCCCAATTTAGTCTCAACACTAGGAAGATTTTTCTCTATGGCCTCCAACTTTTTTATGACATCATCAAGAGAAATTTCAATTTTAGCTTCATTAACAGGTGGTATTCCAACTAGACTCTCAATGATGTAACTAGCTTCTAAAGCAGGAGTGCCTAGAAAATTACCTCCTGTAAGAGTATCAAGAACATATCTATTCCAACTAGAGATACCGACATAAAAGTTCCTAAGAAGGATTGTAGTGGAATGTTTCTTAGTGCACCTATGATGAGCATCACTAATTCTATACCAAGCATCTTTAAAACTTTCTCCACCTTGTTGCTTAAACGTACGAACTTCAACTTCAGGACTACTCATTTTAGCAATAATAAAAGATTAACAAGGCAAAACCGAAATAAACAAAATAAAACAAGTAACTAATTTTTTTGTGTTTTTGATATATAGCAAACAAGACAGAAAATAAAATAAAGCAAGACAATAAACAAAGTAAAGAGATTGGGTGTGAGAGACTCCCCTTGCAGCAGCAACTAGAATTCCCCGGCAACGGCGCCAGAAAATGTGCTTGATGCGCGTAAAGTCACACGTCAGTTGGGAACCCCAAGAGGAAGGTATGATGAGCACAACAGCAAGTTTTCCCTCAGTAAGAAACCAAGGTTTAATCGAACCAGTAGGAAATCTCGAAGCTACGAAGGTTGTTGGTGCAGGAATGTAGTGCGGCGCAACACCAGGGACTCCGGTGCCAACGTGGAACCTGCACAACACAATCAAATCACTTTGCCCCAACTTAACAGTGAGGTTGTCAATCTCACCGGCTTGCTGAAAACAAAGAGTTAAACGTATGGTGTGGAAAATGATGTTTGTTTACAGAGAATGAAAGAGAACAATGATTGCAGTAGGTTGTATTTCAGATGTAAAAGAATGGACCGGGGTCCACAGTTCACTAGTGGTGTCTCTCCAATAAGATAAATAACATGCTGGGTAAACAAATTACAGCTGGGCAATTGACAAATAGAGAAGGCATAACAATGCACATACATATCATGATGACTACTATGAGATTTACTTAGGGCATTACGACAAAATACATAGACCGCCATCCAGCATGCATCTATGCCTAAAAAGTCCACCTTCGGGTTAGCATCCGCACCCCTTCCAGTATTAAGTTGCAAGCAACAGACAATTGCATTAAGTACTGTGCGTAATGTAAACAATACAAATATCCTTAGACAAAGCATCATTAGGTTATCCCTAGTGGCAACAGCACATCCACAACCTTAGAACTTTCTGTCACTGTCCCAGATTCAATGGAGGCATGAACCCACTATCTAGCATAAATACCCCCTCTTGGAGTTACAAGTATCAACTTGGCCAGAGCCTCTACTAGCAACGGAGAGCATGCAAGATCATAAACAACACATATAAGATAGATCTATAATCAACTTGACATAGTATTCAATATTCATCGGATCCCAGCAAACACAACATGTAGCATTACATAAAGATGATCTTGATCATGATAGGCAGCTCACAAGATCTAAACATGGAAGTACAAGTGGAGAAGACAACCATCTAGCTACTGCTATGGACCCGTAGTCCAAAGATGAACTACTCACGCATCAGTCCGGAGGCGGGCATGGTGATGTAGAGCCCTCCGGTGATGATTCCCCTCTCCGGCAGGGTGCCGGAGGAGAACTTCTGAACCCCCCGAGTTAGGGTCGACGGCGGCGGCGTCTCTGTATCTGTTCTGGAAAATTGGCTCTCGGTACTAGGGTTTTCAGGGACGAAGGAATAAATAGGCGAAGGGGCAGCGTCGGTGGCCGAGGGGGGCCACCACACCACGTGGCGGCGCGGCAGAGGGGCCCGCCGCGCCGGGCTATGGTGTGGCCCCCCTGCTGCCCGTCCTCGACTCCTCTTCGGACTTCTGGAATACTCCGGGGAAAATAAGATATTGGGCTTTTGTTTCGTCCGATTCCGAGAATATTTGCAGAAGTACTTTTCTGGAAACAAAAACAGCAGAAAACAGGAACTGGCGCTTCGGCATCTTGTTAATAGGTTAGTTCCAGAAAATGCATAAAAACATTATAAAGTGTGAATAAAACATGTAGGTATTGTCATAAAACTAGCATGGAACGTAAGAAATTATAGATACGTTGGAGACGTATCAGCGTGCGACTCGGCCCGCGTCCTCGCGAGGGCGATGGTGAGGAAGAGGGCGAGGGTGTTGAAAGAGCTCGTGCCCGGAGCGGAGGGGCTGGAGGATGAGTGCACGTTGCTGGGTGAAACTCTGGACTATGCCGTGTGTCTCAAAGCTCAGGTCGATGTAATGCAGCTTCTGGTGAGAGTTCTTCAAGCGGCAAAGGCGCCATAGCAATAAGTCGATTAATTCTCTTGTCTAGCTTCTTTTGCGTGTACGGAGTTCGTGGAGATGAAGCTTGTAAGGTATCGAGCCTTTTGATCTCCCATCAGATCGGCGGTGTGAGAGCATCCCCACTCGCGGCGCCCAAATGGGCGCCCAAAGGCTGTCCGGACAGGTCGTTTGGGCGCCGTCCGGACTACTTGGCGCATTTGGGCGCCCTCACTCCCCACTCGCGGCGTCCAAATCGCCCGGCCCAAAGTTTTTTTTTTCCCGAACAAGGTTTTACAAATTCGAATATGCCGCCAAGGTTTTGCGAATTCGAATTACAGACGGGCTGTTTTAGCCACAAATCGAGAGTTCTGTGCCACCAAAAATTCGCCGGGAGATGTCGTTGCCCGGCGTCTGCTTGTCGCCACCGCCGTCGCCGCCGCCGATCTAGATGTTGTCACCGGGCTAGGGCACGTAGCCATAGCCGGGCTGGGTCATGTCGGGGTCATCGTCGATCATGTCAGGGTCATCGTCGACCTGGCCGTCTGCGCCGTGGCCCTGGTTGCCGCCGTTCTCAGGCGGAACGAGTCCAAGCTCTTGCAGGATCGCGGCGCGATACATGTTGTGCGCCGCCCTCGCCAGCGGGTCCATGTTGGAGACGTCGGCCGTCAAGATCATGAAGTCCTGACTCCTCTTCTTGACGGCGGCTTTCTTCTGCTCGAGGTTGATCTTGACGTCGGCCTTCTGCATCAAGGTCGCCCACCTTGCGTTGTTCTCCTCGCGCCTCAAGCTCGAGTTGGAGCAAACATCGGCGAGGACCTTGTCGATGGCCGACTGCACTCTGTCCGTCTTTTCCGCCGCTGCCAAGGCCGCTTTCGCCTTCTTGTTCCCGATTGGCCGCCCCTCCGAGTTTTGGGGATCGGCGTTGAGGTCGGCGCGGCCGTTCTTGTTCAAAGTCCGCCGGTGCGCCTTCCATTTCTCACAATTTGGAGAAGCTTATAGCAATGCATCCACTTGAAGTCTTTATGCTTGTTGAGGGTTTTATACAACACAAGGGCGTCGATGATCTACAACAAAGCAAGACGACGACGATCACAATTGGCCAAAGCAACAACACAACAAGGGGATCGCAAGCCGGCGGTCACCTGATCTGCCGGTCCCTTCCCTCATTCCTGCCGATCGACGATATTGTCATGGCAGCCGTGGAACTTGTTGACGAGGCGTTGGACGATGCGCCACCTATGCTCGATGGCGCCTTGGGCACGCACCATGCTTACCTTGTAGAAGTCCTTGGTGAACCGGCGCTCGTCGAACTCGTCCTTGATCCGGGACCAGTAGGCGGTGCTTGATGACCCACAAGTATAGGGGATCGCAACAGTTTTCGAGGGAAGTAAAACCTAAATTTATTGATTCGACACAAGGGGAGCCAAAGAATATTTATAAGCCTTGACAGATGAATTGTCAGTTCAGCTAGACCTGAAAGTAGACTTGCTCGACACAGTTTATCAGTAGCAACAGTTTTATGACAGTAGTAGTAGTGAAATAATAGCAGCAGTAAAATAAAGACAGCAGTAATAATTGCAGTAGACAGCAGGATTAAAATACCGTAGGCATAGCGATGGATGAACGGGCGTTGAATGGATAAAATAATTCATGAAATAGTCATACATAGGGCAATTGCAGATAAATGATAATAAGGTATCTAAGTAATAATCAATCATAGGCATGTGTTCCGTATTTAGTCGTACGTGCTCGTAATGAGAAAGTTGCACAACATTTTTTGTCCTACCAGCCCGTTTGCAGCGGGGCCTCAAGGGAAACTACTGGTAATTAAGGTGCTCCTTTTAATAAAGCACCGAAGCAAAGCATTAACACTCCGTGAACACACGTGATCCTCACGTCACAACCATCCCCTCCGGTTATCCCAATTTCTGTCACTTTGGGGCCTCGGGTTCCGGACAGTGACGTGTGTATACAACTCATAGATATGATCCAAAACAATAATTATTCTCATGATTCAATAACATGTTCAGATCTGAGATCAAGGCACTCGGGCCCTAAGTGTCAAGCATTAAGCATAACAAGTTGCAACAATGACATAAAGTACTACCGATGGATACTAGGCACCATGCCCTAACAAATCTCACAACTATTACATGAATGATCTCATCCAATCCCTACCATCCCCTCAGCCTACAGCGGGGAATTACTCACACATGGATGGGGGAATCATGGTTGGTCGATGGAGAAGCGGCGGTGATGATGATGGCGATGATCTCCTCCAATTCCCCGTCCCGGCAGGTGATGCAAGACGTACTTGCTCGTTGGGAGACCCCAAGAGGAAGGTTTGATGTAATTTAGCAGCAAGTTTTCCCTCAGTATGAAACCAAGGTTTATCGAACCAGTAGGAGTAACGATTCTTCAGAAGGTTGTTGGCGGCTCGCACGGCGCAACACGATCACCAACGTGGAACCTGCACACAACACAATCAAACTACTTTGCCCCAACGAAACAGTGAGGTTGTCAATCTCACCGGCTTGCTGAAAACAAAGGATTAAACGTCTCGTGTGAAAAATGAGTATTAAGTTGCAGCGAATGAAAAAGGAACAGTTTGCAGTTTGTGGTTTAATCAGTTTAAAGGAATTGGACCGGGGTCCACAGTTCACTAGTGGTGTCTCTCCATAAAGATATCTAACATGTTGGGTAAACAAATTACAGCTGGGCAATTGACAAATAGTGAGCGCATGACAATGCAAATACATGGCATGATGATTACTATGATATTTAATTGGGCATGAGGACAAGATACATAGACCGTTATCCAACAGCGTCTATGACTAATAATCCACCGCCGGGTTGTCATCCGAGTTCCCCGTTGGTATTAAGTTGCAAGCAACGGATAATCGCATTAAGTAAAGCGCGTAATGTAAACAAACACATATGCCCGTGGACATAGCATCGTTAGGTTGTCCCTAGTGGCAACAGCACATCCATAATCTTAGAACTTTCTGTCACTGTCCCAGATTTAACGGAGGCATGAACCCACTATCTAGCATAAATACTCCCTCTTGGAGTCACAAGCATCTACTTGGCCAAAGCATCTACTAGCAACGGAGAGCATGCAAGATCATAAATAACATAGGGCATAGATTGATAATCAACTTGACATAATATTCAATATTCATCGGATCCCAGCAAACACAACATGCAGCATTACAATAATATGACCTTGATCATGTAGGGCAGCTCACAAGATCTAAACATGATGGCACAAATAGGAGAGACAACCATCTAGCTACTGCTATGGACCCGTAGTCCAAAGATGAACTACTCACGCATCACCTCGGAGGCAGGCATGGCGATGAAGAAGCCTCCGGTGACGATTCGCCTCTCCGGCAGGGTGCCGAGAAGAGGTTCTGAACCCTCCCGAGCTAGGGTTGACGGCGGCGGCGTCTCTGGAACTTTTCATGGATAATGGCTCGGGCACTTAGGGTTTTCGCGTCGGGGGGAATAAGTAGCCGAAAGGGCGGCGGCTGGAGGCACCCGTGGGGCCCACACCACCCCAGTGCGCGCCAGGGGGGACCCGCGCCCTGGGTGCGTGTGGGGCCCACGTGGCCCTCCTCTGCTGCTTCTTCGCTCCATCAGGTGTGTTCTGATAAAATAGCATCCCCCGTGAAGTTTCGTCCAATTCCGAGAATATTTCCAGACTAGCTTTTCTGGAATACAAAAACAGCAGAAAACAGGAACTGGCGCTTCGGCATCTTGTTAATAGGTTAGTCCCGGAAAATGTATAAAAGTGACATAAAGTAGATGCAAAACATGTAACAATTGGTATAAAACAAGCATGGAACATAAAAAATTATGGATACGTTGGAGACGTATCAGCAGGGTGCCAGAACGGAGTTTCTGGTCCCCGAAATAGGTTTTCGATGGCGGCGGAGCTCTGGAAGTTTTCTGAAAAAAGCGTCGATCCCCCGAAGTTTTTAGGTCAGAGGCTTTAAGTAGTCCAAAGGGGAGCGTCGGGGGCCACACAGGGTGGCCACACCACCCTGGGCGCGGCCAAGGCCCCCGCGCCCTGGGTGCGTGTGGTGCCCCTGTGCACCCTCTTTGCTTCGTCTTCTGGCTCCGTGGGTCTTCTGGAAAAATAGAATTTCTGGAATTTTTCTGGAATTTTCCTAAAACTTTGACTTTCTGCACAAAAACAAGACACCAAGGCAATTCTGCTGAAAACAGCGTTAGTCCGTGTTAGTTGCATTCAAATCACACAAATTAGAGGAAAAACAATAGCAAAAGTGTTCGGAAAAGTAGATACGTTTTGGACGTATCAACTCCCCCCAAGCTTAGCTTATTGCTTGTCCTCAAGCAATTCAGTTAACAACTGAGTGCGATAAAAGAAACTTTTACGAACACATTTGCTTCATATGATGTATACATACCTACTATATGATCAATACTTAGGCAATTCATAATAGGAACCATGCAAATAATGACACCTAGTAGTTATGCAAATCATGAAAAGATACCAAAGTACTAAGAATGAATAACATAGCATACATCTATCCACAAGAATTGCAATGTTCGTAAAAAGATATGACAAAGTGGTATCTCGCTTGCCTTTATTTGAAGGGCAAAACATAAATGCCAAGGCACCTCTGAAGTTCAAGTGAAGACTAGATATAAAGATATCAAAGATAAGAGTATCATAGTTATGCCTCAATTAATCGTATTCTGGGACAAGCACATTACACTAAGAACGACAGTTATGCTCTCGAAGAAGTGCTCAAAGAAAGGATGGTGACTCAACATAAAAATAAAAGATTGGCCCTTCGCAGAGGGAAGCAGGGATTAACACGTGCTAGAGCTTTTTATTTTAAAACAGAGGTAAAAATGTTTTGAGAGGTGTTTGTTAATTGTCAACGAATGGTAGCGGGTGAAACAGTATTCTACCTGTCAAACGGACTTTTAAGAGCGGCTCCCATGAAGGACGTTATTTCTACCAGCAAGGCAGATCATCCCTCTTTCTCTTTGGTTTACACACAGGTATTTCACTGTTTGTCATTGCTTACTGATGAATCAGGGCAAAAGTGTGAAGAGAATTAAGCGTTAAAGTTGTAATTAATTGGGACTGGGCACCCCGTTGCCAGCTCTTTTTGCAAAATTAGGATAAGCGGATGTATATGCCGCTAGTCCAGGTGTAAAAGTCCATTTGACAAATAGAATAAAGAATAACCACACTAATTCCTCATGAGCTAGTAAACATTGACACAAAAAGGGAAATATTTTGAAGGTTTTAAAGGTAGCACATGCAAATTTACTTGGAATGGCTTGAAATACCATGCATAGGAATTTTTGGTGGACTCTTTGGGATAACTTGGTTTAAAGGATTTGGATGCACGAGCAGCATTCCCGCTCAGTACAAGTGAAGGCTAGCAATAGACTGGGAAGCGACAACCACGAGAGCGATAACGGTCATAATCATGCTTGCGACAAAATAAAATTAACGGAGGCATAAAGATGATACTAAAACTCTGAGGCAAAATAGATCATCAAGGCTTAATTGACTTTTATTTTTCAGTCATAACATGTGTGAGCATGTGCCAAGTCGAATCAAGTGAATTATTCAGAGGAGGATACCATCCTGCCATACCGTTTTACGAATAGAACAATGCATGTAATATCTATATGACATGTTATTCACTATTAGCAATTTGGTACTGACCATAAGAAGACATGAACTACTAAGCAATCATTAAATAACATAACCACTACCATGATAGCTAAGCATGTTCACATGAGTAGGTATATTTACAAAAATGAAAAACAAATAGAGTTCATACCAGCCTTTTACCACATCCGATTGTCGTAATCGTCATTATTGCTTTTCACTTGTGTGGCTTGAATGATGTGAAATGATAACCAAGCCCAAGTGGAACCACGGAAATTTTCGAACTCCTGAAACAACTATACAAAACAGCAGAAGAACAACAAATATTTTTGGGTTTTCGAATTAAAGCAAGCATAGAAAGAAACAAGCAAACAAAGCAAAATCTTTTTGGATTTTTGAATAACAAACCGAAATGAAAAATAAAGTAAACTAGCACTACAAATTCAAAAGCAAGAGAAATAAAGGAAATATTTTTGGTCTTTTGGTGTTTTGCGAAAATAAATGGATACAAGAAACAAAAGAAAAAGAAAAGAAACAAACTAAAACATGGATATACAAAGTACCGACATGATATGAATATGATAAAATGAGTGAACTTGTCGGCATACCTCCCCCCAAGCTTAGGCTTTTGGCCTAAGTGGGAGACAATCATCCCATGGCCCAGAACTCCATCCAGGCGGATCATACCTAGCGTGATCATAATCAGGATCCTGTGAAGAAGAAGGGCCTGAAGCTCCATAATCAGGATACTGGTATGAAGAGCTCGTAGTGTCGAAGGGCTGAATGAAGTCCTCCTCAGGACCCTTCCCTCACTATCCGCATGAAGGCCATGCTCCTCCATGTATGCATCAAGGTCACCCTCCGAGAATGACCATCCTTGCCTGACATCAAGGTTAAACAAAAGAGGCGCAGGCAAACAGACTATGCGTTCATAGATTTTAGTTCTCCACCTACTTCTTAACAAAAACCAATTCATAGGATAGATTATCAATGGTGGACCAGCGGAAACAAATTGGTGGCTAATCATAGAGTTAAGATCAAGTCTTTCAATGGGAAGCTGAATATCAAAATGATGTGGTCCTACACCATGCATGGCTAATAAACGAGAAGCAATGAGACCACCACAAACCCCTCCTTTTTCACGGTTAGTGGAGAGACGAAATGCAATCATAGCTCCCAAGTTATAAGTTCTATCACATTTAAGGCAGCAGAAAGAAATGCCAAATCATAAACAGATAATTTACTTGCATTCTTCCTAGCTAGAACACATTTGCTAATGTAGTAGGCAAAATATCGAATAGATGGGAGTTGGATGTTTCGAATTTTACCATCCTCGGCTGTAAAACTCTCCCTTGGCAAATCTCTGAGTAAGGTCTTGTAAATGCTTTGGTTGACCTCTAATCCTCTCATGAGATCCCCAATGTGGTACCTTAATAGCTGCACAAAAATCATGAAGAGACAAATCTACAGCTTTATTGTAGATATTATAATGAACCATGGGGTAGGCAAATTCCAACTAAATCTAAAACTTTGAACCACCGACATAGTCAGCTTTACATATTGATGTGGTTCATCAGCAACAAAGTGTTCCAACCCTGCATTAGAGATTAGAGTGTTGAAATCTTGCAAGATTCCTGCAGCATTCATAAACTCATGGCATGGATAAATAGAGGGAAACACAGAGTCTTCACGGTTGACTCCCATGACCTCTGATACTTCCAATTCTTCATAATTAAGTTGGTTTCCATCCATCTTCCTTTTCTGAAATTTTAAACAAACCTCATAAAAATGATTTTGGAGTGATTAATTCAAGGGAAACACTAGGGAGACTTGCTAGAGGACTAAACATGCATCAAAACTATTAATCTAAACAAGAACAAGCATGCAAGCTCTAATAACATGTCACCTACAGTACCAAAATGCCAAAGATATACAACTAAACAAAATTCTATTTGGATAATCGGAGGAGTCACATACCGGAGAGCAATTGATCCAAATTTCAGCAGCAAAGATGGGCTGAGCAAGTAGATCGAAAAATCTCGAGCAAGAGCAGCAAGAACACGAGTTTGAGCAATGGTGGTGTGTTGGTCGGGAGAGAGAAAGGAGTGGGAGAGAGAGTGAGTGGAGGGCCAGGTGGACCCCACACCAGGGCAGGGCGCGGCCTGCCCTCCGCGCCGTGGGGCGTGTGGTGGCCTGGTGGGTCCCCCTGGTCATCCTCTGGTACTCCCACGTTCCTCTTTAAAAACTAGGACTTGTAGAATTTTTTCAGAATTTTTTGAAAACTTTTATTTCTGACATTTTCTGGGTGCTTTAAACAATGAAAACTAGACAAAATGAATTTATGTAAAGACCAAGCATTACTTAACTTTGCAAATTACAGTAGCAAAACAGTAGGTAAAACAAAAGGAGAAAGAAAAATGTTGTTTAGCAATTTTATGCATGTAAAACATATTTGTTAACAAGGTTGATCAAGTCTTGCCACCAAATACATTTTATATGACATAAAAGAATTAAACCACATTGAACAATCATGTTACCTTAAATGTATAGCTATAGATCCAATCATAATATATTGAAGTTCTTCATGAGGTTCATATATAGGGCAATCAATACTTCCCACTTTGATACTTTTAATATTGGTAATTGTATTAACTCCAAATATCTTGTCCAGCTTCTTGGGAAAATAAACAGTATGCTCTTTGTCATTAACATGGAAAGTTACTTTTCCTTTGTTGCAATCAATAACAGCCCCTGCAGTGTTAAGAAAAGGTCTTCCAAGAATAATAGACATATTATCATCTTCAGGCATTTCAAGCACAACAAAATCAGTTAATATCAAGCAATTATTAGCCACTTGAACAGGAACATCTTCACATATACCAACAGGAACAGCAGTAGATTTATCAGCCATTTGCAAAGATATATCAGTTGGTATCAATTTTTCCAAGTAAAGTCTCTTGTAAAGAGAAAAAGGCATAACACTCACCCCTGCACCTAAATCACATAAGGCAGTTCTAACATAGTTATTTTTGATTGAGCAAGGAATAGTTGGTATACCTGGATCTCCAAGCTTCTTTGGAACCTTACCATTGAAAGAATAATTAGCAAGCATGGTAGAAATCTCTTCATTAGGAATCTTTCTCTTGTTAGAGACAATATCTTTCATGTACTTTGAATAGGGAGGTAACTTAATAGCATCAGTCAAAGGAATTTGCAAAAACAAAGGTTTCATCCATTCACAAAATTTGTTATAATGTTCTTCTTCCTTAGATTTGAGTTTCTTAGTAGGAAAAGGCATTTGTTTTTGCACCCAAGGTTCTCTTTCATTACCATGTTTCTTAGCAAGAAAATCTTCTTTAGTGTACTTTTTGTTTTTAGAATGCTTTTCAGGTTCCTCTTCACTTTCCTCTTTATCAGAAGCATCATTCTTATCTTTATCATTAGCATGTTCATTACCACTCTCAGTTTCAGCATCAGAGATAGATATACTATTTGGATTATTAACATGCTCATTGTCTTTAATAGGTTCAGGAGATTCCTCAACATGTTTATGTTTCTTCTTCTTTTTCTTAGAAGGAGTAGTAGTTTCATTAACTAGTTGAGAATCTTGCTCAATTCTTTTAGGATGTCCCTCAGGATACAAAGGATCCTGAGTGGAAGCACCACCTCTAGTTGCTATACCAAAAGCATGTTTATCATTTTCTCTAGAAGCATTATCTAGCAAATCTTTTTGCACTTTAGTCAATTGCTCAATTTGAGTTTGAACCATACGAAAATGTTTAATGAGTATTTTAACATCATTAGAAGTTCTTTCCAAAACATCATGCAAATGATTAATGACATGAGAATTCTTTATGAAGCTATTTTCTATTCTCCTATTGAAATTGTTTTGCTTAACAATGAAATTATCAAACTCATCTAAGCATTGATCAGGAGGTTTAGAATAAGGGATATCTCTATCATCAAAGCGTTGGAGAGAGTGTACCTCAACTGTAGATGAGTGAGGAATTGGCTTACACAATTCTTCTATAGGTGGAAGATTTTTCACATCTTCAGATTTAATACCTTTCTCCTTAAGAGATTTCTTGGCTTCTCTCATTTCTTCATCATTCAATTCAATTACTCCTCTTTTCCTCGGCGTAGGTACCGGAGTTGGTTCAGGCAGGGTCCAATCATCATGATTTTGGCTTATCTTAGCCAATAATTCCTCGGCTTCATCTGGAGTTCTTTTCCTGAAAACACAACCAGCACAACTATCCAGGTATGTCCTAGATTCAACAGTTAGTCCATTATAAAATATATCAAGAAGTTCATTTTTAGCTAGTTGATGTCCAGGCCGAGCTCTAAGTAAAGAACAAAACCTTGCCCAAGATTCAGGCATTTTCTCTCCCTCATTTTGCTTAAAGTTAAAGATTTTCTGTAAAGCAGCATGTTGAGCACTAGCAGGAAAATATTTCTGAAAGAAAGCATTGACTAAACCCATCGGGCTCTCAATAGATCCAGGAGATAAATCATTAAACCAAGTTTTAGCTTCATCTTTCAATGAGAAAGGGAAAATTTTAGTAACAAAGTAACTGCGTTTCTTAATATCATCAGAAAACAAACTACTCAGAGTAGAGAGAGTGTTCATATGTTCTACAGCACTTTCATTTTCAGTTCCTCGAAAAGGTTCTTTCTCAGCAATAGTTATAAAAGACAAGTCCACAGAGAAATCATAATCTTTATCTTTTATATTTATGGGAGATGTAGCAATTTAGCATCAGGAGAAAGTTTATAGTTGACAGCACGTCTTTGAAGAAGATTTTTAATAGCATTAACATCTTTAGAGGTATCACAATTCATGCATTCATCAATAAAGTCATCATCAAGTTCAACATAAGTTTCCTCAAGATCATCACTAGTAGTTTCTCTCGTTTCAGGTGAATAAGCAGGTGTAACAGGAGTTTCATTAGGTGTTTCAGTATTTTCAAGTTGTTTAGATTTAGCAATTGTAGCATCTAGAAAAGGACCTAGTGAACCTCTTTCATCAAGCACAGTAGAAGCATCATCAAATTCATCAGAAACATTCTCAGATTCAGCAGAAGTAGCAGCACGTGAAGCATGTGCATGTGGTGGTGTGACAAGTTGACTTATAACAGACGGTGAATCAAGAGCAGCAGAAGTGTTCAGAGTTGTACCTCTCCTTGTAGTGGATGGCAATATGCGAACCTTATCATCACGAGGTTTACCCATGATGAATGAATTGCAGCGAGCAGTATGACTCCCTGGTGAGCTTATAAATAGAGCTATGCTCCCCGGCAACGGCGCCAGAAAATAGTCTTGATGACCCACAAGTATAGGGGATCGCAACAGTCTTCGAGGGAAGTAAAACCCAAATTTATTGATTCGACACAAGGGGAGCCAAAGAATATTTATAAGCCTTGACAGATGATTTGTCAGTTCAGCTGCACCTGGAAGTAGACTTGCTCGACACAGTTTATCAGTAGCAACAGTTTTATGACAGTAGCAGTAGTGAAATAATAGCAGCAGTAAAATAAAGACAGCAGTAATAATTGCAGTAGACAGCAGGATTAAAATACTGTAGGCATAGGGATGGATGAACGGGCGTTGCATGGATAAGATAATTCATGAAATAGTCATACATAGGGCAATTGCAGATAAATATAATAAGGTATCCAAGTAATAATCAATCATAGGCATGTGTTCCGTATTTAGTCGTACGTGCTCGCAATGAGAAACTTGCACAACATCTTTTGTCCTACCAGCCCGTTTGCAGCGGGGCCTCAAGGGAAACTACTGGTAATTAAGGTGCTCCTTTTAATAAAGCACCGGAGCAAAGCATTAACACTCCGTGAACACATGTGATCCTCACGTCGCAACCATCCCCTCCGGTTATCCCAATTTCTGTCACTTTGGGGCCTCGGGTTCCGGACAGTGACGTGTGTATACAACTTATAGATATGATCCAAAACAATAATTATTCTCATGATTCAATAACATGTTCAGATCTGAGATCATGGCACTCGGGCCCTAAGTGACAAGCATTAAGCATAATAAGTTGCAACAATGACATAAAGTACTACCGATGGATACTAGGCACCATGCCCTAACAAATCTCACAACTATTACATGAATGATCTCATCCAATCCCTACCATCCCCTCAGCCTACAGCGGGGAATTACTCACACATGGATGGGGGAGTCATGGATGGTCGATGGAGAGGTGGCGGTGATGATGATGGCGATGATCTCCTCCAATTCCCCGTCCCGGCAGGGTGCCAGAACGGAGTTTCTGATCCCCGAAATAGGGTTTTCGATGGCGGCGGAGCTCTGGAAGTTTTCTGGAAAAAGCGTCGATCCCCCGAAGTTTTTAGGTCAGAGGCTTTAAGTAGTCCAAAGGGGAGCGTCGGGGGCCACACAGGGTGGCCACACCACCCCTGGGCGCGGCCAAGGGCCCCCGCGCCCTGGGTGCGTGTGGTGCCCCTGTGCACCCTTCGCTTCGTCTTCTGGCTCCGTGGGTCTTCTGGAAAAATAGAATTTCTGGAATTTTTCTGGAATTTTCCTAAAACTTTGACTTTCTGCACAAAAACAAGACACCAAGGCAATTCTGCTGAAAACAGCGTTAGTCCGTGTTAGTTGCATTCAAATCACACAAATTAGAGGAAAAACAATAGCAAAAGTGTTCGGAAAAGTAGATACGTTTTGGACGTATCAGTGCTCGACTGATTTGTGCCGGTGATCTCGCCGGTAGTAATGGCCTTCCATGATTTGACCATGCCCTCGTCATCCTTGGTCGTCCAGATTATGCCGCGGCTGCCCTTCTTCTTCGCCGCCTGCTCGCCGACCACAGCGTCGGTCAACTCCCCCTCCTCCTCAACCTCGTCGTTGTCCTCGTAGTACTCCTCATCCTCGTCGAACCCCTCGTCGTCATCCGCCGCCCGGGCGTTGTCGTTGATGATGTCGTCCATGATATGGGCGGCCTCCTACACACAAGGAGCAAGGCCGGTAGCCACGACTCGCCTATGCACACGTCTATTGTACATGCCATGGCTACAAAACGCGGGTTCATACCTGCATGAACTCCGGGGCGTCGCGAGTCATTCCGTCGATGACATGGGAGGCGCCCGCGTCGAATGAAAGGCTCCGACCGTCGGCTGTTTGGACGGCGGTATCTCTCCGCATCGCCGGCGAATTCAGATTGACGGGGTGGTTTAGATCCAGGCCACAAGAAGGGAAGATGACGTTGGGGTCGAAGCCGCCGAGATGCTGGATGTCGCCGTACTCGGGGGAGAACCTGGTGCGAGGCGTGGCGGCGACGCTCTCGACGAAGAAGGAGGAATTCGACGGCAAGCCGCCGACCTTGCATCGTAGAGTGGCGTCGCTCTCTTGGCTTCCTCCCAAGGCGAATGCTTGATTCAAGGCGGCGACGGTCTTGTTCATGGCGGCGATCTTCTTTGCCGTCAATGGCGCCGCCGTGCCGAGCCGTTTCCTCTCATTCTCCTTCGCGCGGCGCCCGTCACGGCTCTACGCGTCCAATCGGCGTCGGAGTACGTCGATGTTCCAATCCTCCTCCCTCATCCCCTCCGGCTTCTCCCTAGGCGGGGGGGCCTTGCGCTTGACGCCAAGCGTCTTCCCCGCCGCCTTCGTCTTCGCTGCCTTCCCCTTGGGTACCGGCGGCGCCATGGAGCCGGCGCGGTGCGGCGCGAGGGTTTTTCTTTTGGCGGGAGAGATGGCGAGGGAAATGCGATTTTTGGGGACGAATTGGGGGAAGCTGGCACTTATTGCGATCGCCGTGTCACTGCCAGGCGTGGCCCGCGCGTCGGGAGCCAACGTGGCGTCGCGTTTCCTTCCGTCCGGGGCCGCCCCAAGCCTCCCCAAGTAGAGGGCGTGGGCTGGGCGTGCCGGACACAAAACTGGGCCGCGCCGGACCGAATTCGCGTTTGGGCGCCGCGAGTGGGGCGATTTTGTGTCCGGCACGCCCCAAAGGCGTTTGGGCGGCCGTTTGGGCGCCACGAGTGGAGATGCTCTGAGAGGGGCCGTCATGAAGGTCTTAGGGATCAACAACGTGTAGTTTAATTAATTAGTTTGTCTGGTGCACGATATTGTGAGCATGTGACATATGACCTTTACGTGTACAAGCAAGAGGGTGCATCCATGTGTTATGTGATACTCGATCTGTTCAAAACAACACATGTGAAATTTTAGTTTGAGGCGGTTTCTTTCCCGCAACTTTTGACTATATTAAAGTTGCAATCATACGATTTTATACATATGGGAGATATTTGCGTGACGAGTTCATGATAATATTTTCACTTTTATTAACAATTTTTCTTTCTGTGTCTTAACGGGCCTGGTTTTATGTATACACATTTTAGGATTAGGGTCTTCGTATTCTTAGTAGAGTCAGCAATAATTGGAGATAACAGCGCTTGTAGTGTGTTTACTGCTAACTTCACTATAACTGTTGCTCTGTTATTGAGTGGATGCACATGCGCATAGGTCCAAATTAATGCGCATTTGGGCTGAAAAGGTCGCATTCAGAAAGATCGAAAAACAAGAAGTATCCAAAAGTTACACACAGTTGTTGCATCCACATGGGAAAATAAATTTTGAAACATTTCTATGTGTATCCCGACTTTCACAAAGAAAATTTACCACATGAAGGAAAATTAAGTTAAAAAATAAAGTGGTTTTAAAAGTTAACACTCCACCTATTTTGTACCATTTTCTCTTTTCTAGAGGAAGGCCCAATCTTTATAGAAAACAAAACAAGTACAACCGGCCGGAAATACTAGCCAAGCATCTACAAAACCAGAGTCTAACTTCTCTTTCCTTTTTATGGCGAAAGGATACAATAATAACAATGTTTGTTGTAGATGTTTTTATACATTATCTATAGGGTTTAAACGGATCTGACTTCGCTCGTACCATATCATTTACCCTATTTTTTCTTGGATTCAAAGCGGAGCTGATAATGACCGATTATCATTTGTCCACATGCACATTTATACAAATGTATACAGACATATCTAGTGTGCAAATTCATTCATTTTAGTGTGCATGTAGACAACATGTATAACACATAAAACATCTTATATTACAAATCAGAGAGAGTATAATCCAATATGTTTAGCTGTCTGGCTTGACTCTATAATCCATGCACCTAACTACTCCCTCTGTTCCTAAATATAAGATGTTTTAGCTTTTGTCCACATTCACATTTATCTAGATATATGTGGACATGTTTTAATGTGTATGTACACTCATTTGGATTTGCACCTAGCTAACATGTGACCTAGCTAAAACATCTTATAGCTAGAACATCTTATATTGTGAAACGGAGGGGATTTTTCGATCGACCAATCTTAACTGTACTTACATGTGCTAGCTACTACTCCATGGCACATCGCCCACGCTGCCATGCATGTTGACAAAATATGCCGATTCGATATCCGGTCCCCCATGAAATTTCCAACTGCGACGTCCGTATACAAGCGCCCGCCACCATCATCAGGAAGCGCCTTCCTTTGCCACCAATATCTCGCATGCCTATCCATCGAAGCGTCTTCCTCTTGACTGAAATCCAGTAACTTTACTACATGAAGTGACAATGCGATTTTAGGCACTTCATCTCCATCCGATTTCAATCCGACGGCCAAAAATTTGAGGCGAAAATTCAAACATTTTAGAAAAAAATCAAAAAATTCCAGCAAGTAGTAGATGTTTTGTTATATATTCTGAGAAAGTTTTGTCATCTTTGGATTAGCGGTTTATAATTTAATACTTTTTAAGTTTAAAACATGAAAATCTATTATTTAATGATAAACCGTTTATCCAAATGAATCCAAACCATTTCAGAATATACGACGAGACATATAATATTTGCTGAGATTTTTCCGATTTCTTCTAAAATGTGTGAATTTTGGTCTCAGCTTTTCAAGTTTAAAACATGAAAATCTATTTAATGATAAACCGTTTATCCAAATGAATCCAAACTTTCTCAGAATATATAGTGAGACATGCAACAAATTTTGCGATTCTTTCTAAAAAGTTTGAATTTGAACCGGTAGCGATCGAGCTAGACTCCAGACAACTGTGTGCAAGTAAAAGCCAAGACGTTCGAGCGTGCAGTTCGGGCCACCGGCTGACGCCGAAACTCGATCCGTCGCGCCATTCATGTATGTGCCCTATACACACGACAATTAATCATGAAGTCCTGTGCAAGTGCACGTATGGATATCTAACACGTCTTCGTCGCGACGTATGTAGATGCGCCGAATGTGGAGCTGAGCTTTGGCTCTCCATGTGCACCGTCTCCTTCTCCCTCTCCCAACGACCAACCAAGACTCACACGTACACGCACCTTGGGTCTTATGGCGCACGATCATCATGCATATCTCGATCTCTCACTCACTTGTACTCCAGTATAAATATCCTTGCATCGTACAGTACCAATTTACCCACATGCAAAAGGGGCCAAGTTCGTGAGAAGATTTGCTCTCTTCAGTTCAGAATTCCCCGTAGGTTTTTAGCCATATCGTCTCGGTAGGCATTCATGCAAGGCTCCAAGCAGTTCAAGCAGGCGCTGCTCGAGAGCCTGCTTCTCGGGCTCCGGAAGCGTGGCGTAGCGGCAGCGCCGGGTTTCCACGACAGGAAGCGCGCCATTAGGCTCGCCGCCGACGCCGCCCTCGCGAACGCCAGGGGCGCCGACGCCACGCGCTGGAGCCGGACCATGCTGGCGGCGCCGACAGAGCTGCCGCACCCTCGGGCCGCTACGTCGAGCAAGCTGATCTGCGAGAGGATCCTGAGGAAGAGAAGGAACCACTGGCCGACGCGGCGCTGGAGGAAGGCGGGTACGGCGGCCAAGAAGGCGTGCGACTCCGCCGGCGTCCTCGCGAGGGCCATGCTGAGGAAGAGGACGAGGGTGTTGAAAGGGCTCGTGCCCGGAGCGGAGGGGCTGGACGATGAGTCCACGTTGCTGGGTGAAACTCTGGACTATGCCGTGTGTCTCAAAGCTCAGGTCGATGTAATGCAGCTTGTGGTGAGAGCTCTTCAAGCTGCAAAGGCGCCATAGCGAATTAAGTCGATTCTCTTGTTTAGCTTCTTTGGCGTGTACGGAGTTCGTGGAGATGAAGCTTGTAATTAAGGTATCAAGCCTTTTGATGTCCCATCGATCGGCAGGTTTAATTAATTAGTATTTCAGGTGCACAATATTGTGAACATGTGACATATGCCCTTTACGTGTACAAACAAGACGTGCTTCCATGAGTTATGTGATACTCGATCTGTTCAACACAACACATGTAAAATTTTAGTTTGAGGCGGTTTCTTTCCGCAACTTTTGACTATATTCAAGTTGTAATCATACGATTTTATACATATGTGAGATATTTTTGTGACAAGTTAATGATAATATTTTCACTTTTATCAACAATATTTTGTCTATATATATGAAGTCAAACTTGGAAAAGTCTTAACGGGTCTGGTTTTATGTATACACATTTTAGGATTAGGGTCTATCGATTAGTATTTCTGAGTAGGGTCAGCAATAATTGGAGATAAAAGCGCGTGCAGTGTGTTTACTGCTTACTTCACTATAACTGTTACTCTGTTATTGAGTGGATGCACATGCGCAATGGTCCAAATTAATGGGCATTTGACCTGAAAAGGTCGCATTCAAAAAGATCGAAAAACTAGAAGAATCTTCTTATTATATCGTATATTTGTTCTATAAACGAAGATCCGGGGAAATACTCGATGCTACTATATGCAGTGTGAATCCCTACATAAAAACCAAATGCAGTGTGAATATGATAGCTGAATTAGTATTTTGCCTCAAAAAAAAGTAGTATGCACTTTATACTCCATCAGCCTACAATGTCACATGTCTTGACGTCAATGGCGGTATGGCACACTTCCAACGGCGCCGTCCATCAGGCAGAGACCGATACCACCATATCATGCCTATGGGCATGTGTACGCACGAAACTCCGGATCGACAAACAATCATGCGAACAAGTTAAGCCAAGATGATCATGGAATCTGCAAGTGCACCTATATGTTTGGACATGAGCACGACGCTGGTACCTGGGTACGTAGTCGCTATGCTACATAGATTCGCTGAACGTAGGAGTGGGCCTAGTGGCTAGTGCCCTCTTCCATGAAGGCTGGCATGTGCACCGTCTCCTTCGACCAACAACCAACCAAAACTCAGGCTCACCTTCGATCCTGTGACACATGAATACACACGATCATATCTCCTTAGCTACGCGCCAAACGTTTCTCTCTCTCTCTGACTGTATATGTATGTGTGCATTGTACTGTTCATCCGCAGTTACACACGAGCTTGCAACAGTGATTTTTTGTAACATCCCAAATTTTGGAATTAAGTACCCAAAATTCAGAACCAACAAAAAACTTTTGAAATGTTTCACTGATGATTGTGTTTTCCTTCCCATTGCTATGCTGAACTTTGTGTGACCTGTTGTTTAAGTTGTTTGACTAGTAAATATAAGACCCAACCAATATAAAAATATATTTAACTTTGGTGATCAAGTTATGACAAGGAAATATTCCATATATCTTTTCCATTCTTATTTTGGCCAACTCCATTTCAATGACACTTGGTTTATCAGCAACCAAAACTAATACCAGTAATTGAGAAAGTAAAAGTATTTCCAAAATTGTGTGTTTCCAAAATTATGGGGATCTATATGCTATCTCCTACCTATTTCTCAACCATGGTATTTTGCAGGTGTTTACAACTCCCTTTTTATAAACTCTTATTTTCACTCTATTTGGAAATAACACTAGTGGGAAAATATTACCCCACATATTTTTGTCTTGCTCAAAACCCGTTTCAAAAATACAAAGGTGGAGTTGAGATAGTTTCAAACATCATCTTGTCATAATTAAGTGTGATCATTTTTATAAGATAGTATTGTTAATTATGTAAATGGTGGTGTGATTAATCCTTGTGGTTTGAATTGTGTGGACTTGGTTGTGGTGTTGATATTGTCGTGATTGTTTGCTTGTTGGACATATGGTTGTATTGATTGTTAATTCTTGTTTTATTGTTTGCTTGGGTGAATAATTACACCAATCTACTTGAGTGTTAAGTTGAAAACCCATGGATCACAAATGTGGAGTGTGACTTGAAAATAAGACAAGACCTTTATGTTTCCTCACACCCTCAAATTAAAGTTGTTGATTAAAAGAAATAATCTTATTTAAATTTCCTCTCTACCTAATTCTCTAGTTTGTTATAACAATTATTTTATCTTATAAAATCCAGGAATGAGATGATAACCATCTCATTATCATATTACTCTCTCCTCAAAATATCTAATCTCCAATTACAAAGATATTTCCATTTGTCAAATTGGTTTTATCCAAAAATAATATATTCAAACCCTATGAACCAATGTGGTTCCAAACATTTTATTTTCAAAAGCCAATTTTTGTGGAGCTTCTACATGTGTATGGGAGGCTACCTGAATTTTCTCAAATTTTTATAAAATGTTTAAGTACCCCAAATAAATCCCTAAAGTGCTACTGATTTTCAAAAAGAAAATGAAACAGAGGAATTTTAGGAAGGCCAGGGGTTATTTGCAAAGTTGTCGTCTTCCCTGTAGCATCCCGTGCCCGTCGCCGTGTCGCCGCTCCGCGCATCGCTCGCCAGGCCCCCCCTCCTCTCCGCTGTCCTGCGAGGAGGATAAGGCCGCCTCGACGCCGCACTGTCCCTCTCCCTCAGATCTTTTCCGCACTCGCTCTCCTCTCTCTCTCTCCCTCTCTGTTTTCTCTTCCACCATGGCCGTGGCCGACCCGAGCGCGCCGTTGCGCATCGCCGTCGTCTGAGACCTCCCCGAGCCAATAGAAGACCGTCAGCAGCTCCGCCTTGTCGTCCTCTTCGTCCTCGTGCAAGGAATCGCCGCGGGGTCGCCCGCATCGTCGCCGCCGTCTTCGTCTTCTTCCTCTCCGGCCGCCGCGCTCCGAGCTCGAATCCGACGTCGTCACCGCACCTCTGCACCAGCGGTCGTTACCCACGCGTCGAGGGTGAGCAGGCGCACCTCCTGGACATGCTCGTCCTCTTTCTCCGCTCCTAGCTTGTCGTGTAGCCGTAGATTCCGCCGTGGCCCGTAGCGTGCCGCCGCACGACCTCGTCGCCGGAGCTTTTGCCGGCGACCATTAGGTCCACAACGCCGCCACAAAGTAGCCCGTGCTCGTGCGTGTCGAGTGCGAGCATTATTTGGACTCCGTACGCTAGAAAACTTCGATCCCGTGCGAGTCGCCGCCGGTGGTCGCCGCGGTCGTGCGCGTCGTCGACGTGCACTGTCACACCTCATATTGGTACGCGCCCGTATTCTATCGCACGCACGCATCCATCCCAGTGGCTAGCACACAGCACGCCGCGCGCGAGGTCTCCGGTTCGAATCCCGCGCGGCGCACATCCCTTTTCCTTTTATTTCCACTCACTGACAGCTGGGCCCCACCGGTCAGCGACCGTGGCGGCCAGCGCAGCCGCACCCAGTCCAGTCAGCGCCAGCGTGGCCGCAGGCCCACTGGCCAGTGGTCGTGTGTAGGCGTTGCCTCGGTGAAAAACGTTTTGCCCGAATTACTGGATTTAATTAAAAGGAACAGATTCAAATTTAAACTTGTAAAATTCATATCTTTTGGAATACTGCTCCAAAAATTATAAATAATATACCAAAATGTTCAGAAAAATAAAAGCTGTCTTTTGGTGTAATTCACCTATTCAAATAAATTATTTTATTTGATGTTTTATTAAAATAAGGAGAATGGCAGAAAAGAAAATGCTTTTGGAAAATCCATATCTTTAAAAATAATGATCCAAAAATTAAGTTTGACCTCTTAAAATGTTTAGCAAGTGATAACCTTCATATTCCACCTTGTTTCCAAACAGGGATAATTATTTTATAGTGATGTTTAAAATCAACTAACAAAAGGGCATATTTAAAAAGGATTTTATAAATTAATCTGTAATGATTTTTGGAGCAAATCTAATTTTGCTAGGTTCCTAGTGTTTCACTTTACCATACCCTAGTTTGGTGTGATGGTTCCACTTATAGAGGCTAATCGATGACCTAACTTTTGTCTGAAGTATTTCCCGTCCAAAGGGAGGTGCTTGTCGCTATTCTTTGCCCGAGATAGTTTTGTGATCGATGTACCTAGCTTGCGTATAGGTGATAGACTACTGACCAGTATAATGCCCTCATAAGTGTAGCTCCTAGCTGTTGCCCGAACGATTTGTTCGAAGCTTACGGTTTGTTACTTGTCTGTATACCACCCGTGGTTTGGTTTGCTTAGTGATTGTTGTGTTATCCTCCTGTTTGCGACGCTAGATATAAACGCTACCGGAGTGGTCTTTGAAACGGAGTTATTGAGGAAGGGGAATTAGCTGAACCTGAAGATCAAGACCAAGTTCACTTTGCCAGCAAGGCAAGCTATCCTCTGAGCTTGCATTTATATACATCTATTTTGGTTCACAGGTTTTACTTATAAAGAGCAAAAAAATGATTTATGTGGTGTTTGCCACTAAAGTTATGAATTTGAAAACCCTTTTGTTTTCAAAATATAAGTATATTATTTTGACACCCTATATGGAGACACTAGCTGGAATTTTTTTTTCAAACTATAGGATGGGAAAAATATTGTTTACTCAAAACTCCTTTGGAAATACTTGTGTGGATATGGAATACCGAGATGTCGGTGTGGAAATGGAGAAATGGTGAATGGCGATGTTTATGAAAAGTGCACATTGTGTCCTTGTACTTACGTCGACCAGCCGATAACCTGTGCGACCACATTTACCCCCATATGGGAACGGGGCTTAGTCATATAATTTGCTCTTATTAGTATGGGATGCCTCATCGACGGAGATGACTCCGTTATGCATGAGGGGATGGTCTGAGGACCTACCCTGACCTGGGTCCTCGCTCAAACTCTATGGAAAGATAAGGAGGAGGACAGAAGGATGTCCCCTATACACCGCCAGATGATAACCCACAAGTATAGGGGATCGCAACAGTCTTCGAGGGAAGTAAAACCCAAATTTATTGATTCGACACAAGGGGAGCCAAAGAATATTTATAAGCCTTGACAGATGAATTGTCAGTTCAGCTGCACCTGGAAGTGGACTTGCTCGACACAGATTATCAGTAGCAACAGTTTTATGACAGTAGCAGTAGTGAAATAATAGCGACAATAAAATAAAGACAGCAGTAGTAATTGCAGTAGACAGCAGGATTAAAATACTGTAGGCATAGGGATGGATGAACGGGCGCTGCATGGATGAGATAGTTCATGTAATAAATTCATAGGGCAATTGCAGGTAAATGATAATAAGGTATCCAAGTAATAATCAATCATAAGCATGTGTTCCGTATTTAGTCGTACATGCTCGCAATGAGAAACTTGCACAACATCTTTTGTCCTACCAGCCCGTTTGCAGCGGGGCCTCAAGGGAAACTACTGGTAATTAAGGTG
Source organism: Poa pratensis (assembly GCA_947311845.1). Classification (NCBI taxonomy): domain Eukaryota; kingdom Viridiplantae; phylum Streptophyta; class Magnoliopsida; order Poales; family Poaceae; genus Poa; species Poa pratensis. The sequence goes on from CAMZMU010000111.1 coordinate 23,621,291, forward strand.
CTCCTTTTAATAAAGCACCGGAGCAAAGCATTAACACTCCGTGAACACATGTGATCCTCACGTCAAAACCATCCCCTCCGGTTATCCCAATTGCTGTCACTTTGGGGCCTCGGGTTCCGGACAATAACGTGTGTATACAACTTGTAGATATGATCCAAAACAATAATTATCATCATGATTCAATAACATGTTCAGATCTGAAATCATGGCACTCGGGCCCTAAGTGACAAGCATTAAGCATAACAAGTTGCAACAATGACATAAAGTACTACCGATGGATACTAGGCACTATGCCCTAACAAATCTCACAACTATTACATGAATGATCTCATCCAATCCCTACCATCCCCTCAGCCTACAGCGGGGAATTACTCACACATGGATGGGGGAATCATGGATGGTCGATGGAGAGGCGGCGGTGATGATGATGGCGATGATCTCCTCCAATTCCCCGTCCCGGCAGGGTGCCAGAACGGAGTTTCTGATCCCCGAAATAGGGTTTTCGATGGCGGCGGAGCTCGGGATGTTTTCTGGAAAAAGTGACGAACCCCCGAAGTTTTTAGGTCAAGGCTTATGTAGTCCAAAGGGAGAGCTGGGGGCCACACAGGGGGCCACACCACCCCTGGGCGCGGCCAAGGGCCAACCGCGCCCTGGGTGCGTGTGGGCCCCTGTGCCTCCTCTTTGCTTCGTCTTCTGGCTCCGTGGGTCTTCTGGAAAAATAGAATTTCTGGAATTTTTCTGGAATTTTCCTGAAACTTTGACTTTCTGCACAAAAACAAGACACCAAGGCAATTCTGCTGAAAACAGCGTTAGTCCGTGTTAGTTGCATTCAAATCACACAAATTAGAGGAAAACAATAGCAAAAGTGTTCGGAAAAGTGGATACGTTTTGGACGTATCAACTCCCCCCAAGCTTAGCTTTTGCTTGTCCTCAAGCAATTCAGTTAACAACTGAACGCGATAAAAGAAACTTTTACGAACACATTTGCTTCATATGATGTATACATACTACTATATGATCAACTACTTAGCAATTCATAATAGGAACCATGCAAATAATGACACCTAGTAGTTATGCAAATCATGAAAAGATACCAAAGTACTAAGAATGAAAACATAGCATACATCTACCCACAAGAATTGCAATGTTCGTAAAAAGATATGACAAAGTGGTATCTCGCTTGCCTTTGTTTGAAGGGCAAAACATAAATGCCAAGGCACCTCTGAAGTTCAAGTGAAGACTAGACATAAAGATATCAAAGATAAGAGTATCATAGTTATACCTCAATTAATCGTATTCTGGGACAAGCACATTACACTAAGAATGACAGTTATGCTCTCGAAGAGGTGCTCAAAGAAAGGATGGTGACTCAACATAAAAATAAAAGATTGGCCCTTCGCAGAGGGAAGCAGGGATTAACACGTGCTAGAGCTTTTTATTTTAAAACAGAGATAAAAATGTTTTGAGAGGTGTTTGTTAATTGTCAACGAATGGTAGCGGGTGATAACAGCATTCTACCTGTCAAACGGACTTTTAAGAGCGGCTCCCATGGGACGTTATTTCTACCAGCAAGGCAGATCATCCCTTTTCTCTTTGGTTTACACACATGCAGGTATTTCACTGTTTGTCATTGCTTACTGATGAATCAGGGCAAAAGTGTGAAGAGAATTAATGGTTAAAGTTGTAATTAATTGGGACTGGGCACCCCGTTGCCAGCTCTTTTTGCAAAATTAGAGATAAGCGGATGTATATGCCGCTAGTCCAGGTGTAAAAGTCCATTTGACAAAGAATAAAGAATAACCACACTAATTCCTCATGAGCTAGTAAACATTGACACAAAAAGGGAAATATTTTGAAGTTTTAAAGGTAGCACATGCAAATTTACTTGGAATGGCTTGAAATACCATGCATAGGAATTTTTGGTGGACACTTTGGGATAACTTGGTTTAAAGGATTTGGATGCACGAGCAGCATTCCCGCTCAGTACAAGTGAAGGCTAGCAATAGACTGGGAAGCGACAACCACGAGAGCGATAACGGTCATAATCATGCTTGCGACAAAATAAAATTAACGGAGGCATAAAGATGATACTAAAACTCTGAGGCAAAATAGATCATCAAGGCTTAATTGACTTTTATTTTTCAGTCATAACATGTGTGAGCATGTGCCAAGTCGAATCAAGTGAATTATCCAGAGGAGGATACCACCCTGCCATACCGTTTACGAATAGAACAATGCATGTAATATCTATATGACATGTTATCACTATTAGCAATTTGGCACAGGTCATAAGAAGACATGAACTACTAAGCAATCATTAAATAACATAACCACTACCATGATAGCTAAGCATGTTCACATGAGTAGGTATATTTACAAAAATGAAAAACAAATAGAGTTCATACCAGCCTTTTACCACATCCGTTGTCGTAATCGTCATTATTGCTTTTCACTTGTGTGGCTTGAATGATGTGAAATGATAACCAACCCAAGTGGAACCACGGAAATTTTTGAACTCCTGAAACAACTATACAAAACAGCAGAAGAACAACAAATATTTTTGGGTTTTCGATTTAAAGCAAGCATAAAAGGAAACAAGCAAACAAAGCAAAATCTTTTTGGATTTTTGAATAGCAACAAATGAAAAATAAAGTAAACTAGCACTACAAATTCAAAAGCAAGAGAAATAAAGGAAATATTTTTGGTCTTTTGATGTTTTGCAAAAAAAATGAAACAAGAAACAAAAGCGAAAAGAGAAAAGAAACAAACTAAAACATGGATATACAAAGTACCGACGATATGAATATGATAAAATGAGTGAGCTGTCGGCATACCTCCCCCCAAGCTTAGGCTTTTGGCCTAAGTGGGAGACATCATCCCCATGGCTGCCAGCTAGATGCGCCCTCAGTATGTGACGAGGAGGGTTCCTCGTCCGGATAAAAGCTCGAGGATGCACCACCGTAGTACACGTGTAGTCCTCAGGGGGCGCCACGAAGGCTCCTGTCGGTGCTCAGGGTAGTGCTGTAAATGGAAATCCGGTGCACCGAGGTGGTTGTCCAACTCCCCCTCGAATACGATAGAGGACCCCTGAAAACACTGAACAAACTAGGCTGTGGAAGCCGGACCTCTAGCTCAGGTCCATTAGCAAAAACAACTCTATATATCAAGTGTCCATTATGAATTAGTAGTAACAAAATCATGAAGTTTCATGGCAGCAAGATCTAGTCTTTCCGAATCAATAATTCATCAGAAGGATCAACAGGAAGACCAAGGTCAGCTAAAACACGTGCAGCAATAATGCCTCCAAAGATGGGACCTTTGGCGGCAAGGCGGCGAGCAATCAGGCACCAAGGTTGTAGGTTTTATTATTTTTAAGTGCATGAGCAAGAAAAGCTAGATGATAGGAAGAAATATTACTAGTGTTCTCTCTAGCAAGTACACTCGTGGCAAGATAATAAGTGAAGTACCTGATGGCTGGAAATTGAATGTTCCTTATCTTACCACGCTGCACTTACGGAGATCATCATAGCTCAGCTCACGGTAAAGATCCACCAACTCGCGCGGCTCTGTCCTGATCTTCCTCGCTGTCCCAGATGGAGCAACACCTATGACCCTGCAAAATCTTTTCAAGTCCATGTTGCATGCACGATCATAAATCTTAAACTCAACAGTGGGGTTAAAAGTAGAGTTATTAAACTTAAAGCTTTCAACAAAAATCTTAGTGAGGTTAGCATATTGTGGCCTCTCATCCTGCATAAATTCCATCAAGCCAACATTATTAATCATCCTCATGAAGTCATCATAAATCCCTGCATCTCTCATAAAGTTAAAGCATGGAAAAATAGATGGATGAGGAACACCATCATCTTCCTCTTCACCAATCCTTGGTGCCAAAAGATCCTCATTGTATGATGGCCTAGGTGCACCTCTTGATCTTGAGGCCCTTGTTTCCCTTGAGGAGGATGGTGTTTGCCTCTCAAAGATTTCTCCATAAGTGTGTTTATCCATCTTCCTTTTCTGAAATTTTAAACAAACCTCATAAAAATGATTTTGGAGTGGTTAAATAAAGGAAACACTAGGGAGACTTACTAGGTGACTAAACATGCATCAAAACTATTTAATCTAACAAGAACAAGCATGCAAGCTCAATAACAAGTCACATACAGTACTAAAATGCCAAAGATATACACAACTAAACAAAATTCTATTTGGATAATCGGAGGAGTCACATACCGGAGAGCAATTGATCCAAATTTCAGCAGCAAAGATGGGCTGAGCAAGTAGATCGAAAAATCGAGCAAGAGCAGCAAGAACACGAGTTTGAGCAATGGTGGTGTTTGGTCGGGAGAGAGAAAGAGTGGGAGGAGAGGAGTAAGTGGAGGGCCAGGTGGACCCCACACCAGGGCAGGGCGCGGCCTGCCCTCCACCGCGCCGTGGTGGCGTGTGGTGGCCTGGTGGGTCCCCCTGGTCATCCTCTGGTACTCCCACGTTCCTCTTTAAAAACTAGGAATTTTAATATTTTTCAGAATTTTTAGAAAACTTTCATTTCTGACTTTTTGGGTATTTTAAACAATGAAAACTTGCCAAAATGAATTTATGCAAAGACTAAACATTACTCAACTTTGAAATTACAGTAGCAAAACAGTAGGCAAAAACAAAGATGAGAAAGAAAATGTTGTTTAGCAATTTTATGCATGTAAAACATATTTGTTAACAAGGTTGATCAAGTCTTGCCACCAAATACATTTTATATGACATAAAAGAATTAAACCACATTGAGCAATCATGTTACCTTAAATTGTATGGGTATAGATCCAATCATAAATATTGAAGTTCTTCATGAGGTTCATATATAGGGCAATCAATACTTCCCACTTTGATACTTTTAAGATTGGTAATTGTATTCACTCCAAATATTTTATCCAGCTTCTTGGGAAAATAAACAGTATGCTCTTTGTCATTAACATGGAAAGTCACTTTTCCTTTGTTGCAATCAATAACAGCCCCTGCAGTGTTAAGAAAAGGTCTTCCAAGAATAATAGACATATTATCATCTTCAGGCATTTCAAGCACAACAAAATCAGTTAATATTAAGCAATTATTAGCTACTTGAACAGGAACATCTTCACATATACCAACAGGAACAGCAGTAGATTTATCAGCCATTTGCAAAGATATATCAGTTGGTATCAATTTTTCAAGATAAAGCCTCTTGTAAAGAGAAAAAGGCATCACACTTACCCCTGCACCTAAATCACATAAGGCAGTTCTAACATAGTTATTTTTAATAGAGCAAGGAATAGTGGGTATACCTGGATCTCCAAGCTTCTTTGGAACCTTACCATTGAAAGAATAATTAGCAAGCATGGTAGAAATCTCTTCATTAGGATTTTTCTCTTGTTAGAGACAATATCTTTCATATACTTTGAATAAGGAGGTAACTTAATAGCATCAGTCAAAGGAATTTGCAAAAACAAAGGTTTCATCCATTCACAAAATTTGTTATAATGCTCTTCTTCCTTAGATTTGAGTTTCTTAGTAGGAAAAGGCATTTGTTTTTGCACCCAAGGTTCTCTTTCATTACCATGTTTCTTAGCAAGAAAATCTTCTTTAGTGTACTTTTTGTTTTTAGATGCTTTTCAGGTTCCTCTTCACTTTCCTCTTTATCAGAAACATCATTCTTATCTTTATCATTAGCATGTTCATTACCACTTCAGTTTCAGCATCAGAGATAGATATACTATTTGGATCATTAACATGCTCATTGTCTTTAATAGGTTCAGGAGATTCCTCAACATGTTTATGTTTCTTCTTCTTCTTTTTCTTAGAAGGAGTAGTAGTTTCATTAGTTTGTTGAGAATCTTGCTCAATTCTTTTAGGATGTCCCTCAGGATACAAAGGATCCTGAGTGGAAGCACCACCTCTAGTTGCTATACCAAAAGCATGTTTATCATTTTCTCTAGAAGCATTATTAAGCAAATCTTTTTGCACTTTAGTTAATTGCTCAATTTGAATTTGAACCATATGAAAATGTTTAATGAGTATTTTAACATCATTAGAAGTTCTTTCCAAAACATCATGCAAATGATTAATGACATGAGAATTTTTCATGAAGCTATTTTCTATCCTCCTATTGAAATTGTTTTGCTTAACAATAAAATTATCAAATTCATCTAAGCATTGATCAGGAGGTTTAGAATAAGGGATATCTCTATCATCAAAGCGTTGGAGAGAGTGTACCTCAACCGTAGATGGTGAGGAATTGGCTTACATAATTCTTCTATAGGTGGAAGATTTTTCACATCTTCAGATTTAATACCCTTCTCCTTGAGAGATTTCTTGGCTTCCTCATTTCTTCATCATTTAATTCAATAACACCTCTTTTCCTCGGTGTGGGAACCGGAGTTGGTTCAGGCAGGGTCCAATCATCATGATTTTGGCTTATCTTAGCCAATAATTCCTCAGCTTCATCTGGAGTTCTTTTCCTGAAAACACAACCAGCACAACTATCCAGGTATGTCCTAGATTCAACAGTTAGTCCATTATAAAATATATCAAGAAGTTCATTTTTAGCTAGTTGATGTCCAGGCCGAGCTCTAAGCAAGAACAAAACCTTGCCCAAGCTTCAGGCATTTTCTCTTCCTCATTTTGCTTAAAGTTAAAGATTTTCTGTAAAGCAGCATGTTGAGCACTAGCAGGAAAATATTTCTGAAAGAAAGCATTTACTAAACCCATAGGGCTCTCAATAGATCCAGGAGATAAATCATTAAACCAAGTTTTAGCTTCATCTTTCAGTGAGAAAGGGAAAATTTTAGTAACAAAGTAACTGCGTTTCTTAATATCATCAGAAAACAAACTACTCAAAGTAGAGAGAGTGTTCATATGTTCCACAGCACTTTCATTTTCAGTTCCTCGAAAAGGTTCTTTCTCAGCAATAGTTATAAAGACAAGTCCACAGAGAAATCATAATCTTTATCTTTTATATTTATGGGAGATGTAGCAAACTTAGCATCAGGAGAAAGTTTATAATTGACAGCACGTCTTTGAAGAAGATTTTTAATAGCATTAGCATCTTTAGAGGTATCACAATTCATGCATTCATCAATAAAATCATCATCAAGTTCAACATAGGTTTCCTCAAGGTCATCACTAGTAGTTTCTCTAGTTTCAGGTGAATAAGCAGGTGTAACAGGATTTTCATCAGGTGTTTCAGTATTTTCAAGTTGTTTAGATTTAGCAATTGTAGCATCTAGAAAAGGACCTAGTGAACCTCTTTCATCAAGCACAGTAGAAGCATCATCAAATTCATCAGAAACATTCTCAGATTCAGCAGAAGTAGCAGCACGTGAAGCATGTGCATGTGGTGGTGTGACAAGTTGACTTATAACAGACGGTGAATCAAGAGCAGCAGAAGTGTTGAGAGTTGTACCTCTCCTTGTAGTGGATGGCAATATGCGAACCTTATCATCACGAGGTTTACCCATGATGAATGAATTGCAGCGATCAATATGACTCCCTGGTGAGCTTATAAATAGAGCTATGCTCCCTGATACGTCTCCAACGTATCTATAATTTCTTATGTTCCATGCTAGTTTTATGTCAATACCTACATGTTTTATTCACACTTTATAATGTTTTTATGCATTTTCTGGGACTAACCTATTAACAAGATGCCACAGTGCCAGTTCCCTGTTTTCTGCTGTTTTTGTTTCCAGAAAAGTACTTCTGCAAATATTCTCGGAATTGGACGAAACGAAAGCCCAAGGCCTTATTTTTTCCGGAGTGTTCCAGAAGACCGAAGAGGAGTCGACGAAGGCCAGCAGGGGGCCCACACCATAGGCCGGCGCGGGGCCCCCCTCTGCCGCGCCGCCATATGGTGTGGGGGCCCTGCAGCTCCCCCGACGCTGCCCCTTCGCCTATATATTGCCCCCGACGCGAAAACTCTAAAAGAACAAGTCATATTCCAGAAAGGGTTCCGCAGCGCCGCCGCCATCGACGACAAGTTTCGGGGGACAGAAGTCTCTGTTCCGGCACGCTGCCGGGACGGGGAAGTGCCCCCGGAGCCATCTCCATCGACTCCATCGCCATCTTCATCGCCGCTGCTGACTCCCATGATGAGGAGGGAGTAGTTCTCCCCCGAGGCTGAGGGCTCTACCGGTAGCTATGTGGTTCATCTCTCTCTCCCATGGTGTGATCTTTATGTGATCGTGTGTATTGCTAGTATCGCTGAATACATTAATAATGTTTATGCTACTCAAGTGATTTTGTCTAGTTTCTGGAGTCATTGTGACAACACGGTATCAAGGTGACAGTGTGGGTACTTGTGTGACTCTATGAATAATTTAGATATCTATCATGGCTTGTTCTTGGGAACTGTGGTGTTTGTTTACTCAGACTTTGAGGTGTGCTTTTGCAGCCCTACGCATAGTACTCTTGCTTCATCAAGAAGGAGAATAATCCCGAGCAGTATTTACTTGTGTTCAGTTGTGCTAATCTAGTTGAATATGTAGATGTTACTCTTTATCTATTATGCACTCTATAGGTTACTTTAATATGAACTCCGGTACTCTCCACGGTGTAAAGGTGACAGTGTGTGCACCGTGTGTGATTCCTTTATGACGTTGTGGCGCTTGTTTACTCCGGCTTGAGGTGTGCTTTTGTAGCCCTACACAATGAATGGTGTTTGTTATCCAACAAGAGAGTGTTTAAGAGTAGCTTTTATTTATTCAGTTATGAGATCATTGTTGAGAGTGTCCACTAGTGAAAGTATGATCCCTAGGCCTTGTTTCTAAGCATTGAAACACCGTTTACAACAAGTTCTGCTACATGTTTGCTTGCTGCCATTTTTATTTCAGATTGCAATTACTACTTATAATCATCCATATTACTTGTATTTCACTATCTCTTCGCCGAACTAGTGCACCTATACATCTGACAAGTGTATTAGGTGTGTTGGGGACACAAGAGACTTCTTGTATCTTAATTGCAGGGTTGCTTGAGAGGGATATCTTTGACCTCTACCTCCCTGAGTTCGATAAACCTTGGGTGATTCACTTAAGGGAAACTTGCTGCTGTTCTACAAACCTCTGCTCTTGGAGGCCCAACACTGTCTACAGGAATAGAAGCGTGAGTAGACATCAAGCTATTTTCTGGCGCCGTTGCCGGGGAGGTAAGTGTTGGAAGGTATCTCCTTTAGATTCTGCAATTATTTCTTTTTGTCTCTTGTTTTTATTTTCACTAGTTAGGCTTAATGGAAAACAACAAAAAAATTAGAGATCTTTATGAACTTTATATTGAATTAGGACATGATGCTTTTGAAGAGAAAATTAAAAAACCTATGGAGGCTTGTTTGCATAATAGTGGTAGTACTGTTATTAGTATGAATTCTTTGGACACCATTATTGTTAATGCTATGGAAAAGCCCAAGCTTGGGGAAGCTAGTTTATATAAAAATAATCTCTTTTGCTCCTCAGCTTTGGATGAAATATTTTGCCTTGATAATGTTTTGTCTCCAATATGTGATAATTCTAATGATGCTTGTGATATTTTAAATCCACCTACTGAAAGTATTGCTTTTGAAATACCTATGGAAATAGTTGAAATGGTTATAGATGAACCTTATGTAGGAGATGGAACAGTCCATCCAAGTGACCACTTGTTGAAACTTAAAGGATTTTGTGAGTTGTTTAAGCTTGCAGGTTTATCAAGAGAAAATGCCATGAAGAAATTATTTCCATTGTCACTTAAGGACAAAGCAAGGGAGTGGTATGAGCTATTGGATGATCCTCATCATTCGGAGTGGAAGGAACTTGAATATCTCTTTTACTCTAAATTTTATCCTCCTTATGAATTGCATTTAGATAGGAATTACATTTATAATTTTTATCCTCATGATGGAGAAAGCATTGCTCGAGCTTGGGGAAGGCTGAAAACATTAATACTCAAATGTCCTAACCATGAGCTTCCTGAGAAAATAATTGTTAATAATTTTTATGCAAGGCTTTCAGGACATTGTAAGGATTATCTAGATGCCTGTTCAGAGGGCTCTTTCACAAGTAAGAAGGTTCAAGCTAGATGGGATCTTCTTGAAAGAATTCAAAACAATGCTGAAGATTGGGAGAATGACAAAGGTAAAGAATCAGGTATAAACTATGAATATGATTGCATTAAGTCTTTCGTTGAAACTGCTGGTTTTCAAGAGCTTTGTGCTAAATATGGTCTTGATTCTCATATTATTGTTGATTGTTTTAGAACCTTTGCTTCTCATATTAATGTTCCAAAAGAAAATTGGGACGTGTATCATGAACCTTTCAAAGACACTTGCATGGAAAATGAAATTGTTGTTAATGATTGCAATAAACAAGCTCAAACTTCTGAAAATACTATTTCTTATAAGCATGTTAATTTTTGTGGAATGCATAGACCTTGTGAAAAGAATCAAATCGAAGATGAATATTGTATCCATCATAGGAATGAAAAAACTAGAACATGGAACAGAGCTCTTGATGATCTTGGTGAAAAAGTTTGTGCCCTTTATCCTTTTATTTGTGAACTTTGCCATGAAGTGGGTCATTTCAATTTTCAATGTTCTGGTCATGATGATAGTATTTCGAATTTAATGAGTACTTCAAGTTTGTATTGTGATAACATGATCACTCCTAATCAGCATGATGAACTTACATTATTCTTGGGGTGTGAAGAGTTATCAAGAAAAACTTCTTTGTTAGATATGAGTACTCTTGATATGAATAGCGTGTTGCATGGATGTCATCTCTATTGTGTTAATAATTGCCATGCCAACACCTACATACAAAATATTATAAAGGATGGGACTTTTCCAAAATATGTCAGGACTAATATGTGTTTTGTTCTTATTAATGAAAGAGAGGAATCCTCCCAAGTTTCTTCTGTTGTTTCTAACAATAAACCAGGTTATGTGGAGAAGCTTCCTTTCAAACCTCTCCCTCCTATAGATAAAATGAAGACAGGAAAGAAGAAGAAGAAGAAGAAGAGGAGTAAAAGGAGAGAGGAAACGGTATCTTCCCCTAAACATGTTGCTCATATTATAATTGATTCTTATAATTCTGAATTCGATGATTCTGAACTCGATGATGAACCTATACCTGTTACTTATATTAGTGATCATGATTGGGAAAAGCACACTTCTTTTGATATTGAAAATCTTTGGGGTACCAATTCTGAAAATGATGATGTTAATAATTGCCATACTATTAGTACTATCCATGCTTTTTCCAATGATGATATGAAAAGCTCTAAGCTTGGGGATGAGGTGTTTGAAAATCCTTTTGCTACTGATGATTATATGTTTGATACATCTCCTTCTAGTAAAAATGATGATATGTTTACAGATGAGCACACTTTGGAAGACAACTATTTTATTGCTTATGATGACACTATGCCTCCAATCTTTGATAATTATTATAAAGAATACTATGACATAGGTTATAATTACAATCATCCTCATGAAACTTGTCATAATTATGGAAGGATTACCCAAAACCATCTCTCTAATATACAGCTTGTCTATAATGTTCAAGTTCGTTATGATGATTGTGATATTTTCAGTCCATCTACTTTTGAGGATAAAATTCATTATGATTATTCCATGCCTCCAATTTATGATGATTACAATGATGGATGTGATACTTTTACTCCCACTGCTACTAATAAAACTGTTTATGATTATGTGGAGAGAAATGATATTTTTATGCATGGTGATCATGATAAGAATGCTTTATGTGATAGTTATATTGTTGAGTTTATCAATGATGCCACTGAAAATTATTATGAGAGAGGGAGACATGGTTTCATATATCTCAATAATATTAAGTCTCCTCTCTTTATGTCGAAAGTTTTGAAGTTGCACTTGTTTTGCCTTCCTATGCTAGTCACTTTGTGCTTCATTGATTTATTTTCTTACAAGATTCCTTTGCATAGGAAGTGGGTTAGACTTAAATGTGTTTGATATTTGCTTCTTGATGCTCTTTTATATTCAACTCTTATACATATGAGAGCATCATCATCAAAATTATCATGCCTAGCTAAAAGGCTTTAAAGAAAAGCGCTTGTGGGAGACAACCCATTATTTTATTTCTGCAATTTTTGTTTTATTTTTGAGTCAAGGTAATGCCTACTACTGTAGCAATACCTTTATATCTTTAGTTTCTTGCATTGTTGTGCCAAGTAAAGTCTTTGATAGAAAGTTGATACTAGATTTGGATTTCTGCGCAGAAACAGATTTTTAGCTGTCACGAATTTGAGCTTTTCTCTCTGCAGAAAAATCGAAAAATTCTGAAAAAAATTCATGAGTAATCCTCAGATATGTACGCAACTTTCATGCAACTGGAGCTTTTCCATCTGAGCATGTTAAGTGCCTCGAAAAAATTCGTCTTTACGGACTGTTCTGTTTTTGACAGATTCTGCCTTTTATTTCGCATTGCCTCTTTTACTGTGTTTGAGTGGATTTCTTTGCTCTATTAAATTTCAGTAGCCTTGGGTAATGTCCAGAAGTGTTGGGAATGATCGTGTCCTTGCTGAACATGTGAATTTTTGATTATGCACTAACCCTCTAATGAGATTGTTTTGAGTTTGGTGTGAAGGAAGTTTTCAAGGATCAAGAGAGGAGGATGATACAATATGATTAAGAAGAGTGAAAAGCCTAAGCTTGGGGATGCCCCCGTTGGTCATCCCCGCATATTTCAAGAAGACTCAAGCGTCTAAGCTTGGGGATGCCCAAGGCATCCCCTTCTTCATCAACAACTTATCAGGTCACCTCTAGTGAAACTATATTCCGTCACATCTTATGTGCTTTGCTTGGAGCGTCCGTGTGCTTTTATTTTCGTTTTGTTATTTTAGTTTTCTGAATAAATCGGATCCTAGCATGCTTGTGTGGGAGAGAGACACGCTCCGCTTTTTCATTTGAACACTTGTGTTCTTCGTTTATCTTTAATGTTCATGGCGAAAGCTGAAAGCCTCAGCATTGATTGTTATTTGGTTGGAAACAGAAAATGCTGCGTGTGGTAGTGGTATAGTAATAACTTGCATAGTCTTGTAGATCATTGAACTTTGATGACTTGATTCTTTGCAAATGTTTTGAGGTATTTAGATGGTAAAGCTTGCTGGTTAATTAAGTTAAAATTATGATTGGATAGTTGTCTTTAAGCTTGTACCGTACTACAAACTCTATTTAAATTGTTGAAGGTGTAGTTGGACTTGATAGCTTTCCATGTCTAAAAGTGATTCGTAATAACTAAGTTGTGCTGAAGGTCGAGGGATCTAGCGGGGTACTTGTGCCATCGTGAACGGCCCTCCTTGGAGTGAATTTTAATCATGCTCTTAATGTTGAACCTGCTAGTTGTTTGCAATAAACTTGTGAGTTCTTTTTGACTAATGTTAAGCTACGGTTTTTGGCACTTCCACCATCCATATTTGCTAGCCTCTTCGGTGCTGTGCATTGCCTTCTGCTCACATTGAGAGTTGTGCATACTTCGCCAGTACATCCAAACCCGTGGGAGGACTTTCTCTTGTTCTCCTACACATAAGCCCATCCATCTTCCTCAAAACAGCCACTATACCTACCTACCACAGCATTTCCATAGCTGTTCCGAGATATATTGCCATGCAACTTCCATTTTACATTACATGACTTGTTGTCATTCATTATTTATATATTGCTTTGCATGATTCTATACAGCTGATGTGTGGTTTACCCATGTTACGCTAGATCATTGCATATCCTGCTACACTGGCAGAGGCATACAGTTTACATCATGTTTTAGTTCGTTGTGAGTTATTTGTAACAAAAAGTGTGTTGTCATATTAGAGTGTTGCCCCTAAAAGTGAAAAGAGCCATGGAGGCCATCGAAAAGAGAAACAGAAAAAGGAAAAAAAATAGAAAAAAGAGAAAAAGAAAAAAAAAAGAATAAAGAAAAAGGGGGCAGCATTACTATCCTTTATCCACACTTGTGCTCATGTTATAGCACCTGCAGTATTCATAGTCATCATTTGTGCTCATGTTTAGCACCTATACTCCATGTGAGAGAGTTTTCATGTTTTACTAGTATAACTATGTGGGGAATTTACATTATAGAACTTGGGTTGTATATTCCAATGATGAGCTTCCTCAAAAGTGCTCTAGGTCTTCGTGAGCAACCAAGTTGGATGCACCCCCACTAGTTCCATTGGAGAGCTTTCATACACATATAGCTCTATGTGCATCCGTTGCATGGCAATCACTACTCCTTACATGGCTTCGATTATAAGACTTCCTCTTGTCTAATGATCACTTATAGCTTTGTGAGACTTTCTTCCTTTGGCCTTCCAAACCCCCATTAATGTTCTCTTAGCCATAACATCCTGGTGTCAATACCAAATGCTTACGCTCACCGGTTGAGTAGACTTCGAAACAGTTGATTCATGATGTTCATGTTTATTTTTACTTGGCTGAATCCTTCTATGTTGTGAAAGATTACTTGATGCTTGGAATTGAAGGATAGAACTCCTACATTGGATACTAAACACATCTTTAATGAACCTTGTACGGTTTCATGTCTTTAAAGCAATCATTCATGAAAACTTTTAGCTTGTTTAACTAACTTGTTTTGGTGTCTTTTATATCATTATAAACTTTTGCTTTGAATGATTTGATCTTAGCTCATATGCTTTACAATAGTATTGATCAAGATTATGATGGTAGCATGTCACTTCAGAAATTATTCTTTTTATCGTTTACCTACTCGAGGGCGAGTAGGAACTAAGCTTGGGGATGCTTGATACGTCTCCAACGTATCTATAATTTCTTATGTTCCATGCTAGTTTTATGTCAATACCTACATGTTTTATTCACACTTTATAATGTTTTTATGCATTTTCTGGGACTAACCTATTAACAAGATGCCACAGTGCCAGTTCCCTGTTTTCTGTTGTTTTTGTTTCCAGAAAAGTACTTCTGCAAATATTCTCGGAATTGGACGAAACGAAAGCCCAAGGCCTTATTTTTTCCGGAGTGTTCCAGAAGACCGAAGAGGAGTCGACGAAGGCCAGCAGGGGGCCCACACCATAGGCCGGCGCGGGGCCCCCCTCTGCCGCGCCGCCATATGGTGTGGGGGCCCTGCAGCTCCCCCGACGCTGCCCCTTCGCCTATATATTGCCCCCGACGCGAAAACTCTAAAAGAACAAGTCATATTCCAGAAAGGGTTCCGCAGCGCCGCCGCCATCGACGACAAGTTTCGGGGGACAGAAGTCTCTGTTCCGGCACGCTGCCGGGACGGGGAAGTGCCCCCGGAGCCATCTCCATCGACTCCATCGCCATCTTCATCGCCGCTGCTGACTCCCATGATGAGGAGGGAGTAGTTCTCCCCCGAGGCTGAGGGCTCTACCGGTAGCTATGTGGTTCATCTCTCTCTCCCATGGTGTGATCTTTATGTGATCGTGTGTATTGCTAGTATCGCTGAATACATTAATAATGTTTATGCTACTCAAGTGATTTTGTCTAGTTTCTGGAGTCATTGTGACAACACGGTATCAAGGTGACAGTGTGGGTACTTGTGTGACTCTATGAATAATTTAGATATCTATCATGGCTTGTTCTTGGGAACTGTGGTGTTTGTTTACTCAGACTTTGAGGTGTGCTTTTGCAGCCCTACGCATAGTACTCTTGCTTCATCAAGAAGGAGAATAATCCCGAGCAGTATTTACTTGTGTTCAGTTGTGCTAATCTAGTTGAATATGTAGATGTTACTCTTTATCTATTATGCACTCTATAGGTTATTTTAATATGAACTCCGGTACTCTCCACGGTGTAAAGGTGACAGTGTGTGCACCGTGTGTGATTCCTTTATGACGTTGTGGCGCTTGTTTACTCCGGCTTGAGGTGTGCTTTTGTAGCCCTACACAATGAATGGTGTTTGTTATCCAACAAGAGAGTGTTTAAGAGTAGCTTTTATTTATTCAGTTATGAGATCATTGTTGAGAGTGTCCACTAGTGAAAGTATGATCCCTAGGCCTTGTTTCTAAGCATTGAAACACCGTTTACAACAAGTTCTGCTACATGTTTGCTTGCTGCCATTTTTATTTCAGATTGCAATTACTACTTATAATCATCCATATTACTTGTATTTCACTATCTCTTCGCCGAACTAGTGCACCTATACATCTGACAAGTGTATTAGGTGTGTTGGGGACACAAGAGACTTCTTGTATCTTAATTGCAGGGTTGCTTGAGAGGGATATCTTTGACCTCTACCTCCCTGAGTTCGATAAACCTTGGGTGATTCACTTAAGGGAAACTTGCTGCTGTTCTACAAACCTCTGCTCTTGGAGGCCCAACACTGTCTACAGGAATAGAAGCGTGAGTAGACATCACTCCCCGGCAACGACGCCAGAAAATAGTCTTGATAACCCACAAGTATAAGGGATCGCAACAGTCTTCGAGGGAAGTAAAACCCAAATTTATTGATTCGACACAAGGGCAACAGATGAATTGTCAGTTCAGCTGCACCTGGAAGTGGACTTGCTCGACACAGATTATCAGTAGCAACAGTTTTATGACAGTAGCAGTAGTGAAATAATAGCGACAATAAAATAAAGACAGCAGTAGTAATTGCAGTAGACAACAGGATTAAAATACTGTAGGCATAGGGATGGATGAACGGGCGCTGCATGGATGAGATAGTTCATGTAATAAACATTCATAGGGCAATTGCAGGTAAATGATAATAAGGTATCCAAGTAATAATCAATCATAAGCATGTGTTCCGTATTTAGTCGTACGTGCTCGCAATGAGAAACTTGCACAACATCTTTTGTCCTACCAGCCCGTTTGCAGCGGGGCCTCAAGGGAAACTACTGGTAATTAAGGTGCTCCTTTTAATAAAGCACCGGAGCAAAGCATTAACACTCCGTGAACACATGTGATCCTCACGTCAAAACCATCCCCTCCGGTTATCCCAATTGCTGTCACTTTGGGGCCTCGGGTTCCGGACAATAACGTGTGTATACAACTTGTAGATATGATCCAAAACAATAATTATCATCATGATTCAATAACATGTTCAGATCTGAAATCATGGCACTCGGGCCCTAAGTGACAGGCATTAAGCATAACAAGTTGCAACAATGACATAAAGTACTACCGATGGATACTAGGCACTATGCCCCAACAAATCTCACAACTATCACATGAATGATCTCATCCAATCCCTACCATCCCCTCAGCCTACAGCGGGGAATTACTCACACATGGATGGGGGAATCATGGATGGTCGATGGAGAGGCGGCGGTGATGATGGTGGCGATGATCTCCTCCAATTCCCCGTCCCGGCAGGGTGCCAGAACGGAGTTTCTGATCCCCGAAATAGGGTTTTCGATGGCGGCGGAGCTCGGGATGTTTTCTGGAAAAAGTAACGAACCCCAGAAGTTTTTAGGTCAAAGGCCTTATGTAGTCCAAAGGAGAGAGCTGGGGGCCACACAGGGGGGCCACACCACCCCTGGGCGCGGCCAAGAGCCAACCGCGCCCTGGGTGCGTGTGGGCACCCTGTGCCCCCTCTTTGCTTCGTCTTCTGGCTCCGTGGTCTTCTGGAAAAATAGAATTTCTGGAATTTTTCTGGAATTTTCCTGAAACTTTGACTTTCTGCACAAAAACAAGACACCAAGGCAATTCTGCTGAAAACAGCGTTAGTCCGTGTTAGTTACATTCAAATCACACAAATTAGAGGCAAAACAATAGCAAAAGTGTTCGGAAAAGTGGATACGTTTTGGACGTATCACCAGACAAAACATATGAGTCCTCACACTTAGGGTTTCCGACGGGAGACTGGACTGGGTGTTGATGGAAAGTGTCATATGGGAGGGTCCTATACTAGCATGAGCAAAGGAGAGGCTATGGTCGGTGGCTCAACTTCGCATACACCTGGTATGGCGGGACGTGGTTGACACGATGAGTTACCGGATGGGTGTGGGCAAAAAGCGTGCTACCTCTGCAGAGGGTAATAAAACTATTCGAATAGCCGAGTCCTCGGATATGGACAGTTGGGAGGCTGTCCTCTGACCATGTGCAAGTTTTGAAAAGATTTGAGATTTAAAAAGGAAAATGAAGTGGAGGATGTTTTATGCAACTATGCCAACGGGCCGGCATGAGGTTGTTGGGATTGAATGACCGTGAATGGCTATGGCCGGAAAAGGAGGAATTTTGGGAAAATAAAACCTGGTGATGATTTTTGGAGAAAAAGTTTATAAAGGAGACTTCTTACCTTTTTCAACAAAGATGTATTTACGGGAAAAGTTTTAAAAGAGACTTCTTACAAAAACAGATTTATGGGAAAAGTTCTAAAAGCCTTCTTTTTCTTTTTCAATAAAGATATAGAGATTTCAAAACAAGGTGTTATTAAACAAAAGTCTATCCTTCTCTTTTTCGGCAAGGATATAGAGTTTTCAAAGCAAACAAAATTTTATTTAAACAATAAAAGGGTAGTGCATGCTCATTTCGGGGGTAGTTTGCGAGTACATTCAAATGTACTCATATTGGTTTCGTCCCTGGCTATTGTCTTAGCCAGATTCTAAAGAGGAGCAGTTCGAAGAAGAAGTGGTTAATGACGTCAATGCGAACTAGGGCGCTTCCCAGTCAGCTGCCTGTAGGGTTGGCAAATGGCTTTGGCTCCACGTTGATTTGGTGAATTCCGCTGCGAGTACCTGATGAAGTTATGGCTTCAATCAAGTAAGTAAATTCATTCGGTATTTATGGGTGTTCTGTGATGCCAATTCGAGTTATGTGCAACAACAGACTGATCGTGGGATTGTTGCAGGAAACATAACGAGTATCTCGGATTGTTAATCCGGGGTCCCCACAGACTTGGTATCAGAGCCATCCTGACTGTAACAGACCTTAGTTAGCATGGACGATAGTTAGGAAAGAAATATTTTGATAAAAATATATTGTTACCAAAAACATAATTTTTATCTGAGGAAGTCCAAAAATAACTTCCACTCTTCTCACCTTCTCAAATGTTTCCGAGTCTCATCCCTCTATTTTAAGATTTTCTAAGGATTTCTCTACTCCCTCTTACCCGTTCAAAATACTTGACGATGAACCCAAGTGAGACCTACTTAGCTAGCACCTACAAGAAAAAGCTTCCATCTCAAATATTCAACATTCAGCATCAAGGTGATTGATCTGCAAATACCAAGATCGTCAGTATCAATAAAGCAAGAAACCTCGAAGACCTCAACTCAATATCGACAATTCCACTCAGTTACTACCTCGACAATCCCAAGTATTCCAGCTGAAGACTAAGGCGATAAAATGAAGACTTCAACAGCCCTGTTTCACCAAGGCCCATACGAGAGAATTATTTTGGAAAGAAAAATATTACTACCTAAAATTACTTGTATCTAAGGAAACCTAAGTGTAGCTTCCACTCTTTTCACCTTCTCGAATTATTCTAAACCTTATCTCTTGTCTAAAGGTTTATCAAAAGTTTCCATCTGTTGTCTTACCTCCATTCAAACTTACATACTTGACGACACCCCAAACCAGACCTGGGTACTTAGCAACCCGAAGACTTCAACAGCAAGGTGATTTATATGCGAAGACCGATGATCCGTGCAACCTTCCGAAATCGCAGTAATTTCACCGCCAAAGTTTCCCACTTGGACAAGGTGAAGAAAATCCTCGAGATACAAAGACCCATAGGATCAATAGGATAAGCTCGTTTTACTTGAGCAAAACCCATCTTCCACGGTATTAAACGCCTGTTGGTGCTAAAAGAGCCTTGATTAATCTTTGCTTGTATGTTGCATTTATGTGTGTTGTTTCCTTGTGTGTTTCACAAAACCCGTCTTGTCGGGAACCCAAAGTAACCACACTTTTATCGGTTGCTTTATTTTAGACTGTTTGCAAAAACCTTTTTGCCGTGTTGGCCATAGATGTACTTTTTGTACCCTCTCAAAAGTCCGACTTAGAAAAAAAACCCTTCAGAAAATTTTCTCCTAGTAAGAGAAGCAAGGTATGGAATACTCTCTACCCCAAGACTTTGCGATCTTCTGCAAGACGGATACCTGCCTACATACGTCGTTTTGTACAACCACAGCAAGCCATCGAGAAAGATGAAGATTCAAGACCCGACGTTAGATGACACAAGTCGTGTCCCGTCGGACTAACAAAACAATATGAAAAACTAACATAACTAACATAATTTATCTAACTTTAGTTTCTCATCTAACCAATTTTTGCAAAATTACTAACTGCTTTTTCTAGACAAAGGAAAGAGGTGCCATAGGACGACTCAACACTAGTTGGTAGAAAAGAGACTTTAGGAGGATATAAGAGTGTTGAACTATGAGTTTATTACTCAAAAGGATCATGATGAAATCAAAATTTGGTGGATGATGTTGGTAATATCAAAATTTGGGGTTTAGAATGGAAGTGAAAATTTGGAGTGGATCGATAAATTAATTAGGTTTGGACCGATGATATATTTGATTAATACTCTGGGGCTAACCAGTTGTGGACCCCAACCATTGGTGGTTATCTGAAGCTAGAAGACGTGACCCTTGAATTAAGGTTTAGAAATAAAGATGAAAGTAATTGGATTTTTACGAAGCACTTGCTGATAAAATGATGTTTGGATTGAATAGAAGCAAATAAATTAAGAAGAATACCTCGATGCTGGGATGTTTAGGGTGATTCTTAGCACAAGTGACCTTTGAACTAAATTCTTATAGAATTATAGGAAGTGGTCAATAGTGAGTTGGCAAAGGAGTAGATCGTTGTATGCAAGAAATAATTGGTGGAGGATAAGTGAATGTTTATCGGATTCTAGGAATCAATATGACTTGGTCTAGTAGCAAGACATTCTAGGTGATAGAAGCTTTCAGAGCTTGTTACGCTCTGTTTGGATTATTCTTAGAAAGATCTTTTATCTTTGATTAAGAGATCAAGGCCCCAAAAGTGGGAGAGATAAAATCTGAATTTGGATAGAAAGTGGGTAAATTCTTGATGGTATGATCACATGATTGTTGGATGCTTTATTTAGCTTTGATGATATGATCGTGGAAAAATGACAACCTGAAGGAGTCGGATAAAATGAGATATGCCTATCTGGGAAAGTCAATCAAGAAATAATTGGTGGACCACTACAATTTTTGTGATAAAGTGTATTGGGAAGACTATGCCTAAAAGGTTTGATGAGTATCCGATAGATTGAATTATGCTATGATAAAGAGTTATGCCCAAAGAAGATGATAGTGGATTAATAACTTTAGCTTGGGCAAAGGCCGTGTTTCAAATTAACTAGTTGATAGTAGTGGCCTTGCCAGAGATGTTGGAATGGTATTTTGAAGACTCGAGAATTGGAGGCCTAAGTAACGTTGGTTGTTTTGGATCTTAGGTATAATAAGTTTGATGTTCAGAGTATAGCACCCAACTCCCTTGAAAACTAACTTAAGCCCCTCAACCAGAAAGTTTTTCCGGAAACCCTAACTATTCTGGTGCACTCTAACTTACTTGTGAAGACCCCTGCGAAACTTCGTGAAGAACTAGAGCCAAAGAAGTCTTTCAGGACCAGCCCTTTTTCTCGCCAAGCCGAAGGAAGAAAAGCATGAAGGAAATCTACCGGAAGTCACTAAGAAGAATCAAACAACGGAAGCACCTGCTGTTGGCAACATCAACCACCAAGCAATTTCAGACGCCCTTAGAAGTTTATAACATCCCTCTACTAACTAGAAACCGGAGAGAGTCGAGTGTTCAGACTTAACGCATCCTGAGAACAACGCGTCCCCACCTGCGACCCTCGTAAGGAGACAATATCAGGAAGTGATATCTGCACCGACCCAAACATCGAGGAAAGACACCCAAGACAAAGATCGTCAAGCTACCTCGGAAGAATAATGTCCCCAATTCAACTCCAGCTGCAACCTTCAGGATGAACCTTCAAAACCCCTTTTTAAGGGGGGAAGACCTGCAATAAGTGTACAGGAACGTAGTAATAAATAGGTCCTTGCGCCTTAGCCTTGTAGTATCTGGAAGCAACCAACCAAGACAATCCATCCGAGTCAATCGTCAAATCAACCCCATCATCAAGGATCTGGACTCAGCACAAAAGATCGTCGACAAAGAAAGCCTCGCAACATCAATTGTCAAGATCTCACATGGCGACCTCACTGAAGAAGCAACGACCTCAGAAGTATAGTCAGCCCAAAACCCGTGCCCTCGTGCTCCCCTGTTACCACCGGGCAAATCTCGAGGACGAGATTTATTTTTAAGGGGGGAAGAGCTGTAACATCCCAAATTTTGGAACTAAGAAAAACTTAGTTTTACAAGACCCAAAATTCAGAACCAACAAAAAACTTTTGAAATGTTTCACTGATGATTGTGTTTTCCTTCCCATTGCTATGCTGAACTTTGTGTGACCTGTTGTTTAAGTTGTTTGACTACTAAATATAAGACCCAACCAATATAAAAATATATTTAACTTTGGTGATCAAGTTATGACAAGGAAATATTCCATATATCTTTTCCATTCTTATTTTGGCCAACTCCATTTCAATGACACTTGGTTTATCAGCAACCAAAACTAATACCAGTAATTGAGAAAGTAAAAGTACTTCCAAAATTGTGTGTTTCCAAAATTATGGGGATCTATATGCTATCTCCTACCTATTTCTCAACCATGGTATTTTGCAGGTGTTTACAACTCCCTTTTTATAAACTCTTATTTTCACTCTATTTGGAAATAACACTAGTGGGAAAATATTACCCCACATATTTTTGTCTTGCTCAAAACCCGTTTCAAAAATACAAAGGTGGAGTTGAGATAGTTTCAAACATCATCTTGTCATAATTAAGTGTGATCATTTTTATAAGATAGTATTGTTAATTATGTAAATGGTGGTGTGATTAATCCTTGTGGTTTGAATTGTGTGGACTTGGTTGTGGTGTTGATATTGTCGTGATTGTTTGCTTGTTGGACATATGGTTGTATTGATTGTTAATTCTTGGTTTATTGTTTGCTTTGGTGAATAATTACACCAATCTACTTGAGTGTTAAGTTGAAAACCCATGGATCACAAATGTGGAGTGTGACTTGAAAATAAAACAAGACCTTTATGTTTCCTCACACCCTCAAATTAAAGTTCTTGATTAAAAGAAATGATCTTATTTAAATTTCCTCTCTACCTAATTCTCTAGTTTGTTATAACAATTATTTTATCTTATAAAATCCAGGAATGAGATGATAACCATCTCATTATCATATTACTCTCTCCTCAAAATATCTAATCTCCAATTACAAAGATATTTCCATTTGTCAAATTGGTTTTATCCAAAAATAATATATTCAAACCCTATGAACCAATGTGGTTCCAAACATTTTATTTTCAAAAGCCAATTTTTGTGGAGCTTCTACATGTGTATGGGAGGCTACCTGAATTTTCTCAAATTTTTATAAAATGTTTAAGTACCCCAAATAAATCCCTAAAGTGCTACTGATTTTCAAAAAGAAAATGAAACAGAGGAATTTTAGGAAGGCCAGGGGGTTATTTGCAAAGTTGTCGTCTTCCCTGTAGCATCCCGTACCCGTCGCCGTGTCGCCGCGCCGCGCGTCGGTCGCCAGGCCCCCCCCCCCCCCCCCCCCCTCCTCTCCGCTGTCCTGCGAGGAGGATAAGGCCGCCTCGACGCCGCGCTGTCCCTCTCCCTCAGATCTTTTCCCCACTCGCTCTCCTCTCTCTCTCTCTCCTCTCTGTTTTCTCTTCCACCATGGCCGTGGCCGACCCGAGCGCGCCGTCGCGCATCGCCGTCGTCTGAGACCTCCCCGAGCCAATAGAAGACCGTCAGCAGCTCCGCCTTGTCGTCCTCTTCGTCCTCGTGCAAGGAATCGCCGCGGGGTCGCCCGCATCGTCGCCGCCGTCTTCGTCTTCTTCCTCTTCGGCCGCCGCGCTCCGAGCTCGAATCCGACGTCGTCACCGCACCTCTGCACCAGCGGTCGTTACCCACGCGTCGAGGGTGAGCAGGCGCACCTCCTGGACATGCTCGTCCTCCTTCTCCGCTCCTAGCTTGTCGCGTAGCCGTAGATTCCGCCGTGGCCCATAGCGTGCCGCCGCACGACCTCGTCGCCGGAGCTTTTGCCGGCGACCATTAGGTCCACAACGCCGCCACAAAGTAGCCCGTGCTCGTGCGTGTCGAGTGCGAGCATTATTTGGACTCCGTACGATAGAAAACTTCGATCCCGTGCGAGTCGCCGCCGGTGGTCGCCGCGGCCGTGCGCGTCGTCGACGTGCACCGTCACACCTCATATTGGTACGCGCCCGTATTCTATCGTACGCACGCATCCATCCCAGTGGCTAGCACACAGCACGCCGCGCGCGAGGTCTCCGGTTCGAATCCCGCGCGGCGCACATCCCTTTTCCTTTTATTTCCACTCGCTGACAGCTGGGCCCCACCGGTCAGCGACCGTGGCGGCCAGCGCAGCCGCACTCAGTCCAGTCAGCGCCAGTGTGGCCGCAGGCCCACTGGCCAGTGGTCGTGTGTAGGCGTTGCCTCGGTGAAAAACGTTTTGCACGAATTACTGGATTTAATTAAAAGGAACAGATTCAAATTTAAACTTGTAAAATTCATATCTTTTGGAATACTGCTCCAAAAATTATAAATAATATACCAAAATGTTCAGAAAAATAAAAGCTGTCTTTTGGTGTAATTCACCTATTCAAATAAATTATTTTATTTGATGTTTTATTAAAATAAGGAGAATGGCAGAAAAGAAAATGCTTTTGGAAAATCCATATCTTTAAAAATAATGATCCAAAAATTAAGTTTGACCTCTGAAAATGTTTAGCAAGTGATAACCTTCATATTCCACCTTGTTTCCAAACAGGGATAATTATTTTATAGTGATGTTTAAAATCAACTAACAAAAGGGCATATTTAAAAAGGATTTTATAAATTAATCTGTAATGATTTTTGGAGCAAATCTAATTTTGCTAGGTTCCTAGTGTTTCACTTTACCATACCCTAGTTTGGTGTGATGGTTCCACTTATAGAGGCTAATCGATGACCTAACTTTTGTCTGAAGTATTTCCCGTCCAAAAGGAGGTGCTTGTCGCTATTCTTTGCCCGAGATAGTTTTGTGATCGATGTACCTAGCTTGCGTATAGGTGATAGACTACTGACCAGTATAATGCCCTCGTAAGTGTAGCTCCTAGTTGTTGCCCGAACGATTTGTTCGAAGCTTACGGTTTGTTACTTGTCTGTATACCACCTGTGGTTTGGTTTGCTTAGTGATTGTTGTGTTATCCTCCTGTTTGCGACGCTAGATATAAACGCTACCGTAGTGGTCTTTGAAACGGAGTTATTGAGGAAGGGGAATTAGCTGAACCTGAAGATCAAGACCAAGTTCACTTTGCCAAGCAAGGCAAGCTATCCTCTGAGCTTGCATTTATATACATCTATTTTGGTTCACAGGTTTTACTTATAAAGAGCAAAAAAATGATTTATGTGGTGTTTGCCACTAAAGTTATGAATTTAAAAACCCTTTTGTTTTCAAAATATAAGTATATTATTTTGACACCCTATATGGAGACACTAGCTGGAATTTCTTTTTCAAACTATAGGATGGGAAAAATATTGTTTACTCAAAACTCCTTTGGAAATACTTGTGTGGGTATGGAATACCGAGATGTCGGTGTGGAAATGGAGAAATGGTGAATGGTGATGTTTATGAAAAATGCACATTGTGTCCTTGTACTTACGTCGACCAGCCGATAACCTGTGCGACCACATTTACCCCCATATGGGAACGGGGCTTAGTCATATAATTTGCTCTTATTAGTATGGGATGCCTCATCGACGGAGATGACTCCGTTATGCATGAGGCGATGGTCTGAGGACCTACCCTGACCTGGGTCCTCGCTCAAACTCTAAGGAAAGATAAGGAGGAGGATAGAAGGATGTCCCCTATACACCGCCAGACAAAACATATGAGTCCTCACACTTAGGGTTCCCGACGGGAAACTGGACTGGGTGTTGATGGAAAGTGTCATATGGGAAGGGTCCTATACTAGCATGAGCAAAGGAGAGGCTATGGTCGGTGGCTCAACTTCGCATACACCTGGTATGGCGGGACGTGGCTGACACGATGAGTTACCGGATGGGTGTGGGCAAAAAGCGTGCTACCTCTGCAGAGGGTAATAAAACTATTCGAATAGCCGAGTCCTCGGATATGGACAGTTGGGAGGCTGTCCTCTGACCATGTGCAAGTTTTGAAAAGATTTGAGATTTAAAAAGGAAAATGAATTGGAGGATGTTTTATGCAACTATGCCAACGGGCCGGCATGAGGTTGTTGGGATTGAATGACCGTGAATGGCTATGGCCGGAAAAGGAGGAATTTTGGGAAAATAAAACCTGGTGATGATTTTTGGAGAAAAAGTTTATAAAGGAGACTTCTTACCTTTTTCAACAAAGATGTATTTACGGGGAAAAGTTTTAAAAGAGACTTCTTACAAAAACAGATTTATGGGAAAAGTTTTAAAAGCCTTCTTTTTCTTTTTCAAAACAAAAGTCTATCCTTCTCTTTTTCGGCAAGGATATAGAGTTTTCAAAGCAAACAAAATTTTA
Source organism: Poa pratensis (assembly GCA_947311845.1). NCBI lineage: Eukaryota > Viridiplantae > Streptophyta > Magnoliopsida > Poales > Poaceae > Poa > Poa pratensis. Next base: position 23,647,915 of record CAMZMU010000111.1, read on the forward strand.
TTTAAACAATAAAAGGGTAGTGCATGCTCATTTCGGGGGTAGTTTGCGAGTACATTCAAATGTACTCATATTGGTTTCGTCCCTGGCTATTGTCTTAGCCAGATTCTAAAGATGAGCCGTTCGAAGAAGAAGTGGTTAATGACGTCAATGCGAACTAGGGCGCTTCCCAGTCAGCTGCATGTAGGGTTGGCAAATGGCTTAGGCTCCACGTTGATTTGGTGAATTCCGCTGCGAGTACCTGATGAAGTTATGGCTTCAATCAAGTAAGTAAATTCATTCGGTATTTATGAGTGTTCTGTGATGCCAATTCGAGTTATGTGCAACAACAGACTGATCATGGGATTGTTGCAGGAAACATAACGAGTATCTCGGATAGTTAATCCGGGGTCCCCACATTTTTCCACAACTAATAGGATCTCCACATATTATCATGACCGTTGATTATCCATCCAACGAACCATATTATTTCTACTATTTTATGTGTTAAAAAACAAAAAATATGTTAACGCGTGGTTTTAATTTTTTTCAATGCATGCAAAGAAAATTCATGTTAGTACATGAATCTAAAATTCATGTTACATAAATCTATCAATTATTGATAATGCGTTGACATTTGAAAATTCGTTGATGAATTTGTTGCACGAATCTCGATGAAATGAAGGGTGTGGATAGTTGGTGGATATCATGTTAGTTGTGGTGTTGCATTTTTGGAGCTTGCAACCAACATGCAAGACGCAAAGCAATTCAAGCAGGCGCTGCTCGATAGCCTGCTCGTAGGACTCCGGAAGCCTGTCGTCACGCGGACGCAACGCGATGGAGCCGGACCCTGCAGGCGGCGCTGGAGCTCGCGTACCGGCGGTAAATCACTCGGCGGCGTGCCAAGTCCGCGTCGGTTTCGGCGACAAGCAAGAGGATTTTGAGGAGGCGCCGCCAGCCGAGGAAGATCGGCATGGTGAAGGAGGCGCCGTATACTTCAGCCGACGTCCTCGCGAGGGCCATGCTGAGGAAGCGAACGAAGGTGTTGAGAGGGATCGTGCCGGGAGCGTGTTGGAACTAATCTTGTTAGGTTGAAGTTCATCATGTTTATTTCTGGTTCATGCATTTAGTTAGGGTCATGAAACTTGAGGTTGCGTGATAGTTGCAGCATGCATGCTCGTGTGGAGCTGCATGTACCGAGTCAAGTGGTAGACGTAGAGGAAGAAGCAAGCTGATCTCCAACCCATATGGCGCACAGCGGATATCGCAGCCTTCCGTTCGATGGTTGGGGATTCGCGCGTGGGGCCACCCCACCAGCTCGTTGACCGCATTCTCCGGCAAATACGCGAAGCCTTTCCCTCGTGCGTACATGAGACGGTCTGACAAATACGGCGAGGTGACTCCTGCCACCGTCCTCTCCAACCCTTGCCGAGACGCCATGGCCCATGTGCTGGCTGCCCGCTCCCAGTCCCATTTGATTTGAATCCTCTGCTGGTCCTTCTCCTTCCCCGAGCCTCTGCCGCCGCCGCCGCCTGAGCGTGAGCAGCAGACGGAGGAGGTGCCGGCGGAGAGCACGAGGGAGCTGCAGCGCACTCCGTCCGGGCTGCGGCACCGCCGCACGCGGAGCGACGAGGCGAAGACCGCCACCTTCGACGCTCTGGAGCCGCTCAAGATCCCACACAGCCAGGCCGGGCTGGCCGCTGCCGCTAACTGCCCGGCGGCGGCCAGGAGGGAGGAGGCGGAAGGCGCGCGGGCGGAGCCTGTCGGAGCTGGAGTTCGAGGAGGTGAAGGGACTGCAGGACCTCGGCTTCACCTTCTCCGAGGCCGAGGTCGACGCCCAGCTCGCGTCCATCGTGACGGGGCTCCGGCGTCTGTAAGCGGCGGAGGAAGAGGCCAAGAATGCTAAGGCGGCGGCGGCGGCGGCTTGCGCCGAGGAGGAAGCTTGTAGAAGTAAGGCGGCCTCGGCCTCAGCGCCCAGGAGAAGGCCGTATCTGTCTGAGGCGTGGGATGACGAGGAGGCGGAGGTGAGGAGGATGCTGAGCACCTTCAGCCTTCAGGATCCCGGCGCCGACCTCAAGGAGCACCTCCGGCTCTGGGCGCACAACGTGGCCTCTGCCGTCCGGTGATTCTACTTCTGACCAAGAAACACCACTTCTCTTTTGCTGTCCGGTGGCAAAGATCAACTGTAAATATTCTTCATTTTGCCATGGATGTACATGTAGAGTACGTTTCTTCGAGCTACAGAGTTCTTTAGTTTTGACAATGTAAAAAACGTTATTACGAATTCTGGATTTGGGAACAGGAAGGAATATAAACATTTTGCAAGCAACAAAAAGAAATTGTGAAAGGAGGCGAAGAAAAAAGTTGATGTGAGCGACAGTCTGATCTGATCAATGGTTTTCGTGTAGATGCCAAGAAAGCATTTTCCGTTGCTTTGAAGCTAAGAATTGCATAATTACGGTGAACTTTCACCGTGCTGTGATGATGTAATTGTGGCGAACAATCTAGAGTTGGATGCTGATGATTTGTCGAAATCTAGTAACTAGGGATATCTTCATTGCTTATCACCGGATAGTCATGATATCGATTCTAGATATTTTCAATAATTTTTGGTTAGCCATCGCCGGTTATCCATGTTACCACTTGTCGATGTCTTCTCCGCTTTTCTGTGAACCTATAGATAACTCCATTGCTTATCACTGGATAGCCATGATATCGATTCTAGATATTTTCAATAATTTTTGGTTAGACATCGCCGGTTATCCATGTTACCACCTGTCGATGTCTTCTCCGTTTATCTGTGAACCTATGGATATCTTCATTGCTTATCACCGGATAGCCATGATATCGATTTTAGATATCTTCAATAATTTTCGGTTAGCTATCACCGGTTATATATCCATGTTACCACTTGTCGATATCTTCGTTGCTTACCGGTGAACCTATGGATATCTTCATTACTTATGACCGGATAGCCATGATATTGATTCTAGATATCTTTAATAATTTTTGGTTAGCCATCAACGGTTATCCATGTTACCACTTGTCGATGTCTTCGTCGCTTATCGGTGAACCTATGGATATCTTCATTGCTTATCACCGGATAGCCATGATATCGATTATAAATATCTTCAATAATTTTCGGTTAGCCATCGCCGGTTATCCATGTTACCACTTGTCGATGCCTTCTCCGCTTATCTGGGAACCTATGGATATCTTCATTGCTTATCACCGGATAACCATGATATCGATTCTAGATATCTTCAATAATTTTCGGTTAGCCATCACCGGTTATATATCCATGTTACCACTTGTCGATGTCTTCGTCGCTTACCGGTGAACCTATGGATATCTTCATTTCTTATGACCGGATAGCCATAATATCGATTCAAGATATCTACAATAATTTTTGGTTAGCCATCGCCGGTTATCCATGTTACCACTTGTCGATGCCTTCTCCGCTTATCTGTGAACCTATAGATAACTACATTGCTTATTACTGGATAGCCATGATATCGATTCTAGATATTTTCAATAATTTTCGGTTAGACATCGCCGGTTATCCATGTTACCACTTGTCGATGTCTTCTCCGCTTATCTGTGAACCTATGGATATCTTCATTGCTTATCACCGGATAGCCATGATATCGATTTTAGATATCTTCAATAATTTTCGGTTAGCCATCACCGGTTATATATCCATGTTACCACTTGTCGATGTCTTCGTCGCTTACCAGTGAACCTATGGATATGTTCATTGCTTATGACCGGATAGCCATGATATTGATTCTAGATATCTTTAATAATTTTTGGTTAGCCATCAACGGTTATCCATGTTACCACTTGTTGATGTCTTCGTCGCTTATCGGTGAACCTATGGATATCTTCATTGCTTATCACCGGATAGCCATGATATCGATTATAAATATCTTCAATAATTTTCGGTTAGCCATCGCCGGTTATCCATGTTACCACTTGTCGATGCCTTCTCCGCTTATCTGTGAACCTATGGATATCTTCATTGCTTATCACCGGATAACCATGATATCGATTCTAGATATCTTCAATAATTTTCGGTTAGCCATCATCGGTTATATATCCATGTTACCACTTGTCGATGTCTTCGTCGCTTACCGGTGAACCTATGGATATCTTCATTTCTTATGACCGGATAGCCATGATATCGATTCAAGATATCTTCAATAATTTTTGGTTAGCCATCGCCGGTTATATATCCATGTTACCACTTGTCGATGTCTTCGTCGCTTACCGGTGAACCTATGGATATCTTCATTTCTTATGACCGGATAGCCATGATATCGATTCAAGATATCTTCAATAATTTTTGGTTAGCCATCGCCGGTTATCCATGTTACCACTTGTCGATGCCTTCTCCGCTTATCTGTGAACCTATGGATATCTTCATTGCTTATCACCGGATAACCGGAAAATGGAGGAAACAAATTTTGAGAGTTTTGGCAGCCGGCGCAACAAAAACAATATGGAGGGAGGGAAGATACTGGCACCCGGCTCGTGTCTATAACATTTTGGCAGATTCATTTGCAACAAAATGCACCAAATTTTTAACAAAAATAAAAAATAATTACAACAAAAAATCCACGTGTTTACATCATTTTAAAAAGGACGTATGTAACATAAAGCTAACCGGGAGAAACACAAACTTGGAGTGAAACGAGCAGAACATCTTTGCAATATCTCGCGTGTATTTTCCCTATGCATAATACACATAGCTACAATTGGGGAGCAACCAGGTAAGAACAATAGAAAAAAAAACTCACAAGCATGTCCCATGAATTGTATGAACTACGTTCAAATCTCTTGTTTATACTAGTTTTTTTTTTTTTTGCTAGGTCTCCCCTCCGTGACAACAATTTCAAAATAAAACAGTAGGGCATGGAAAACAATAAGAAGGAACCAAGATGAAATGTTTGAAATCTGGAAATAAAACTCAAATAATGTTACAAGGTGAAAATTATCAACAACAGGTATCCGATGCTGTGCATACAAAAACGATAAGCAATAATCAAGATATTTTTGCAAAATCATGTTCGTTCTGTATGTACTAATAACCAAACTGAGAAGGATAAAGCCTGATGTCCAGCGCAACAATTGCGCTCACCATGTTCGGAAAAGTCTACTCGCGGATGCAGTTCATGACCAGCGTTGGGTCAAGGATTTGCGGGGACGCGTCTCGCCGGACCTGCTGCCGGAGTTTGTCAGCCTTTGGGCGGCTGCGGTGGGCCTGAACCTCTTGGTTGCGACGCCCGACACTTTCTCCTGGCGTCTCACGGAGAACGGCAGCTACTCGTCGGCGTCCGCTTACCGACTGCAGTTCTTGGGCTCTACCACGTCCCCCCTCTCGACTTCGATCTGGCAGGCTTGGGCTCCTGCCAAGTGTCGGCTCCTGGCGTGGCTGATTGTGCAGAACAGGGTGCTCACGGCTGATCGTCTCATGGCTAGGCGATGGCCTAACTCTTACTTCTGTCCACTGTGTCGACGGAACTTAGAGACTGCCGAGCACCTGCTAGTGGAGTGCCCATGGTCGCGCTCGCTTTGGTGCAGAGTGGCGGCAAAGCTTGGCTTTGGCTCGTTAAACCCCTCCTCTTGGCAGCCGAGCCCGTTGCCATCGTTGACGTTCTGGCTTGCCTCGCTTGCTGCCGGATCAGGTGACAACCTCAAGGCGTGCAAGTCCATCGCGCTGCTGGTCATATGGGCCATCTGGAGAGAAAGGAACGCGTGAATCTTCCGCGAGACTGATCGCCCAGCCGTGGCCGTGGCTGATGAGGTGTTCGACGAGATTGCGAGTTGGGCTTTGGCGGGTTGCCGCCATCTTAGATGCCGCGAGTAGTTCGCATGCGGTTGTGCCGGGTGGGCGCTGTCCCTTCCTTGCTTTGTTTCTTTGTTCCCCCCTTCAGTTCTGTATTTTAAATTCCTTGTAACTTTTTCCTCTATCAATGAAAACGCAGCTCTCCTGCGGCTTTCGCAAAAAAAAAAAAAAAGTCCTCCATCTCCACACTGCGAATCAGTCCATGGAATCTAAAATAATATATCTAGTACCATGCGTGGTAGCAAGTGGATGCAAACCGTCAGAGAGAGACAGAGCAAGGTACGATGGAGAGGACAGCTAAAGCCTAAAGGTCTTTTTTACAAATATGGCCCTCTGCTCAGTGCAATTGGCAAAAATAGCCCCCTCTGAGTGTGATTGTCAAAAATGGCCTGGCGGGAAGCTATCTAAACGACACGTGGCACTTCGTGCCATGTGGGGTGGCGGGAAGTACCCTGTGGCGACACGTGGCACTTCCCGCCATGTGGGGTGGCGGGAAGTACCATGCCACGTCGACAGCCAGTGCCACGTGTCGCCACAGGGTACTTCCCGCCACCCCACATGGCACGAAGTGCCACGTGTCGCTTAGATAGCTTCCCGCCAGGCCATTTTTGACAATCACACTCAGAGGGGGCTATTTTTGCCAATTGCACTGGGCAGAGGGCCATATTTGTAAAAAAATCGTCTCTTCCCTACAAAGCCAGGCACAGGCAGTGGTTGCAGTTTGCAATACGGGAAAAAAATAAATGGAATACACTGCATGCAGCAAACGAACGACGCAGAGCCCGTCAGAGGTCAACATGCAGCGAAGATCCCCAGGAAAAGGCAACGGACGCGATATCCGCTGTGCGCCATATGCGCTGTAGAAAATCCGCGTTTGTTGGCGCTGTGAGATTTAAGTGGTCTACATTGAGGACTTGGTAGTGGCTAACGTGTGTTCCTAGCTGTGAGAGAAAAGTGGATCAGCTAGGTTAGCCCGGCTATTTAATCCCTTGTAATCCGTTTGCTTTGGTTAAGTTGAACAAAGAGAAAGGCACAAGTGTGCGGTGCCGGAAAGTGTCTCTGCGTGTTCTTCTTCCATGTGTATATGTGTGTGTTGATCCTTGGGCAGGGACTTCAGAGCGGAGGGTCTGAACGACGAGTACGTGTTGCTGGGTGAAACACTGGACTACGCCGTGTGCCTCAAAGCTCAGGTTGATGTAATGCAGCTTCTTGTGAGAGCTGTTCAAGCAGCAAAGGCGCCGTAGCAAAGTCGATTCTCTTCTCTTGCGAGTACGGAGTTCTTTCGTGCGGAAGTAATGCTTGCAAGATATCAAGCCTTTTGAGTTCCCATCTTTGTCAGCAGTGTGAGGCGTTAGAACTTAGAAGGATGTATTTTGGTACTCTATCTCAAGTACAATGTCGTGTACTTATATATGCTTCCCTTCATGTACAAGCTAGACCGGCCAAGCGTCTATGAGTTGAGTGATACAACTCGGTATGTGGCCTGTGAGTACTAAATTGTAATCGTGTAACGTGAAATAATACTCCATCAAGAAGAGAAAACGTTGTGCTTCGCCTCGAGAGAACACACTCACGTCGCTTAGTCCATCAGGGTTACCCCGCCTCCCATCGGCCCTGCCACCAATCTGCATCGCTTGTGGCCTTCGGGCCATGGAGGCAGGGCCCCGTGGGTGGGAGTGTTCTGTTTTCCTGGTTTTAAGTTTCAGGTTTTGTGGGACTGCGCTCATGTGGTGGCGGCGGAGCCTTGTCCAATAAAGTCTCCCCGGATTTAGTCACATCTTGGCGGCAACGTCGAGAAGTTTGTGGGAGTGGCGTAGTTCTCAAGAACTTCTTCTGCCGGTGGCGTTCTCCAGATTGTCATGGAGCTTCATCGGCGGTTCATCCTTCTTGTTCGGCTCTGTGACGGATGTGGTCTTCTTGACCCTTTCGGCGACTTCCCGTCCACAACCAACAACGTCAGGCCGGCTCAGGGAGGAGCGGCAGCGGCGACGCACCATCGACACGTTCTGAAGGTTGAATACGAAGGGCATCTCAAGAATATCGTTGTAATTTTCGTTTTTGTTGAGTTGCTTTGTACCGTTCGATGTTTCTATTAATGACATGGTCCTTTTCGCAAAAAAATATAATCGTGTAAGTTTACAGTACAACTAATACATTACTTGCCTATTACTATATTTCTGCTCACCGAGTCATATACGGGCATGCCATGTGAGTGTCGTCTACATGTTACGATCTTTGCCTTTAAGTCAACTGCAAATCTTTTTTTCGAGTTCTGGTCAACTATATGGTTTGACAAATGGAGAGATAACAAAAAAATCGTTTTCTATATGGCGAGAGCTAGGCACAAGTCGGCCTAAAAAAGGGCAATCTAGCTCCCCTCTCCCACCGTCAGATCGTCATCCTATCGCCGCAAATTTGTACAACACACTTTTGTATTTTAATCTCTCGCTTTTTCAGAAATCAACCTGCACTAATCTGCATCGCTTTGCCCCCAATCTTCTCGATATTTATAGTGAAAATTCACTGTAGTGATTTACCTAGAATGTATAGCAACAAATTCATGAGTATTGTAACAAAAAATATTGTCCAGTGTATTAAAAAATATAGTATCGTAACAAATCTTCGCAACATTTTGAAAATAATTAATGCTAAAAAAATGGATAAACAATCATATTTTTGCTTAAGATTGCTTTCAACAAAAATCACAAATGACTATAACAAAAACTATCTCTCCCACCGTGAGACCGTCATCATATGGCCGAAAATCAGTACAACACACTTTTTATTTTAATCTCTCGCTTTTTTGGAAATCAACCTGCACTATATATACATCAGTTCCACATCGTTCTGCCCCAACCTTCCCGATAACAAAAATTATTGTCCCGTGTATTAAAAAGTATAGTATTGTAACAAATCGTCGCAACATTTTGAAAATAAGTAATGCTAAAAAATGGATAAACAACCATATTTTTGCTTAATATTGCTTTCAACAAAAATCACAAATGTCTACAACAAAAACTAATGTGTTTGTAGCAATTAAAAAGTGCTTAAGCAACATTATTTCTACAGATTCATTTGCAACAAAATCATCAGCTATTTCAATGAAAATTATAAAATCTTACAACAAAAATCCATGTGTTTGCAACATTCTACTAAGCATTATCGAAAAATCCGAGAAACACGTGAACTTGTAGAACTGTCTAGAAAAGTTTGCAACATATCGTGTGTGCTTTCTCAACAAAAGTAATATGAGTTGTTATAATTTGAAAGCATATATTCAAGATCAAAAATCGGATAGAAACACAGCTTGTAGCAAACGCCCAGAAAAACTTGCAACTTTATTATGGATTTAAAATACGTATGCAAAATTAAAAATGAAATAAATAAAAAACTTAGCAAGCAGGTGGCACTGCGCTATGCTTTGATTACCAAATGAAAAAAAACACAAATGTAGGCCTATTTGTTAAATGTAAGTTTTAAGATCCTTAGAAAAGTTTTTATGAAAAGACTGAATCGTTGTCGCCGGGACGATAACACTTGGTGCGAATTATACACTGATCGATATTCCAGTACAACAGACTCCACTGATGCACATGCGTCTTGCTTCCTCTCCGTTCAGCACGCGGACCTGCCGGAGCACCTCAGAGCACCGGCGTCCTTGGTCAAAACCCTGACCTCGCTGGAGCTCGCCGCCGGGAACGCCTGATGCCTGTTGTAGTTCGGCCGCCGCACCCTGTCGCCCATCTGCTTAAAGAAGGCGCCGTTCTCGAACGCGTCCCCGACAGAGTGCCAACTCCACCCCTTCCCGGCAGCCGGCATCCTTCGCGTTACCTTGGCGCTCTCCGCTGTGGAGGCGACGAAGAGGTTGCCTTGGCTTTTGACGCTCGGCCCCATGCTCCCTCCGATGGCGTAATCTCTCCACCCGTCATAGAAGTTGTTGACGACGTGCGCGTAGCCGTGCCTTATCCTCGGCATGCGCTGGTTCACGTTGGGCCCGAAGCGGTTGAACGCGACGGTGACCCTCATCCGGCGGTCGGTGACCTCGCCGTCGTCGTGGCCGAGCAGCATGACCTTGTCGTGGTCGTGGAACCAGTTGTTGGAGACGGTCACGTCGGTGGACCCCATCGTGACGTCGAGGAGGCCGTCCTCGCACCGGGACAGCGTGTTGTGGTCGATCCACACCTTGGAGCTCGACACCAGCCGGATGGCGTCGCCGTCGCCCACGCCGACGCTCTGCACGGCGCCCCCGGGCCGCACGACGCGCCCGGCGGGCTGCGCGCGGACTTCATGCACGTTGAGCCCGTGGACGACAACGTTGCTCACCTCGTAGAGCACGATGCCGGCGCCTCCGGCGATGTGCACCTCGGCGCCGCGGCCGTCGATGACGGTGAAACTCTTGACGAAGAGGGGCTGCGCCAGCCGGATGTTCATGTCCCGCTGGAACGTGATCCAGACCTTCCCTGGCAGCACCGTCGCGCCGTACCGCAACGTGCCAGGCCGGGGGCTCACGGGGTCGTCGCTGGGGTCCGTGACCGTGTACTGGGTCACTGCGGCGCCGCGGTTCTGCCGCATCTTCCCCGCGAAGCCGACGGAGCAGACGGCGAGCCGCTGACGGTCGGCTTCCCAGTCGCGCTGCCCGCGCCAGCACCGGTCGACGACGTTCTCCTGCCGAAGGTCCGCGGCGGCGGCAACTTGCAGGAGGAGGAGGACGAGGAAAGCAAGGGGGAGTAGTGATCCATTGAGCGCCATGCTTGACATGTATGCAATCTCGTACGTGTCACCCTAAATCTGTTTGATGTGCCGTCTGTTCTTGTCTTCGTGAGAAGAGGAGGATCGAGAATGAGGTTCTTGCAGATTTTTCTGCCGCCATTTTAAGGAGGGCGCGACCGTTTCTAGTAGACATTTTGTTGAGTCTTGCTAACGTACATGGTCTATGAACAGATGGCAGTTGTTTCGATCCTTCATTTATTTGCTTTCAAAGGAGAAGAAGGCAGAAACGTCCCAAAAACCTCACGCTAAACTGCCTCCCCCGCAAGAAACTGCCTCACGCCAATTTCATGCATGCATGGGCCAGCAACGCGTCCGTGCACAAGTACTCCTCGCTCAATACTGGACCAATATTTTACATGCAAGGCGAAAAACAAAAGCATTTAATAGTACTGAAAAAATCATACATTTTTTCCTTGCATCAATGGACAAATTTTGCTGATAATCACTGGTCGACAAGCATTGGATGGTTGAAAGCAGATTTTTCGCATACATTATTTTTCGACAAAACATGATCAAACAAACATATCATGCATACCCAATATTGCTCCCAAAGGTTGTCTCCCGTGGCGAAAAAATTGTTGAGACTTTTTTTAAAAAAATTATCGCAGACGATGTATCTATGGTTGGTTGAGGCAGCAAGTTTCTCAGCTGACTGAGACATAGCTTATGTCTCAGTCAGGTGATGTCAGCGCGTTTCCTGTGTTAGACAAATTCGGCCCGTTTTGGAGTCGTTCCTTGTTGGGCCCTTTTTTTTTTGTCTTGTTTTGAACTCGTTCGGTGCATAGTACTCGTGGCGCCTACGTTGCTCTAATCGTGGGCCGGCCCATTTGTAGTCGTCGAATACCAACAGGTAAAAATGAAGGAAAAAAGACGCAGCAGCAGAGGTTCGAACCCACAACTTGCACTTACGAGAATGGAGAGATTAGCCACTGGGCCAGTTTCGTGACTATGTGCACATATCATTATTACCTTATCTATTACTTCCTGTTTTGGGTTTTGGGTTTTCTTTTCCCTTTTTTTATTTTCCATTTATTCTTTTATTTCTTTTTTTAGATTATTTAGTTTAGTTTTCTTTTTGAAAAATCATAATTATTTTTAAAAATAGAACCATTTTAAATTTGGAACCATATTTAAATTCAGAACCATTTTTACATTTGGAGCCATTTTCAAAAATGGAATCGTTTTAAAAAATTAACAATTTTAAAATTGGGAACCATTTTACATTTGGAACCATTTTTCAATTTGGAACCATTTTAAAATGGAACCATTTTCAAAATAGAACCATTTTTAAATTCGGAATCATTTTTAAATTTGGAACCATTTTTAAAATGGAATCATTTTTAAATTTGGAACCATTTTTAAAATGGAACCATTTTCAAAAACAACAATTTTCAAATTTGGAACCATTTTGAATTAGGAACCATGTTTAATTTGGAACAATTTTTAAATTTGGAACCATTCTCAAAATGGAACCATTTTTAAATTTGGAACCTTTTTCAAAATGGAACCATTTATAAAGTTGAAACCATTTTAAAAATGGAACCGTTCCAAAAATGAACAATTTTAAATTCGGAACCATTTTTAAATTTGGAACGATTGTCAAAATGGAACCATTTTAAATTTGGAACCATTTTCAAAATAGAACCATTTTCAAAAAAGTGATTTTTTTCAAATTTGGTACCATTTTTAAATTTCGAAACTATTTTAAATTTGGAACTATTTTCAAAAATGGTTCCGTTTTTAAATTTGGAACCATTTAAAAAATGAAACCGTTTTAAAAAAATGAACAATTTTAATATTTGAAACCATTTTTAAAATTGAATCATTTTCAAAAATTAAACAATTTAAAAACAATGAATAACAAGAAAAGAAAAGAAAAAAAGAAAAACACAAAATGAAAAAAATGAAAAAATAAAAACGAAAACAGAAATAGAACTCAGTTTCAACTGTAGTTGCAACTGGCTACAAAAAGACTAAAAAACAAAAACACAACAACAAAATGAAAAAAAAACCACTAAGAAAATAATAAATATAAATTAGTAAAATGATAAGAATTGCAAATGGTTCTGAATAAAACTCGGTTTCAACTGCGGTTGCAACTGGCTCGGTAGATAAAACTCAGTTTCAACTCCAGTTGCGACTGAATCGGGAGAAAAAACCCCAATGTCAAACCAGTTTCAACTCCACTTGCAACTAGCTCGAGGAAAAAACTCAGTTTCAACTGCAGTTGCAACTGGATCAGGAATAAAAATCGAATTTCAACTGCGGTTGCAACTGGCTCGGGAGATAAAACTCAGTTTCAATCCAGTTGCAACTGCAGTTTCAACTCCAGTTGCAATTGAATTAGAAAAAAAACTCAGTTTCAACTGCAATTGCAACTGGCTACAAAAAATACAAAAACACAACAAAAAAATGAGATAAAAAATCACTAAGAAAAATAATAGATATTAATTATTAAAATGATAAGAATTGCAATGCTTCTGAATAAAACTCAGTTTCAACTTCAGTTGCAACTGGATCGGGAGAAAAAAAACCCAATTTCTAGTGCAGTTTCAACTCCAGTTGCAACTAGCTCGGGACGGGGAAAAAACCCAGTTTCAACTGCAGTTGCATACTGGATCGGGGAAAAAACCAATTTCAACTGCAGTTTCAACTCTAGTTGCAACTAGCTCAAGAAAAAAACTCAGTTTCAACTGCAATTGCAACCGGCTACAAAAGACTAAAAACAAAAACACAACAACAAAAATGAAAATAAAAAATCACTCAAAAAAATAGAAAATAAATTATTAAAATGATAATAATTGCAAATGGTTCTGAATAAAACTCAGTGTCAACTGCGGTTGCAACTGGCTTGGGAGATAAAACTCAGTTTCAACTGCAGTTGCGACTGGATCGAGAGAAAAAACCCAATTTCAACTGCAGTTTCAACTCCAGTTGCAACTAGGTCAGGAAAAAAACTCAGTTTCAACTGAATTTGCAACTGGATCAGGAGGGAAAAACCCAATTCCAACTGCAGTTTCAACTCCAGTTGTAACTAGCTCGGAAAAGACTCAGTTTCAACTGTAGTTGCAACTGGCTACGAAAGAATAAAAAGAAAAAACAACAACAAAATGAAATAAAAAACACTAAGAAAAAGAAATGGAAATTAAATTATTAAAATGATAAGAATTGCAAATAATTCTGAATAAAACTCGGTTTCAACTGCGGTTGCAACTGGCTCGGTAGATAAAACTCAGTTTCAACTGCAGTTGCGACTGGATCGGGAGAAAAAACCCCAATGTCAAACCAGTTTCAACTCTAGTTGCAACTAGCTCGAGAAAAAAAATCAGTTTTAACTGCAGTTGCAACTGGATCGGAAAAAAAAATCCAATTTCAACTGCGGTTGCAACTAGCTTGGGAGATAAAACTCAGTTTCAATCCAGTTGCAACTGCAGTTTCAACGCCAGTTGCAACTGGCTTGAAAAAAAAACCCAGTTTCAACTGCAATTGCAACTGGCTACAAAAAATACAAAAACACAACAACAAAATGAAATAAAAAACCACAAAGAAAAATAATAGATATAAATTATTAAAATGATAAGAATTGCAATGCTTCTAAATAAAACTCAGTTTCAACTGCAGTTGTAACTGGATCGGGAGAAAAAAGCCCAATTTCAAGTGCAGTTTCAATTCCAGTTGCAACTAGCTCGGGACGGGGAAAAAAACTCAGTTTCAACTGCAGTTGCATACTGGATCAGGAAAAAAAACCAATTTCAACTGCAGTTTCAACTCCAGTTGCAACTAGCTCGAGAAAAAAACTCAGTTTCAACTGCAATTGCAACTGGCTACAAAAGACTAAAAACAAAAACACAACAACAAAAATGAAAATAAAAAATCACTCAGAAAAATAAATAGAAAATAAATTATTAAAATGATAAGAATTGCAAATGGTTCTGAATAAAACTCAGTTTCAACTGTGGTTGCAACTGGCTCGGGAGATAAAACTCAATTTTAACTGCAGTTGCGACTGGATCTAGAGAAAAAAAACCTAATTTCAACTGCAGTTTCAACTCCAGTTGCAACTAGGTCGGGAAAAAAAACTCAGTTTCAACTGCAGTTGCAACTGGATCGGGAGGAAAAAACCCAATTCCAACTGCAGTTTCAACTCCAGTTGCAACTAGCTCGGAAAAAAACTCAATTTCAACTACAGTTGCAACTCGCTACGAAAGACTAAAAAGAAAAACACAACAACAAAATGAAATAAAAAAACACTAAGAAAAATAAATAGAAATTAAATTATTAAAATGATAAGAATTGCAAATGGTTCTGAATAAAACTCAGTTTCAACTCTATAAAATTCTATAAAAACTCAGTTTCGACTGTGAATAATAACTCGGTTTCAACTGCAGTTACAACTGGATCTATAAAAACTCTTGGTTATGAAAAAACTCATTTGCAATTGTGGTTGCAAGTGGCTTCCAAAAACAAAAAAATCAGATTTTTTTAGAAAATACTAAGAAATTAATAAGAATTACAAATGGCTCTGACTAAAACCTTAGTTTCAACTGCAGTTGCAACTAGCTCTGAAAAAACTCAGGTCCTAGCCCCACTCTGTCCTAGCCCGACCGTCGGGCCACAGAAATTGGGCCCAACCCGAGCCTAAATAAGGCCGAGCCCAGGACCGATCAGCACGGCCTGACCACGACCAAAAATCCTGTTTGCAGCTAGCCCCGGCCCGGACCGAGCCCGGCCGGGTGTGGAAGCCCGACCATGTATACTTGCAACTCTAATGACTATATAAATCACGGCGAAAACCAAACGACCATGAAAACGTTCGGATGCAACAACTACAAAGTGACTGAGATTTAACTAATTCTGAGACGACTGAGAATTAGCAAATCCATAATTTTTTGTTTAACTATGTTTTTGTGAATATGCAATTGGTATATTAGAAAACGGAAACAAATAAATATGTAGAATAATGAAAAACGAGAAAACAATATTTTAGGGACGGACTACCAAGAAAAGAGACGCAACTTACTTCTTCAAATACAACTAAAATATACAATAAAAAGACAAAATATCCACACGAATGGACAAAAAGCTCAGCCTGGTAAAAAAAAACCCATAACCAACGCGCAGTTGCAGCGCTCGTAAAAGCCACCCTTGCTTATTACACAAAACAAATGACAACGTTTGACACGAATCTTTACAGCTTTATCTGACGGTGATAGAGTTGACTGAGATTTATACCTAACAAAAAATCTATATGCGGGGTGGCCAAATTGTTAACGAGGGCAAAAACAATTCAAAAACAAAAAGGAAAGAAAATGTCTACTTCCTGTGTTACGTGAGCCATGACACTCAGTCATTACAAAGAGCACACACACGCATCACCATCAACACATAACGAAAAAAATAAGCCCCCAAAAAAAGGCGTCCCCAGCCCAGCGCAGCCCACGTCGCGTCCCCAGCCTAACAACGCGTCCCCAGCCCAGCCCGTTAAACTTAATTCGCACTCCAGAAAAAAAAGGACCACAACAAAGCCCAACAACGGAAAAACAAAAGACAAACGAGCCACTCAGTGACACGCACGAATCGCGACGCACGCACAGATCCGACGGATGACGAGCTAACTGAGACATAAGCTTAAGTCTCAGCTGACTGAGACTTAGCAAAACCGTTAATTTAACGGGCAGAAAACCACGGCCCAGAAACCTCGCACGGTAACCTACCTGACGCCAATTTCATGGGCCAGCTGTATCTCATGCGCGAGCCTCAGAAGAGGGCCCAACCATGCGCGCTCCACCTCTCAGGCTGGTTCAGGCTAACGGGCCCCAACTTCTCGGCCCGTTATCGCTGGCTCCAAGAAGCGCCGCGTTGACTCCACCTCTCTTTTCGTCGTCCTCCCGGCGACAGCGATCAAATACGCCGCGCAGCCTCTTCCTGGAATCTCCTCCAACCCCACGTACGTATGGACACGGCTGAGTCATCGTCTTTACTTTGGAGTTGATCCGTTCCGGCCGGGGACGAGTCAAGTCAATGCCCGCGACCTCAGCGAGTTCATATCTCCGAACACCTAGTACTAGTACGTGCCGGCCATGTATCTGTCGCTCGGTCGTCGACATTGGCGCCTTGCGGTGCCTGTGTTCGCCTGCCACATGCATCCATGGTTTGCCGTCGACGTTTCCCCCTCGATCGACGGCGAAAGAAAGCGTTGGCGGTTGCAAGTGCATGGCCGACTTGACCGATCAAGGAGATGCTGCAACCTCTCTCTGTCCACCGGTCACTCGCCATCACCCTGATGCATGCTTGCTCTTGAAGCTACGGAAACGAGAGGTTCTAGAAGAGTCGAGGAACAGTGAAGACCCAGGAGGCTGCTAAAGAAAAATCGTGTTCTTCGAAGTAGGCCTGATCACAAGTCTTAAGCAAAGGTCGATTGTTCACTTGGCATACCGCGCGAGGTCTAACGTTTACGGTCAGCTTCAGGTGTGAAAGTAGTAATTTGGATTCTGCATGCTTGTAGTATGATACACCATTAATTAAATTCAATATTTTTTATGAAATTTGTAAGTATAATTTCTGAATGTTTTCAAATAAAAGGGTCACTCGAGATCGGGTGCCAAAAAGAGTCCTCGGTAATTACCAGCACAAAAGAAAGTAGAAAGTAGTTATAATCGCGAGAATGATCCCAATAGGGGCATAATAGATTTTCCTTTTTCAAAATGATTGTGCCACATACTCTCTCCGTCCGCGAATAAGTGTACTTCTACCTTTTATGGTAAGTCAAACATATTAAAATTTGACCAACTTTATAGGGAAAAGTGTCAACATTTACGACGCTAAATTAGTATCACTAGATTCATTTTGAAATGAAGTTTCAAAATATACCAATTTGATATTGCACATATTGATTCTCTTTTCTATAAAGTTGGTCAAAGTTTTTAAAAATTGACTTAGTGTAAAACCTAGATGTACACTTATTCGAGTATGGAGTGAGTATATGGGAAGGTATATAGTATGTAACGTACTCGAAAGAAACTCCGTTGGATTTTCTCTCCGAAGAACTCTATTTGTGGTGTACGCACATCCATGTTACCAGCTCTACATCTACTCGCTCGATCACTTTCGTTGGTCCCTTATTTTCAAGTCTCAGAGCCAGTGCACATTAACTCATTATGGCACACAAGATTACAATTCTACCTTCTTCTCATGTGCATGCTTGCGCATGAAGCTGCGTAAATGAGAGGCTTAGAAGGATGAAGGTACAACGAAAGCCGAGGAAGTTGCTCAAGAAGAAAAGTACGAAGGATTGAAAGATACTCATGTCGATGTCGGATGACGCTATCGACGGAGCTTTCTTCGATGTCGACATGGATGGCGCGTGTCTAGACAAACATTTTGGAAGTGTTGAAAGGTTTTTTTTGTCTCCCAATGGCTTTGTTGTCCTTTTTTGCACTGTTGTTGGAACTTTCTGTACTCCAAAAATAGTGCAGATAAGTTTATTGAATTCAATCTTTGTAAAGTTTGACCAAGTAATTGAAAAAATATCAATATTTACATATCAAATATGTATACAAAATAAAAGTATATCTCAGGATGTTGAGTACATGCTATATACATTCGGTAGTCATATGAAATTTGTATTACATGCCATACATTTCTTCCTCTTTCGGTGGAGAACATCGTAGGATCATATTTTGGTGTACACCATTATCGTGATTCTTGTTTTGTAGGCTCCTGGAGTCAATGCTTGCAAAAAGATCAGTGGCACATAATTTCTCGACCTTTTTTTCTGGGAGAAAGAGTGCTGAAGGAAAATGTTTTGCAGCCGCAGTAGGATGAGAAATTGACAAGTACTACAAGATTGCATAGTAATCTTTTTTACCAAAATAAGATTGTCTAGTTTTTTTAGGGAATTTTTTTCTTTTAGAACTCTAGGGCAATAAATAGGATTGTCTAGTTTTTTTTTTATGGGAAACATGGTCGGTACAATAGTAGAATCCCATGGCTGAATAAGCCATACATGGCGACCATGCTCAAGGGTAAGGACACTCTTTGCAAAATTGTGAGCTTCGGAGTTTGAATTCCTTCACTCATGAATAAACCTGACGCATGCAAAGTATGTTGCTCTGGCCTTGGTCTAATACGATTTGTCTAGTACTCTCCCTCCGTTCCAATTTGATTGACTTGCTATACACCACATGTGGATGTATCTAGATAGGTTAATACATCCACATTTGGTGTATAGCAAGTCAATCAAATTGGAACGGAGCGAGTAGTACACTAAGAAGAACCGATGACGAGCAATAATAGATAAGCAGGATTGGGCCTGGAAAAAGCCCGATGTTGGACGTCACCAGCATGACAAGATCGCACAGCGCGCAGCGCACGACGACCGCTCCTCAAAATCTCCTGCCTCCTCTCCTCCACGTACGAACACGGATAACTCGTCACCTTGAACGAATTATCTTCTATCCCTATCCGGCAACGAATCAATGCGCGCGACCGCAGCGAAGGCAACCAATTTGCCTACCGCTACGTGCCGGGCCATGCATGCATGATGCATCGGCCGGTCGTCGACGTTGCTGCGCATGTCTCCGGCTGCCACATGCACGCACGCCGTGGAAGTTACGCACGCACGGCTCCGTCTGTGTCGACGGTTACAACTTACAAGTGGTACGGCCGACCTCACCGATCCAAATAAAAGTATTTATCTATCCTGATTGACTGCTGCAACCTCTCTCGATCAACCACTCGCCATCACCCGGATGTGCCTCTGCATGCTTGCGCGTGAAGACGAGATCGAGTCTCTAGAAGGCAGAGGAAAAGTAACAGCGATGATAGATAGATCGAGGGGAAGCAAGCCTTACTAGTAATAGAAGAAAAAAAAAATACTTGCCGAGGAAGCTACTCCTTATGTCATTGGTCGCTGTCAGTAGCGGAGCTTTCATGCGATCTCGACCTCACAAAGTCGGGACAAGGATTTGGGCGACTGGAAGGTGTTTTGTCACTGGGTAATGGCTTGGTTAATTGTGCGTTGGTGCCGTAGCCCGTAGGCCGTAGCGCTTCTCCGCATACTGTATCTGCAGTTTGTGGTGCTACTGCCTGTCTTTTTTGTACACTGAATGCAGGATCAGGAAGAAATCATGCTACGGGTAAGGCGTCGAGAAAAAGAAGGTACGAGGAGGAGCACCAATGGGATCGATCGTCGCTGGTGGAGTAGGTGATTAGTTGGAGTCTGGTGGATCAGCTACAGTATATTCGTCCTAGGTGCGTGTGCGATTTTCTAGCTGGTATAGCTTGTCCCCAGGCCGGACTCGCTTTCGTCGCACGACTGACTCACTCACTCACGTACGCCTTTCCAGCTAGCTGCGCCGGCGAACTGGTAATGCTTGATGATCGAGGAAGCAGCAGGAGTTGATGTGGATCTAAAGTTTCTCAAGACAAGAGGCACAAAGGTTGCATCTTTTTTTGGGTGCGAAAACAGGACTCCCTGTTCAGAGATAAGATGAGAATAAACCTACAGCGCTTGCTTGGGAGCTCAACTTAGTATAATAACTAAACAGTCCAGTCTGGAGGTCCACATGTAATTTTCTACAGCAGAATGCGCTAGATGTCAAGCTGGCGTGTCTCTCCGTATCTAAGACTACCCATAGTGGGAGTAACATAGGTAGTAACATAAGTGCCACATAAGCACAAATGATGATGTGTCATGCAATTAAAGAAGAGAGAGATGGTGGTGGTATCATAGGTAGATACCGTAACATAACGGATTTCGAGGTAAGATGAGTCTATAGGCTAATAAATGCATGACTATATGATACCACACATATGTTACTACCCACTATAGAGGTAGTAACATAGACTAGTATCATATGCATGATACTAGTGTATGATACTCCCCACTATGAGTAGTCTAAGAACGCACACGCACCTAGGACGAATCGTGCCACGTTTACACCGTCCAAATTAATCGGGAAGCCGCCCGTGTACCGTAATTTTATTCAGTCACGCTCCTACCTAGCGCATGAAAAAATTACTACCTCCGATCCATATTAGTGGGCACAACTTTGTCTAGATACACATGTATATAGTCTAAATACTTAACTAGATACATATGAATTTAGATAAAGCTATGCCCACTAATATGGATCGGAAGGAGTATTTGTTTCCTCGTCGTTGGATAGTTTGATCGGATCCTTTCTTTGGAGCTCAGCCAAAGCGTAGGCATACCCACCTGGCCACCCACAACAACAGGTATTCTTGGTGTGTCGCTACATCCACCGCAGGCCTCACAACATGGCCACTATGGTCTAAGGATTTGTGCATCAAGCTAGCTCAGCTGCCAGGATATGCCGACATGGAAGCTTTCCTATTTTAAATGCAAGCAAGTGCAGTTTGGATGTTGACGGGATTAAAAGTTGTTTTCCTGCTTAAAATTTGAAATAGGTGACACCTAGACCAAGGTTTTAGTTCCCCCCTTTTTTTTTTTGAGGGTTGTTGGGATTACCAGTTACCACGGTTACCGGAAAATCCCGACCGGTTACCGGACGAATTTGAAAAGCAAAATTTAAAAGTTCAAAAAATATGGTTTTTGATTTGACTATTTAAGTAGGGTTTTGTTAAAAAATAAATTTTCAAAAATTTTGGCCTTTTTTGCTCGATATGACCATTTCCCGGGGTGGTCGGATATCCGGTTACCGGGCGGTAACCGGATTTCCCGACCGATAACCAAAACCTTGACCTTCACCCAAGTACAGGGCCAACAAAGGTCCATATATGAAGGAACAAACTGATGCAATCTAACGCGGCGGAATATCTCATCTCGTGTCTTTCTTCAATAATCCCCATCCTCCATCAGCCAATCCTCCAAGCCTACACTTAACACGCTTGGTCCCACCCATTTGACATGACCTTCCCTGCTTTAATTTAACACGGCAAAATATCTCATCTCACGTCTTTCTTCAATAATCCCCATCCTCCAAGCCTTCACTTAACACGCTTGAAACACTTTGGTATTGCTCCTAGATAGATCATAATACAAATAATCAATCAGAGCACAGGGAGCCATCTCATTATCTTTATTTTTCCGTAAAGAAAAACTATATGGTGGACTAACTTATTTTTAAATCAGTTTATGAAAGAGCCCAATGCAAAAAAATGCATGTTGGGTCTTTGAAACAGTTCGAATCATTTCGATAATAATCCGTTTGATCTGTTTTACCGAGAAGGTCTACGGTTCGAATCCGTATAGCCCTAATATGTCTTTTTTTTTATGCGGACGACATGCTCATATATATCTATAATATCTAAATATGAGCAACTCAATAAGATAATTCTCTCAACATGCAAGCATGCCACGTCACTTGCATCAGTTTTAGGTCCACAACATTCTGTTTCAGTTAAATTGTTTCCACGTGAGTGGCAAAAGTGTTGTTCAGTTCAGTTTTAACCCTTCCCATTACATGTGGTTTCTCCGGATTTAGTTTTTGGCCCGTCATTTGTACCAACTAGGCCAGTGATTAAGATCTCGCCTACCAACACTTGCTGATTTAACCCGTCGTTTCATTTCTACCATTATTTCGGGAAGAGGTGAAGGCTAGATTGTTGCCGACCCAATAAGATGGTCTACAAATTAATGAGCTTAACGATGAGCTCGCGAGCCTCACTGGCTCGCTCGTTTAACTCGGTAGCGTTAACGAGCAAAAAACCGTTGCTTGGCTTGGTTCATTAGTGAAATCGAGTCGAGCTAATGAGTACTTGTTAAGCTCATCGAGCTAACGAGTGCTCGTTACGCTCGTCGAGTTTCGAGTTTTATGTCTATTTTCCCTACAGCAGGGAGCAAGGAGGGACATGGCGGCAGCGACCAAGGCCACGCACACAGTACGCGTGTTGATTTCCCTTCCCCTCTTCCCAATTTTCTTTGACATGACCTAACCATTCAACACGATTCATTAACTTCCTTCAATTCTACGATGAAGAAATTAGAAGGCTATTCAAGATGCGAGACACCCAGTAAAGCGATCATGCATCCCGGTCTGATCTCTTGCCATTCGGCGCTATGTGATTGATTCGGTCACTAGTAGAAAATAGGCCTTCCATTTTCACCTTTTGTCCCGGACAAATTACGAACCGCGACTAAAGGGTCCATTGGTCCCGGTTCGAACGGGCGGGGCGCCCGTGGGCATTGGTCCCGGGTCGGTTGGGACCTTTGGTCCCGGTTCGTGTTACGAACCGGGACCAAAGGGTCTTCACATGCGGGCACATGCGCCGCAGCGCTGGGCCCCCCTGGCAGGGGACCTTTGGTCCCGGTTCGTGTTACGAGCCGCGACCAAAGGGTCTCCCTGCATATATATCATCTTCTTCCACCCCGAGCTCATTTTGAGCTCGAGTTCAGCACCATTCTCCTCCATTTCCTCTCTCTCACTCAACTTAATCCCCATTTTTTTGCACCATTTGTGAGGATTGAAGGCACCCCATCTATTCAAAGGTTAGCATCATCATTCTTTCCTCCGGCGTTGCAACTTTAGCTCATTTCATTGCTAGTTTAGCTCATTTCATTTTTGTAGTGCTAGCTACGTGTTTGATGAAATGCCCAAACTAGAGAGTTCATTTTTTATGTGCATTTTGAGCTCAAATTAATTTATTATTTGTGGATTTTAGTGTCGTCCCGTCCTCACCGCCGTCGATAGCCCGCGTCGTCCCGTCACCGGCACCACTTCGGTGAGCCTTTTTCTTTATCTTTTATTTTAAGAAAAATTAATTGTATGATTTAAATGCATATTTATTTCTTGTATAATTTTCTTATATTTTTTTATATGTATAGTGTCATGGTTTTGATATCCGTCCCCGTCGGCCCTCGTCCGGTCTATGATTCAGATGTGGTATATTTTTATAACTATTTGTTTCGTTTCGTGTTTATGACAATCATGCCGACCAACTTGACATAGATATATTTCTATTTAGTAGGTAGTTGAACCAGAAATTCCAGCCGACCCTATTGTCGAGTTTTTAGAAAAAGAAAACAACGATTTAAAAGAAAAATTGAAGATAAGTGAAGATCTTCGTCTCCAATGCCTGGAAGAGAAGATGGTATTGGACTTGGAGATTGCCGACATCGTTGATGCTCACGGGTCGAGCTTGCCGACGTCGTCGCTGCTTACGAGAGGAAGATGGATGCAATGCGCGTCAAGCTTAAAAAGATTAGAAAATATGCCATTAGTCAGGAGGCTTGGTATCATTATGCTGTTGGTTCAATAGTTACCTTGGTTGCGATTCTGATCGCATTTGTTGTTGGATTTAAATTTTTTAGATAGTTGTATGTTAGTTTCAATTAATGTATGTTTCGTGAGAACTATGTATTACATTTGGGCAGTACTCTACTTTGATTTTAATGTGATGAAGTTGTATTAATTAATTTGGTCAGTATTATATATTCATGATGTAGTGTAATGGTTTTTGATATATTTATATAATGCAGATGAGCCGGCAATGGATGTACAGTGACCGACGCAGTCTCGAGTTTATCAATGGCATGCATAATTTTCTCCGTGTGGCTAATGAAAACAAGCCGTCGAGTGGTTATATTCCTTGTCCATGTAGAAAATGCAAGAATACGTAGAATTATTCTACGTCAAGAACCATTCACGTCCACCTGATTGAGCATGGTTTCATGTCTGGTTATAATTGTTGGACCAAGCACGGAGAAAGAGGGGTTATGATGGAAGAAAATGAAGAAGAAGAGGATAATGACATGATGACCCACAAGTATAGGGGATCGCAACAGTCTTCGAGGGAAGTAAAACCCAATTTATTGATTCGACACAAGGGGAGCCAAAGAATATTTGTAAGCCTTAACAGCGGAGTTGTCAATTCAGCTGCACCTGGAAACAGACTTGCTCGCAATAGTTTATCAGTAGCAACAGTTTTATAGCAGTAGCAGTAGTGAAATATCAGCAGCAGTGTAATAAGGACAGCAGTAGTGATTATAGTAAACAGCAGGATTGAAATACTGTAGGCATAGGGATGGATGAACGGGCGCTGCATGGATAGGATAATTCATGTAATAATCAAGACAAGGCATTTGCAGATAATAATAAAACAGTATCCAAGTACTAAATAACCATAGGCATGTGTTCCGTATTTAGTCGTACGTGCTCGCAATGAGAAACTTGCACAACATCTTTTGTCCTACCAGCCGGTGGCAGCCGGGCCTCTAGGGAAACTACTGGTAATTAAGGTACTCCTTTTAATAGAGTACCGGAGCAAAGCATTAACACTCCGTGAACACATGTGATCCTCATATCACAGCCTTTCCCTCCGGTTGTCCCAATTTCTGTCACTTTGGGGCCATTGGTTCCGGACAGCAATATGTGTATACAACTTGCAGGTAAGATCATAAAACAATGAATATCATCATGAATCAATAACATGTTCAGATCTGAAATCATGGCACTCGGGCCCTAAGTGACAAGCATTAAGCATAACAAGTTGCAACAATATCATAAAAGTACCAACAACGGATACTAGGCACTATGCCCTAACAATCTCATAGCTATTACATGAACAATCTCATCCAATCCCTACCATCCCCTTCAGCCTACAGTGGGGATTTACTCACACATGGATGGGGGAAACATGGATGGTCGATGGAGAGGCGTCGGTGGCGATGATGGCGATGATCTCCTCCAATTCCCCGTCCCGGCAGGGTGCCAGAACGGAGTTTCTGATCCCCGAAATAGGGTTTTCGATGGCGGCGGAGTTCTGGATGTCTTCTGGAAAAGTGGTCGAACCCCCTGGCGTTTTTAGGTCGAAGTGATTAAGTAGTCCAGAGGGGAGCGTCGGGGCTGGCCGAGGCAGCCACACCATAGGCCGGCGCGGCCATGGCCCTGCCGCGCCGCCATATGGGGTGGGCCCCTCGTGGCCCACCTCCGTCTGGCCTTCTGGCTCCGTGGGTCTTCTGGAAAAATAGGAAGTTTGCGATCGTTTCCACGGATTTTCCCGAAAGTTGATTTTCTGCACAAAAATAAGACACCAGGGCAATTCTGCTGAAAACAGCGTTAGTCCGTGTTAGTTGTATCCAAAATACACAAATTAGAGGCAAAACAATAGCAAAAGTGTTCGGGAAAGTAGATACGTTTTGGACGTATCAACTCCCCCCAAGCTTAGCTTATTGCTTGTCCTCAAGCAATTCAGTTAACAACTGAGTGCGATAAAAGAACTTTAACGAACACATTTGCTCATATGATGTAAATATTCTCATTATATGGACAAATACTTAAGCAATTCATAATAAGATACATGCAAATAAGGTCATCTAATAGTTATGTCAATCATGAAAAAGATACCAACAAACTAATAATAGCAACATGAAACATATGAAAGTGCATGTGTTGCCCCATGCGTGGTTTTGGTAATTAATGACAATCCTTATGGACTAATGTTTGCATTGAGATATACTTGTAGATCTTGTCCATTGGAAAAGATTGGAGTTCATGTGTTGGACTCTAGAAGATTACATGATGATCAATGCGCTTTTCAAGGGTTTATATCAAGAATTGTCTTGTGTAGAATTGAGCTTATTGCAAGCATGGCTTGGAAGAGAAGGTTGAGTGAACTTCATGATTATCTCCAAGCCATCATCTATATCAAGAGAAGAATATGAAGCGCAAGTGGATACATGAAGACGGAGCTTAGCGAGGCTCTCCCATAATGGTGTATGGGGGAGTATTTGGAGATGTCGTCATCAAGCATGTGCTAGCAAGCGCAATCAAGAAAGGTGGTCCACTTGAAGAGATCAAGATCGTCATCATCTAGCTCAAGTGGAATGCGCAAGGCAAAGGTATGATCTTGATAGGGTTTCTATTTTACCGGTCTCGTGGTGTAGTGGGAGACCGGGTTTAGGATAGATGGCGTACTATCAAGAGGGGCTCTCAAGTGAGTAACTTGATCGCATCTTGTGGAGAGCTCAAACCTTTGCATACTTGGCATATCATCTTTCTTGGTTCT
The DNA here is from genome assembly GCA_947311845.1 of Poa pratensis. NCBI lineage: Eukaryota > Viridiplantae > Streptophyta > Magnoliopsida > Poales > Poaceae > Poa > Poa pratensis. Next base: position 23,674,499 of record CAMZMU010000111.1, read on the forward strand.
TGTTTGGCTTTTATCCATGTGAGAATTTAGAGCTTGTGTTCATCTCCATACCAAGCTCTAGTTCATCGAAAACGGATTTCGTTTTGACAACTTGTTGCGTTTTCGGTGTTGGAGGTTTTACCGGTTCGTCTTTTGTAGAGAGGTCAAACTCTCCTCTTGTGTTATCCTCCTCACATGATGGACTATGATGTGTATATGCATGATCTTGTAGTGCTTGTGAAAACAAGCCCAAGATCATAGAGAATGGAGTCCGGATGAAAAACGTGTTGCGTTCTCGGTGTTGGAAATATTACCGGTCCTCCTCGAGATAGGGTTCACACCCTCCATGTGTGATATCTCCTCCATATTTGTGACCCTTAATATTTCCACTTTCTGTAGGCAAGCTTTCGTCGTTACCTTTCCAACGCCGTTGGATTCACCTGATTTGGAGTTCATATGAGAAAGTTATTGCATTTCAGGATCTGCAGTTTTGCCTGCTTTCAGGCCGGAGTCTCCGGTCTTCTGGACCGGAGTATCCGGTCCTTGGGGTTTTTGTCGAAGTTAAGCAGCTGTGGTTCAGCTCCTGGTCCCTGTCCGGAATCTTGCCGGATTGTTCCCGGAAAGTGACCGGAGTCTCCGCCCCCGTGCCGGAGTTTCCGGTCCCTGGTCGCAAGTTTCCGGTCTGATCTGTTCCTTGCTTTTTGTGGTTCAGCTCCTGGTGGGGGCCGGAGTATCCGGTCCTTGGTGGCCGGAGTCTCCGGTGTTGGCCGGAGTATCCGGTCACTTGGGCCGGAGACTCCGGTGCAAAACTGGCTGCAACGGCTCTTTTTCTGGGAGGGGTATAAATACCCCTCCACCTTCCTCCAGCCAGTGAGCCAGCCTTCAAAGATTTGATTTCTCTCTCCTCCATTGTTGCAAGCTCATTTCTTTGATATCTCCCAATCCCTCCACCCAAACTTGTTGATCTTTGGAGGATTGAAGGAGAAGACCTAGATCTACATTTCCACCAATCAATCTCTCCTCTAAGTGAGGGGAACATAGTGGATCTAGTTCTTGGAGTTCTTGTGTGGTTCTCTTCTTTGTTCTTCCTCTCTTCTCCCCCCATAAGCATTTGTTGCTTGTGGTGGGATTTGAGAGTGAAGGATTTGAGCACTTGTGCTCTTGCCTTTTGCATTTGGTGCATCGGTGTGCTCTCCACGAAGATTCGTGGAAGTTGAAAGCTTGAAGAACTCGTTACTCTTGGGTCCTTGGACCCTAGACGCCATTGTGGTGGTTGGACCCTTGTGTGGTCACTTGAAGCCGTTCGGGAGCCCCCAATCCTATTGTGGGTTGTGCCTCGGATTGTTGTTGAAAGCCGTTCGGGAGCCCCCAATCCTATTGTGGGTTGTGCCTCGGATTGTTGTTGAAAGGCTCCGGATTCCGCCTCGAAGGAATACCGATAGTGGAAGTGAACCAAACCTTTGTGGTGCGGTTCACCGGAGAAGAGGGTGAAACCTTTGTGGTTGTTGAACCGTTGTGTCGGTTCACACCTCTCCAACGAGACGTACTCCTTAATAAGGAGGAACTCGGGAATACATCTTCGTCTCCGCGTGCCTCGGTTATTTCTATACCCGAGGTCTTTACTTATGCACTTTACATTGTGATAGCCTTCGTGCTTGAAGTATTCTCTTGCTATCACTTTGTTGCTTGTCTTGCTTAGCATAAGTTGTTGGTGCACATAGGTGAACCTAGTTTACTTAGGTTGTTGGCTTGTTAATTTAAACACCTAGTTTTATTCCGCAATTAGCAAGCCTAAACCGGAAAAGTTTTAATCGCCTATTCACCCCCCCCTCTAGGCGACATCCTTGTCCTTTCAACATATCTATCAGCAGGATTGTAATGCTCATAAAAAGATATGATAAAGTGGTATCTCGCTTGCCCGAATTTGTACAGCAAAACATAAATGCCCAGGCACCTCTGAAGTTCATGGGAAGACTAGAAGTAAAGATTATCAAAGATAAAAGCATCAAGGTTATACCACAGTTAATCATATTCTGGGACAAACATATTACACTAAGAATGACAATTTTGCTCTCAAGAAGGTGCTCAAAGAAAAAGGATGGTGACTCAACATAAAAGTAAAAGATTGACCCTTCGCAGAGGGAAGCAGGGATTAACATGTGCTAGAGCTTTTCATTTTTAAAACAGAAGTAAAATTGTTTTGAGAGGTGTTTGTTGTTGTCAACGAATGGTAGTGGGCACTCCAACTACCTTGTCAACCAGACTTTCAAGAGCGGCTCCCATAAAGGACGTTATTTCTACCCAAGGGTAGATCATCCCTTTTCTCTTTTGTTTACACATGCAGTTAAAAACTGGTATCATTGCTTGACTGATTGGATCAGGGCAAAAATGTGAAGAGAATTAAGCGGTTGAAGTTGTAATTAATTGGGACTGGGCACCCCATTTGCCAGCTCTTTTTGCAAAATTATTGGATAAGCGGATGTATATGCCACTAGTCCATTGGTGAAAGTCTGTCAGGAGTAAATGACAAGGTTGAAAGATAAAACACCACATACTTCCTCATGAGCTATAAAACATTGACACAAATTGAGAAGTACTTTGAAGGTTTTAAAGGTAACACATGAAAATTTACTTGAATGGTTTGAAATGCCATGCATAGGTATTTATGGTGGACACATTGGAATAACTTGGTTTTCAGGGTTTTGGAAGCACGAGCAGCATTCCCGCTCAGTACAAGTGAAGGCTAGCAATAGACCGGAAGCGACAATCAAGAGAGCAGTAACCGTCATAATCATGCTTGCGACAGAATAAAATTAACGTAGGCATAAAAGTGATACAAGAACTCTGAAGCAAAGTAAATCATCAAGGCATAATTGACTTTTTGTTTTTTCAGTCATATGCATGCGTGAGCATGTGCCAAGTCAATTCAAATGAATTATTCAGAGGAGGATACCACAATGTCATACCTATCTATGAATAAAACAATACAAGCAAATAATTATGACATGCTACTCATTATTAATAAATTGGAGCTAATCATAAGAGAGCATGAACCACTAGACTTTCATTAAATGGCATATACCTCACATGAACCAATTAAGCATGCTCACATGGATGAGTATAAGTACAAAAATGAAAACAAATAGAGTTCATACCAGCCTCTCACCACAGTCGAGTTGTCGTAGATCGTCATTATTGCCTTTCACTTGTGTGGCTTGAATAATATGAAATGAAAACCAAGCTCCAACCACCGGAGACCGCTGAACTCCTTAATCAACTTTACAAAACCGAAGAAGAACAACAAATATTTTTGGTGTTTTCGAATTTGAAACAAGAACGAAAGAAAACAAGCAAACAAAGCAAAATCTTTTTGGATTTTTGAATAGCAAACCGAATTAAAAGCTAAGCAAACTAATACTAAATACTAAATAGATAAATAGAGAGAAACAACAGAAATATTTTTGGTCTTTTTGTGTTTTGGAAGGCAGGAATAAACAACAAAAACAAAAAGAAAGAGAAGGAAAGAAAGAAAATCGAAACATGGATATACAAAGTACCAACATGATATGATATGTAAATGCGTGTGATGTCGGTGTACCTCCCCCCAAGCTTAGGCTTTTGGCCTAAGTGGAGATCAACCCCATCGAGAATCAGGGTTCCACGCCGATGGGTCAAACATGGTATAATCATAGCCAGGCCCCTGAGCTGAAGAAGAAGAAGCTGAAGGCTCCACGTGCCCAGAATACTGGTATGAAGAGCTTCCTGCGTCGGATGACCGGTCGAGGAGGTTCTCGGCCCCTTCCATGCCATCCCCTTCGTGGTGGCCATACTTCTCTATGTATTCATCAAGTTCCTCTTCTGTGATCGACCAACTCGTCCTGGAATCAAGGTTAAACAAAACAGGTGCAGGCAATCCAACTAGCCTTTCAGATTTAATTACTCTCCACGTTCTCTTGAAAAAGGTTATTTCATAGGATAGGTTATTTGGGCCAGACCAATTAGAAACAAAGTTATGTTTAATCATGGAAGTAATATCAAGTTTTTCTATAGAGAGCTGAATATCAAGATGGTGAGGTCCTACTCCATGCAAGGCTAGCAAACGAGAAGCAATTAGACCCCCACAAATCCCTCCTTTATCACGATTAGTAGCAAGTCTAAAAGCTATCAAAGCACCCAAATTATAAGTTCTATCACGCTTCAATGCAGCAGCTAAAAAGACCAAATCATGGATAGATAACTTATTTGCATTTTTCCTAGCAAGAACGCACTTGGTGATAAAGTAAGCAAAGTAACGAATAGAAGGGAGTTGGATACTTCGAATTTTACCACTCTCCTCTGAGAAGCTTCTCCCTTGGCAGATTTCCTTATATAGGTCCAATAGTGGTGATGGTTGCTCCCTTATCTTCCCTCGCGATCCCCACTGTGGTATTCTAATGGCTGCACAAAAATCATTAAAGGGCAAATCGACAGCCTTATTATAGATTTTATATCGAACCATGGGGTTAGGTAGGGAATAATCGAACTTAAAGTCCTGCACCACTGACATGGTTAGTTTAGCATATTGATAAGGTTCACCAACAACAAAATCTTCTAACCCTGCATTAGAGATTAGAGTTTGAACATCTTGTAATATTCCTGCACTTTTCATGAAATCGGTGCATGGGTAGTAAGAAGGGAATACACCCTCTTCACGGTGGACTCTCATGACTTCATGCACCTCCAATTCATGTTGGTTGAGTTGGTGTTCATTCCATTCCATTTTCTGAAATTTTTCAACAAACATTATAAAAGTTGATTTTAAGACATAAAAATGAGGGGAACTACTATAGGAACTTGGTAGAGTGCTAAACATGCATCAAAACTAATTTTTACAACTTAGAACAAGCATGCAAACTCACTTAACATGTCACCTACAGCAGCAAAATACTCAAGATATACTCAACTAAACAAAATTCTACTTGGATAATCGGAGGAGTCACATACCGGAGAATAAATGCCCCAAATCTCAGCAACAAAGATGGGCTGAGCAAGGAGATCGAAAATCACGAGCAAGAACAGCAAGAAACTCGGGTTTGAGCAATGGTGGTGTGTTTTCCCGTGGAGAGAGTGGAGTGGTAGGTGAGTGAGTGAGTGGGGGCCAGGTGGGGCCCACACCACAGGCGGCGCGCCCCCTGCCTCTGCCGCGCCGGCAGGTGGGGTGCAGCCCTGGGGTGCCCCACTGGTCAGCCCCAGGCACTCCCAGGTTGCATTTTGAAAAATAGGACCAGTGGTATAATTTTTGTAAATTTTTGAAAACTTTCAAAAAGCAAATTTTCTGGGTGTTAAAACAATTATTTCAGGGCAGAAAAAAGGTTTTTAAGAATTTACAAAACTAAACCCTCTTGCAAAACAAATAGTACTACAGTAAGTAAAACAAGTGTGGAGAAAGAAATGTTGTTTAGCTCCTCCATGCATTTAAAATATACTTGTTAACAAGGTTGATCAAGTCTTGCCACCAAATAATTTTATATGACATGAGAAGAAATAAACCTCAAATCAATCATGTTACCTTATATTGTATTGATATGGATCCAATCATAATATTTTGATATCCTTCTTTAGGCTCATATAAAGGGCAATCAATACTTCCCACCTTGATGGTTTTCAAATTAGAAATTGTATTAACTCCATATACTTTATCAATCTTCTTGGGAAAATAAACAGTATGTTCCTTGTCATCAACATTGAAAGTAACTTTTCCTTTATTGCAATCAATAACAGCCCCTGCAGTGTTAAGAAAAGGTCTTCCAAGAATAATAGACATATTATCATCTTCAGGCATTTCCAACACAACAAAATCAGTTAATATCAAGCAATTATTAGCAACTTGAACAGGAACATCCTCACATATGCCAACAGGAACAGCAGTAGATTTATCAGCCATTTGCAAAGATATATCAGTTGGTATCAATTTATCTAAATAAAGTCTCTTGTAAAGAGAAAAAGGCATAACACTAACTCCTGCTCCCAAATCACATAGAGCAGTTCTGACATAATTATTCTTGATGGAACAAGGAATAGTTGGTATACCTGGATCTCCAAGCTTCTTAGGAACCTTGCCATTGAAAGAGTAATTAGCAAGCATAGTGGAAATCTCCTCATTAGGAATTTTCCTTTTGTTAGAAACAATATCTTTCATATACTTTGAATAAGGAGGCAATTTAATAGCATCAGTCAAAGGGATTTGCAAGAACAAAGGTTTCATCCAATCACAAAATTTATTATAGTGTTCTTCTTCCTTTGATTTGAGTTTCTTAACAGGAAAAGGCATTTGCTTTTGAACCCAAGGTTCTCTTTCATTACCATGTTTCTTAGCAATGAAATCTTCTTTAGTGTACTTTTTGTTTTTAGCATGCTTTTCAGGTTCATCTTCAACTTCTTCTTTATCAGAAACATCATCTTATCATTATCTTTATCATGTTCATTACCACTTTCAGTTTCAGCATCAGAAATAGAAATACTATTAGGATCATTAACAGGTTCAGAAGATTCTACAACAGTTTTATGTTTCTTCTTCTTTTTCTTAGAAGGAGCACTAGTTTCTTTAGTTCGTTGAGAATCTTGTTCAACTCTTTTGGGATGCCCCTCAGGATATAGAGGATCCTGAGTAGAAACACCACCTCTAGTTGTTACTTCATAAGCATGTTTCTCTTTGAAGTATTTTTTAACAAGTCATTTTGCACTTTAGTGAGTTGATCAATTTGAGTTTGAACCATATGAAAATGTTTAACAAGCATCTTAACATCATTGGAGGTTCTCTCCACAATATCATGCAATTTACTAATAGCTTGAGAATTTTCCATTAAATGATTCTCTACTCTCATATTAAAATTATCTTGCTTAACAACATAATTATCAAATTCATCTAGACATTGATCAGGAGGTTTTGAATAAGGAATATCTCCTCTATCAAAGCGTTGAAGAGAATGTACCTCAATTGTGGATGAAGGAGGAATTATCTTACATAAATCTTCTATGGGTGGTAGATTCTTCACATCTTCAGATTTAATACCCTTCTCTTTAAGAGATTTCTTGGCTTCCCTCATATCTTCATCATTTAATTCAATCATACCCCTCTTCTTCAATATTGGTGCTGGAGTTGGTTCGGTGTAGTCCAATCATCATGATTTTGGCTTATTCTAGCCATTAATTCTTCAGCTTCGTCTGGAGTTCTTTTCCTGAAAACACAACCAGCACAACTATCCAGGTATGCCCTAGACTCAACGGTTAGTCCACTATAAAATATATCAAGTAAATCATGCTTTTCCAAATCATGTCCAGGCCGAGCTCTAATAAGAGAGCAAAACCTAGCCCAAGCTTCAGGCAATTTCTCTCCATCTTCCTGATCAAAACTATAAATTTTCTGCAAAGCAATATGTTGAGCACTAGCAGGAAAATATTTTCGAAAGAAAACATCAAGCAAACACTTTGGACTATCAATAGAATCAGGAGGCAAATTGTTATACCAAGTTTTAGCATCATCCTTTAATGAGAAAGGAAAAATTTTAGCAACAAAATAAGTACGCATCTTGATATCATCAGAAAACAAGCTACTCAAAGTAGAAAGCTCATTAAAGTGCTCTACAGCACTCTCTTTTTCAGTACCACAAAAAGGTGTTTCTCAACAATAGATATATGAGATAAATCAAGAGAGAAATCATAATCCTTATCCTTAATGTTTATAGGAGATGTGGCAAATTTAGGATCAGGAGACAGTTTGTATCTAACAGCATGTTGTGCAAGAAGCTTTTTAATGTCACTTGCACTAGTAGTAGCATTACATTTTTCAATAAAATCATCATCAAGCTCCACATATTCTTCATCAGGATCATCACTAGAGTGTTCAACAGACTCAGGTGAATTAACAGGTGTAACAGCATTTTCATTAGGATTTTCATCATTTTCAATTTGTCTAGACCTAGCAATTGTAGCATCTAGAAAAGGACCTAATGAACCATTCTCATCAAGCACAGTAGAAGCATCATCAAAATTATCAGAGGAATTTTCAGATTCAGCAGAAGTACCAACACGTGAAGCTTGTGGTGGTGAAACAAGTTGACTTATCACAGATGGTGAATCAAGAGCAGCAGAGGTACTCAGAGTTGTACCTTTTCTTGTAGTGGATGGCAATATGGCGACTTTAGCATCGCGAGGTTTACCCATGATGGAGGATTTGCAGCGAACAATATCAATTCAGGTGAACTTGCAAATAAAGCTATGCTCCCCGGCAACGGCGCCAGAAAATAGTCTTGATGACCCACAAGTATAGGGGATCGCAACAGTCTTCGAGGGAAGTAAAACCCAATTTATTGATTCGACACAAGGGGAGCCAAAGAATATTTGTAAGCCTTAACAGCGGAGTTGTCAATTCAGCTGCACCTGGAAACAGACTTGCTCGCAATAGTTTATCAGTAGCAACAGTTTTATAGCAGTAGCAGTAGTGAAATATCAGCAGCAGTGTAATAAAGACAGCAGTAGTGATTATAGTAAACAGCAGGATTAAAATACTGTAGGCATAGGGATGGATGAACGGGCGCTGCATGGATAGGATAATTCATGTAATAATCAAGACAAGGCATTTGCAGATAATAATAAAACAGTATCCAAGTACTAAATAACCATAGGCATGTGTTCCGTATTTAGTCGTACGTGCTCGCAATGAGAAACTTGCACAACATCTTTTGTCCTACCAGCCGGTGGCAGCCGGGCCTCTAGGGAAACTACTGGTAATTAAGGTACTCCTTTTAATAGAGTACCGGAGCAAAGCATTAACACTCCGTGAACACATGTGATCCTCATATCACAGCCTTTCCCTCCGGTTGTCCCAATTTCTGTCACTTTGGGGCCATTGGTTCCGGACAGCAATATGTGTATACAACTTGCAGGTAAGATCATAAAACAATGAATATCATCATGAATCAATAACATGTTCAGATCTGAAATCATGGCACTCGGGCCCTAAGTGACAAGCATTAAGCATAACAAGTTGCAACAATATCATAAAAGTACCAACAACGGATACTAGGCACTATGCCCTAACAATCTCATAGCTATTACATGAACAATCTCATCCAATCCCTACCATCCCCTTCAGCCTACAGTGGGGATTTACTCACACATGGATGGGGGAAACATGGATGGTCGATGGAGAGGCGTCGGTGGCGATGATGGCGATGATCTCCTCCAATTCCCCGTCCCGGCAGGGTGCCAGAACGGAGTTTCTGATCCCCGAAATAGGGTTTTCGATGGCGGCGGAGTTCTGGATGTCTTCTGGAAAAGTGGTCGAACCCCCTGGCGTTTTTAGGTCGAAGTGATTAAGTAGTCCAGAGGGGAGCGTCGGGGGCTGGCCGAGGCAGCCACACCATAGGCCGGCGCGGCCATGGCCCTGCCGCGCCGCCATATGGGGTGGGCCCCTCGTGGCCCACCTCCGTCTGGCCTTCTGGCTCCGTGGGTCTTCTGGAAAAATAGGAAGTTTGCGATCGTTTCCACGGATTTTCCCGAAAGTTGATTTTCTGCACAAAAATAAGACACCAGGGCAATTCTGCTGAAAACAGCGTTAGTCCGTGTTAGTTGTATCCAAAATACACAAATTAGAGGCAAAACAATAGCAAAAGTGTTCGGGAAAGTAGATACGTTTTGGACGTATCATGACACCTATCCTACGTTCACTGCAGACGGTGATACTACAATGGGGGAAGACGAAGCTGAAGAAGAGCCCATTGTTGATGAGCCCGATGATGATTTGGTCGGGCCATTCTTGATGCACAAATAAACAGCAGAAGTGAAAATGAGAGGTTGAAGTTGGAGAGCATGTTAAAGGATCACAAAAAATTGTTGTACCCAACTTGCGAAGATGGCCATAAAAAGCTTGGTACCACCCTGGAATTGCTACAATGGAAGGCAGAGAGTGGTACTACTGACAAGTCATATGAAAATTTGCTGAAAATATTTAAGAAGCTGCTTCCAAGGGATAACGAATTGCCCTCCAGCACGTATGAAGCCAAGAAGGTTGTCTGTCCTCTAGGATTAGAGGTGCAGAAGATACATACATGCATAAATGACTGCATCCTCTATCGCGGTGAGTACGAGAATTTGAATGCATGCCCGATATGCGGTGCCTTGCGGTATAAGATAAGGCGAGATGACCCTGGTGAGGTTGAGGGCGAGCCGTGCCCCAGGAAGAGGATTCCTGCCAAGGTGATGTGGTATGCTCCGATAATACCACGGTTGAAACGTCTGTTCCAAAATAAAGAGCACGCAAAGTTGTTACGATGGCACAAAGAAGACCGAAAGAAAGACCTGATGCTGAGACACCCCGCTGATGGGTCGCAGTGGCGAAAAATCGACAGGGTGTTCCCGACGTTTGCAGATGACGCTAGAAACTTAAGATTTGGTCTAAGTACAGATGGCTTTAATCCTTTCGGGGAACAGAGCTCCAGTCATAGCACCTGGCCTGTGACTCTATGTATCTATAACCTTCCTCCTTGGTTGTGCATGAAGCGGAAGTTCATTATGATGCCAGTGCTCATCCAAGGTCCGAAGCAACCCGGCAACGACATTGATGTGTACCTGAGGCCATTGGTTGAAGAACTTTTAGAGTTGTGGCGTGATGAAGGGGTACGTGTGTGGGATGATCAGCACAAACAGGAGTCATTTGACCTACGAGCGTTGTTGTTTGTAACCATCAATGATTAGCCTGCTCTTAGTAACATTTCAGGACAGCCAAACAAGGGATACAATGCATGCACACACTGTTTAGATAAGACTGAAAGTATATATGTAGGTAACAAGAATGTGTACCCGGGTCATCGTCGATTTCTTCCACGTCAGCATCCCGTAAGAAAGGAAGGCAAGCATTTCAAAGGTGAGGCACATAACCGGCCGAAGCCTACCTGTCCTGATGGTGATGTTATATATGACATGGTGAAGGATTTAGAAGTAATCTTTGGAAAAGGTCCTGGCAGTCTATCTGTTCCGAATGACGCTGACGGACACGTACCCATGTGTAAGAAGTGCTCTATATTTTGGGAGTTACCCTATTGGAAAATCCTAGAGGTTCGCTCTGCAATCGACGTGATGCACGTGACGAAAAATCTTTGCGTGAACCTGCTAAGCTTCTTGGGGGTGTATGGGAAGAAGAAGAAAGATACACCGGCTGCAACACTGAACCATCAACATATGCACGAGAAGACGACAGACGACCACCTTAATCCAGAGAAGTATAAAGGTCCTGCCAGCTACGCTCTTACCAGAGAAGAGAAGGATATCTTTTTTGAAGTCCTGAGTAGTATCAAGGTCCCGTCCGGCTTCTCGTCGAATATAAAGGGAATAATAAACATGGCAGAGAAAAAGTTCCAAAACCTAAAGTCTCATGACTGCCACGTGATTATGACACAATTACTGCCGGTTGCATTGAGGGGGCTTCTACCGGAAAATGTTCGAGTACCCATTGTGAAGCTATGTTCATTCCTCAATGCAATTTCTCAGAAGGTGATCAATCCATTAACTCTAGAAAGTTTACAGAAAGATGCTGTCCAATGTCTTGTCAGCTTCGAGTTGGTGTTCCCACCATCCTTCTTCAATATTATGACGCACCTCATAGTTCACCTAGTCGAAGAGATTCAAGTTCTCGGTCCTGTATTTCTACACAACATGTTCCCCTTTGAGAGGTTCATGGGAGTCTTAAAGAAATACGTTCATAACCGTGCTAGGCCTGAAGGAAGCATCTCCAAGGGTTATGGAACAGAGGAGGTCATTGAGTTTTGTGTTGACTTTATTCCTGACCTTAACCCGATCGGTGTCCCTCAATCACGCCATGAGGGGAGACTGAGTGGAAAAGGAACGCTAGGAAAGAAAGCGTTCTGGTGTACCGACTGGGATTCTTTCAATCAAGCACACTACACAGTTCTACATAATTCGAGCTTGGTGGCTCCGTATATCGAGGAACACAAGAATACTTTACGCTCATTAATGGCTGATGAAGAATGCATTGAAAAAGAACACGTGAAGTCTTTCTGCGGGTGGTTGCATGCACGTCTCATTAATGACAACACTGTTGAAGAACAGCTATAATTGTTGGCCAGAGCACCATCTTCGACTATATTGAGTTATCAAGGGTACGAGATCAATGGGAATACATTTTACACGGCCGACCAAGATAAAAAGAGCACCAACCAAAACAGTGGTGTCCGCTTTGATGCAGCAAACAACAATGGGAAAAAGGACACATATTATGGTCACATAGAGCAGATATGGGAACTTGACTATGGACCTTCTTTCAAGGTACCTTTGTTCCGGTGCAAATGGTTCAACCTGCAAGGTGGGGTAAACGTAGACCCGCAGTACGGAATGACTACAGTGGATCTTAAGAATCTTGGGTACGAAACCGAACCATTTGTCCTAGCCAAAGACGTGGCTCAGGTTTTCTATGTCAAGGACATGTCTTTCAGACCGAAAAAAAGAAAAGATAAGCAAGCTGATACATCATACGATCAGCCAAAGCGCCACATAGTTCTTTCAGGGAAAAGAAACATCGTGGGAGTGGAGGACAAGACAGACATGTCAGAAGATTACGATAAGTTTCATGAAATTCCGCCCTTCAAAGTGAAAATTGACCCAAGCATCAAGTTAAATGAAGAAGATTGTCCTTGGTTACGGCGCAGGCGCAATCAGAAGAAAGGGACACACACGAAGAAAACGTGAAGGCTAGATAGGGATGTTGTTGGTGATGTGTAATAATGTATTCAACTTTTATGTAACTGTGTTCTAAAAAATCAGAAGAGAACTGTAAACTCAGAAGTATCACGCATACATCTTTATTTAATCCAGTTACATAGCCCGGGTCCATTTTTATTTAACCATAATACATCGGCGGAGCCCAGTCCCGGACATCGCCCCTCGCATCCAACAGGCCGGACATTGTCGCCGAGATCTGAAAAAATGAGGGGGAAATTTGATCAAACACCTAGGTAGGGGAGGGAGAGGGCAGCATCCTGGGTAGGGGACGGAGGGCGGTGTGGAGCCTCCTTATATATAAGCAAAACTGACCAAAACACACGGTTTCCCCGTCATACAGCCCTACGGTGCCTCGTGAGTGACTGCGTATCAAATGCACCGTAGGGCTGTATGACGGGAATCCGAATGCTTTGTATACTGCAAATCATCGCGTGGTCGTGAGCATGGCTACCACTTCCACCACCACTCCCACCTCCTCGGCAATTCATCATTGTGTCACCCTAATCCAGTGGTTGGATTCAACCTACCTGAGGCTTGTGTTTCCAACAGCGTCGTTGTGTTGTCCTTATTCACCGTCCTACAGGAGGTGACTCCAATGGCTGGCCGGTGAACAAGGACGAACACAATAATGTCAGGGAACATGCCAGCAGGTAGGCTAAATCCAACCATTAGATTCGGTGGCAAAGGTAGACGCTAGTTGTGTGCCGTTCGGCAAGACGTCTCTGATGTTCTACAACCGTCTGGCAAGACGTCACTGATGATCTGCAACCGTTTGGAACGGTCGTAGGTCATCAGAGATGTCTTGCCGCTGGTTGCCCAAAGATGCCTCTCCGAGTGACGCTGGAATGTTTTGTGTGAGTGAGTAACCTGTCTGAGTAGGTGGGCTATATATAGGGTCGCATGGCTTACGAAGTGGTCATGATAGTGCTGATCCGACGGCTCTGAAGCGCTCGAAAGAAACACACCGCTGATCCAACGGCTCACAAGCGTTTGAAAGAAACACACGATCCGTGTGATTCTTTAGTCCCGGTTGGTCACACCAACCGGGACTAAAGGCGGGCTTCGCGGTCACGACTCGTGTCTTCCCCCAGCGCTGCCCTAGCCACGTGTCCTCCCCTAGCGCTGCCTAGCGCTGCCCTGGGCACGTGTCCTTCCCCAGCGCTGCCCTGGAGGTCTTTATATATTGTCGCTGACGGGGTGGATCGTCTCCACGAGATGGATCCGCCACGCCCGCCGCAACGCCTTCTGGACGAGGTCGAGCATGCCGTTCGCCGTCGATTTCGACCACGCCGTGTAGAGATTTAAATTTAAATTTGCTAAGTGTAAATTTAAATTTGCTAAGTGTAGATTTAAATTTGCTATGTATTAGTGATACTTTTTGCAAATTTCTAAGAATGTTTTAAAAATAAAGAGATAATTATTACATTTTTTACATAATTAAATAGATAGATATAAAATAAATAAGAAAATGTATGATTTTCATAAATATTGGAACATTTAAATTAAACATAAAAGAAAAAAGAAACTAGAAAAACAAACTAAAAAAACAATTCAAAGTAGAAAAACAAACTTAAAAAACAGGAAAAGAAAACAGAAAAAGAAACTACAAAAAGAAAACAAGGAAAAAAAAGTAGAAAAGGCCTTTAGTCGCGGTTGGTAACACCAACCGGGACCAAAGGCCTGCTGGGCTTCGCGCGCAAATTTTCGCGGCCCAGACAGACTTTTGGTCCCGGTTGGTGTTACCAACCGCGACCAAAGGGTCTTTGGTCCCGGTTCGTGGCTGGAACCGGGACCAAAGAGTCTTCACGCGCGTTATGTGGTGGTTTTGGCCACCAAATTTTCTATCTCCCCCCAAATCGATCCGCACCTACGGCGAAGCCCTGCCCCTGCCGCCGCCGTCGCCCATCGCCCCGCCGTGTTCGCCGTCGCCCATCGCCCCGCGCCGTGGCCGCCCGCGTCCTGCCACGAGGTGCTGCCGGAGGCGCCCGCGGACTCTCCGACGACGCCGTCGCCCTCCCCTCCCCTGTCTCGATCGAGCTGCCCCCTGCTGCTGCATCGCCCCGCCATCGCCCTCCCCTCCCTTGCGCCTCCGCCGTCGAGGTGAGTTCTTCGATCTCCTCGTGGCCCCGCCGTCGCCCTCTCCTCCCCTCCCCTGGTAGCTAGGAGCACGGCCGCGGGGCGGGTGGCGGGATTGGCCGGGGCGCCACTGCGCGTGATTCCGGCCCCGCAGGTCGCCGTGCCGCGCCGTGCCGCTGCTGGATACCTACGCCATACCGTAAAATGGGAGCACTGCCCTCTGCAGGTCGCCGTGCCGCGAGCCGCGCCGCTGCTGGGCTCCGGGAGGCCGCCGCCGTCGTGGTGCGGTAGAGGAGGCCCTTTTTTTCAGTAGATTAGTTAGCAAAATTGTGTTAGCAATATTGTAGATTAGTTTTAAGTTAGTTGTAATTTAGTGTATTGTTAATTGTTAAATTGTGTTAGCAAAATTGTTGTAAATTGATGCAAAATTGTGTTAGAATTTTTTGTTAGATAAATTTTAGTTAAGAGCAAATAGAAATAAATTTTGTGTTAGATAAATTTTAGTGTGGAGATTAAAATTTTAGAGATTAAAATTTTGTGTGGAGATTAAAATTGTGGAGATTAAAATTGTAGAGATTAAAATTTTAGTGTAGTTGTTAGGAAATAGTTAAGAGCAAATAGAAATAAATTTTTTGTTAGATAAATTTTAGTGTGGAGATTAAAATTGTAGAGATTAAAATTTTGTGTGGAGATTAAAATCTAGTGTTAGTGCAAATCTAGTGTTAGTTTAGCAAATTAGCAACTTTTTTTGTTGTCTAGTTTAGTTAGTTTTCTTCATTGTTTTTTAGTGTTAGAAATGTAGTGTTAGTGTTTGGATTTTAGGAATGTTAGTGTTGGTGTGTTAGGAAATTATGCAAAATGAAAATTGTATGAAATTGTATGAAAGTGTGTTAGTGCTAGTGTGTTAGGAAATTATGCAAAATGAAAATTGTTAAGTAGTTGCTATAAATTTGTATTCACATTTTGCTAAGATGCAAATTATGGATATTCTTATTCTTTTTACAAAATTGATTGCAGGGACATTAGGCTATGGATCCAAATTGTCCGGACGCCGCCGGCAGAGACGAGGAGCGTGAAGAGCAAATGGATGCAGGAAGCCCGAAAGTCGCCGTTAGGGACATGGAGAAAGAAATAAGAATGTTTTAGATTATAGCAGGACGTGCAAGGGCGCCTAAAGGGCAAGAACATCTTGTAGGTGAAGAAAATCTTTTAAGTGATGAAGATTTCGCCTCCCAATTTCTGAACGAGTCCGGTCAGGGAGTTGAGGAAGAAGAAATTTGTAGAGAGGAGGAAGTTCCCTTAACAAACTCCGGCGAGGTATATTATGCCTCTGTTGACGATGACAGTACATGTATTATTTGAGTTGTATTGCAGTTATTAACGAATCATTTTTTTCTTTTAGCCCTCCGGATCGAGCAAATCATCCGCATCTAAAGGGTCAAAACTGCCGAAACGAGGCCCGTCGAAGCCGATGAAGGAGGGTCAGAAGATAATAATCGACATAGTTTCTGCTGGTGGCGAACCGTTGGAACCCTTAGAGTGCCGCCGTAAATTTATAAATCAATGCGGAGTTCTCGTTAGGGACATGGTACCGATCACATTTCAAGAATGGCATAAGCCGAAGGACGAGACCAAGGCAACTACTTATGTCGACGACAAAACAAAAGAGTTGCTTTGGGAGAAGATCTTGACAAAGGTCACCCTACCGCCAGATGTTGTAGAAAACGAGCCGTGGAAGAAGAAATTCGAGCAGTGGACTCTTAGCAAGATGGCCGATCAATTCCGGACCGCTAAGAAAAATTTGTGGAAAACTTATCTAAAGAAAAAGGAAGAAGATCCAGAATTCACTCCAGAATTCACTGGAGCACAAGTGAAGTTAAAAGACCAGTGGCCGACATTTGTGAAGCAAAGAGAATCGGAGGCCGCTGTGGCCCGATCGGAACAAAATAAGTTAAATGCTGCGAAGAAGATATATCACCACACTTTGGGGGCAGGTGGCTACAAGGCTGCCGTGCCTAAGTGGGAAGCCTTTGAAGCAAAACTGCTTGATAACGGGTCATTCCACAGACAGCGGACTGGCCCGAAAGGTCCAAGTTTTGGTTGTTTGCGCATGGGGCAGGGTTGGACCCGGTGACAGGGCTGATTGTTCCTCAGGGAAAATGGAAGGAGAAAATTGAGTATATAACCAAAGAACTTGTGAAGGCAATTGATCTAGTTCGAAGAGGACTGTACGTGGTCGACAGAGAGAAAGACGAGCTGTCACTCGCACTCGGGAATCCTGAAAAAGTTGGACGAGTACGAGGCTATGGACCCGGAGTTAATTGGGGACAAGGTTTTCCGGCAGACGCTCATAATTATAGAAGCCGTGAGAGAAAGAAGAAGGAGGACAGAGACCGGTTATCGGCATTGGAACGCAAGGTGCAGCAGCTAGAAAGGGCATCTCAGCGGCAGCTAGAAAGTCCTGAAATCGAAGCCGCCCCATCTAATCAGCGGAAAAGCAGCGTGGGTTCCACGCATGTAGAACATTCTGAACTTGAAGCGCCGGCGGCTCACTACCCCGTGGATGGTATCACGGAGAAGACACCATGTGTGCTACATATGTCGTGAAGAACATGTCCTTCAAGGTGGCGGTCGGCTATGCTTTACCAAATCACCTGGAGAAAGTTACCATCTCGGCGGGATTCCAGCTGGCTATGCTCGTGTCGGGGTGGATGACGTTGTGCCGTTATATGCTGATCTGAATCTTGACATTCCTGGAGGTGACGACGAGAGGACACTGGGAGAAGCCAAGCGGCATATCGTTCTCTGGAAGAAGGAAGACATCATGTTTCCAAACTTGCCGCCAAGGCCACCGACTCCTCCGAGTAGGAGTCCCCCACCTCAAGATCCGCCCTCCCCACCTCAAGATCCACCCTCCCCACCTCAAGATCCACCCTCCCCACCTCGTGACGACGTGGGGAGGCCAGCGCGAGTCCATCGCCCGCGCGGTCGCAGCAAGAGACTGTGCGCACTGTTTCGCGGAAAGTGAAGGCCCCGTCGACATATACACAGAGGTGCGCTTTAAACTACCCGCCAGAAACTCGAGAGGAACGCGAGTTGCTAAAGCCTCTTCCAAAGAGGTCTTACGACTTGACTCGAGAGGAACTCGACGAGTCGGTGCGTGCCGATGTGAAAAAACAGTTGGGACCAAAACAGCGCCCGCAGAAGGAGGTAGTACCACAGGAAAAAGTTGACAAATTGATAAAAAATATATCGCGTGGACCGCCACCGCCACCGTCACCGCCACCGCATGACTATGACCGTGTTCTTTTGAAGACAATTAGTGAAGATAAGGAGGAGAAGACGGCGGCATATCGCCGAAAGAGAAAGCAGATGCTGGAGAGGCAGGAGATGGAGAAGCAGGAGAAGGAGGCGGCATTTCGCCTAAAGAGGCAGCAGCTGAAATCCGGGAAACAAGTGGCCCAGCTCGGAGAACATGCAAATCAGTCGGTCCCCGCGCTCAAGGTGATGCCGGAAAAGGTAGTAGACCAAGAGACTTTTCGCATAGACGATCCGGCCCCACAGAGTATCAGTATGCATGGACATGGGTCTACGGGAGCACCCTGGTCAGACCTGAGCACGTCAACTCTCTGACAACACAAATGCGCCGCTTGCATACGTGGTACGAGAAAGCCGTAGAGGCCAAGCATGACGCTATCTGGCTTCAAGTCAGGAAAGAGCATTTCTTCAGGGAATATGCTATGTATGTTCGTTTTCGGAAATTTTTCAATTATTCAACCAAGACGCCCTCGACAAATCCCTCGTCAGTTGCTATTGTTTGTAAGTGATTTAGTTTTGCGATTTAATTAAGTCTCTAGCTCAGCTCGTTCGTTGCCAATTATCTAAATATATTATTTTGTACGCTATTATGCAGAATGAAGATCAACGAATGCAAAGATGCCCGAAACTATGCTGTTGGGTTCATTGACCCATATTGGGTTCATTCAGTTGTTGTGCAGTACAATCCCGAAGTCACAGAGAAAGCTTGCTCCGGTATTTAGTGAAACAAAATACCTGCGCAGAAATACTTTTTCCCTACAACTTCAAGTGAGTGTTACTGTACCTTCTACACATTCTATTTTTTTTCATCCCGGTTTAGTGTAATCGATGAGTCATGGACATATAAACGCGTGCAGATTCCACTGGATTTTGCTAATCATTAGAGTTGACCAAGGAGTCGTTCAAGTCATGGACTCGTTAAGGAAAGATATGGAAGAGTGGGACGACTGAGACAAATGCTTGACAGGTAATTTCAGTCATTATTGCTCTATATCGACCTCTTTCGTTCATTTTGTGATATCAAGTAATTAATAACTCTTTCATATTTTCTTTTGCCGGGCAGGGTTTGGGAACGGTTTAAGGTGAAGTGTCCAGGGAAGTGGAAAAAGCAACTGTATTTTTATGAAACCAAGGTAAGTAGTAGTACATATATATGTCTGCGCAACTCTTTAATTAGTTTCAATACCATTATCGTGCTTGATTGTTATTTTGATGATATTCTTTTTTTGTAAAGTGGTGTCTGAGGCAGCAAGTCGGGACTAATTTATGCGCATATTACGTTTTCGAGTACATTCGATATTTTGTCAATGAGCGGGATAGAAAAATCAGAACAGAAAACGTACGTATACACTATTCGCATATTGTGTTGAGTTCCATTCATAATTTATTTTAGGATGATTTCAAACAGCTCACACATATATATTCTTATATTGATCTAGATGGAACGAGAGCGGGACCGACTCATACCATCGAAGCGCCTAAAAGCAATTCAAGAGGAATTGGCGGGATTTTTTAACAAGGAGGTCCTGAGGAAAGACGGAGAATTTTATCACCATGATACTTATTTGCCCGCCGTGTGAGAAACGTGATGTCGGTGTAGTCAAAACTTGTGGGCTATGTATGTATGAATCAAACGTGACCTCGGTGTATTGTATATATGCTTTATTATGTGTATGACTTTATGTGTATGACTACTTGTTGTCTGCGCAACGTGATCTTCGTAAAAAATAATTAATTGGAAAACAAAAAATGGAAACCCTAAACCTAAAAAATAAATTAGCAGGAAAACAAAAAGCAGGAACTCTTTGGTCCCGGTTGGTATTACCAACCGGGACCAAAGGGGTGCCCGCCATGCGCGCCCAGCGCAGCCCACGTGGAGGCCCTTCCATCCGGGTCGTGGACACCCGGGACGAAAGGCCACCCCCTCTAGTTCCGACCCTTTAGTCGCGGGTGCAGAACCGGGACGAAAGCCCCTCTGGACCCACGACTAAAGGCCTTTTTTCTTAGTAGTGGGTATGGATAATACTTATTTCATCAGTTACCTGAGCCTAACAAGCGGTGACGAGCGATAGATAAGCAGGCCTGCCCCTCGATCGAAAAGCCCATTTTCGGTCGGACGTCATCGGCGTGACAAGATCGCACAGCGCGGACGACGACCGCTGCTGCAACGGCAGCCAATTACCCACCGCTACGTGCAGGGCCATGCATCGGCCGGTGGTCGACGTTGGCGCCTTGTCTCCGGCTGCCACATGCACGCACGCCGTGGAAGTTCCTGTCTTCCCACGCACGGCTGGGTGTTGACAGTTGCAAGTGGTACGGCCGACCTGACCGATCCAGAATAGAAGTATCCATCCATCTATTCTGAGGAAGAGGTCGATCGCCCACTCGCCATCACCCGGATGCCTCTGCCTCTGCCTCTGCATGCTTGCGTGTGAAGCTACGGGGACGAGCTCCAGAAGCCCGGCTGGTAGACGAAAAGTAACAGTGAAAGTGAGGGCCAATAATAAAGGCGAAAATTACCGAGGAAGCAGCTACTCCTGCTCATGTCATCAGTCGCTGTCAGTGGTGGAGCTTTCTGCGATATCTCGTTGGAAAGGTGTTTTGTCTCTAGGTCATGGCTTCATTAAGCGTTGGTGCCGTAGGCCGTGGTGCTTCTCCGCGTACTGTATCTGCCGTTTGTGATGCCTAGTAGTCGGTCCTGTGCTGGATCTCCTTTTTGTCTAGAGTGAACGCTGGAGGATCCGAGGGTAATCATGCTACTACGGGTAGGGGTAGGCCGTCCAAAAAAGGGATCGGAGGTACGAGGAAGAGCACCAATGGCATCGATCGTCGCTGGTGGAGTACGCGATTAGTTGGAGTCTGGTGGATCTCCTACTGTATATAGCTTTGTCCCTGCAGGGCCCTTCGCTTTCGACGCACTACTGACTGACCTACGCCTTTCCAGCTAGCTGCGCCGGCGAATTGGCGATTAGTTTGGAGGGGGCTTGAATGCTCCATGATCGAAGCAAGCAGCAGGAGTTGATGTGTGTTTAAAGGTTTGCTTCTTTTTTTGGGTGCGAAAACACAACTCCATGTTTAGATTACATACGAACAAACTTGGTAGAACCCTTGCTTGGGGCCTAAACTTAGAATAACAATGCTCCAACTTGATCTACATGCAATTTTCTACAAGCAGAATGCAGTGGATGTCAAGCTGGCGTGTCCATATCTACGCACGTACGCACGCGCACCTAGGACGGATCTTTCCAGGTTTAGACCCTCCAAATCGGGAAGCCGCCAGTCGGCCAGTGTTCCGCAAGTTTATTCACCGTCACGCTCCCAGGGCACGAAAAATATTTGTATCGTCATCCTTCGATCAGATTTTTATATTTGGAAGCTCAGCCAAAACGTAGGCATACGCCCACCCAACGAGAACTAATTCGTGATGGGTCGGTCCATCTACTGTAGGCCGGTGACGACAGTACGGCCATGGATTTGGTCACATGCATCCAGCTAGCTCAGCTGCAAGCCCGGCAGGCCGGCACGACATGGCGCCGTCGGCGATGGCACGCCACTGCGGCCAGAGGCGTAGCTAGGCCCCAGGCTACACTGGCCTTGGCCTGGGGCGTGGCAGCTCGTTTCTTTGTTGCTGTAGCTATTTTGTTACTGTTCCACACTGTTCTGCACTGTACCATGAGCTTGGCCTGGGTCGTTGCTCGATCCTAGCTACGCTACTGACTGCGGCGGCATTTTGAATGTACCATGAGAAACGTGTGACAGCGAACCCAACTATTTAGAGCATCTCCATCAGCACCCCGTAGAGCCAGGAGCGGATGCAAGTAAAAGCTAGTGGGGGCCTTGGCCCCACTCAAATTTTAAAATCCAATAGAATTTGTTCATTTCTTAGAAGAAAATGGTTATAAATATTTGAACTTATAGAAGAAATGCTCCCAATCACATAGTGTACCCGCTCTCAAAAAAACTTTCTGGGTCCACCCCTGCGTAGAGCACCTCAAAACCTAATGGAGGCCGGACACCAAAATTCTTATTTGGTCCTTCTAGCTTCCTCACTAGCCGCCGCCTCAAGTTTGGAAATATGTCCTCCTCTTTATTATCTCTATAATGTATTATTATTCAAAAAACGTCATGTTGTTCAGAGCTTAAGCCCGGTCGACATATGTAACCATCTCCAAAAAAAATACTGACATATATCCATGGATTCACTGTTTTTTGTCACAAGGTAAAAGGATGGGCGCCCCACATTGGCATGACTTCATGACTATGTCTCCTCATGTAACATGTAAACTCCGAGAAATAAACTCCGCTCCTTTTTAAATGTACATATTCAAGCAGAGACTCGCTCCTCCCGATGAATGTTAAAACAAACAATTCACATCTTTGTATTTTCTCATAGTTACATGATTTCAAAATTCATATTATCTTGTCTCGCTTCAGATCTTGCAACGGCCATCACACAGTTATTTCGTTGCTCCAACACATCGTCACTAGCAACATCGGTCGCATGACACCGGTCACGGGCGCTCTTCCGCCCGTAGCCCCGTACTCACCAAACTCATTGTCTTTCCTGACATATATCCATGGATTCACTGTTTTTTGTCACAAGATAAAAGGATGGGCCGGCGCCCCACATTGGCATGACTTCATGACTATGTCTCCTCATGTAACATGTATTCAACCATCGGTATCAGGAAGCTCTGATTATGTTATTCTTTTTCTAATGAAGTACTTTGTTTGGTTTGCTGCTGTTTCGAATTCAAAATCCAAGCGTAAGGGGTTTGTTCTCGCCGCCCTGTTGATGCTTCGCTGATGCCGCTGGTGGAGCGAGGTAGCTGCACCCAACAATGTGGATACTGAAGCTAGGGTAATCAACGGCCTGGGTGGACGTCATTCGGAAAACAATATCCATCAATCATGGAAGCGGAGTGGAAAGAACGGAAGAGGCCACCGTACCTGCAAGCCCTATCACGTGGAAGATCCGGCGAGAGAAAGGAGAGAGTCGCCGCTGCAGGGAAGGGGAGCGGTCGCGGCTGAGAGGCACACCGCTAGATGGAGGGCGGAAGGAGGATTTCGTCCAGTGGCTATGTCCGTCAGTCAAGCTTTGATCCAATGGTCCGGGCAAACTGAGAGCTTGGCTACTTGGGAAGATGTCCATTATTTGTAACGACGTTTCCGCGTGTCTCAGCTTGGGGTCAAGCGGAATTCTAAGGAGAGGGGAATGTTAGCAATGACATGCAGGGCCCACAGGCAGAGGTGCTAAGAGAGAAGCGAGCGAGGAAGGAAAGCTCGCGTTACCCACTTACTCGTGCAACGTCTGGCAGAGCGGCTGAGCTGGCAGTTTGCGATTGGCTCGCTATATAAGGACGACGAGACACTGTAGTTGGTGGCGAATAGATGGTGGTTTCGGCCTCGCCTTACTTTTGGCTTGTAAGTGGAATTCGAATTATGTCATCTCTGTAATAGAAATCCTCCGTACTCTCGAATCCCTAGCTTCCTGTTAACAATCACATCACACATACCTTCGATATAGGACCGCTTAATCATATCTTTGACATTCATCATCCATGGCTATAAGAAATGGCTCAAGATATTTGATGTGCATCTACTGTGTGCCCGATTACTTGCCTTTCGACTGTTTATTACTTGAGACATGGGAGACCTCAAAGTGCAAAAACCTCCTATGCTTTACTACTGCTGGTACCACTCCATTTGGTTCCTCATAAATATTCTCAATACATGTTATATACATAATACATTCGCTAGTCACATGTGAAATTTATACTCCATGCCTAACATTTGTTTGTTGCTTCGTTGGAGAAAATTGTAGGATCAGATTTTGTCGTACACCATTATGGCGATTCTTGTTTTGTTATATCTAAAGCCAAGATCTACAAGAAGACCACTTTTTGTGTGTGTTCCGGATAACTGTGTTGATGCCTTCCACAAGGAGGACTTGTCCGACGGCCGACAGGGAGTCGCTTTGTATCTGCAAGAAAGAGTGCTCAAGAAAAAACGCATTGCAACTGTCAAAGGGTGTCATGTAATAAGTAACAAGTAAGTAGTACTCCCTCCGTTTTTAAATGTAAGATCTTTTAGGTATTTCACACGTTGACTAGATACAGACTAAAATGAGTGAACGTATACGCTAGAATGTGTCTAGATACATGTACATACATGTGAATCTGGAAAATGTCTAAAACATCTTTTATTTATAAACAGAGGGAGTAGTAATTAAGAAGAAGCAATATTCGAAAGAAAAAAAGTGAGAACAAGCCGTGACGAGCAAGAGATAAGCAGGCTTGGCCCTCGATCGAAAGGCCCATTTCCGCTCGGACGTCATCGGCATGACAATGTCGCGCGGCGCGGACGACGACGACCGTGTACGAGACTACGAGAGCCGTCCCAGCCAGAGCGATCGCATGCGCTCCTCTATTATTTCGTCTTCGAAATCTCCTCCACGCCACGTACGAACACTGCTGTGCTAAGTCGTCGCCTTCTTCTACAATTTATTTGCACTCTGTATCCGGCGACCGCAGCAACGGCAGCCAATTACCCACCGCTACGTGCAGGGCCATGCGTGTCGACGTTGGCGCCTTGTCTCCGGCTGCCACATGCACGCACGCCGTGGAAGTTCCTGTCTTCCACGCACGGCTCGGTGTTGACGCACGGTTGCAAGTGGTACGGCCGACCTGACCGATCCAAAATACAGTAGAAGTATGTACGTACATCTATTCTGAGGGTGAGATCGATCGATCTGCAACCTCTCTCCATCAGCCACTCGCCATCACCCGGCCGAATGTCTCTGCATGCATGCTTGCGCGTGAAGCTACGGGGACGAGCTCCAGAAGACCGGCCGGTAGAAGTATACGAATAGTAACAGCGAAAGTGAGGGTCAATAAAGGCGAAATTACCGAGGAAGCTACGCCTCACGTCATGTGTCGCTGTCAGTGGTGGAGCTTTCTGCGATCTCGTTGGAAATTAAGGTTTTGTCTCTAGGTAATGGCTTGATTAAGCGTTGGTGGTGCCGTAGCCCGTAGGCCTTGCAAGTGGTGCTTCTCTGCGTACTGTATCTGCAGTTTGTGATGCTGGTGACCGGTCTAGCGGCCCTTCTCCTTTTGTCTAGATGCTGGAGGATCCGAGGGTAATCATGCTACTAGGAGTAGGGCGTCCAAAAAAGGGGAGGTACGACGAAGAGCACCATGGCATCTATCGTCGCTAGGTCTCGCTGGTGGAGTACGCGATTAGTTGGAGTCCCTGCAGCTGCAGCTCCCTTCGCTTTCGTCGCACTGACTGACTGACCTACGCCTTTCCAGCTAGCCTCGGCGAAATTGGCGATGGTTTGGAGAGGGCTTGAATGCTCCATGATCGAATCAAGCAGCAGGAGTCGATGTGCCGTTTAAAGTTTCGGAAAGAGGCGCCAAAGTTGCTTCTTTTTTTGGGTGCGAAAACACAACTCCCTGTTTAGAGATAAGAACAAACTTAGTAGAACGCTTGCTTGATGCCTAAACTTAGAATAATAATGCTCCAACTTGATCTACATGTAATTTTATACAGCAGAATGCACTACTGGACGTCAAGCTGGCGTGTACATATCTAAATTAACACGCACACGCACCTAGGACGGATCCGGCCAGGTTTAGACTTTAGACCCTCCAAACCGGGAAGCCGCCAGTGTACCGCAATTTTTTCTTCGTCATCCTTGGATCGGATCTTTCTATTTGGAAGCTCTGCCAAAGCGTAGGCACACCCACCCCAACCACGATTATTCATAGTGGGTCGCTCCATCCACTGCGGCCGGGTGACAACAGTGCCGCTATGTATTTCGTCACATGCATCCGGCTAGCTCAGCTGCGGCCTGCGTATTTTTTGACAAATATGACACTTTTGAGCAACTAAACAAGTATATGGCATCTTTTCAAACTATTTTTAAATCTACCCTTTTGACGCCAATTAGGATGGAGCCGAACTTGGCGCCATCCTCTTTTGTCATCGGAACTCACATAATTTTCCTAAGGACTTAAAATCTTTTAAAAAGGAGTCGATGTCTTAGAGGATGGAGCCGACATGTACAGGGTCAGCTCCATCCACTCTGGAGCCGACCTCAGGGGCCATATTTGAAAATAGTTTTCTATAGTGGCCAGAACTAAGATTAGTTTTGCTAACAGGCCATATTGGACAAAAAAAAATACGCAGCCTGCTGAGGCCCGGCACGGCGCCGTCGGCGATGGCATCCTACTGGGCAGCATTTTGAAATGTACCATGAGAAACGTGTGAGACCGATCCCCGAACTGCTTAGCGATACAAAGGAAAGACATGTCCATCAGCAGTGCATGACCTTTTTGGTTCAAAGGAATTGAAAACCATAGGAATAGAAAAAAAGTAAAAATAGAATGTCATGACATGTGGAATCAGAAACTAAAAACATAAAACCAGTCACACTAGTTGTTTAGTTGCAGCACAGGCAAAAGGTAGAAATTTTCTATATAGTTGGGTACAAATCATAATTGTCATAAACTCTTAGGAATTTTTCCATAAGGTCTAACCTCTTGCTAGAATTCTTATGGGGATTGTAGTGTAGAAAATCATGCCGTAAGAATTTTGGAGAATTCATTCCTTTAAATCAAATGGACTCCATAGAAAAAATCTTAAGGAATGGAATCCTATGAATTACTTTGAAGATCTTTTGAACCAAAGAGGCCCCCAATGACAGATGGTACTCCAGGAAAGACACCATTAATCTCCGTGGACAGCCGGATAAGGAAGATCGACAGTTCTACATGCAAGCAGATGCAATTTGGCCCACCGTTTCACGGGCGTTCTACGAGCTCTTTTGATTTTTGTAATCGCGTTTTTTCTATTTCCTTTTTCCAATTTCTTTGGTTGTTAGCATTTTAATTATGTAGAGGTCGGGTGTAAGATACTATGTATGTGTGTGATGATATAAGTAACATAATGTTATTTATAAAAAAGATGCAGTTTGGAGTTCAACCCGATAAAATTTGTTCTTCTAGTTTAAAAATTGAAACTGGTGGAAGTCTACGAAAGAAACAACTTTACTTATTTAAAATCCTCATATCATGAGTCTTTCTTCAATAATCCCCATCCTTGTATCTCCTCATGGTTACACGTTTCAAAAGTCTTATTGTGTTGTCTCGCTTCAGATCTTGAGAAGAGGCAAATCTTTTGGCTCCGTTTGAAACATCGGTAGTATGACACCGAGCACGGGCGCTCTTCCGCGGTTCCGCCGGTAGTCCCGGTACCCGCCTAACTCATTGTCTTTCATGATGGATATAGGAGTACGTACGGGGGTTTGTAAGAGAAAAGTTTATTTAGTGATGGGAAAGAATGGATTCATGCACACCTATATTGGTATTTCTTTCATAGTAGTAAACAAACGACTGAGAATCTAATTCTGACACAACAGCTGCGAGAATTAGTCTTGATTCTCTCCACCCATGCGCCACTCAGTGAACATACTAGCTAGATCGTGCAACTAGGGTAAACTATGCGAGATACTAATAATCAACCAACAAATGCCGAAACTCCATCCCACTTGGATACAGCAAAACTGGAAAACAAATGTCCATATAATACCACGTCGTTTCGTCGGTTCCGAAGAAAGAAAGAGTACACAAAACTTAAAACAAAGGCCGCAGGAGTCAACTGGATCTGTAGTCGTAAATCTCAGTGCTTAGTGCTATGTCGACTCTCGCGGCAAAGCGCCAGAGGTTGAGCATAACGAACAAGCCGCCAACGTGAAGTGTATATCATTCTGAGCACACCCACATACGGACAGATGGTGCCAGGTTTAGTTTTGACCGTACGTTCAATTGGGAAAACCCTAGCCGCGCGCAAGCGTCCTTCGTTCTTATCACCGTCGCCGCCGCGAACAGACGCACATGGGCGGGACGAGAAGCCACTGCCGCACATGGGCGCAGCATTGCAGGGCCAACGCATCGGTAGTCTGCGACTCTGCGTGCACCGCGGTATATATCTGAATAAAATTACCACCTCCAGTGTCCACACATTTATTCGTTTTATTTAAAAGAAGGGCGTGTTACCCGCTCGTCAGTCAAAAAAATCGAAAAAAATCAAAACAAACTTTGTACTTGTATACGAAAGCTAAATTAAACCCTAAACTTTGAATTCTGAAAATTAGAACTTTAAATTATCAAATCCCCGAGGCCCTCTCCTCTCTCCCCATCCTCATCCGTCCTCGCACCCCAGTACGCCCGGACCAAGCTGAGCCCGCCTCGCTCCCCTCTCCCTCCCTTGTGAGTCACGAGTCACACTCGCCGGAACGCGTGGAATTGGGCAAATCAAAGGCTTCTTCCCTGACTTCGACAGGGGTTCACCGCACTGAGTTCGTCGCGTCTGAACTTCCCGCCTTCTGTGAGGAAGCACAGGACATCATGATGAGACACCCGCATCGTTTGGCACCGTTCCTGCAATCTCTTGTGTCCTTTCCTCTAGCACTTTCGCATTGTGCACCGTCGGTCCGTCGCCCTCCACAACAGAAGTGCACAATTGTGAGCCCCTCCGCCGCAAGCGTCCGTAGCGTCGCCCATTTGAGGCTCACGTGCGTCTGGTTCGTCTAACGTGCCCCCGTAATGGCCCGCACGCCTCCAATCGTCGTTGTCGTGTCCACTGTCGGCTGACATCAGCGGACTCGTTGGTACGGGGTTAGAGATATTTATTCAGGAGAGAGATTAGTGGTGGAAGATGTACATGACAAGCGACGAATTATTTAATTTTAATTAGAATTCCATAGTTCAGGTGTCAATTTTCAGAATTCAAAATTTAGGATTCGATTTACACCATGTACATATTCAACAAGGTTTGTTTTGTACTTCTTCAGAGAAAATCCATCTCAGATCCTTGACCCATCCTCTTCCTTTTGGTTCGAGTCTTCCTCCATCTCAAACCGACAAAACCTAAGGGTGTGTTTGGATCTCGCGCTCAACGTGCCCAGCCAGGCAAGGAAATTCTAGCTCGGTCGAGCTATAGCCTATAGAGGCAATGCTTCTTATTTGATTTATTTGGCTAGCCACCACTAAACCACGTATGAACGAGCAGTTACTGTTTTGATAGACTTCCGCTCAATTCTTGCCGACGAAGGCTAGCCGAATTGGCTCGCCCGGCAGGACGATCATTTTCTAGCCCACGCAGGCTAGCTTGCCAGGCAAAGCTAGTTTCTTTCTTCTCTACCAAACGGCTATCCTAGCTTAGCAAGGCTAGGATTAGGCTTGCTCGAGATCCAAACGTACCCTTAATCGCGTCGTCGCCAAGCTCCCATACACTGACAGGCAGCACTCATCACGCACTCCGTCGAGGTTCCATGCACCCAGACCAGTCGCCCAACTCGTTGACCGCCCTACAATACTGATGCCACTCGCAAGATCCCATTGGTAGATCGTCATCACGCGTGAAACTCAATTCGCAGATCCAATCCATTCATTCACCAACGAGCCAGTGCCATGACACGGTTGTCAGTCACTGCCATCGCATTCACACGGCGACGACGCGCAAAAACAACCGTGGACTGGCGGGCCACGCGCAAAAACAACCCCGTGCCTCCCCAGTAAACTTCGCGAGGGCCAGGATAAATACGGCCAGCCACTATTCACAATCGTCCATCCATCCGCGCGTGAAGCGAATCATCCCCGCCGCTGCCGAGCCCAGAAATAGCCGCAGAATCCGCCCCCATCACCGCCACCGCCGGCAGCTCCCCTCCACCGCGTCGCTTTCCCCTATTTATACCCGGACCTCCCCGCCCCTTCTTCCCTAGGCAGGCGCACATCCAGCCCCTGCCCCCTTTCCCTTTAATTTCTTTCCCCCCAATAAAATCACCCGATTCCTTCCCGCCCCAGATTATTCCCCTCTCCACGCCCAGGGGAAGGAAGGAAAGAAGGGAATCCATCCATATATACACTTCTCCGATCAGACGGAAGGCACCACCGCGCCGATTTGATCCTTCCGCCATCCGCGGGCCTCGGTTGGTTGCGTTGCGTTGCGTCGTCCGGGAGGAGAAGAAGCAAGCAAGAGCAGCTGCCTCGCGGGATTGGCATCTTGGTTGCCTAGCACTCGCACGGCAGCACCAGCAGCAAGACAACGGCGTCGTCCAAGAAGATGCGGGCGCTGGAGGACGACCTCTTCCCGTCAACCCCCGGCAAGGTGAAGATCGAGCGGGCGGGGGGCGCGATGAACCGGCAGCTGCACCGCTGCTTCGCCTCCACCTCCACCATGTTCCTCTGGGCGCTCTTCCTCGTCGCCATGACCGCCTCCTACCTCAGCTTCCAGTCCTTCGTCGACACCTCCTCCAAGTACTTCGCCGCCTCCTGGGGCGGCCTGCACTGGGAGCGCCAGATCCGCGCCTCCGCCGCGCCCCGCCGCCCGCCCGGCTCCGCGCACGGCGCCGGCATGTCGGTCCTCGTCACGGGGGCCTCCGGGTTCGTCGGCGCGCACTGCGCGCTCGCGCTCCGGAAGCGCGGGGACGGCGTCGTCGGCATCGACAACTTCAACGCCTACTACGACCCGTCCCTCAAGAAGGCCCGCAAGGCGCTGCTGGCCTCCCACGGCGTGTACGTCGTCGAGGGCGACATCAACGACGCGCGCCTACTCGCCAAGCTCTTCGACGTCGTGCCCTTCACCCACGTGCTCCACCTCGCCGCGCAGGCGGGCGTGCGCTACGCCATGGAGAACCCGGGGTCGTACGTGCACTCCAACGTCGCGGGGCTCGTCACCCTCCTCGAGGCCTGCAAGAACGCCGACCCGCAGCCGGCGCTCGTCTGGGCCTCCTCCTCCTCGGTGTACGGCCTCAACGACAAGGTGCCCTTCTCCGAGTCGCACCGCACCGACCAGCCGGCGTCGCTCTACGCCGCCACCAAGAAGGCCGGCGAGGAGATCACCCACTCGTACAACCACATCTACGGCCTCTCCGTGACCGGCCTCCGCTTCTTCACCGTGTACGGGCCGTGGGGCCGCCCCGACATGGCATACTTCTCCTTCACCCGCAACATCCTGCAGGGGAAGCCCATCACCGTGTACCGCGGCAAGAACCACGTCGACCTCGCCCGCGACTTCACCTACATCGACGACATCGTCAAGGGCTGCCTCGGCTCCCTCGACACCGCCGGCAAGAGCACCGGCACGGGCGGCAAGAAGCGCGGCCCGGCGCCCTACAGGATCTTCAACCTCGGCAACACCTCCCCGGTCACCGTGCCCACCCTCGTATCCATCCTCGAGAAGCACCTCCGCGTCAAGGCTAAGAAACACGTGGTGGAGATGCCCGGCAACGGCGACGTGCCCTTCACCCACGCCAACATCTCCCTCGCCAGGCACCAGCTCGGCTACAAGCCCACCACCAACCTCGACGCCGGCCTCAAGAAGTTCGTCAAATGGTACCTCTCCTACTACGGCTACACCAGGGGATCCAAGAACTTGTGACTGCCGCTTCCTCCCCCTCATGCTGATTCTTTAATTCCTCGTCGGCCCGGCCCTCGCGGTCGCGGCGGCCGCCGCTCCCGGATGGGTCAGACATTTTTAGACGCAACGCAATGCATATACCCGATGGATCATCAAACATTTGTCTCGATTCTTTTGGGGAATTTGTTTTAGGGCGTTCTCCGATGAAGAAAAAAAGGAAAGAAAAATGTTCCGTATTGAATTCTTTCTTGGTGCCGACTGCCGAGACGATGGTGGAAGAAGAAAGCAATGGAGGACGACAGACAGCTCTTTTCTCATTTCATTTTCTTTTTTTCTCCCTCTATTCATCCCCATGTTCATCTGTAAAGTAGCCCTCCATGACAGCATCTCAAACTTTTTTCAATTAATTATTCGATGTAATCTCGCTGACGTGGTTCTAGTAAAAACGAAGCTGATCGATTGGCTTATCTGATCACCGGTTTGAAATTTCGAATCGGGCGGTCTGTTTTTTTTTGCCGTTCCGATTACCGCTCCGTGAAGATAGCGCGGGTCACCGGAGTGGCAGGTGCTGTAAATCGGCGGCGCAACGGTGGCGTATTTGTTCCGCTTCCGGCGCCGGCGTGATAGAGATAAGCTGTGACGGGAGGGGGCCCTCGAAGCGCGCGAAGTGGCCGCCAGCTGTCTCCCGCGTCGCGCGGGTCGCTGGCACTGCCTGTGGGCCCAACGCGGCTCCGATTGCTCCGGCGGGCCCACGTGGTGGCCGTCGCTGGCGGTGGGGCGCGGCTGTCGATTGGTCGGTGGATGGGCCTGGCGCACACGTGGGGCACATGGGTGGGGCCGTCAAACGCGGAGGTGAGGGGAGGGGATGTGGACTCGCGACTTCTTTCTTCAGGCTGAGCTGTATCCGAACCGCATTTTTTTGGAACAGAAAATATACGGTTTGTTATGGGAGATATTTTATGATTTTTGTTGCGGTCACCGGAGATTTGTTCCTCCAGATCTACCATCAGTTCGCGAGTAGTGCCATGGTCTGCGGTGCGACACATGGGCGGAAACGAATAAGATAAGGCGGCTTGTCTCGCTTGTGGCACGAGTGGGATACGATTAGATTATGTCATCACGCTAATCCTTCAACATGTTGTGCACGATCACACTAGTAATTATCACCTTCCACATAATGTCAACACTATATTCTAACTGATGCCGAACAATAGCCTACTGGAGCACATCAAAAGGATGTTTTTTTGCAAACCTAGCCTCAGTGGCGAAGCTAGCACGTAGATTCACTAGGTTCAGTCTCTTGTTTATAGTGTAATTTTTCACTATTAAGCAATGGACAATGTTAGAATAGTAAAGCATATTATGTAATTTATTGGGTTCATCTGAACCCAATGCTTGTGAAGCGGCTTCGCCACTGCGCCTTCTTCTCTGCTTGAGTATTTGAAATTATCATCACAAATATAGATCATAGAGGATAGATATCATCGGCTAGATAGTATCACTTGGTGTATGGGTGACCATTAATTTTATAGTTCACCTTTAGAGAACGGTCGTCCGAAAGCGTAGAGAACATCGGAGAGCGCTGAAGAATATTGATATCATTGTGAGAAACTGCCATGTTGAGAAAAGAGTGATTAATCTAGACTTCAAGTATGACAAAGCTCAATAACCTGCCTATGGTATGATGGTTAGGAGGGTGGTTGTATCCTAGCCCACGAGAGTTCAAATTTCAGATTTAACATTAGTGTTTCTCATTTAGCGGAATAGACGCCCGTAGTGACTTCGTCAATCTCAAGACCCGACCATCGGCTCAGTTTTTCGGAGATGCTCAAAGGGGTAGAGTGTGCATGCGTGCGTTCATAGGGGTGAGTGTGTGCACGTGTATGTGAGCGTATGAGTTGTACTGGGTTTCGCAAAAAGAAACTATGACCACACTCTCCAACATGTCTCTTATATCGCCTTTGCCAAGCAAATGGTCAGCTGTGCAATTTATACTTCCAAGCATGCGACGAAATTTTCTTAACTCGTTAATCGACAAAATTCGGGTAGTGTGAGCAACATTTGGATCTCTCAAGTAATTCGGTCCAAACATCTGAATCACAAACATTGCATCTACGTATGTGGACTCACTTACGCACATGTACTTATCAACAGGATCACCAACAGCTTCATATGCACGTATCCGAACAATTGTAGTGCATTTTTTATAAGAGGAGAAGACTATCTTACCAAGGGCATCTGTCTTGCATTTGAAGTCATAATCATAATTCATCACTCCCTCCTGAATGCGGCTGACCACATGTCTCGCTATTCGTAAGCGTCGCTGGAAAAGAGTGGCAATGTCTATTGGCTTTGTACGATTGAAGTTATTTTTGAAAAGCTGGACATGGTCCACTTCTCTGTTACGATCCAACGCCGGTGCATGGGCCCGGGACCGATCCCTTGAACAATGGTTGTTGCCTCGAAATTTGTTTATTGACGAGAAGTGTAGTAATCAAAACATCACTTTGATCATTGGACGATGAACACAAAAATATTGTTATATAAATACTCATCTGAACTATCTGAATTGGTGAATTCGTATGTCACAAACACGTCGAACAAACTATCGAACACTTTGTGAACGGTGTCGGTCATGGTCGTGCACGAGTCTTCGACCACGAGAATCATGTGATGCTCATTTGGGTATGGAATTCCTGCTTTGGAAGCAATTTTTTGAGTGCACCGTGTCGTGGCTTCATCTGACTCGGCTGGTCAATCCCGTGACAATGCAACATGATTCGATGATTCGTTGGCATGTTACCAATGCTGGGCCAGTCCACTCTGCTTTTGTTAACGAAAATCCACCTAGTTGCAGGCTTGCTGTAGTGCTGCCCCAGTGGCTCGTGTGCTCGTGGGCCCCAGCACACATACCGTACCCAGCGTGGTGAAACGAAGAATTAGAAATAAACGCGCCGAAAAGTGTCCAGCTAATGCCTAAACTAGTGAAACACTATGGTTATGTATTTGGCTCAACCAGAAAAACACCTCGGTTTTGGCATTACTTTGTTGCATTCATATCGTTCTGATTCGTCAACGTTTTGTACTTATGTTAGTGAACTTATTCGGTTGATGTTTTTCTATAGTGAGTATACTAGTTTCGGTTTCACCTGCTGTCGACGCCACGTAAAATAATGAACATGTGACGTACTCATATCCATTTCCCGGCTAGACATATCCTACTTGTGTGGTCACTAGGGGTGCTCTTCTGTTTGCATGTCTAAATCCCGGGTCGCAATATGTTGGATACTATAGGTAGCACCGCTGGTTTTGCCTTTCCAGCTAACCTAGATCACACGAACATTAGTTTGGTACTCCCTCCGTATCAGGCTTACAGTAACTAGTTAGAAAGTCTTATATTTTGATACGGAGTGAGTACTGGTAGGCCGCATCATATATTTTTCCGTTTCTGAATAAGTGTATTTCTATCTTTCAGGGTAATTCAGACTTACTACTCCGTATTTTTTAATCAACTTTATTGAGAAAAGCATCCGTATTTATGACATTAAATTAGTATCACTAGATTCATCTTGGAGTTTCAAAAGTTCAAGAAAATATACCAGTTATGTCATAAGGAGTGAGTATGTTGCTACTTTTTAAATATGAATTTGATCAATTTTTTTTAAAAAATAACTTAATACTAAATCTAGACGTACAATTATTCAAGGACGGAGCATGCAGCTACCACCAAGGCATCGACCTATAGGAAGTCTTCCATCATGAACATACGCATTCGTGGACTCGTGGTGACTGGTAAGTGTATCAGTGTAGGACCGTAGGGTGATGTTTTATTATAAGCGAGAGCACGATATTTTATTGATCAAATTAAGTCATTACGAAGTACGTATCTACCGGATGCAGTCCGGAGCACCAGAAAATCTAACGAAACCAGAGCGACGAGCTAGTACATGTGTGGATTCATTAAGCTTACGAGGAACATGAATAAATGAATTGGCTCGCTGCACGCAGCCAAGCAAATACCACGCTGACTACCGTTCAGTTTGGAGATTTAAACATAGTTGCATTAATCTTGAGCCAAACCACCTAGAATGACAATTTTACCTGTGGGTACGAACACATGTGGGTACTGTACCCGTATGGGTAGGATATGAACACAATTTTATACCCATGGGTATACCCGTACCCTACCCGTTAAGTCGTGGGTAGGGCATGAGTATAACATCGTATTTGTGGGTATACACATACCCTACCCGTGGATGTCCAACATTCAATCTTTTGAGATTGTGAACCTATAGTAAAGTTTTCATCAATTGTCAATATGAGTTGAGACAATTGTCACGTACTGAAATCTATGTTATTGAGTTGAGATAAAGTTTTTATTTTATCAAATGTGTTATCGATAAATGTAAAATTATGAATAACTTGTGTAATATTTGATCTACCCGTTGGGTACCTAATGGGTACATGTACCGATCGCGTATGGGTACAGGTAAAGTTTCATACCCGTGGATACGGGTATGGATAGAATTTTATACCCATTAACTACACGGTATGAGTATGGTATTGCTTTACCCGCCCCAATACCCTACCAATTGCCATCCTTAACCCCTTCCAGCGGTGGAGACCATTTTAGCACATGAGAAATTGGGCTCAAACACACCGTAGATCAGTTTTACGAAGATGCAAATCAATCATATCGAGTTAATCTGATCGGCAAGAGATAAGGGGATGTTTCATTGGATCCCCATTCTGAAAACCATTCCTGGCTCCCCAGAGGAACCATAACGCAACGACAAGGACTGTCAATTGTTGTGCCGATCTATGACAGTGACACAAAATTAAAGAGCCACCCTTTTAAACTGACAAAGCTTCTTTTTCCAATTTGATCACATATTCAGAAACTCCCAAGCATCGCCACTGAAACTGCTGACCTGAATGAAGGCAATCGTGGGCAAACCACAATAATCTAAGCACGTAACAGTCAGTACGACTAAGCTATATGTATTATGCTAGAAACTAGTCGACGGATGGTGCCAAATTTGCTTCCCTGGTCAGAGGTACACTGCACGGAGTATCGTATCGGTGGTCAGAGGTTAATTGTTTAATTTGATCATCAGAGTAGTCTAGTACATAGTCTGCAGTGCGACACATGGGGTAAAACGAATAAGATAAACGATGTTTTATTCGCAGAACCAGAGTGTCGGTGCTTCGGGCATACCCTGTGAATTTCTTTTTACCGGGTATGCCACTCCTGCTTCGGGAACAATTTTCTGCGAAGTGAGTCGTGGCTTGATCTGCCAAGCGACATGATTCGGTACTTCGGTGGCATGAGACGAAGAAAGATTTGCATTCTATCCCTGAATTTTTTTTTAGCCAACATTTCGTCCTAAAGTTTATGTTTGGTCTGAAATAATATACCTCAAACACTTAAACAAATTTATATCTCATAATAAAACCAGAAAAAAAAAGATCTGGTGGACAAAGGATGGCGCATAAAGAATCGGTATGTACTGTTTTTAGTAAAAGGACCTTTTGGATTTCTGAAGTACTTACGAAAATGTAGGAATTTCTGGAATTAACAGTCACATATCAACATAAATGTAACCGTGAGGATAAGAATGAGAAGATGAGTCACGAGGCGGCCCAGATTGAAGCCAGAAAACTACTGGACCTAGATCCGATCCCAAACACGTTGCACTTTGCATTGACATTGTCCAATCTAAGTAGCCTAAAAATAACGGCCATTCATGCCCTTCACTCGTTCGAGATCCAGCGAAACTAGCCTAAACATTTAATAAATGAAAGCACATTTGTCAATTCCACGCCATTGGAGTGACACTGAATCAGAAGATAAGAGTTCAGACACCATCACACGCGCACCATTTCTTTCAAAGAGAATAGATCTCACACAATGGATTACACATAAGACAATATTACATCAGTTGTTAGAACAGTTGAGATAATGCACGAATGGAGGATTATGTCAGAACGTGAGCAGATCTGGACAGCTCATTGTATCATGGACAATGCTATCTTGTAATCAAATCTTCTTGCCTAGTCTAGTGGCAGACTTGCCCTACCATACTGCTACATTTCGCCTTTTCCACCCTACTCCGCACCGTTCAACCTTTGTCGAATCTCGGACTGGCTTAGTGATGTATCTACGCTGAAAACAAATTACAGCAGCAGCACAGGTTAGGGTATGTAACCGTCGAACAGAATAGCTGTTAAGTATTGCTACGCTAAGAACACTTATGCATCGGAGGGTAAATGCTTACCAGCAGAGGACATCCCCACTCAGCGCGGCCTTCTCTGAGATCCACTCTGGAACAAACTCTTGCAGCAATCTCAATTGCTCTTCAATCTCAGCTGTAGATTCAGTAGTTGACCATCAGGATTACAGCATTGCACACAACAAGTTCAGGCAGCAAAAGATCAAAAGCACAGCACACACTTACCCTTGTCGATAATCTTCGGGCTACGGTCAATTATCCTGTCGATGAGCTCCTGCTTCAACAATACTGAGCGCTGCCTTGACTGCTAGATAAGGAAGACAATGTCAAAGGTGCTTGGCAGGGACGATATGAGCTCCTGCCTTTGAACCTGGTCAGCGAAGCCCGTCTCCTTCTCCTCCAAAGCTCTCTTCTCCTTCTGCTTTACCTGCAAGCAACACGTGTGTTACTCTCTCCTTTGCGCATACAGAAAAACTGAGAATGTCATGGATCACATTCAGAGAACTTACCGACTGCAAGAGGGATTTCGGAAGGAAACTGAGCAACTCATCATCGGCATCGACGGCAGAAGTGCTCGTGCTTTGGTCCTCTTCTTGCACACTGCTTGCATCCTTTGTAGGTGTCATGAACAATTTGGCCCTGGCTGATCGCTTGGCCATCGTCAGAGGTGGAGTGTCGCACAGTGTAGCAGAGACTGGCTGCTTTAGGGTGTGAAGGACTGGTGTGGCTACCATTAACCTCACCGGTGTAGAGGCGAACTTAGCAGGAGTACCTTCTGAAGCACCAAACCTGAGAGCAACACCATTGCCACCTTTCTCTTGCACTTGCGATTCATGATCAGAAACAGAGCTGAGCACCGACTTGCTGCTCAATGGGGATGAAGCCATTGGCACAGCCTTTGCCAGTGGACTGGTTGTGCTGACACTTGCAGAGCAGGTTGAAGATCGCCGTGAGAACCTACTCTTGAAGGAATGTGACATGTGCGACATCCCAACAGGCTGCTGTTCAGCCAGAGATGGTGGCACTGCAGACTCAGCTTCAGGAACAACTCTTGGTGTGATCTGAGTCATGTTTGCTTTTGTTTGAGTAAAAGGATGTGGCAGCTCATGCTCTGGAATGTCATCTCCCTGAAAGATGAAATACAGAGAGGCCATGAGTACTTCATGTCAACCACACATACACCAACAAGCACATCTTCAGCTAATAGTAGACAAAGAATTCCTAATCGGTTTGACTATTAACTTGAATAATGACATATTATTAAGTCTGAATACATGATAAATTACAAAGACACCATGAAAACGAAATACCAACTATGCATACACAAACTAGTATGTTTCCTTTGAACACTTGTCATACAGGTACTGAACTTTTCTCATTTGTTTCAATATGAACTTGCAAAAGTACAAATGTTACAAAAGATTATCATACCTCAGGATGGTTCCTGAAGAAATCCACAAGCCTCTGCCTGAAGATTCTTCTCAAGGCTGAGTAGCGGGTTTCCCCCTTCTGTATCACACTGCCCTCAACCGCATCAACCAGTAGGTTCACCTGAAGATCAGGCTTCATACAGCAGGTCTTCTCGTCGCGCAAAAGGATCTTGTTGATGACAATTTCCTCAGGCATTATGTACTTGAGCTGCGCGAGATTGCCATAGGTGAATCTCCTGCAGACAGAATTGTTATATTTAGAGATTGGATTATGGAAACTAAACACAGCAGCAATCATCTGAATAGTTTATCAGAAGAGGCTAGTACCGGTCAGCCAGATTCTGAATGCTAGCGCAGATGTTGGGGAATGTCGCCTTGGATCCCTTCATGCGGAGGAGCCGGGTGGAGCTCTCAAAGCAGTTGAAGAACTCGCAGAGCATCTCGTAGCTGACCAAGGACATAAACCAAATTAAAACAGAGCATTTCGTACCTGACCAAGGACACAAACCAAATTAAAATCCCAAGCCAATACAGGTATGACTCTAGTCACCGTTAGAGTAAAAAATTGTGGTTCTAACAGATTTTCTAATCTTCGAACAACTGCTTCAAGCTCTTCAGAGTCGTGATCAGTGTGCATCTATGTATACATTATTACAGTCCACTTTCCTAGTTTATTCAGGCACTTGAAACAACAAATCCATGAAGACTCTTACAGAATTAACCAAATGTGGCCTTATCTAACCAGGAGCGTTTCCTATTAGGGTGTGAAATAAACTACTTTACTGGGCATCTAAATCGCATCATACCATCTGCGCAAGTATCGCCAACAGAACAATCCCAATTCTGGACGCAGTACATTAGCATGGCGCAAACGAGGTTCACGTACTGTCGTTGGTCTGTAACTACCCACTTTGGGAGGCGTAACCGACTAGATGAAAATGCAGATCTGGGATCTTTACCTTTCGGGCAGTTTGACCTCGGGCCTGCGCTTGACGGGGCTGCGTCCGGCACCGACGCCGAGCTCCCGCGCGACGGACTCGAGCGCGTCCTCCTCCTCGGCGGCAACCTCCGCGCGGCCATTGTCCGCCCGCCGCAGTCCGAGCGCCGCCCGCCGGACCTCCTTGACGGAGAGGGCCACGGCGCCCTTGCCCGCCGCCCGCCGCAGCAGCGGCCGCCGCTCCGCCTTCTCCGGCGTCAAGACCTGATCCGCTGGGACCTTCTCCGGCGTCGCGATCCCCGGCCGATACGAGCGCCTTCTTGATCTTCTGCGGCGTGTCGGCACGGGAAGCAGTCGCCGTCGCGGTCGTCCTGGCCCGCTTGGATGGGGTGGCGGCGTCCATGTCGATTCTCGAGGAGGGTTTGCGGGGAGGGGAGAGGATTAGATGCGGAGGAAACCGGATCCGGCAAGGTTAACAAGACCATCCCAAATCCGGTTGGAGGGGTTTTGGCGGGAGGCAACGGGGAGGAGTGGCGCGAAGAGCTGTGGCGGGAGCCACGTGGGTGCGCTCTGTGGCGTTCGCGCCAACTCGGGGTGCTCGTCGCGCCGAGTTCGGGCCGGATACTTGTTGGAGAGTGTGGTGGATGGAGGCCAACAATCACGCCTCCGTCCAACTCTAGATGGGCCGAGCCCACCACTCGTCCACTCCCATGCCACCGTCGCCGACATCAGCATCACCACTATCGACGACGTCATCCGCCCTCCGGCACCGGCCACAACAGCCTGAGGTTGCCCACCTTGCTGCCATGTCTTGCTCGAGTTGTCGCCGTCGTCGGTCCACCACCGCCCCGGCTTCCCTCTACCCCCTTCCCCTCTTCTCCTGCGCCGACAACCCCAACACACACCCACCCACCCTAAGTTCCTCGACAATCAACCTCCACTAGAGTAATATTTTAGCTGTCCTGGAGTATTTTATTTTATCAGAAAGAGGTAACGACTTTTGGTGACTTTGGCAATATCTAAGTTCCACGACTCTAGTATTGAATATTTTGTATTCTAGAATAAATATTTGTCTTATATTTCTTATATGAAAATAATATGCACTTCGTTAATGGAGGTACATACTCAAATACACAAGATTCATTCACCTCTCTCCCTCTATCATATTCTCAAATTTCACCATTCAATTTTTTGCGTTGTCGAAATATTGTACTCCCACATAAGATTGGTTTATCAATTATGATTAGAACACGTGTTACCTGTTTCTAATATATAAATATATTGTGGGTAGCTAAAGTGGACTAGACGCAAACTGGTAAGTTAAACACGATATTACATTGGAGGACGGTCTGTCGTCTGTCACAAGGGGTACCGGATCAACATGGCGTTAGCTTGCGCTGGCTTGTCGTCGCCGGTTGTACTTTGATTAGTACTTGAGGATGCGTGACCGTTAAGCATGCCCCACGGATGTAGTCGTTGATCGCTAAACCGCTCTAACAAATTAATCTCGGTGACTTTGTTGTGATTTCTTGCCCTTGTATGACCGATTATGCGTCTCCGCCCAATAAGGCAATGTAGTGTAAGTTCCATGTTGCCACCATCCGGCCCTTCTTCTCTTTTTCTATTTTCTGCGATTTGTCTTTCTTTTGTTG
This sequence comes from Poa pratensis, assembly GCA_947311845.1. Taxonomy (NCBI): domain Eukaryota; kingdom Viridiplantae; phylum Streptophyta; class Magnoliopsida; order Poales; family Poaceae; genus Poa; species Poa pratensis. The sequence goes on from CAMZMU010000111.1 coordinate 23,716,320, forward strand.
TTGTGGCCATATGCTACGATGTTGAGCCAAGTGACTGATAACGTGTTTTTGGAGAATGAGATGTGAATAATTTAAGAGAACTTGTTTCTTTGTATTGATGGAATTTGGATGACGCCTTCTAAAGCAACCAATATAGTGAATAGGCGTATATATGGATACAAGCTTTTGTACGGTCAAACATATGGACATAGGCATTGATACGGTGCTTGAAGACACGTAACCATTGTGGGTTGCTAATTAGACAACTAACTGACGGTTAAAACTAATTCTAATGAAGGGAGAACCCTCGTTGGTTGTTTGGTCTCAATGTCATTTTTCCGTGGCTGCTTTCAGAAGAGTAAAAAATTGTGTCTATAAATAAATAACTCGATTGCTTGTTCATTGTATGGTTGTTCGTTCTGTAATCAGGGGAAAAAGTCCAAAATAAACCTTGAACTTGTAGATGAAAGATAAATCGAATCATGAACTCCTAATCCCTGAAATTGGCAATCTGAACTTTTCAATCCCGATCTATTTCAGACCCTGAACATGTTTGACACACTCGCCGATTTCCGGCCACTGGGAGAAGCTTGCTAGCTAATTAGCTAATGGATCTCGTGAGAAGCTAGCTAGGTATGAATGGCTGGACTGATTCTGTGGCAGCACGCGCACACATGTCACGGTGGGAATAAAAAAATGACGATTGGTTCTAGCAGCTTTGGCGTATGCTCTCACGCCGGTGAATAAGTGTGCCCTGTTCCATCTGAATGTTAACGACCTGCACCTAGCTCATCCTGTTGCAGCTAATAGCAGCGGGCCGGACGCTCTTGCCGCCGCAGCTCGTTTCCAAATTTCAATGTGGCCACGGCGCCTCGCCGCATAAGTTCGACCACGGCCAGGCGCCACTTCTCGCCACCAACTTCCAAAGCTGATGGTGGAGATGCCGACAGTGCGGTAGATGGCAGTCGATCTGCATCCGTTGTTAAGGGCAGGAGTTGAGTGGCCGAAGGAAAATATGAGGAATGGAATAAAGGGGAGGGCTTAACGTTGAAGACATATATGACAGGTGGGCCACCTTAGTTGTTGAGAGTATTGATTTGTGATTTTTTTTTCCTGGTGTGAAAAATATGTCCAGGGTCTAAAATAGACCGGGATTGACAAGTTCAGAGTGCCAATTTCAGTGATTGGAAGTTCAGGGTTTGATTTATCTTTCATATACAAATTCAGGGTTTGTTTTGAACTTATTCCGTAATCAGGAGATTGTATATCTACCATTGTGGCATTGATTGTCTGAATAGAATAGAAGAAGGAAAAAAGCCCTAGGATCTAATTTCATAGTACACCCTCCAGCCTGCAGTAACAGGTTGCCGTAAGAAATCTCTAGGACTACTCTACGGATCTACTCTAGGACTAGGACCCATCACCTTCTGTAGAATCGAGTCGAAAGTCAAGCAGGAGCAGCACATCCGGACGAGCATCAAGACACACCCGGTGAAGGCGATGAGCACGATTACGGCACCTTGCACCAGGATGATCACACCGCCGACGAGGCCCTTTGGCTCTACCTCGTCGGGATGGTGAATGCACCAGCGACCCAAGAGTATTACCCAGGTGCCAAGGCCTATCATGAAGACGAGAAAGGCAGCGGTTATGACGTGGGTGATGTCGAGAGTATCACCGGAGTCCGGCACGGCACCGCCGTCGTCCGCCTGAGGGTGGTCGCTGGATTGCTCGAGATCCATCTGGGATCGGCTGTCGACTCACAGCTAAGCTTCACGGGATCCAAAGTTAGTTAGGGTTAAGCAGAGTTGCTTAACAACAATATATATATACTAGCAAAATGCCCGTGCGTTGCTACGGGCTGATGAAACAATTTAATAATTTATTTTTTACACCGACTAAAACTCTCTAGGTTCATCCAAATATGGTACAGAAAAATAATTTATGTTTTGTGCTACACAAAAATAACAAATGTACAGATTTTAGTATAGCATATAATGTATAGTTCTAATTTCTAACTTTTGCCATTTTTGTGTAGCCCAATACAAAAGATTTTGCATTGAGATTTTGTACACTTATAGTAACTGACATGCATGATTTTTTTTTAGAATTTTTTTTAACCCATAAATATGATTTTCGAATTTTTTGAACCTGCAGGAGCGTTGGTGCTCGGGAGCCAAAATCACTTTCCGATATACTGATCAGTATGCCTCCAAATCTCCAATGAAAGTGTTTCTTTTTCAACACTGTAGATGGTAGGAAATGAAATGTTCAGCTGCAAATGTGAACTCAACACCACTCCTTTTCCGCTTTATAGTAAAAATAGCATATGTGCAAATGACGTAGACCTCGATACACCTACAAACAAATTTGGATCCCAAAATCCCATGGAAAATTCACACGGCTTCAATTGAAATTTTTTAAGACTTCAAGTGAAATGGCTATACTACAGCTGCAGATTGGAAGGCAACATGAATACCCCTATTTTCCAACGGGGCTGTTGCATCCTGTGATTCTTTATACTACTCCCTCCGATCCATATTAGTGGGCATAGCTTTGTCTAAATTCATATGCATCTAGTTAAGTAGACCCACTAATATGGATCGGAGGAAGTACTTTTTTGTATTTAAAACATCAGAAAACAAACATGCTAACAAAGGAAAAAAAATCAAGAGCAATTTACGTAGTACTAGTTACCTGAGGCGATGCTCTTCTCTAGATCGACGATGAGCCTGGCATCCTTTTCTCCAACAAGCAGATGCTGGACCAGCACTTCCTTCCCCTCCCTCGAGCACTACAGGCAGAGGTGCAGAGAACTATTTTTTTTTTTTGAGAACGACGCAGGAGAGCTGCGCTTTTATATTGATAGAAGGAAGGAGTTGCAACTTGCAAGGAACTCAAGTTACAGGGAACAAAAGGAGGGCAACGCCCAAAAGAACGGGACTACTCGCGGCATCGGATGTGCCGGCAACCAGCTAAAGCCCACGAAGCAGCCTCATCGAAGACCTCCTGTGCCGCCGCGTCGGGTGAGCGTCGTATGTCCCTGAAGATGCGCGCGTTGCGTTCGCGCCAAATCGCCCAGATGACAAGCAAAGCGAGCGACTTAGCGGTCTTGGCCGGGACCCCTACCAAGGCTGAGAGAGACGCCAGCCACATCGGGAGCGAGGGCAAGGGCGAGTGCTGCCAAGCGTCAGGGCGCAGCGTTGCAATGGCGAATTTGTCTGCCACTCTGAACCAGAGAGAGCGCGACCAAGGGCACTCAACCAGGAGGTGCTCCGCCGTCTCCAAATTGCGCATGCACAGCGGGCAGAAGTAGTTGTTCGGCCATCGCCTCGCCATGAGCCGATCCGCCGTAAGGACGCGGTTCTGGACGAACAACCAGGTCAACAATCTGCACTTGGCCGGCGCCCAAGCTTGCCAGATCATCGGAAGCAGAGGCGAGACCATGGACCCGAAGAACTGCATTCTGTATGCAGATGAAGCCGAATAGGAGCCGGACTCCGAGCACCGCCATGTGAAGGTGTCCGAGGCACCTATGTCCAACTGAAGATCAGCCACCGCGCGCCATAAGCTTACGAACGCAGGCAGCATGTCCGTGGTGACGCGCCCACGTAGGTCGCTAACCAACCGCTGGTCATGCACGGCCTCGGCAACGGAACGGTGCTTGCGCCGGGAGGCTTGGAACAGGTCCGGGAAAGCCAAGAAGGGAGCCCCGCCTGCCATCCAGCTATCGAACCAAAATTTCGCGGTTTGCCCATCACCGATGGAGGTTGTGGACGCAACAGCGAACATCTTGTGATCCGAAAGGGAGCAAGGAACCTGCATGCCGACCCAAGGCTTCTCCGTGGCCGTGCGCTCTAGCCATAGCCACTTTAGGCGCAGCGCTGTACCGAAGCGATCAAGATCAACAATCCCAAGCCCTCCGAGCTCTCGAGGCCGGCAGATCCTGCTCCAGGCCACCTTGCAGTGCCCGCCATGGCAAGTCTCCTCCCCACGCCATAGCCATGCTCGCCTCAGGCGGTCAATTTCCTTGCGCACCCAGGCCGGCATGGCGTGGACAGAAATCCAGTACACCGACAAGGCTGAGAGGACAGCATTTAGCAGGACAAGCCTGCCCGCCGCAGACAACAGTTTTGCCTACCAGCACGCAAGCCTGCTTGCAATCCGGTCGAGCAGAGGTTGGAAATCAACCTTCCGCAGCTTGCGTAGACTTAGCGGCAGGCCCAGAAACTTGCAGGGTAGAGTAGCAATCCGTGCCCCGAGGGGGGAGACAATGTCGGCCACATCTAGCCCATCACAGCGGATAGGAATGACACTAGTTTTGGCGAAGTTGACGCAGAGTCCTGTGACAGCACCAAACCGCTGTAGTATCAAGCGAAGCGCCTCAAACTCCTCTTTTACCGGCCGGATGAAAAGAACAGCGTCGTCGGCGTACAGCGACGTCCTCACTCCATTTGCCTGACCAGGGAGGCGCGAGAGGACACCGTTCTCGACTGCCAGCGCGATGATGCGCTGCAGGGGCTCCATGGCCAGGATGAAGAGGAAGGGGGACAGGGGATCCCCTGCCGCAGCCCACGGCAATGGCGGATGCGATCGCCAACCACTCCGTTCAGGATCACGCGCGAAGATGCAGTGGAGAGGAGCAGTGCAATCCAATCACACCAGCGCTGACTAAACCCACGGGCTTTGAGCATGTCAAGCAGATAGACCCATGAGACACTGTCGAAAGCCTTCGCGATATCTAGTTTGACCAGCATGGATGGTCGCTTGGCACGGTGCAGACGACGAACTTGGCACTGGACCAGCAGGAAGTTGTCCTGGATCGATCGCCCCTTGATGAATGCACTCTGAGCAGGCGAGATTAGCTCATTTATGCGCTTGGCTAGGCGAGATGCTAACACCTTCATGAACAGCTGTGTTGGTTGTGGTTTGGGCCTGCTGCTGCGCCATCAGTTGGCCGTGCGGCGTCGTCCGGTAGCTTCACAGCCGGCCGTCGTGCCACCTTGTTTAGCTTGTGGCGCTTAGGTCGAGCGCTCGTGACTGTCGACCATGTTGTAACTTGTCCGTTATTCAAAGTGCGACTGCTCTCCGTTGGGGCTGTTGTTTGTTCTGTTCTTGTCTGCTGTCTGCTGTTCCTTTGCTTTCTGTCCACTGTCTGGGGGCTGCCGAGTTTGATTAATGGATAGGTCCTTCTCCATACTTGACTGGAACCCGCGCGGCCTGAATGCCAAGGCCCGTCGGCTCGCCGTCCAGTCCCTTGTGGACCAAACGCGATGCTCCATCCTTTGCTTGCAGGAGACCAAGATCGCCGCCTTCTCCCCGGAGGCGCTGCGAGAAACGCTTGGCCCCACGCTGGACGGCTCCGCGGTGTTGCCGGCGGATGGCACCCGTGGTGGCGTGTTGTTGGCATGGAACTCCTCCGTGTTCTCTGCCGATTGCATCGAGGTGTCCGCCTTCGCCGTTTCTGCCCGGCTTACGCCGTGTTCCGGAGGCACACCCTGGTCCATCACCACGTGTATGGCCCTTCCGATGATGCGCGCAAGCCTGCGTTCCTCGACGAGCTCATCTCGCTGCGCGGCCGCATCCAAGGCCCGTGGCTGATTGTGGGTGACTTCAATCTCATCTACGAAGCACGCGACAAGAGCAACTCCAACCTTGACCGCGGAATGATGGCGCGCTTCCGTGCTGCCCTCAACTCCAGTGAGCTCAAGGAGATCAAGCTCTCTGGCCGGCGCTTTACTTGGTCCAACGAGCAGAGCACGCCAACCTTCTCTCGCCTTGACCGAGCTTTTTGCGATGCTGACTGGGATTGTGCCTTCTCCAACGCCCGGCTGCAACCCCATGCGTCCTCCATGTCAGACCACTGCCCGCTCATCTTGACCTGTGACTCGCCGATTCCCAGGCCGCGCCGCTTCCGCTTCGAGGCGTTCTGGGTTCACCTTGAGGGGTTCTCTGAGGTCGTCTCCCAAGCCTGGCAGGGACCGTGCTCCGCAACTGACGCAGTTGGCAGGCTGCAGGAAAAGATGTCGCGCACAGCCAAGGCGCTGCGCATTTGGCAGAAGAACTATATCGGAGATACCAAGCTGCAGCTTCTCATGGCTCAGGACACTGTCATGCTCTTGGACGCTGCACAAGAGGAGCGGCAACTGGAGCCCGACGAGCTGGAGCTTCGGAAAGCGCTTAAGTCTCGCATTCTTGGTCTCGTGGTGATCGAGAGGATTCGTGCTCGTCAGCGGGCGCGTGTGAATTGGCTACGAGTGGGCGATGCCAACACTCGTTTCTTCCACCTGAAGGCCAACGCCCGACGCCGGAAGAATTTCATCCCCACGCTCGCCGGTGACCACGGTATTGCGACTGAGCACGGGCACAAGGCGGCTGTCATCAAGGACTTCTTCGGCTCCTTGCTTGGCACGCCGGCGTCTGCCGAGCACACGATGGATTGGGATGCTCTTGGGCTGCCTTCCCTTGACCTCTCGGAGCTCGATGAGGCCTTCTCCCAGGAAGAAATCCTTGCTGCCATTGCGGAGTTGCCCGCCGATCGAGCACCGGGCCCTGATGGGTTTAGCGGCGCTTTCTTCAAAGCGGCAGCCCCAATAATCATTCAGGATCTTGTGTTAGCCTTCAGGCAGCTCTTCCAGTTGAATAGAACAAGCCTGCACAAGTTGAATGAGGCTCACGTGGTTCTGATTCCCAAGTGGGATGGCGCGGCTTCCATTGGCGGTGCAGAGAACTATCGAACATAGGTTTATGAATCACTACTATATATAATAGCGTGAGCCGTTTCGGCCACTGTAGCTTCCGTAGCGTCGCACTGTAGCGTGATCGGTTTCGAGTTTGATCAAACCTAACTCCTTAATTTCAAATCCAAATTCGCACAAGCATTTGACATACTTTGTCCAATTCGTCGCACTCGGTCATCCGTTTGAATTTTCATTTCACAACAGCCCTCCGGCTACTATAGCGTTTACAAATTTTTTAAACATGTTTATGCACGAAAACTAAATCATCCATCTGTATAATATAGACTTTATCTCCATTTAAATGTGTAAAATTCAAAACTTACCAACATGCAATTCAAATTCAATTACATAATATGTCAAACTCTGTAAAATTCATAATTTTCTGTGTGCAATTCAACAAAGTGCCAACAAAAAATCAACACATTCAAACATTCCAATTTGCTAAAAAAAAAACAAAAATTGGAGATACTCTTTAAATACAAACTCATTTAAACAATTCAATTTGCTAAAGTACTACATTTTGAAAAAACACTAGAACACATCAAAATGTCCACAAAAAAACCTACCGGTTTCGATTCTGCTCAACTCTTACTACTATGCACACGAAATATTTCCATTCCATTTCGGATTCGGATTCACATAAACATTAGCTACAGTCGGCACTACAACAGAATAAATTTTGTTTGTTGGTTCAATTATGTTTGTTTGGAAAATAAGTTTGGCATAGCTACAGATTGTTGGGAATTAATCTAAAATTATGCGGTATTTCTATTATTTTTCACTGGTGAATTAGTTTTATGCAATTTGTGTAAATATGGAAAGTAGTCATATACATTTGAATGTTCTGTAGCTGTTAGAAGTGCGGAATATCACTACTACATATAATAGCGTGAGCCGTTTCGGCCACTGTAGCTTCTGTAGCGTCGCACTGTAGCGTGCTACAGTAGCTGCAGTGTTTTTTTTTTTTACGAAGCCTCCAGAAAATATGTACATGAAAAAGTTTCGCGCCGACAAGTAGGTTACATTCCCGTGATCGGTTTCGAGTTTGATAAAACCTAACTCCTTAATTTCAGATCCAAATTCGCACAAGCATTTGACATATTTTGTCCAATTCGTCGCACTCGGTCATCCGTTTGAATTTTCATTTCACAACAGCCCTCCTGCTACTGTAGCGTTTACAAATTTTTTAAACATGTTTATGCACGAAAACTAAATCATCCATCTGTATAATATAGACTTTATCTCCATTTAAATGTGTAAAATTCAAAACTTTCCAACATGCAATTCAAATTCAATTACATAATATGTCAAATTCTGTAAAATTCATAATTTTTTGTGTGCAATTCAACAAAGTGCCAACAAAAAATCAACACATTCAAACATTCCAGTTTGCTACAAAAAAACCAAAATTGGAGATACTCTTTAAATACAAACTCATTTAAACAATTCAATTTGCTAAAGTACCATATTTTGAAAAAACACTAGACCACATCAAAATGTCCACAAAAAAATGTCACAAATCTTGAAATTCCAAACTACTTCAAAAAAAAAAATTAAAAAAAAACTCTAAAATATATCAGCACTCAGTGGCGGAGCTGCTGTGTAGGCATTGGGTTCAAATGAACCCAATAAATTATGTAATATCCTTCACTAATTTGATCGTTGTCATTGTTTATTATTGGAAAATTACACTATAAACAAGAGATGAACCCAATAGATTTATGCGCCGGCTTCGCCACTGTCAGCACTCCCACGTTTCAAATTACGATAACATATTAAAAAAAACTCATAAAAAACCACAATTACAACACATTTGAACATTAAAATTTGCTAAAAAACGGCTTCAAAATATCAAAATATGAAAGCCACAAATGTAAATATTGAAAAAATAGCTATTCCAAACTTATTTTTCCAAATAAACATAATTGAATCAACAAACAATATTTAAAATAGAACATATTTCAAAACAATTTAAAACACTTTACATATACTGTTATAGGGTATTTATACAATTTCCAAAATTTAATAAATACTGCAAAATCAGCAACTTAAACTATATCCATCAACAAAATATGAAAATATATCAAACAAACACAAAAAAAAATGCTGACTATTCATGGCGTACGATTAAATTTCAATTTTAGAAATTTTAGAATTTTAAATATCTTCCAAACACTGACCATTTCGCAAAAGTAAACAGAAATCAAATCTAGAAACCACCCAACTTGAACAATTTTCAAAATCTAAACAATTTTAGACCGCAAATTTTCCCACATATCAGAAATTTCCAAACCTACAAAATTTCTAAATGCGCACGTTACCAAATTTAAATTTTATTTACCACACAGGCGCGGCATTGCCGCGCTAAGTTCCCTAGTATATCTAATGGTGTGTGTGTGTGCAGAGCAAGCACCAAACATTTTACTCTGAAGCTGAGAAGTAGTTGTAATTTTTAACAAACCAATCAATGTACAAAAATAATTACATTTATCAATCAATTTTTGAGGCTTAAGGTTTGGCACGCATCAACTTGTAGCATGAAAATTCTGATGGCTGACAGCAGAAAGCTTTGCCACGCCAAATAGACTAAACATTGATGAGCACAGAAAGGTACTCGGTAGAAGTAATGCATCGTTTTTTTTACCTCAAATCAAAACATGGAAAAGACAGTGTAGAAAAAATATCAATCACTCGGGGTCCAGACTTGCAGTTTGTTCGTCCGACGCTGTTGGCCGGGTGGACGCCGCCGGCAACAAAGTCAATCGATGTCAACATCTGCCTCACAATTTCACTTTTGCCTAGATCAAAGAAAGACGCGTACAGGAGGCCAGCAGCCATGTGAGAGATCCTTTATCTATTTGGAACTCGGTGGTAGCGCGAGAGAAGGAAGGCTGCTTCTCGCAAAAAAAAAAAAAAAAAAAAAGAGGAGAAAGGCTGAGAGTTACGCCATGGGGGAGAGGCCAGTGCCTGCCGTGCCTGCCATCCATGAGCTCGTCTGTCGGACCGGCCTCGTCTTGCGGGAGGATGAGTGTCCTCGCCGGGCGGAAGGAAGATGGGCCGTGCCGCCGGACCCGCACGATGCAGAGGAGGGGAACAGGGGAGCTGCGCGCGCCATGCTCCTGTCGCTTGCCCCCCATCTCGCGTCGCCACATCCATGGACGCTCGCGTCCTCGCCCCGGAATCCCCGCCTCCGACCTTGGCCCCCGGAAATCGCGCCGCCACGCGCTCCTCTTCCCTCCACGTTCCACTTCACTCGCCCTAGCACCGGCTGGCTGGCTCACCCAGATCGGCAGGGTTGCGCAGATGAGGAAAGGATAGGAAGGTCGGTAAGAAAACGTTTCGGAATATTTTTTTGATGGAAGGACAGCGGGTTGAGTTTCGAAAACCTAGGGGACCAAACTGCAAACCTACCACGACGTACCACGGCCACGGTCGCTAAAGGATATTATATAGTAGAGATAGAGATGGGCCCTACTCGGGGACGTCGGAGTTGCTTATGTGGGACAAGTCCTTTAACCGCAGGATGCATATAAGCATGTTGCTTCGTCCCGTCGTTGTACTAGCTAGTTAGTTGTCGTTGGATTTTTTTTTAGAGTAACATTTATTTTATTAATCGAAAATCAAGTTATATGAGAGAGAGAGGAGGAAGAAACAGATGGGCTGACAGGTGATCCCCACATCCATGTCAGCTTGTCCTCCACAGTGCTGCCAACTACGGATGAGTCCCACCGGTCAGGCTGCTGTCAAACTGCGGTTAGAAAGGAATTTGTGCAACCTGTTGTCATTAGTCCCATGAGCGGTAGATTTTTGAAAAAAAATCACCAAGAATTGTACTGACATGTAACCACTGCCTCAAATGTGGCAGATCCGTGTAATTTACTCCAACTGGGTCGATAAACCCCTCAACTGTACTTCAAGCAAACTCCTACGTATACAATATGGACATTATCTCATATTAATAAAGTTATTCTGGTAACTTTCTCTATGAAGAGTGTCATCCATCCTAGTACTATATATCAATCCTAGATTGGTGTCAGAAACAAATGCATGATACATGTGTTGTGTATATTTTTATCATATTTCATCAGGCATTAATGATTTCCCGACAAAGAACTTGAAGCAATGGAAAATGCAATGTAGTGTAAGTTCCCATGTTGCCATTGTCCGATCTTTCTTCTCTTCTTCTATTTTCTGATGTTCTTCTTTGTTTTGTTGTTATGGCCATATGTATGCTGTGTTAATTGAGAATGAGATGTACACAAATTAATAGAAGTTATGTACTTTGTATTGATGCAATTTGGGTATATACACAAGGTGCAGAGGCGCCTTGTGCAGGTATCAACATAGTGAATAGGCGTTTGAACGAGCACAAGTACGGGCGAATAGACGCGACCATATGGACAGATGTGTCCATACAGTGTTTGGACACACTTAACCATTATGGGTTGCTAATTAGACATCTAACTTATGGGTTAAAACTAATCCTAACAGAAATTACTGGAGAACGCTCGTTGGTACTCACACGGAGGTATGTTGTGTGAGCTCCATGTTATTATTTTCCTCTAGCTGCTTTTCAGAAGAGTATAACATGTGCTAAATATAAAAAAAATAGCTCGATACTTTACTTGTTCCTTGCATACTACTCCCTCCGTTTTTTAATATAAGATGTTTTAGGTGTTGCACATGTTGTCTAGATACATACATAAGTGAGTGGACATGCACACTAATACATGTCTAAATACATTTGTGTGCATGTGTATGTGGACAAATGCTAAAACATCTTATATTAAAAAACGAAGAGAGTATTAGGGTTACAAGGGAAGGTCCCGCCACGCCCCGCAAAATACACTTTAAGTTCAAAACGATCAAAATCTAAGTAGATTAGTTACAACTAACTTTGCCTATTTTCCTGCTATGCGGGACCTGTTCAGACGTCGCCACGCAACAATACATACTATTCACTCCTATAATATATCGTGCCAATGATTGTCTGAACAGAAAGATAGCTTAATTTCATACTACAGCCTCCAGCATGTTCTCCTGTAGTAACGGGGTACCTTACAGAATCTCTAGAACCACTCTACTGTTCTACTCTAGGTCTAGGACTACCCATCAGCCGTTGCAGAGTTATGTCGAAACTCAAGCAGGAGCAGCACATCCGGACGAGCAGCAAGGCGCATCCGGTGAACCCGATGAGCGCGAAGACGGCACCTACCACCACGAGCATGACACCGCCGTAGGGACCCTTTGGCTCTACCTCGTCGGGATGGTGAAGACACCAGCGACCCAAGAGTGTTAACCAGATGCCCCAGCCTATGATGAAGCAGAGAGAGACAACGGTTATGACGTGCATGACGCCGAAAGTATCACCGGAGTCCGGCATGGCATCACCGTCGTCCGCCGCCTGATCGTCGTCGACGCTGGGGTCCTCGAGATCCATCTGATCGACTTGCTTGCTACTCGTCTGATTTCGGGTGTCGACTCGCAGCGGACTCCAAAAATTAGTTAGGTTTAAGTAGAGTTGTTTAAGAAGCCCTACTAGGGGTCGGTGTCAAATCCGTAAGCTTATAGTATCGGACAAGTCCTTTGGCTGCACGATGCATGTTGCTTCGTCCGGTTGTCGTAGCATGCAGCTACTCCTTCCGTTCCAAATTAGTTGTACATCCACTTTTTGGCAAATGGAAGACAACTAATTTGGAACGGAGGGAGTACTTGTAGCGCGTGCCGCATCCACGTCTGTTTTTTTTTTTTTTTTTTTTGAGATTTCCTGGTCTTAGTACATCTCGTAGTATCTGAACTCACGCACTACGCACTCCACACACACACGACACCACACACAAGACCTAACCAGACTATACTAAGACTTGAGCCTCCGCGAGTCTAGATCTTCCGGGAATCCCTGCGGTGGTGGGCACACCACAATACCAGTGAAGAACCGCGGTGGAAATTGGCTCCGTAGCTGGAACTGGGGCAGACTGATTTATGGGCTCAGTCTTCTGCGTATATGCAGCCCATAGGGCCCTCCAGAAATTTGGTACAACACAAACTGTGTCGCGCAGGTGAGACACCCAGAAATCGCTCCCCCTGCGAGTCGATCCTGGGCGGGCTGGGTGGATACCACCAACCCAAGCCATCGAGCTAGAGGCTCGTTCTCTCCACGTCTGTTGTTGAGTACTCCATCTGCATCTCTACTTTGTGCTGATTTTCGTTCAAAATAAAATTGGTTAGATTAATGCATGTAAATGTGCCGGTCCTATCTTTAGACTTTAGATGATCTTCTCCTTGAATGCATGTAAATGAGAACGTTCTCCTCTCATCGCAGTACAATGGTCTTATTTACTACTCGTAAGTCGTAACTGGCAATGGTACCACAAATTTTACTATTGATAGACAGTTAGTCTTCATAGACGATGGCTCGCTCGCAACACGGACGTGTCACTCCTAGGCCATTCGTGGCCTTCAAAGACGACGATGGCCCAGCCAGTCGGCCACAACAACGATTTGTCTCTCCTGGAACCTGGATAGGCATGTATCCACTCAACCAGGAATAGAGATGTTGAAAGGAAAGACTCAAACCGGGCCCGGAGGCCAGGAACACGAGTTTTTTTAAGGGTTTCACTAAGGCTTTTCAACGTCTCATCTTATTGCTCCTGGACAGAAAAATAGCAAGACATCACCCCCAAAAAATGGAAACCCAACACCTAGTCCTCACCCTCCGCACACTTACGTTCCTTACCCGAACCAACATGCTGCCATTTTGAGTCAGACAAATCTCTCGATTTCATACTGAAATGGACCCACAAATAAGCAAACTAGAATTGGATGAGTAAAAGAGATCATGATTCACGAGCTTGTGCTTCTGAGAAAAGGAGACAAAATACCTTAGCTCGACATCAAGGCTCAATTCCACTAAAATATTGGTTAATGCTCACATACCCTTCAGAATATTGTTTTCAATAGTTTTGGAATAACTGGCTCCTTGGGAGTCTGAAATCAGTTTTGGTTTTTCGGCCACCGACTCACCAGTAGTATATATGATCAAACTGAAACCTTTTCAAAATCCATCTTTCGCAGATACATTGGCCAATAAGAGAATAAATTACCAACCTGAGGAGCTTTGTATGCTCTTGATTCTCCAAAAAGCAACAAGTGTCAGTGGACTAAGTTCATCTTACCACTCACTACGCAGCACAGGAGACTTGAAGAAAACAATGTCTTTGACAGAATGAATCAGAAAAAGAAAAATAGTTTCCCTGTAGTCAACTTACTGCTCTCACAAGTCAGAAGCCTTTTTCACGGAACAGGTTCCACAAGAATGTAACTTCAATTCATGAAGGCTCACTACAGTGGCTCCATATCAACTGCGGTGGTTGACCCATTCGCGTACACAGGGTGGAGTACATGTCCTGCTACAGGATCAACATGGATCCACTTCCTGCCAGTCAGCTTATTGCGCTCGAATCTCACATGGCCTTCCTTCAGACTGAAGATTGTGTGATCCTTCCCCATGCCAACATAGTTCCCAGGATGGAACCGGGTTCCTCTCTGGCGGACAATGATGTTTCCTGGTTCCACTTTCTGAAAAAAAATATGCTACGATCAGTATGTGATTGTATCTCCATATCTTTTTAAAAAAAATGAAAAAAGAACACACTCAATGCCCCAATGTGAGATCATCACAGGGGGTTTCTAAATTTCCAAATTGGCAGATATTTCCATGTGACTTAGCCAGTTAGTTATTCAATGTTTTCCACAAGAAAAAATGACTACAATCATAAGGAGCGTCTGAAGATGGTTAGTACCTCTCCACCAAACTTCTTAACACCCAAATACTTGGGGTTAGAGTCACGGCCATTTTTCGTTGAACCAGCAGTCTTCTTGGTGGCCCAGCGCCTAAATACCAAGCTCATTCCTCCAGATGACTCTGCAGTCAAGTACATTCCAAAGTGTCAAATTACGCCTTCAGAACAGCATATAAAAACATAAAGGTTCAAAGTCACACAGACTACCCCAAACGTCATTACCTGTTGCGCTGGTGTACACCGAAACATTTGAGATCAGTTCTTTCACATTGACTCTCCTGAAAACCGATGAGAAAGCCATCTTGTCTGCCACAAGTTAACTGCAATCATTAGAATTATTCTGTGATATACTGACATTAGTAATGTAGCGCTGGGCAAAAGAAGCAAATGTACAACTATGTGGTGTGTCCTTTTCATATTACCATATCATCGATTCTATCATATGATGCTCTACATTTATTATGGAAACTGTCGACCTATAGGTGTTCACACCAAGCCTTCCACAAACTAAACTTCTCTTCTGATCTAATAGTCCACTGGTAGGCTTCGCAGCACTCCTGTTAACTACGCATTGAATGTTTCGGAAATCTGGTTAAACAAAGCTACCACAGTAATCTAGGCGTCACAGCAGACATATTTGGATTTGAAACACAAATACCAAGAGGAAGATCATATTTATCTTCAATCCGAGCATAAGCAACATAATTCTTCAAATCATAAGTTCAAGAAAGTATACATCATTACGGACAGAATTGGACGAGGAAATCATTATTTCACTTGTAAGGAAGAATTTTATTAATCTTCTTACAATCCGTTTAGAAGAAGACTTTGTTTAATAGCGAGTGCATGTTAACTCAAAAATATCCGAAAAGACTACTGAATGGAGAGTACAGCAACGGATGCAAGAGTTGTTCGTGCATCAGAGTTCAAAAATGCTAAATACTGAATCAGTTACTGAATCACTTGGCAAATCTGATTACTTGTGCTAGAGAATGGCTTTCACATTTTGCCCTGATCCCTTCAACTTCTTTCAATAATCTGATATCGCAAAAGTAAGCAAGGACACCATGTCTCCATGGCATTTTTCACAGAAGTCACCGAAATTGCAAGCATGAGGACTTGAAATTGGGGGGGGGGGGGGGGGGGGGGGGGGGGGGGGGGGGGAGGCATCAGCCCCTCCCATTTTTTTTAGCGTATTGCAGAAGTGGCTTTAGACATATTAAATTTAAGTGAAGTCTTATTAGACCAGAGAAAAACTAGGATATAAAGTGGGGTAATATCCCATTGCGTTTGTAACAAAAAACAATCCGCAATTGCAACGATCGACATATGTGGATTGGAATGGGCAGAACATCACATAAAGAATCGGATTTGGATGTGGTTCCTCACAGCAAAGAGAATAGTTTGGGGGCAAGCAGAAAAACATTCCGCAATTGCAACAATGGACACATCTGGATTGGAACGGGCAGAACATCACATAAAGAATCAGATTTGGATGTGGTTCCTCACAGCAAAGACAATAGTTTGGGGGCAAGACGAGCTTTACCATCGAGAGAGAGCAGGCCAGATTGAACATTTGGTTTTATCATAATATCGATATTAGTTAAACCAAAATATCGACAACATTTGAGCGGTCAGACATCTCAAAAGTCGGGCGAGACCATCAGTCCAATCACACCAAAATGAACTAGCGCAAGGCAATTAGTTATGCTCCTCTACAGGACATACAGATGGTTGCATTTTAATCAAGATATCGAGACAGCGCAACAGCCAGCAGATCCAACTGAGCATTGCAGTTCGGAAGAAAGGGGAAGGACAAGTACATACATCGGCCGCAAGATCGCTCTGTTGTTGGTCGCGGCGGTGTGCTGGCCAGAAATGGGGAAGGGTCGCCGAGATGCAGGATTGAGCACCGCTCTGTCCGCCGCGAATGAGCCGGACGCCGTGCATAGTGGTCGATACAATTTGGGGGCGCGGTGCATTCGTGAATAGCTAGGGATTTCACCTGGAGGCTGTAGCATCAGGCCTTGTTTGGTAGTAGAGGTTTTGAGTGGATTAGTGGGGATATTCCCCACATGGATTGGGTAAAACCACTCCCCACACCCAACCCCCTCAAAACCTCTTCCATCCTAATCCCCTACAACCCCTTCTCTTGAAAATTCCATTTGGCAGGCAGGGTTCCGTACACACTCAGAACAACATTGTCAGGCATAATCAACATAGATAATGAAAGTTGAAAGATGCACTTTTATTGCAGCACATGAACAAAAGCGTTTGAAAATCAGCGAACAAACAATTCTCAACATTCGAAAGATAAGAGCCTCTATCACATACTTCCAAACAGTAGTATATACGACAATTCCAACATTATTTTTCGTATAAAAATAACAGTTCTCAACATTCGAAAGATATCTATCACATGGTCTAAACTAATGAACTGCTAGAAAATGCAAATCATAGCTGCCTTCCTCAAGAAACTAACTTGGTTCACACTCTAACGATGCGCTGCGGAACTCATGTGCAAGCAATGGCGATGAGTTGCACTACTGCAGCTGGTCCTCCTGGTTTAGTTACAGAATTTCATAGTGATGGTTCCAAAACAATCTAGTACTGATGTGAGAATTTCATAGTGATGGTTCCTAAACCAAAATGAAAGTGGTAGAGACTAAGGGTCTTAGTAGAGACCATGGAGTTGGCTCCATGCATAGTGATGGTACCTAACCAATCCAGTACCCCAGGGCAAATCGACACTAACTCTGAATCAGAGCATCTATGTCAAGAATCAGTAACCATGTCAAGAAGCTGAAAATAGAGCATCTACAGCTCATGTGAAAAATAGTATTTGAGAAGCAGCAATTCAAAAAAATTGGAGAAGCATCTACAGCATACTAAATTCCACAGTTGTGCACAGTAACCATAAACTGAGTAATTTCAGGAGGGTGATGCTAGCTCTGAATCATCTAGCCGCAACAGGTTATGCATTGAAAATGGAAAACTGAAGCATACTAGAGACCAACCTTTGTCTCACTTCTCACTATACCGTTTATAGTTTGTTCTTACCCAATATTAGAAGTTGACAAGAATACAAAGTATAGGACTGGAAAATGCAAGAAACGAATCTAGGACTAAACTTGCAAGCAAGAAAAGGAACCCAAACAAGCAGGCCGTCCGATCCTCTGCCCGAACAAAAACGTGCTAGGTTCCTACGTCAGGAGCAGAGGTGGGGATACACAGAGAGAGAGAGAGAGAGAGAGAGAGAGAGAGAGAGAGAGAGAGAGAGAGGTGGCGCTGCTGCGCGGTCGCCGGCGGGAACGGAGGCGGCCGGCGGCTGCGGAGATGGGAGCCGGTCTTGGCAAAATCGGAGAGAGGGGAAGAAAGGGGAAGGGAGCCGTACCGGGGAGAAAGCCAGCGGAGGTCGAGGAGGAGGAGGCGGCGGCGGCGCCTGTCGTGGGGAAGAAGGAGGCGGCGGCGCCTCGTTCGCCTTGGTCGCTTCGTGCCCCGGTCGATCCGCGTGGAAGGAAATGGATCGTGGTGGGCTGGCCCAACACCAACCCCGCGCGCCAAACAAGGCCTCACTGGGGATTGAGCTCAGGGTATGGAACTCGGGACCGGGCTGGCCTCACCACGTTTCTGATCCCATCGGTGCATAGGCCTTACGTGCCTCCCTGATTTTGCTAGAAAAAAAGGGCCTCCCTAAATTCAGAAGCCAATCATCGGGCATTTCCTATTTATCGACCTGGTCGATGATAACCAGGTCTCGCACACCCCTCCCCTGCGTGTATGGGCCTGGCCCAGTTCGTGCTGGAGATGCACGACGGCGGCCGGCGCAGAAGGGGACGGCGGCGCGGCGAGGGGAGGGGAGGGGAGGGGAGGTGAGGGGAGGGGAGGGAGACGGCGCGGCCAGGCCATGCCGGCGCCGGCGACGCCGCTGCGGAGCGGCGGCGGAGAAGGTGGCCGGCGAGGATGAAAATCCCAAGCCGAGCCGGCGCCGGCGACGCCGCTGCGGAGCTGCGGCGGAGAAGGCGGCCGGCGAGGAGAGATTTAACGAGGGAGGGTGCAGGTGCGGTGGGGGAGCTCGCCGGGGTAGGGTGGTTTAGAGGGAAGGTCGGGCGGCGGCGGACCGGCGGTGGGCGGCGGTTGGAGGAGGGCGGGGCGCCGAGGCGGCACGGGTGGCGGCAGCAGGCGGCCTGGCCGGCGGTACGTGGCGGCGGTGGAGCAACGAGGAGCAGCGTGCGGGAAGAGGAAGAAGAGCAGCGCGGTGGCGGGGTGTGCGACGCCGCGTTATCGTCGCACGGGTCGATGAAAAGGAGCTCCCCAATCATCGTGTCAAAGTAGCTCCGTCTGCTCCCTGTTAAACCATTCGTAGATGATAGCATGCTGTTTTTGAAGTCAACTATGGGCTGAAGAGATTTCAAACTTGTTGAACAATTACTGCCGATCGAGCTTCCAGTCAACGTGTGAACTAGGAAAATATCCTCGCACTGTTAGAGATGACGTCAAAAATATTCTTCATGCATTGAATGAGTCCCTCAATGAAAGGTACCTTAGCATGTCGACGTATGTTGGTCACTCAAAGAATGGCACTTTCAAGTTTCCTAAATATCGTATTTGTGATATGGTGAAGGGGTGGCTTGAAAAATTATTAACCGCTGCCGGAAAGGATTTGTAAAAATATCCACTATCCAGGCAATACTAGTTTGCTCAATGGTACGTTTCTGCTTCTCTATGCGAGCATATAATCTCACTCATCGGATTTTTTGGTAGGGTAGCAAAAGGGAATGAAGGAATGCACATTGGGTGTCCTAGGAAGTTATTCATGGGCGGTTTGAGCTTTGGAGATTAATCCTTAAGTGCTGAAACATTGAAAGATTTATATTTTCTTGGTAGTTCTATATTGGATGCGAACTTTGGGTCTCCCCCGTCACATCGGTGAGATGTTCCAGATCAAGGTTTAGTTTGGAGCATTGGTGATGGACAATCTAATTCAGTCTGGTCTCATAATTGGCTTCCCAAGGACTTATTATTTCGGCCTCTCATGTATTTGGTTCGAGATTCACCACAATTCGTTCATGAATTGATAGAGTCCTCATCGTTAACATGGAATGGAGAAGTAGTGAGACCCAATGGAAATGACTGTCCCACGAACGAAAAGAGCGGAAACCCTAGACATCTGCTGACATGTTCAGTTTTAACATAAAAGCTATCTCTAAATTAAGACGGTACTCTATGATCCCTTGTTTGTTTGACCAGTACCATGACATTTGGATCATTCGCCATGTTTTATCTTTTTATTTGACTAGAAAATTATTCGTGCATTGCTACTATGATAATTTATTCGTCAACAATAGTACAAATTTGGTGATTAATCATTGGTTGAAAAAGGAATGCAAATTATGGTGATTGATCACCGGGGAAAATGTAAATTATGGTAATTGTCGTTGGCAAAAGAGAATATAAGTTAATTATGATGGTTGATCTTAGCAGAAAAAGAAGAATAATTGTGGGATGAGACAGACAGATGATCCTTCTAATACATAGTACGTGAGTATCTCTTGCAGTCTCCCCAAAAATTGAATACTAAAAGCCAAAATAAGGTAACAAAGATACTCAAGTTTGTCATGTAGTGGTTATTGAATGTCTTTCAACCTTAATTACATAGCTGAGATATTTCTCTATGACAACAACAAAATTATGTTATGTGCAATGAATACACGAACAATAGCTGGAAATGTAGCTTGTGACACGAAAATTCGTATTTGGCACAAAACAACACACTGAGACGGTGACCAAAGGCATTTTCTTTGAGCTGGTACTGACTCGGCCCATAGTTCAAGCAGGAGTGACCGCTCGATTCGGCCCCGACAAGAGGAGGCCCCAAAATATACAATGTACTAAATGAATATTTATTAAAATGAATTAACATGAGAAAGTGTTATACACGACAAGCAATAAACGATGAAAAAAAGCAAGATCAACACATGGGACATGAGATTTAATGTGGAAAACCCTTAAAAAGAGAAAAGAAAAAGGCACAAACACCATCCACAAAGTTCACTATCTCGAGAGAGATTATAAATATCGGGGATGTACTACTGTTCGACTTCAACCAACTGGCAGCTTACAAGAGGTATATAAAGAGACGGTGATATAGGTCGCATCTGATCCATACAAATTAGTCTCTTATATGCATTCCTTCCTATGAATTTGGATCATAATTAAACTATAGAAAGTCCATGCCACATGATAATAGTGTGTACCACATACATAGGAACGAACAAACGTAATAAACGACAACGAGTTGAGTTAGGTTGATAGTCACGCTTTGATTAAAGTACTACACCTTATACTACAAACTGAAATATGTGTCAACAAGATTTTTGTGTTTAGTTTTATACACAAATCTAATTTAACAAAACATGCATGATCTCTTGTATAAGAAGATGGTGCCGAGTGTATTGTAGACGTCGATTCGTCGAACAATCAAATTGTATTTATGCGAAAGTGGTACCTTCTATTTAATTTATGTATTTGCATGTGATTACTATTAGCGATGCAATTTGAATATCAAGTATATATGTGTCATGAACATGTCATCTCATTATTGTTCCCATTGTACATTGCAAGACACAGTTGACCACGAGAATAGTGGTAAAGAATCATGTCAACTGAATTTATACTCTGGAAGTTTCTATATATATGCTTAGCGAACCTTACACTAAAAAACCTACATTTAAATGTTTGTTGGATTACATCCTTATATATATTTACCATAAATATATATACACTATATATTTTATGCAATTATACGTAATTAATTGAGGAACAAAACTATGGTACAAAAATATAATTTAAATCTAACACAATGCAAATGTATTTTTAAACTATATGAATTACGACTATATAAAAGAATGTTACAACTAACATTTGGAAATTTGTATGTGGTTAAGAATGCTAAATAAGAAATAGAATATTGTACTCGTTAATATAGTACCATACTAAAAGTAAGTATAAAAGATTAATATAAAAACTAGTTTGCCTTAGGTCCAAATTTGGTTGAATTGATGACATTTCAGCTAGACTTGTGCTTCTTTTTGTAAAGAGAACAACAATAAGTTTGAGATCTTTCTTGCTTGTTAGTTGTAGTTGATGAAATTTCAGTACCCATATATAAGGTAGATTACTAATAAAACACAACATGCAACACCTGAAGATAGACTTATTCACTCTCATCTACAGCTCACGAACCTGGGCCTTGGAAGATATTGTACTCAACATTGTTATACTTGGAGATCATTTCCCTGACTACATATTCAACATTTGTGATTGTTTTGAACCATTCAACCTTTGTGGTTTAAGAATACCTATTTTGAGACTTGACATACCTAGCAAAATATGACGAAAGACCGTGGAGGTGTTTGAGATTGTAGACAGCCTTGCCTTGGCATACCCTTTCTACTCTTCTTTGAGACAAATATTTCTCGTGTAATTTATCCCTTTTTAATCATTATTGACTCCATCGCTCGAGGTAGTATAGCAATTCGACTCTATTTGAGAGACCCCACTTACTTATTGCAACTGAAATAGGGGGATAGGCTCTCGGGTGTCCTACCTTAAGGAAATGAACTGAAAGATTCCATCCTTTGGTACACTAAGTTTGAACGAGTAGTAAGAAATGAAGTCCCAAGTAAGACAGTTGGTGGCTTTTGATACTGTGCATCCAGTACCCGAATACCTTCATGTGCGTTGTAAACAGTGGAACATTTCTACTCCGTAGTTGGAAATTTCAGGATTCGCATCTAGGCACCCATCCGCTGCTCCAAGACCAATCATGAACTATTTAACAAACTCATTTGCCTGACAGAAAAATTAACAACTCAGCTGTAAATGCCAAATGAACTTGAGATTACTAAGCCTGTACTCGAAAACAAATAGCAACACAGGACTTACACTTGCAGAGAAAAATGGGTAAGCCAACATAATAGTGCCCCATACTATACATTATACATGTTAGCATAATAGTATCCACATAGAATCATGTTGCAGGTGTGCAGATGAAACTTAGGGAGGCACAATGGATTTAATCCATTGTCACGATGTCACCGCCACACCAACACCGCCGCTATGACGCGCAAACACAGACCTACCAGAGAAGAGAGTGAACCGAGTCCGCCTTCGTGTACAAACCGACTTATAGCAAGTAAGTACTATGATTCATGCCAACAAAATGACCCTAGATAGCCGTCTATTGACATGTTCAGTTATAAAGTAAAAGAAATCTAAAATAAATTAACGTAAAAGCCATGTCTAAATTAAGACGGGACTCTATGATCCCATGTTTGTTTGACGCGTAGCATGACATTTTGATCATTCGACGCGTTTTATCGTTTTGATTTGACAAGACAATTACTCTTGGGTTGCTAATATGATAATTCATTCGTTAAAAAGAATGTAAATTATGATGATTAATCGTTGGTTGAAACTAGGTAATATGCCCGTGCGTTGCAACGGGTGACGGAAATCTGTGTCAAATGCTCGTGTGGTGTCATGGCCCATTAAGTCGCCGCACACGTCACATGATAAATTCTAGCATACTGTTAAGACATGTATAATGATAAAGAATGCGGATCTTCTCTTATCCCTCTACGTATTTGGCGAAGGAAATAAATAACCACAATCCATAAACATCTTTCAAACAAACGGTGCAAAGTGACATACCAAATAGGAACTCACGCAAACTTACATGATTCCGGTTGTAGTTCATATACATAAATATTGAACAAAACATAAAGGAACGGGTTACATGATTCCGTTTGTAGTTAGTTCATATACACCAATATTGAACATAACATCATCCTAGATAGTTAGCTCAAACATATACTATTTTTCTTTTGCCGTTCAGCCGGCCCCATGCCGCCCCTGTCTGACATTATGTATTGTCAGCGAGAGAGAATGCGGGCATCAGTGATAGGATTGGTTTAAACCTACTACGCCAACGAGGGTCATCACATAATCATATAGTTTCATATTATTGCACGAAAACTGCTCACATGCGGATCACATTTTTACCCACTACCAAACGTTGTACTCCAGAACTTTGGCATAACAACATAAGCACTACGGGAATCGCCCAAAACGCCGACGGCTGGATTGTACGCCGACGGCCAAATGTCGGGGCCGTCGGCGTACAACCAGGGATAGGGCAGCCGTGCCACTGGCCGTCGGCGTACATGGCGCCGTCGGCGTAGCCATACAGAGGCCGACGGGCGCCGTCGGCGTATAACTGGCCGTCGGCGTAGCAACGGCCATGACGGAGGAGGAACGGAAGAATTCCCTGGGTTCATACGCCGACGGCAATGCCGTCGGCGTATGTCTGTTCCTTTTTTATTTATTTCTTTATATGATATTTATTTATTTATTTATTTATATACGTAATATTTAATGTAGGCATAATTTATACATAAATTGGATCTATAAGTTCCCTCCCAATTTCGGTATCCCACCCGCATAAAATAACGGTCAAAGTTCCCGACATAGTTTATATCCCCTACAACATATACATGTAAAATAAATAAAAACAACACATGTAATATACACCTACAACACATAGTTGATGTCCCCTTTCGACGCACGTCTATGGGGGTAGACGTGCACATTAGGGTTTTTCCAGCGGATTTAGGGTTTCGCCGAAGCGGGGCCCCGGAGCGTCGGAACACCACCAAAACCTAGGTTGTGGCATACCACATGTATACAAGTGTGTTGTGTGTTGTAAATGTGCAATATCCTACTTCGGGGTGTGACCGTCTTCACCGGCCTCACTTTCTCTCTAGTGAGTTCCTGCGCTTAGAGGTGAAAACTCCCCTTTCGGGCGAACCGGATGGAATCTTGTGTTGATTTGGGGTAGACTTTGGTTTCTCACCTTCCCATGGCCTAACCTAACACAACCAAGCAAAAAAGTCCACTGGCCTACCCCATTTCGACGCACATCTATGGGGGTAGACGAAAACGTTAGGGTTTTTCCAGCGGATCTAGGGTTTCGCCGAAGCGGGGCCCCGGAGCGTCGGAACACCACCAAAACCTAGGTCACTTGCTGCAATATTTAATGTAGTTGTAATTTGTCAGCAGATTCCGATGGAGATTGTGTGCATATTTATTACCCTCAGTCACATGTCTATAAGAACCATGTTGAGCAAAGAATCAGCTAACCAGATTTTGTTGTGGAAATGCAGGTTGACAACAATCTAAAGCAACAAATTTCAGATTTTGTTGTGAAATCCTCTCATCTTGGTCTTCTTATTGACCCAAAGAGCGACTCCTCGGTGTCAAAAGTAGTTCAACAACTTGGTTTTGTGGGTCTGCAGCTCTACCGTGAGGGAAAGTTCTACTCAAGCCGACTAGTGGAGGATTGTTTCTCAAATTTTGTGAATAGACAAAGGATATTAAACATAAATTAAATATATGGCTCAATTTATCCTGCCTCGTGGTGTTGATTTGGGGTAGACTCACTACCGGATATTAAACAGGCGGGATCCAATGGCTCACAAGCGCACGAAGGAAACACACGATCCGTGTGCTTCTTCCTGATCCAAGGGCTAAGAATCGCTCGAAAGAAACACACCGCTTGATCCAACGGCTCCCAAGCTCTCGAAGGAAACACACAATCCGTGTGCTTCTTCCTGATTGGCTAGTAGTATGCCCAATCAGGAAGAAGCACACGGATCGTGTGTTTCCTCCCAGCGCTTGTGAGCCGTTGGATCAGCGGTGTGTTTCTTTCGTTTGATCCAACGGCTCCCAAGCTCTCGAAGGAAACACACAATCCGTGTGCTTCTTCCTGATTGGCTAGTAGTATGCCCAATCAGGAAGAAGCACACGGATCGTGTGTTTCCTCCCAGCGCTTGTGAGCCGTTGGATCAGCGGTGTGTTTCTTTCGTTTGATCCAACGGCTACCAAGCTCTCGAAGGAAACACACGATCCGCGTACTTGTTCCTGATTGGCTAGCTTGAGGGAGTCACTCGGAGACGCAGGTCTATATATAGCCCACCTCCTCAGACAGGTTACTCACTCACACAAAACATTCCAGCGTCACGCAGAGAGGCATCTTTGGGCAACCAGCGGCAAGACGTCTCTGATGACCTGTGACCGTTCCAAACGGTTGCAGATCATCAGAGATGTCTTGCCGTACGGTTGTAGAACATCAGAGATGTCTTGCCGGACGGTTGTAATCATCAGAGATGTCTTGCCGGATCGAAGTGACCCTCAAACACAAAACATTCGGGTTCCCTAGCTACGTCCTACAGTCAATGCAACGGCATTCGACCGTGAATCACTGTAGGGCTGTAGCTAGGGGAAACCGTGTGTTTTGTTTCCCGCCAAATGCCGCCACCGGTAGTTCTATATAACCCAGTAGAAGGTAGGCATGGTACTCACTTGAGCGCAAGCATGGTGTGTATTGGTCCTTGCGAGAAGTGTGTGTCTGGGTTTCACATTTCCGCATCCGAGCATCTCGCTAGGCTTTCAAGCAATTTGAAGGTAGATGGTAGGGTAGTTCCAATTGAAGAAATTTTGCACACTGAGAGTCATCTCGCTTCACTCGGGGCGAAGCTATGCCGCGATGGGTTTCCGTATAGGACCCCGCTCCAAATTCGTGCAGAAATGCTCAGGCTTGCAGATAAGTTTGACAGGAAAGTTACGAATAGTCCGTTCTACCGAACTGAAGCTGACCGTTATTCGTACGGTCGTTCCTGTCTCTGGGTAGTTGACAGCGATGATGACGACGATTTCATGCCGTCGTCAAAGGAAAGGAGGGTTGAAGCACTGAGCAAGAAGGCTGAAGCTTCGTCCAAGGGCAAGAAGGCAGAATCTTCGTCAAAGAGCAAGGGTGGCAGCACACGCACGGCGTAGGGTGGAGAAGTTTGTTAGTTGTTCATGATTGTTGTAATTTGTTCTACATGCATGTTTACTTGTTTCTTAGTCAATTATGTATCGGCGGTTCAAGAATGTTCTCTGTGTAATTTATCTTGTCACTGTAATTTGCATGGTTTGTTTAATATCAATGCAGAAGCAAAAATTCCATCAACAGGGGCTGCAGTGCATTCAAGAATTGGAGCGCGTCTCCAGGACCCACCGCTGATCCGACGGCTCAGAAGCGCACGAAGGAAACACACGATCCGTGTGCTTCTTCCTGATCCAACGGCTCACCAGCGCTCGAAAGAAACACACCGCTGATCCGACGGCTCAGAAGCGCACGAAGGAAACACACGATCCGTGTGCTTCTTCCTGATCCAACGGCTCACCAGCGCTCGAAAGAAACACACCGCTGATCCGACGGCTCAGAAGCACACGAAGGAAACACACGATCCGTGTGCTTCTTCCTGATTGGGCATACTACAGCTCACAATCCCATTTCTCACTATATATACGTAGCCATGGCCTCCATTGGCATAGCACATCTAAACTGATATCTGATCCCTCATCACTCTCCCATGACTTCCACCGTACCCACTCTAACCTACTCGGAGGCGGAGGCGCTTTGCGCCTCGAACTATCCCTGCCCACCCGGCTACGACGTCCCAACCGGCTGGAGGCTGAGCACCGGAGGCGTGCCAGTCCCTCCTATCCCTCAAGGTTTGGCGCGCCGGGCGGCCATCACGAACCACTACTACCTCGAGCTCACTCCGGAGCAGCGGATGGATTCCCGCTGGCATCCAGACTATCGCCCAACTTGGGATGCCTTCTTCATCGAAAGGCGTGAGAAGGCGCTCGCCAGGTACGAGGAGGACCGCCCGCGTCCTTCGAACTTCAACGAGGCCGGCCGTCGGCTGTGGTGGGCCGGCCGGACTCTCAAGAGGGTCATGGACTACATCACGGCCGGTGATAACCCCCGCCTGCGCTACCCTCAATCACAGTCCAGGAGACAACCCCCGTCAACGACTACATCACGGCCATCCGACGACAGCGACGACGACTACGACGACTACACCCACGAGTATTATAGGGCTAGGCAAGAGTATGACTAACCTGAGCCACATCACTGGTTAGGACAAAATGGTTTATTGTCATTCGTCTATGTACCCAAGTTTGTTGTCATTCGTCTATGTACCCAACTTCCTTGTTATTCGTCTATGTACCCAAGTTTGTTGTTATTCGTCTATGTACCCAAGTTTGTTGTCATTTGTCTATGTATCCAAGCTTGTTGTCATTCGTCTATGTACCAGACTTATATCTTAGTTGCTACTACTCTGTTTCGATTAATGATGATGATGGGTGACTACTTTTCGCATTCATATTAAACAAACCAAGCAAATTACATTGACAACATAAATTACACAGACAACAAAATATCGGTAGTAGCGAAAACACAACATAAATTGAAGATACATGGTACTCTGCAAATTCTAAAAAGAAAATTCATCACTCTTGCATAAAAATGAATAAAAACATATTAAATTTAATTCAGAGTAATAAATAGATACATAAAAATGAAGAAAGAAAAATGGGTAACCTGTGCCGACGGTAAAACCGTCGGCATAGGTTGGTGCGCATAGATGGTTTGGTAGGCGACAAAATATTGGATCTGTGCCGACGGTTTTAACTGAAACACACCGCTGATCCGACGGCTCAGAAGCACACGAAGGAAACACACGATCCGTGTGCTTCTTCCTGATTGGGCATACTACAGCTCAGAAGCCCATTTCTCACTATATATATGTAGTCATGGCCTCCATTGGCATAGCACATCTAAACTGATATCTGATCCCTCATCGCTCTCCCGTGGCGTCACCACCGCGTGTGCCGTCCGCCATGCCAAGGTGCTGCCCTCTCCCTCCCCTACGTACCTAGGTTGCACGCACCTTAGTTGTTTGATCAAATTCCCCACTCATTTTTTCAGATCTCGGCGGGAATCGATGACGACCACCCATTTGTTGGAACCGGGCAGTGTCCGGGACTGGGCTCCGCCGGGCTGGCACTGGGAGGTGTCTTCCGGGACGCGTAGTTTGGTGAGGAATCCGGGTGACGTCGTCGACCCGGATCTTGTTTGGTGGCCGTCGCGTGGGCCAGCCTCGGTGCAGAGGCCGCCGGCCCCCGAGGTGGAGGTGCGTTGCCGTATCAGAGAGGAGGACGAGCACGTCCGTCGCTACCTGGTTAGGTTGGATACGCAAGCGGTGCATGGCAATATGTGGTATACACTTCATAGGGATCCTTCTCATGTGAGTATTGCCCCAGTGATGGTTCCTTATCTTTGGGTGCAAGCCGCCGGCCGCTCAGCACCTCGCGGCTTAGGACCCGGCAAAAGTTAGTTACATTATTCGTGATGTATTATGGATTAAATAAAGATGTAGACTGGTGGCTATAAGCACATTCCTACTAGTGCAAGTTTGTTGTCATTCGTCTATGTACCCAAGTTTGTTGTCATTCGTATATGTACCCAAGTTTGTTCTATCTTAGTTGCTAGTACTCCGTTTCGATTAATTTTGATTGCTGTTGGTTTCACAAGCCCCAAATAGTTTCACAATTTGGTTTCAATTTAATTGAATTCATTTGGGTTAACCAATCAATAGTACCAAGCTAACAAAATTGGTTTGGAAATATTTGGACTGCCAGAGTATCAGAAACAAACAAGTTTAGAATTTAAACCTTCTGTGGTATTTTGAATAATACATTTTTATTATTTATCTAAATGAAATGAAACCACTTGGGTTGGTTAAAAAATTTCATAAGCTTTCCAGAACATATTTATTTGATTTATTTGGAGCTATAAATCTCGAGATATTGCATTTCTAAAATAGGTCCAGTACTGGTTTTTCAGGGAGAAAAAAATTAAGCAAAACCATACGCCGACGGCTGCCGTCGGCGTAGGATTGGTGGAATTTTCTTACCCCACCCCGCGCGTTCCAAATCCCCAATTCCCCCGCGCGTGCCAATCCAAACCACCACCGCACCCCGTTCGCCGCCGCCGCCGCCCTACCTCGCGCCCGCGACCACCCTCTCCCCGCGCCGGCGACCACCCTCTCCCCGCCTCGCGCCGGCGATCACCCGCTCCCCGCCTCGCGCCGGCGACCTCCCCGAGCACTCCCCGCGCCGTGTGCTAGGGTTTCTTTCCCCGCCGGCGCCGCCAGCTCGCAGCACCGCTCCCGCCGGCGAGCGGGCCGTCCCCCCCGTTCTGGATCTCCTCCCTCCCGCTGCCAAGCTTCTCCCCATTGTTCCCGTCGCCCGACCACCTCCCTGCCGGAATCGCCGTCGAAGACAAGGTATGACACCGTGCTCTAGCTGCTAGACTTGTTGTTTGCAACATTTCTCTGAACCTAGTGCTCCTATTATGAAAATGAACCTCTATTCCATATTCATATGCATGTTCGTGCAGTACTGCTCCTATTATGAAAATGAACCTCTATTCCATATTCATGGGTTTGCATGAATTCCTATTAAAAGTCTGTGATGCCGTGTTTTTTTATAGCGTTTGATTATGGTGTAGTATACAAATGCATTGCTAGCTGGATATGCATGTTTGTGCATGTTTGTGCATTTCTCATTTGTTTGCTAGCTGTAAATGTTTGTGTAGTTTCTAATAATTAGTAAAAGTGTAGCTTCTGCCTCAAATAAAGAGAAAGGAATTTAATTGCCTTGTTATTAAAAATGTGTTTTATACTTGCTTGCTTGTTACTGTTGTTTAGCATATATGGCATATGTTAGTACTGTTAGTGACCTATGTTAGTCATAGCACTTAAACATGTCATTTCTAGTTTTCTACATAGCCATAGCACTTAAACAATAACTACCACTCACACCTAAATGAGGATCATGCTTCTTAATTGGATCATGTCATTTATGCTTAAAACTTTACCCTTTCTCAATGCAGGTGATTGACCAAGATGAGCCAAGGCAAGGAATCATCGGCCTCCTTGTCGAAGAGGATGCGCCAGACGAAAGCTACTAAAAGTGGAAGACAACCTAATCCGAACCCGCGTTACCTGTCTGACAGTGGTGAGAGTAGAGGTGATGCAATTCTTAATTTGTTCATGTCTTTATGCTTAATTGTTCACCCTTTCTCAATGCAGGTGAGGGTGGAGATGCTGGACGAGGTGCAGGACGAGGACGAGGACGAGGGCGAGGTGGAGGACGAGGGCGAGGTGAGGGAGGACGAGGGCGAGGTGGGGGCGACGTGTCTTCGGACATACCCTCTGCGGGCTCCACGGACGTGGGGACGGGCCCCTCCACGGACTCGGAGGAGACGGGCCCCTCCACGGACGTGGGGACGGGCCCCTCCACGGACTTGGAGGCGAGGCCCTCCGCGCCGCCGAAGAAGCCAAGGATTCGAGGGGAATCCCAGGTCCCTGATGAGGACAAGGAACCTGCTACCGAGGAGGCGAAGATCCTCATTACGCCTAATGGGAAAGAGTAAGTGACTATATATACTAATTTTGAACATGGTAACTTCATTGTGGTCAGGACAATTTGACATGTAGTAATGTTTAATTATTGTGCAGCAACTGGATACATCCTGCGGGAGCCCGTGTGCCTAACACCCTGATTGGAGCTTTGATTAGGAAGTTTTGGCCAGGCTTGTACAGTACCTCCCCAACGGCGCGACGAAGCTAGCCACCCATTGGGTAGACTATCAGGCCGCCAATTACGCGAGCGGCGGGAAATGTTCTGACGCCGTGATCAACAAGTTTTGGGTAAGTTGAACTATTAGAATTTGGTTCATACTTGATGTCCCCACCATGCTCTCACAATTTGTTTTTTGTGCATGATTAAAGAGGTTCTATAGGGTACTTCCTGAGCAGCGGGCCGATGCGGACAGGACTTTGGAGGGGGCTTGTAGGAAGTTGACACGACAGCAGTTCTACAATGCAAAGCATACCATCATCAATCATTTCAGTACTGAGACGTTACACAAGAAGGCGGTGAAGCATGAGATTGTGGAGAACCCACTTGAGGTGACCGTAGATGACTACATGGCGGTAAGTAGATTGTTAATGAGATTACATGTTGCTGCTAGGTTGCAATTGCATTATCCGTTCTTCACATGAGTATTGTTTTTTCAGTTTAAGCCCTCATGGGCCTATGGCAAGGATGACGCGTGGAGGGCGTTGGTGTCTAGGTGGGCTGGGGAGGACCCCGAGTTCAAGGCCTTGAGCGAGCGAAACAAGTTAAACCGCGGGAGCGGGGGGACACATTGTGCGGGTGCCCGCAACCATGATCGCTTCAAGGCAAAGCTGGTATATATATACATGAAACAATCTTCATTTATTTCCCCTCATGTTCCTACTTGATATGCATGACACTTCTTTGGCATTGCAGGAGGCCGATCTCGGGGAGCCTCTTACGGACATGCAAACATGGGAGAGGATGAAGATGAAGAAGCCCAATTTTTCTGAGCCTCAGCCCTCGCAGCCCGATTACTTCGGCACTGCCAAGGAGGGGCTAGAGGCATACGTCGAGTCGTTCAAGGGTATAAATCCGTTTGTGGACAACCCTCTTCGGCATGACACCGACGAGAGAGCGGTGGTCCTTGCGGGGAACGGTTGGGAGCATGGCCGTCCTCTCTGCTTAGTGCGGTACTCACGCGTACTCCTGAGTTGGGCCTCTCGCGTGTCAAGGCTACCCTCACCGCCGACGACCCTCCCGTCCTGCCTCGTCGGCCTTCCCGAGCTCGCCCCGATGTAAGTTTTTCTCAATTTCATTCTCTTTCCGACATTCGTTCCTAGCTAAGTGGCTAAGTTGACGAGATGCGTTCCCTTTTAAAACTGTAGGCTGATTTCGAGGCGGCCTTCGATGCCGCTTACGCGGACTATGAGAGACAGTATCAGTTGTGGGTACAGAAGAGCCAGGAGTATGAGGAGTGGAATGAGTTGAAGGATGCTGTAAGTTTCAACTTTTGTATTTGCAAAATATGACAAGTCCCATTTCCTCTAGTTTGAACCTTTTTTTCTACAACTCCTGACATCTAAACTATCTTGTAGGCTACCGAGAAGTTTTTTGCCACTGGAGAGCGGGAGGCGCTGCCTACGCGTCCACCTAGGCCGGGGATCCCGCCCGTCGGCCCAACGAGGGAGTCGGTCGCTCGCACATACAAGCAAGCGACACCGGTAAGTTATTTGCCAAACAAATTGTTACCGCCATGCTGTGCTTTCCAAGTTGCTAACTTGGACTCAAACATGTAGGGATCGAGTTGCTCGAGGAATGCACCCATTGATCCTGCTTTTGCCTCGCCGACTTCGACGCGCGCGCTCGTGGTGCATGGCACTGGTGGTGCCTCGCCGGGTTCGTCGCGTGAGACCACACAGTCCCGTGGCTCGCCGGATTCCCTGTGTGGTTCGACTGGCCCACGCGGTCGGTCGCCTATTTTCACGCGGTCAGAGATAGGTGGCTCGACCTCTCAGGAGATGTAGGATTAGTTCGGGTGTTCCGGGTGTGAATTCGAACTATGTTTCTGTCATTTTGAGTTTGTATGAATGCTTGTATGAATTCGAATCATGTTTGTGTCATTTTGGATATATATGTGATGTTTCTGTCGTGTTTTATAATTTGTGCAATTTTAATTGTATTTAAAATGCGTCAGAAACCAGCAGCAACAAGCAGCTAAAACTGGAAATTATGGTCAAGGATACGCCGACGGCATTGCCGTCGGCGTAGAGCACTTCCCAGGCGCACAGGGTGCTGCCACGTCGCCTAAAATGGACCAAATGGTCACGAATACGCCGACGGCTTTGCCGTCGGCGTATCGCACGTCCCAGACGCACCAGCTCGCTCCACGTGGCACACTAGACGGCTTCCGTTTTTGTGGGTCCCACAGCGGCTACGCCGACGGTTATATACGCCGACGGTTATTGTCTACGCCGACGGGCTGCTACGCCGACGGCGATACGCCGACGGCTGCCGTCGGCCTAGGCCTACGCCGACGGCAAACGTGCCTACGCCGACGGCTTCTGGCCGTCGGCGTATCGTGGGTTTCCCGTAGTGAAGAACAGATCAACAGGATCGTTCTGAGCTCCTGACATGGGTGAATTCATACAGTACTCTTGGTCGTGGAACTAAGACTACAGGCAGCAGCAGCAGACTGTCGCTACCAGACAGTAGCATGCTTAGATCAGAAATCTTTGTCACCTGCATCATGCGAAAGATCACCTTTGTAAGATGTATTTTAGTTTATATAAATTCGCTTACCAATAGATTCAGAAGCTGGTCTTTCAAAAACAATTGCTATGAACTCCCATGAATGCATCCATAGTGCAGGCTGAAAATCATATGAGATTACCTTTTATTGCATATATGAAACCTCATTTCTACTGTACGATACACCTTTGTGTTGGCAATCAAATGCAGCTTTCCAATGATTTTGGCACAGTATCTTAATAGGAAATAGTGAGTCTACAGCACATGACACATACACGGTAAGAGAGAGTAAAAAGGAATTTCTACGAGCATACATAGAAAATATGAGCTAGGTGGGTATGCAAAGCATAAAATGGTATTTTCACCGAAGTGGACAGTAAACCTGACACATAGAACTTGCCCATACTAAGTGACCATATGTGTGTTAAACTTTTCTTATTTCAACTACAAACTGGAAAGAAAACCATGCTGACCATACTGAAGATGAAAACACTTATTTAAGGATGAGCTCCACAAGACGCCTGCGGGTGTCGTAACCCTCTTGGGGGTGCTGTTGTGGGTGCCTTCTCCGCACTAGGGATCCGGGTGAAAACCTTGACCTCTTGGTCTAGACGGCGGCGGCGCTTTGCGTCGTCACCCTGTTGGGGGCGTCGTCGTGGAGCCTTGATACTTCTCGATCATGCGTCGGAGTCCTCGGTGGCAAGTCCGGTTTCCTTTTTCTTTGTTTTATATCTTTGATCTGCCTGGTAAGAGGGTTTCCTCATCACCTTGTATCGGTTCGGCCATTGGGCTTTATTTATAAAGCGGGGCGAAAGCCTGTTTCGTGAGCTCCACAAGAAGCCAGCAACAGCAGGTTCACTGCATCCTCACTGGCTGTGGAAATTGACGAATAGCACGGTCTGAAAAGATATGAGTGAGAACATGAGAATGCCACGGCTGAAGCCTGCAGAGAGTGAAAATTGGGACATACGCAAAGTTGGGTTTGGAAGTCGTGCTTCAGGTTTAGTACAAAATACAAATAAGTCCTGAAATTCGAGTTGTTGGTAATATATATCTAGGTCATTTTAGAGCGAAAATTCCAGCATCCAATATCTAGGTCATTTTAGAGCGAAAATTCCAGCATCCAATTATTTATGCTGCTAATAAGAAATGCAACATAGTGCTACGGTCTCTGATATAACATTTCCAAGTCATAACCGCATAACATATCCAAGCATGTTGCTACTACCGAAGCCTGCATCAAGCTACTGTAGGGAATGGCAGTGCAGACACTTCCGCTGCTTAACACCTTTCTTACTTGGCCTGACCTGAGCTCAATGGCGCCAGTTTAATCACCTCGTCCTCTTCCATGCTGCCCTCCCCGACGGAGCCGTCACAGAGAGGAGGGGGGATGGGGGAGGTGGGCAGGCTAGCAGCTATTGGACCCTCCTCCGCGTCCTCCGCGCGGGCCTGACTGACCGTGGCCTTGGCCGAGCCGGGGATGTGTGGAGGCAGCCGGAATTGCAGCATGGGGAGGTGGATGGGGAGCATGGGCTGACTGCCGCTGTTTGCGGAGCACATGCCGTCTCTGGACAGGAAGTGCGGCAGCGGCGTCTTCTTGGTGGCGGAGGCTGAACAGGGCGCGGCAACCGGCAGGGGATGCGGGAGAAGCGACGGACATGGGCCTGGGCCTGGGCCTGGGCAATCCGCGTACACGCGTGGTGAAGGGAGCGTGCGTGACGAAGGATGTTGGACGAAGTCAACGACGTAAACACGGGAACCAAATTTTTCTTTTAGATAGGACAGAAGAAGAGATTCTTTTAGATAGGAGAGAAAAGGAATGCAAACGGAGCTTGGCTCTGATGGTTGGGTTCCCTGTGGTGGAACCAGCCCACCCAGG
Organism: Poa pratensis; assembly: GCA_947311845.1. NCBI lineage: Eukaryota > Viridiplantae > Streptophyta > Magnoliopsida > Poales > Poaceae > Poa > Poa pratensis. The sequence goes on from CAMZMU010000111.1 coordinate 23,751,833, forward strand.
TTCAAGTCCTAGACTTGGCATGGGCGTTTGCATTTACCTGGATTTATTCCAGCTTTATCCGGCGCTATTCTTTCAGTGGTAGGTGGCGTGCCCGTCAACAGCGAGGCGCCTGTGGTGACTTCGTCAACCTCAAGATTTGCCGGCTCGGTCCTTCAGAGGTGCTCATAGGGGTAGGGTGTGCGTGTGTGCGTTCATAGGGGTGAGTGTACGTGCGTATTTGTGAGTGTCTGTGTTGTACTGTGTTCTCAAAAAAAAAAAAAAAAGGAATGCAAATCATGGTGATTGATCACGCCTACCCGACCAAGTGGCGCCTTCCGTCGATACAATACGAATGCCCGCCTCCCGCTTCGGCCTCCAATTCCCTCCTCCTCTTCCGCAACGCGCGACCCTCCCCAGCTCTTCTCATCTCCACCACCACCAAATCCATTCCCAATCCCACCACCCCGTTCGCTCCGCGATTCTAGGGTTTCGTTCGTCGACCAGCTCAAGCCGCGGCGCCGGCCGGTTCCACAAACCTTGCGCCTCCCCCCAGTCGGCGCGTCGAGCATGGTCGGGTCCGGGCAGATGGCGGCGGGCGGGAGCGGGAGCGGCGGCGGAGGAGGAGGATGCGGAGGGGAGCGGCGCAAGTACCCGATCCTCGCGGGGGACTACGAGCTGTACGAGGAGATCGGGCAGGGTGTCAGCGCCATCGTCTACCGCGCGCTCTGCAGGCCGCTCCGCGAGATCGTCGCCGTCAAGGTGCTCGACTTCGAGCGTACAAACAGCGACCTGGTAATTCATTCATCATCATCAACGCCGGTATGCTCAGATTCATATTTGTGGGACGAGGCAGTTTATAGCTGCAATTTGGTTTATGTTGATCAGCTGACTATATATGAAACGAATCTGAACCGGTTGGGCGATGCTGGTCTGTTCTAAACGTGCAAATATGTCATGTCATGTAGAGGGGATCCGATTAGTTGTATTCACGTCTAGCATTGTCTTCCGCAGTTTCACGTGCCGTATCAAGTTTTTGTCCATCTTCATGCCACATTTTCTTTCTAAAATGACCAACACCGTTTTTTTTTATGCAGAACAATATCATGCGTGAAGCCCAGACGATGATTCTCATAGATCATCCTAATGTCGTTAAGGCACTCTGCTCATTTGCAAATAACCAAACGCTTTGGGTAGTCATGCCGTACATGGCTGGAGGATCTTGTCTCCACATTATGAAATCGGTCCAGCCAAATGGTTTCGAGGAAGCTCTCATTGCGACAGTGCTTCGTGAAGTTCTAAAAGGTTTGGAGTATCTTCATCATCATGGGCATATCCATCGTGATGTCAAGGTAAAAATGCACATCGGAAGGATCTGTTGTTCCTCTCTGCTGACTGCTACATTGATATTGCGAGTGAATTCGTCAATATTCTTATGATTTACCCTTTTCAGACGAGTTATGTTAATGTTGATTTCCCTTTTTCTTTGTTTTGACCATAGGCAGGAAACATCCTAGTCGATTCTCGTGGTGGTGTTAAGCTTGGAGATTTTGGGGTTTCTGCTTGCCTATTTGAATCTGGTGACAGGCAGCGGGCTAGAAATACTTTTGTGGGAACTCCTTGCTGGTAGTCATTCTAAAAGTATATATAAGATTTTATTTCTGCTACAAAAAAAATTCTTCACACAGCTCATATGTGAACTATTTAATGATTAGGATGGCACCTGAGGTAATGGAGCAACTACATGGATACGATTTCAAGTAGGCTACTTATTGTACTGGATCACTTAGTAAATAGCAGGGTACCTTTTCTTAACAACTTCTTGTTAACTGGAGCTGTTCTGAACAAAATATGAATATATTGCAGGGCAGACATATGGTCCTTTGGAATCACGGCACTTGAACTTGCTCATGGTCACGCTCCTTTCTCAAAGTACCCTCCCATGAAGGTATACTCAAGCAGACACAATACAACATCTTCGAAGAAATCCCTTTTCCTATGATATGTGGTTTGGAGTAACTTGAATGTTTCTAAGACTGTATTTCATTTCCTTTGCTAGGTCTTGCTTATGACACTTCAAAATGCTCCCCCGGTCTTGATTATGAAAGAGATAAGAAATTCTCGAGGGTAAGCATATTTGAGATCATAGGTCGCCTCAGTATTATGTATCCGAGGACTTATTTATGCATATTGGTTTCTTATGACAGCACTTTAAGCAAATGGTTGCCATGTGTTTGGTAAAAGAGCCTTCAAAAAGACCAACTGCAAAAAAATTGCTCAAGCAACCTTTTTTCAAGCAAGCTCGTTCGAATGATTACATTGCTCGAAAGCTTTTGGAAGGATTGCCTGGCCTTGGTGCCAGATATCAAGCTTTAAAGGTACACTGGTTTAAATGGTGCATGGCTACTTGGTCACCTCATCTTCTTCACGAGTTTAACTCGGGATCTTAACTGCTCACAGGAAAAGGATGAACATTTACTTGCTCAAAAGAAAATGCCTGATGGTAAAAAGGAAGAAATCTCGCAGGTGCTAATTCTAAATTTCTGATAGATCATCCTGAAAATGGTCCTATTCTTGGAGTAGTAAAATCAAGCAAATATTTGATCCTTCATTGCCCCGTTGTTGCATGTCTTGTGTGGGTGTAGCCACATTAATAATATTGCTGACGGCATCGGTAAGCATGATTGCCAAACAAAAATACGCATTCCATGTTGGTTTCTTTATCCAATGGTTAATTTCTTATGTTCCCCCACAATATGAGGAAACTAGGGATTCTGAAACAAATGTGCAAACATACAATTATGAACTTATTTTGGAACTTGTTGCTTCGAAAGACAAATGTGAAGCTTGTTAGTTTTGATTAATCTGGGTAGGACAGGTCATGGCCTCGTGACATAAGTGCGGACAGGAGCCACTCATATATCTTCTGAAACGATAAGAGTTCGATATTTAGATGTGGGTATGCATACAAGCCATGCTACAATTGAACCAGGTAGGCACGACTAGATTAGTGAGGTTGGAGAGGGGTAGTGGCGCCATTTTTCTGGTTGCCCATGCTGGAGCATGAGGTACGGTGCCCGCATGGAACCCTAGAGCTGCTCCATCTTGCTTCAGGGAGAAAAGTGGAGGTAAGAAATGGATTCGTGGGTTAACGGACAATACAGTAATTTCAGCTAAATGACATGGGTAGTTTGGACATGGGATTTGTGTAAGCTGGAAGAGCATCTTTCTATTTTCATTTTTTCCACGAAAACGCACCCAAACGCGTTTCATTTTGTATTAAAAGAAGAATGCTTAGACTGCAGCTGGAAAAGCACCTCACAAGGTGCTTTGTCTTTGACTGCAAATAAGCATTGTGCTTTCAGAAAGTAAAAATTAGCAGGGTGCTTGGTTGGGCTATTGGCTTATAATCGTGGAAAGCTGCAAATAAGCCCAACCGAATACGCCTTCTGGATTCTAGTGTCACATGAGTCCTTGTTTCCAGCACTAGCTGATATTTTTTTTGTACAAATGCTGATATTTATTTATTCCTGAATTGTATGTTCATTTGTGAAGCTTGGGTTGTTCCACGTAAGCATGCTTCTTAGCCTACTATTGGCTTCACAAATCTAAATGTCCTTTCATTTGGGAAAGAAGGGGAATTCCATTCTATCCCATCATTGGTTTAAACTTAAACTGTTTGGTAACACTGTAGAACTTTATACAATATGTCAATCTGAAACTCTATTTTGTGGCATTAACAATGTTTTGAGATTTTGTGTCATCTCTGTTTTACCCTTTTGTCATCGAAACTCCAGATGATTATTTTATTGCCACTTTATACCACTTTCTATAATTATTCACCAGTCCCTTTTATTTCTCGTATTGCTAGGATGAATACAAAAGGGGTATCAGCAGCTGGAACTTTGACATAGATGACCTGAAGTCTCAAGCCTCACTAGTAGGCATTTAGCATTTTAATTTCTTATTTAATCACTGTCTTCACATCAGTAACTTAATATTTTTATCTTTTAACAGGTTACAGAGTGTGAGGACACAATATCATCTAAAGATACAGATATATTGTCTTTCTATGACTCGGACACCAACTTGCAGGAGCGAGCACAAGATGGACCTCTTTTTTCAGGAGGCTTCTCAATGAAGTATGATACTGACATCGTAAGTTTAGCTCCTTGTGAAGTTAGATGTTCTAATCGAGCATTTTATTTGCATCTAACACCAAGCAAAGTTGGTAGGAAAATGATGTCATCGCCAATGATAAGTCAGCCGTTTCATCACCTGAGCAGTCCGTTTGTCTATCAAGGTAATAGGTTTGATTTCATAACTTCTTACTGTTGCTTGTAAATGACTTCTTAGTTTATGCCGGACAATTCCATCAATGACAATGCCAAATTATGTTAGTTGTACTGCACACACAGAAAATTAGTTTCATTTCTTTCCACTTCCAGGAATGCATCTCTGCGTGGAACTGCAAATGGGGTGCTGGTGAATGGCCATGTCAGGAAACACAACTCTATGGAAAGCTGTGATTTGGACTTGCAAGAGAAAGATTCGGATTCTATTCCAACAAGCTCGTTTCAGGAAAGGAAGTTTTCTTTCAGTTCTTGCTCGTCAGATGGATTTCTTTCTTCCAAAGAGAGGTTAGTTGTAATTTGCAGTCTAAAGAATGAAAACTAAACTTGAATAATCAACTTATTTACGAGTAGATAACAAACATGTTTTTCTTGCCAGTGATTTGAACTGTGTTCTAGAACAAGTTCTAATTGATCTTGGTTTTATTTCATAATTTTAGTGTGTTAAAATTGCCAGTATCTTCTAGGCCCAAACTTGATGGGAAGATTCTAGTCTCGTTATGAAGATAAAGGTCACATAAGTGCTGGCAGGGATTTCTCTTATCACGTTACATATGCACTGGCACTGAATTAAACTTACTTTGCTGCATAGTCACATAAACTTTTGAGATTCTCGGTGTGCATTTTTGGTGTCTGAAGATTTTGTTAACATGCAAGATAGTAGTGCAAGTTGAAGTCAATGTATATGAAGTTTCAATTAGATAACAGTGCCACTGATGGCGATATAGTTTTAAAACTGTTGTTTTGCTTTGGTTTCCAGTTTAATGTATATTTCCAGCAGTAGTGTCTCGTGATGTACTTTTGTTATATCTGTATAAGATGCATTTACCAAAAAGGGCACGCTAACATTTTGACCATATCATGGGGATCACTGCTCTATTAACTAATGTTGTTTCACTTCTTTCCATCTACAGTTAGGCCTTGTTTGGAACGCAGGACCAAATTCTTGTGTTCTAAACCAGGCCTAATGGTGTTCTTCTGGAAGTTATCCATAGTACAACTATTGTACTTGTATCTCTCTGTGTTATTTGTTTATACAGTCTGCAACTGTATATGCAGTTCTTTCAGCTCTAAGCCGCAAATCTACATTCATAACCGCGACAAGAGTAACGGAGGGGCCTTGCAAGTAGCAGATGAGCCATCTCCCGAAGCTGTTCCTAAGGCGCTTAAATCACCAGGTAATGTACATGTTTTACCCTACAGCATGTCTATTCTCCATGTTCTGTTAAACATAGGCTAACTTAGTGTGGGCTCATTAGAATGAGTTCTCACGAGTACGATAACTTGGCCTCTGCTTATTGTTTTAATGCAGTACCAAATATCGACGAGCATGACGATAGATCAAAGCCTCCACTTGTACAACAAAGAGGTCGTTTTAAAGTTATACCTGGGCATGTCGAGCTGGATAAGGTAATTGACAGCTATTAATACTTGGTGCATATGTGGTTAACTCAAGGATGACATGATTTAGTAATTTCAGGCTCACCCACCTGGACTACAAAAGTGTCACAGCATGCAGGTTTTGAGTCTTTGTCCCATACCATATTGCATGGGCATTTTTTTAATTTGGTTCAAGAACTGATACAATGCATGTATTGTGGGCTGGAGTCATGTATATTTTGCGTGTGAATGCACTTTCTGAAAAATTGTCGTTTCCTGATTCACACAACCTTAGTAGAACATATTTGGTACATGGGGCAGATTTTGTGTTGGGGCCTTAGCCATGTCGAAGCATCACATGACTTAGAAGTAATAAGTATATTGACTGAAGAATATTGTGTTCAAAATAGGAGTGCAGAATAAACGCATAATGAACAGAGCAGAGCGCCAGAGAGGCAGTTTGGCTTTCTTTGCTTTAACTGTCTGGTCCTTAAGGGGCATTAACTGTCTGGTCCTTAAGGCTATGACTGCTTTATGTAAGCGCAAAATGTGCAATAGCCGTAGGATTACTTTATATTGATAGGTTTGAACTAGACCAGCCCATTTGGTAAACGAGCCCAGGTAAGGGTTTGAACTTTGAACTCAGTTGCTTTTCTTTTCTTTTGCATGAACTAGTTATTTATAGTTATGAAACACAGCATACCTGGGTACACTCCCTCTAAGTGACCCTCTTCTACAATCATTGCTAGTTTTGGTTGCACTGGCCTATTTCATAGGTGATTTTAGTTTTAGATTATACTATCTCCCGTTGCGAGTGCTTTACAATTTCAACAAGATGGATATAATGACATTAGCTAATGAGCCCATCTTCTCAAGAAAAAAGAAAAGAAAATTACCATGTACTTCTCTTTATTGGTTCACTTGTAATGCATGAAAAGTACAATGAAGAAAGAAAACACACACCACCTTTTTTCGTTTCACACCTCTATATTTCTTACTGGACATGCCATTGTATGGTTATATGCAGACAATTTCTCACCTTCCTGCATTAAGCATACCATCTTCAGCTGAGGCTGCCTCAAGCATTATTGGTGCCTCATTCTACATCCAGTTATACAATGTTTTGCAGACAAACATGCTTCAGAGGGTAAATCCCCCACCCACACGCACCCACAAAAGAAGGAGCTTTCCAAGAAATGAAATGCCCTTTTGATGCTAGTCTTTCCCTCACTTGCAGGAACAGATACTTCATGCGATGAAGCAGTTATATGGTTCCGATTTCGCTTCACCTGTTTGCACGTTAAGTCGCTCAGCATCTCCATCATCTGCATTATCAGTAGACAGATCCATGGTAAGCTCATGTTCTAGTTAAAATGACAGGAACTCCAGTATGAATCTTGAAGCAATATCTGTGAATGGATGAGCTAAATGGGAAAACACTGATGAATACTTGACAACGTTTAGCTATGGCCAACTAGAGAATCAAAATCGCTTTATTTGTTTGATTGTCTCTCATTTTCCGTTATCTTAAGTAGTGCTGAGATATGATATTCAAGCAGTGATATTTTCGGAAACAGAACCTATCTCAGTTAAAAATCTGTGTCATGGAATTTTGTGGTAAGCCAACATTGATATCTACTTTCTCCGATCCAGTGGTACTAAATCAGCGACACTTATTATGGATGGGAGGGACTACTAAACACTGCAAATATTCCATAAAGTCATAGGGTCCCAGCGGCACCACTTAATTTTATCACCAAAAGCACAGTAGACTGACATTTAGACTATTAAGCCACCAATATGGAGAGTGTGAAAACAACGCTCTTGCATATTTTGTTCAGTCACTGACTTTCTTTATGATGGTAAATGTCAAGAAGAGTGTAACAACCCAGTAACTACCTTTTCAGTTGGAAGCAGCTCAAGAAAAGGAGAAGGAACTGCTCAATGAGGTCTTGGAGCTGCAGTGGCGGTAAATATCTCTTATCTGATATTTCGAGAAAAGCAACTCAGTCCTGAAAGTTTGGAGCGCTGCAGGTTATTGTGTTCACAGGATGAGGTACAGAGGCTCAAAGCAAAGGCAGCCCAGGTACCAACATTTAGCTTAATCTTGTATGGATTCAAATTCAGCACGCTAACATTGATATGCTTCTTTTTGACAGATCTGATGAGTGAATGTGGCTGGGGATGTTGCTCCTGAACTTGGGCTTCGCAGGGTTACGAACACAGCACCACCACATTAACAGAAGGAATTTGTCGTTAGTCTTTCGAGTGTCTACTTCGGCTTAGGAAAGAAGAAAACAACCAGATGGAGATGATAGAGTCGTTTGCAAGCATGCGACAAGGAGCTTCAGTTATCATTTGTATCCAAAAAAGGAAGCTAATTCTTTGTTAGTTGTAATTACTGAACGTGTACCCTCACTGATGAATGGTATGGCGCTGATTTTTGTTGGAGCGCTATTATGCCAAGTTTTTTACAAATAAATTGTCTAGCTCAGCTCAGCGCATTCTTACAAAGGCCACAAGTATGGGGAGTGTTTTTTCTGCAGAGCTCACACAAAAGCCCTGTGTTCCAAACAGGAACTGAATACTCTGTTACCAGCTGATGCATGGAAATCTTTGCTGCAGCAAAATGCAGAATCTGGGAGGTGCGAAAGAGCGTGGCGACAGGCGATGGAGCTGTCTGGGCCTCATTGCTGTCATGAATCTGATGCACACAAAATAGAGATGGATTTTATGGCACACAGGTGTACAGCTTAACAATACACATATGTACTAGTTTACATCCACAACATGAAGCTGCTACACAAGTACTCTCACACTGGTGTCTATGCTATACTATGTCAAACTGGATTAGTACAATCCACGGCTAAGTTGGGCCAATCTTCTCTATGAACACACTCATCTCGTGTATCATATTTACATCAGTCAGTGGAAGGTGAGAGCCGAGTCAGCAACACTCATCTCGTGTATCATATTTACATCAGTCAGTGGAAGGTGAGAGCTGAGTCGGAACCTACAAAGTCAGCTCTTCCTTCTTTTTCAAAGTGCTATCTGGTATGCTGAACTCACGCTCCAGAACCCATGAAGATTCATTCGACTTGGTGGTGCTGATCGTGTACTCGCGGAAGTATCCATCGTGAGTCACCATGTAAACTACAGTCCTGCACAATATTACAAGTGCTCATGAATAAGATCCAAACGTCAGACGGCAATGTGCAACTTGTATGAAATAATCTGTGAATTTCTTACCTCACAGCAGGAAATTTGGAAGAATTTTGGGAATATTCTACACTATGTACTGCTAGACAGCTGCATTTCCAGAGGATTAGATTAGATTAGCAGCAAGAACAGGGAGGGTCAGAGGAAGCAGAAGATCTTAAGTGTAATACCTCTTTGTTTCGGCGGATGAAACGTTGTGAATAACATGATGATTAGCTGGATCCAAAGCATCGGTTATTGCTTTAGATCCAGGAATTATTGAACCGAGTAATTTGTTTGTTTGGTTCCTGAAAATTTAAAGCACATCAAAAGTATGTCCACAGAAGCGGTTCCCGAATTAGCAACAGCCGAGCAGGAAATGTAACCTTCCATTCCTGGCAGCGTCAAGAAAAAACATGTGCAAAGAGCCTGACGAACTTGTGGCGACAAGAACATCAGGCAGCTCGGTAGACGGCCCAAACGAGAGTGAGTAAATCGTTGATGGGTATGCTCCGCGCCGGAAACTATGCGACTGTTGAAGTAAAGAATGCGAAAGGGGATTAGGCAGATGACAGATGACAGGGGACTTATCATGGTTGCATATTAAAGATCAATAATATTCACCTTGGTTGCTTGTGCCACGATATGTACTCTTACCATCGTACCCTTCTCAGAAGCCGTTGCCAGGTACATGCCATTAGAAGAAAATGCCATTGCAGCTAATGGAGACTGATGAGCATCTATCTGTTGATCAATTACAAAAAGGATCAGTGATAAAGCCTCCAAAGTTGACTACTGTGGGAGTCTTGAAAGTTATTCCTATTATGATCCATGTTCCAGAAAAAAACAGTTGAGTAACGGGTTTTTTTCCTGTTGTCCGTGTCACCATAGTTGCATGAGCATTGCGTTATCTTTTTTATGACTTGAAAAGAAAGAAAGGATCCTTAATAATCAATGAGTAGGCGGTTTCTACAGTGTTACATGTCAAGAAAGATACGGGACTTGGAGAACTGTAAATCGGTAAACGTAATGATGTTTACTCGGGTGTACAAAGGATGCAGAAGAATCTAAACATTATGAGAATTACCTGACATATTAATTCAGGTTCTGATGCTTTATATACTAACGCGGATCCCTTGGATGTGCTTGCTGGGATGGCCAAATAATTCGACACTGAATTAGGAGCAAATGCACAAAGACCTGATATTTGAAGTAAACATATTATCAACAAATATACCAAGCGAAAAAAATGTTTCAAAAAAAAGGTGAGAAGAAAAAATAGCTAAAAAATAATTAAAAGATTTGTCCCCACCTTCAGCTATGTAAGTCTGGAATACTACCATCAGTTGCAATTCAAAATACTTGGGTAGGATGCTTACCCTTAGGATTATGTACCGTGTCAATTTCCTCCAAGATATGACTGCTTTTTAGATCATAAATAAAGGTCTTGTCCTGCAAAACAACAATAAGCCTGCACATAATGTGACAACCTTTTTTAAATAAAAATCGGTGAGAAAAATACACATAATATCCCTTGTCCAAAATTGGATTTCCACATAACAATTGAACAAGTGGAAAACTATGCCATCACAGAAACTAATAGATAGAATCATCTGACTTGGTGTCATGATCTCTAAGACTCTAAGATCCCTGTTAATTAGAATGGACCCGTAAGACTGCTCTTCTCAGATTGCAGGATATGTAAAGATCATAGTCATCACTAGTGTACTACAGTCTTAAATGCGCTCAGTCAAACTAAGAAATAGACTCAATAAGTAAAAGTTCACTTAAACACTAGGGCACTTGTCTCTTTTAGAGAGAAAGGATGGGTGATGTACCTTGTCATACTGAATCGAACAGCCAAAATTGTACTCCTGAAGTTGAGATCCTTCTTTGCGGCATCTTTCTTGGTATTGAACAGGCAAAGGCGACGAGGAGACAGCGACGGCTGCAAAAGGCAATCAGAATCGACAATTAACCAGCTAATTCATCCATGTCAAGTCCAATACGTCGTAGCTCAAAAACGCAACAGGAACAGATCAATCTGAAAACGAGGAATAGAGCGAGTTAGCGGTACCTTTTCCCCAGTTCCTACTATGGCGACAAGGCTCGTACCATAACGCATCTCCACGACGTTTAATCCCCCAATTTCTGCAAAAAAGCTTGACGGGTTAGCTTCTTGTGATAACATCACATAGCAACTCCCTCAACGACAGAATCACCGGACAATGTGCTGACAGCTAGAACTTGCATTGCTATCTAGTTCTCTACCATTATATCAATGCACAATTATTGTAAACTAGGCAGCTAGCACAGAGCAAAGTCAATTCTTCAGCTTAACTTCCTACTGGTTGAGCTCGCTGTTCTTACATTCTACGGGCAAACACGAGCACGGTGTGCAAATCACTAGCTCGACCATCAAACAGAGTAAGTGATTGAGCAAAAGTCTTTACCGTTCTCGTACAGCAGTTGCCCGGTATGGGCATCGAAAATCTTGAATCCGTCCTTCGTCCCGACAGAGAACAAGCTGAAATTTCATCGAGGGCACACAGAATCAGAGCTCCCGCCCGGCGAATCCGACCGGGGAAACCGCCCCTAAATCAACCGTAAATCGAGCAGATTCCGCCGCTTTCTCTCGGCGTACGTACCTGTTCTCCTGGTTGAAGGAGGCGCAGAGAATCTGGGGCGGGGACGAGCCGCTCGCCATCGCCGGCGGAGGATTTCTCGCCACCGGCTCGTTCGCCGGAATTCTTCAAGGCAAAAGTTCCGATTTGTTCCTAGCGGTTGAAGGGAAATTCTCTGTTGCGCCGCCCGCGTGCGTGTCCGGAAACAAAAATATTCCGTGTGGGTGGATGCTTTACGTGTACCCTCTTTGCCGTTTCGTAGTCCACTTCGCCTGACCATCTTGGCGTGCCGCGTGCGTCCAATCCAAACGGATTAGGATTTAGGGGTTCGTTTAAGAGTGACACGACTTCAAATTGAATTTTTTTTTTGTCTCGGTTCTAATATAAACACGTTTTATGTATATGTACACTCATTTTAGTCCACATCTACACAACATGTGTGTCAACTAAAACATCTTATATTTAAAAACGGATGAGTAACTTTTTGAAGGCCTATATGGATTTGTGTTGAACCGTGCTATCGACTAGGTAGCTCACACGACAATTCCACTCTCACCGTCTTTTTAGAAAGAAAATTTTTAAACGTTGACGAAGGGGGAGAGTCCCTCCCTTAGCAATCCGTTGTTAGAAAGGATGACACCTCTTCACGAATTAATGCGGATAAAACCCTAGTGGAGTCCACGCGCGATTCTAACGCGGGTGGGCTGGGCGCATATTTAATGCATCTGACATCTGACACTCATGTAGCGCTCAGTTCTCTAGAAGGATTTTTTTCTAGAATACGGTTTTTCTTTTGCGGTGCAATTTGTGCATTTAAAAGAAAAATAGGTGTTATAACTACATTCTCCGAGGTTAAAAGGCGAGTGTGAGGGATTAAAATAGTTTATGTCCAGTGTGCAAAATGGATGTGAGAAAAGTGCGTGGATGCGAAGTTTCTGCGAGAACAAAAAAATCACGCTATGCTTGTGGTGCGCCTCGCCTTAGTAACTTTAAATTGAATGTAAAAAATTCTGTCAAAAAATAACATGCACACAAAACATCTGTGCTGTAAAATTTCAGGTTAAAATTTGAAACACAATTTAATAGCTACAAGATACAAACCATTATTTCACTATCGATGGGTGAATTATTTGGTCATTAGCACTAACCGTGCAGTATTGTCACTTTTGTTTCTCATCATAACTAAAAGTACATCTAGTACCATGGATGTAGGTTTTCTATGACAGATGACACATGGTTAAAAGGATTAACATGTTTGTTAGTATACACAAGAACAATACTAAGGTAAGTATAATCACCATAAAAGTTGACCCATCTTCAAGAGTTGAAAATGTCGTGAAACCACCAAGTTGATAATTAATAGGAGATGAATCCTCAAGACAAGCAGAAGCGCGAAGACGTGAAGCTGAGCCGACAAGTTTCAAGAAGAATAAGCGTACAAACACAGATTTGAGGGGAGAATCCTCGAGAAATGAAGATGGCGCGTAAACGCCGAAGTTGAAAATTATTCAAGTGATGAAGAAGCGTGAAGACACGAAGTTGAGATGAAACCTCAAGAGAATAAAAAGCGAGGAGATGTTGAAAAAACACGAAGTTGAGGATTCACCAGGCCTCCCCGCAGCCATTGATGCCCAGGTCGAGCCGGCTCCACCAGGCCTCCACTCCACCCTCGGTAATTGGGCTCGCTGGCGCCGCCCAGCCTCCCCACGCCGACCAGTTGCCAATTGGTCCTCCCAGCCGCCCTCGATGGCTGCCACAGGACTCATAGGTGCACCATGCCTCCCGCCTACATCAATGCCAGAGCTCGCCTACGCCAATATCTAGGGCAGCGTATGGGGCCATGATATCATAGGAAGAAGAGAAAGAATCTCAAAGAGGTTAATGTATTCAGACCTGCAAAAAAAATGTGTTATAGTGGTGGGATGGGACAGAACTTTTGACCGCATAAAACAAGAGTTCATGTGGAAACTTTGGGAGAGGCAAAAAATAATTGGTGGGAAACTAGAATTTCAATGGATATCTATATTTTTTTTGGAGGGAAACGTCCATACTTTTTTTGGTGTGAAGACACATTCGTTGCAACACAAAAATAGTTACTACCACGATTATGTTATTCGTTGCGATATGGTCGACTTGTTGCAACGGAAGCATCAGAACTCGCCACAAATAAACAATGACCACAATGGTGCTTTTTGTTGCGATGATTGCCTTATATTGCAACAAACGCAATGAGTAGTGCAACACCCAAAAATCATGGTAAAATTTACCACAAGAGGTTAATTCAGGGCAACACTGAAGTTTATTGCAACAAATTTTGTATTGTTGTAACAAAAATTGTTATAATACCTAGAAATCCTTGTATTGGGATCAGTTCACGGGCACTCAGCGCTCGCGTCGTCAGCGAGAAAGGTAAGGGGTGAAACTCTGACTTCCGCAAAAAAAAAAAAAAAAAAAAAAAACCCACGGGGAGGACCTCCAGCCTCGAGATTCGTGCGCGCTGGCCTCGGGATGCATGTTCGTGCAGAAAATAAAACTGCAGCAGCTGCAGTCAGTCTCTCTCTCGCTGCCTCTGCGCCTGCTCGAGCCCTGAGCTGCTCGGCGGCTAGCTGGGTATGGAAATCGTTAATTATCTGATCGATTACTTTCATGATTGCACTACAATTGGGGGTTAATTTATCATGATATCCCTGTCAAGAGCGTAATCATGAGACCATAAAACTTTGTCTGATGAGAACATGGCTGCAGTGTGCCTCAAAAGAAAACAAACACTGCTGACAGTTGCTGGGCTGACGACGTACGTGAACGAACTGGGTCGGTGGTGAGCCACGCGAAATCAACCGCTTTCTGTTGTGGTTCCGATGAGGTGGACCAGCAGCTGGTGGCACGGTTGTATACCTGCATGTGAATGGCTGGATCCGGATGGATAAATTTTACAACTTCTCTTTTTGCCATTTTTTACTACTCTTTGACTAGTACTCTCACCGTTCCAATTTAATTGACTTGCTATCCACCACATGTGGATGTATCAATACATGTAACATGTCTAGATACATCCACATTTGGTGGATAGCAAGCCAATTAAATTGGAACGGAGGGAGTACATCGCATGTTTCAGCCATCTCGTGTGTGGATTAACTAGATTTCTAGTGTCTTAACCGGTAATGCACGCATGTCTGTACATGTAAATCTGCTCCTCTTTTTATTTTACCAAATGAGCCCTCTCCGTTGTTTCATTTAAAGAACCCGTAATTTTTCTCCTATCCCGAGCAAAGTGAGTGACATCCCACGTGCGCAGCCACCACTCATCGAGTGCGGATCGAGCACACGCGCCTCCAAAGTCCAAACATATTGAGCACATACCTCGAAACATATCGAGCACAGTCCCAGCCAGATCTCAGCACTCAGTAGTGTGTCGGTAGTCGTGGAGGTGGAGGGGGAGATGGGGCTCGGCGCAGCTGACATGGAGGGAGAAATGGACGCCAGCAGGCTCGGCGCGGCTGGTATATGACCACTTAATTAGAATCATAGGTGAGGCAGGGGAGGGGCGCAATCGCCCCCCTCCCCATGATAAGATATACAAGCAATTTAACCAATTTTTTAAATATGAATATGCAAGTTTCAGTCGTCTAGAGTAGCTAAATTATAAATATCATAAAATTCACCCCAAGTGGCATCAAGCATAAATTAAATAAATGTCATTAAGTTAGACGAAACTCTCGGGATAACAAGAATTTTTCACACAAACATCAGAGATTGATCCTATAATATCTTTTGTTAACACTTGGCTTTAGTTCAGTGATATAATAGAGTCACCAGTTCAACATGTCATCCTGATTTTCTGTTGCAGCAAAAAAACACTTTGACATATTGTAAAAGAACGATACTTGTCTGACAAGTTTTGTCAAATGCTACATAAGTTTCCAAAAAACCTATAAAAATAATCAAAGGCAAGAGAAGTTTTGAAACAATTATGAAGATAGCTCATTTAAGCGAGAAATCGGTGGTAATATAGTGTATTTGCAACATAAAAGGTGTCCAAAATATCAAATAATCAACAATAAAATCTTTTCTTTATTTGCCCCCATTTTATAGCCATTTTGTTAAAACTTAGAATTATGATGTCATTTTCTACCCAAATCGACATCTTCCAAGAGAGCTATCAACCTTCATTTTTAGCCTAGAGCATTGTTTAGAGTTGGATTTTGATATACTGAGAGTAATTAACCATTGCAAAGAGAAATAGTATCTTTCCTTTTAGGCTAGACCGCTAGAGTCATCATGCACACCCCATCCCGCGATGCGACTTGCGAGTCGGAGAAACCGGCACGCTCGCATTGCCGCGATGGATCATGGCCACTCGCCGTTGTTCTGACAGGAGCGGAGGATCAATGGCTTGGTTGCATGGTCAGTTCTATGTTACTCTCGTTTCATTCATGATCCAATCGGGATTATTCTCGGTCTCGGGCTTTCGGGCCGTCTAGTTGTTCAAATAAATGCCGCAAACATAAGAAAAAAAAAGTAATAAGAATAATAGTAGTAATAAGTATCAGACCTAATTAAGCCTTCTCATCATTCACTCGACATATCAGCCTCCTGGCCAATATGCAGTCTTTTTGTCTGCATGGGAGGTCAATATACAGCTTGTTCTACGTTACTCCGGTTTCATTCATGATGCAGATGTACTAGTAGACTTGTGTTTCGCCCCCCCTCAGTTGCTCAATGAAAACTATAACAGAAGTGAAAGAAAACATTTTTTTCTTGTGTGTAGAAAGTAGGTAGAGAGTCTTAAATATGTCTAGATACATGTGTTTAGAAAGTAGGTAGAGAGTCTTATATTTTTATATTTTTGATACGGAGGGAGTAGAATACAATATAGTGATAGTACTGATTCAAAAAAAATAGACAGCAGTCCGACTACTCCGCATACAGTGATTCTCTTCTCTCGTGTAGAGATAATTGGGTTCTCCCTCCACTGACCACAGCCATGGGTCCAACAGTGTCGTCTGCATGGTCCTTGCTAGAGAAACGACCGGACCCGACCACCAGATCGCCTCTGCCAGAGATCTCACTCCCGGCGCGGGAAGAAACGGCTGTAATTAATGCGGAAAGCAAGCTGAAGCGCATGCAGTCACGCACCACATACGACCAGCGACCAGCGTCGCATGCATGCGTTCGTACTCGTACGATTTTATCCAGTCCAAACCGCCGCTGTCTTCTTCCTCCGAACGCGCCGGCGACGTACGGCCACCTGTGACCGTGCCGGCTCGACGGCTCGTCCGTTCCGTCTTATTGCAAGCTCTTGCTTGGAAAGGGGGAGGAGTAGATGTTCAGCTGGACGCTGGGGCCGTGTGCCTCTGGATGGACCATATATGCGTCGTCGGCACTATTGCGTTTTGATCGGCGTTCAGAGCATTTCTAGCAAAAATCGTACAATTCGAACCCTTAAAACTCAGTACAATGGGAACCGTAAAACGATTTTAAAGGTCGAAAAGTGCACGCCAGAATAGAAATCGAACCTTAAATTCAAACAAAAGTTGTTCGCGTTAAAATTCAGAGACGCGGTTTATACGAGTTGCATATCATACATAATTTAAACTCTGACATCCGTGCATTTTCAAAAATAAAAAACTCTATCATCCAAAAAAATAAAAGGAAGGGAAGGCCGCCATCGTTGAGATTCATGCACGCTGGCCTCGGTATGCATGCTCGCACAGAAGAAGAAAAAATATTACAGTCAGTCCCTCTCGCTGTCACCTACGCCGCGTGCCTTGGCTCTCCTCGAGCCCTGAGCTTCTCGGCGTCTAGCTGGCTACGGAAATCTTTAATTATATATCCGGTCGATTACTAGAACAATGGTTGTTAACTTAACATGATGTCTCTATCAGGACGTAATCATGCTCCCGTAAGACTTTGCACGTTGAGGTATATGGGTGCATCGTGCCTCAAAAGAAACAAACACCGCTGACAGACATACGTAGTAGTTAAATGAGCGAACTGGGTAGGTCAGACGTGTGCGCGTTTGTGTTGCGGTGTGCCATGTGAAATGAACCGCTTACTGTTCTGTTTTGTTTTATGGTCTATTTAATTAGTAGGAGAGGAAAGACGTAGAAATAACAAAAGTATAAGATTGCAATGTCATGAACAATCTAATTCTATAGGATTTCCTACATATCAAAATGTGTCTGTTCCATCAAAGGAATTTCAAAAGGAGTTTGGACTAGATGTTAGAATTCTTATTGGAAGTAGTTCAAATGATTCTTTAGGGAAAAAATGCTTATAGGATCCGATTCTACAAAGCAAGCAAGTAAGATAGAAATTTTTTCTATAAATTGAATCCTTAAAAATTGCTATGCAATTTTTTTTGAATCAAATGAGCCCTTAGAGCGCCTCTTTCTACCACTTTGACTGTGTACGTGCTTCCGGACTTCCGGTACTACTACTACTACCACCACCACCACCACTGTTGGATTTGGATGGTACACCGCCCAGTGCAAAATGAGTGACGATTACCTATGTCGAACATGGATTAACTAAATTTCGTGTGTTTATTTTAACCTAAGTACTACAATGCACGTATGTAATGTCGTACATCTGGAAAAAGTACGGGTAGCCTTTCACCTATGTCGAACTCGAAAATCGAAATGCGTGAGTAGACAAGCATGCCCGGCCAGTGCAAAATGAGTGACGTGCATGCATGGCACATACGACCCAGAGGCCAGGTCAGGGGCTGGTTATGCCATAACTGAAATGAAAAGACTTGACGTCGTCCACCGACGAGACGATGGACCATCCTCCTCCATGACCATGAGCTATCTTCTGCGCGCGCTGTCCATTGTACCAGCACGCACGCACCGTTCCCGGCCGGCGACCGGTGGTGGTGGCGCGCGCACTGGAATGTACGGTGGCCGGCGGCCGTAGTGCCCAACTCGCAGCTACTGCGACAGTACTACGCGCACTGTGGCCGGTGCAGCTACTGTGCAGACTAGCCCAGGACGGCAATCTCATGGGCGTAGAATAGAGCAGGAGCTGTAGCACTCAGTTACTCACCACCTCACCAAACGGGCAAGGGAGGTGCAGATACGGACGAGCTTTCCTTTTAGGCTACAGTCATTTCATCTCGCCGCCCCATGCACACCCATCACCTCTCGGCTCAGAGTTTATCGCATCATTTGATTTGTTTCGGGATGCATGCAGAAGAACAGCCTGATGAGTACAATTATGATTATGATGACTATGTTGATGAATCCATGAGGGGAGATGAGGATTGGACGGAACAAGAACATGAGAAAGCGGAAGATTACGTGAGCATCTATGCTCACATCTTGTCCACCCCACTAAGAGCAAGTATAATAAGCCTAGTCAGCCGGCTACAAGAGTTGCCATGTCACCAAAAATCTTAGGTGGATGAAAGAGAAAGGATGAGAGAGAATGAAGCGGGCGCTTCATGAGTCGCCCGGCGATAGCACGCGCTGCGAGAAAAAAGCAGCTCGCATGCAGCATGCACCAATCCTGCTCGTCACCCACCTGTTACACTGCTACTTAAATATTCAATTAAACCAGCGTACAGCCCGTCTAAGAGTCTGCTTATTATATTTAACCTGGCTTTAGGGTGACTATAGGTGATTTGGCATCGCTATAGAGCCGGCAGCCGGCTCTCTTGTTGTCCTTGCTCTAAGTGAAATCCCTTTTGCTTATATTCTGCTGTTCGTTCTGTAAATGACCTTGAGTTGTTTTTCACATTCTTTCTACAGGTAATTGTAGATATTGACAAAGATGGTGTACATGAAATGGTGATTGCTGCCGTGGGTCACGTTATCATTTCTTAGAATGTTTATGAACCCGCTCAACCTTGTGCTTACCTTATTCTAGACGAAGTTGGAAAATGCCTTCTGCATGCTCTTTTTCCTTCCCTTTTTCGAAGTATAAATGTGACATATTTGCCTTGCATTTTCGGAAACACTCATATTTTGTGAAGATTCGCGGCTAGTCAAAGTTGAAAAGGTGGCCCTACTCAACTTCAAGATATATCACCAAAGTGAGTCATTCCTCATTACCTTGTTGTCATATCTTCTTGAGGCTTTCTGGTATCTTTTATAAATTCCTTGAGATGGAGGCACTAGTGTGATTTTAGGTGACCTAAGTTACTGGATAGATACTCCATCCGTTTTTAAATATACGATGTTTTATCATTTGTCCACATTTATTTATATGCAAATGTATCTATATATATTTTAGTGTGTATGTTCACGCACTTTAGTATGCATCTAGACAACATGGATAACTCCTGAAACATCTTATATGTAAAAACGGAGGGGGTATATCGAGCCGCGATGGAACATGGCCACTCGCCGCCATTCTGACGGGGGTGGAGACACGCGTTCATCCGATCAGTGGCTCGACGTAGGTTATATGCAAATCTGGTTTCATTCGTGATGCAAATGTAGCAGACTTGTCTTTTACTCTCCCTCTATTTCTTACAATACATGCTAAGAACTTGAGGAAAATTATCGGAAACTGCAAATGCCTCCCGAGCTACATGAAGCTCGGTTTTTTGAAAAATAATAATCAAAATTGGCATTTTTGGTTTCTAAGACTTTGTCACCTGACAAGATCAATACGTTGATTCACCTGAAAATAGGTTGGCGGAAGATAGCGGCGGCGGCTTCTGAGGTGGGCATATGGCACGAGTTGAAAGTTTGATGGGCCGGTTTATGTTCCTAGGTCGATGTTGGCCGGCTTGGTGAGGCCTCCGAATTTAAATGATGTGCGTAGATGTGAGGTCAGGCCACATGACTCTGACCTTGGCCAACCCCATCATAAAGCCTATAGGTGTAGACTTTTCGCTAGTAAGGTGGCTTCAGTTGGATCAATGTATTTCTTACAATTTGTAAGGTTAGCTGAATAGTATAATACAAAAGTTGTGTGCGTCATTTTGATGCATAGCCTGGGGTTTAACCTCAATTTCAGAAAAAAAATAAAAATAAGATGTAGATAGTGTCACGATTTATGAGGGTGCAAAATTTAACTCAATATTCGATGTATTTTTTGGCTGCACGGAAAGGACAAATCGAACAAAATTTCAGATTTTTAAAACCGTGTACTGTTCACCACTCAGATTTATCCATTTGTTATTTTTCCTCAGCCCACAATATAACGAATTTCGAGCTAAACTTCTGCACACTTGTAAATCATATCACTATCTACATGTGAGATTTTTTTTCACTATTTTTAAAACTTTAAAATATCATTTTCGAATTTTTTAAACGAGCTCCATATAGCTTTGGAGTATTTATACTCTCTCGGAGGAAAATTACGGTTTTCCTTGTTACCGGTCCACTCCGAAGCCGTTAAATAATGGAGACGGTAGTCCTACTCCGCATACAGTGATTGTTTGATGTAGATAATTGAGTACTCT
Source organism: Poa pratensis (assembly GCA_947311845.1). NCBI lineage: Eukaryota > Viridiplantae > Streptophyta > Magnoliopsida > Poales > Poaceae > Poa > Poa pratensis. The sequence continues at coordinate 23,772,778 of CAMZMU010000111.1, forward strand.
GTACTCCCACAGGATGGGTCCAACAGTGTCGTCTGGTCCTCGACGCGTAGCTAGAGGAACGACCGGACCAGATCGCCTCTGCCATCTCGCGTCACACCGGGAAGGAACGGCTGTAATTAATGCGGAAAGCAAGAGAACCGGATGCAGCCATGCACCCTATACGACCAAACAACCAGTGTCGCATCAGTTCGTACGTTTATCCAAATCCAAACCGCCACTGGCTTCTTCAACTTTTGAATTCATATAATTATTATTTTTGGATTCGTGTACCGATAAAAAAATTCTGAACATGCATTAAAAAAATTAAAACCACGTTCTTTGGATGAATTCGACGATTATAATAATTGGTGGATATCCAACTAGGTCTGACATAGCCGTGTTGAGGCTTCTCTCTCCGGCTGGAGGCTGTCTGAATACGCCGGCGACGGCTTAAGACGTGCCTTTATGCGATAAGATTCCGATAAGCGATATCCCCAACATTGGATATATTACAAACTCGTGCCTTTATGCAACCGAACCATTTTCAAGACTTGAAGGGCTACAAATTCATCTTCTCGGAGAATTGAAAAATGTGCGAAACAAACAACATCCCATAGCTTGTTGCAGTTATCATTTCTTGTGAAATTTACTACTACTTCAAGAGACATACCAAGTACGTTAAGCAAAGAAAATGGCCAGTAGCGCTCACTCAGTTCTGGCAAACCAGATTTACATGTGGAGTTCATAGTTGGAATAGTGAAGGTGTCCACATGTACAACGAAACACATTAGTGGTCGTGACTCGATTTCATTTACCGTAATGATCTGCCGTACAAAGTAGAGCTTCTACGAGGCCAAGCGGTGATCGTTGGTCATCTGCTCCTGGATCATCTTATTCCCATGGGGTGATAAATGAGACCCATGTCCACCTCATCAACTTGTCGACGTGTGTTGCCACCTCAGCCACGACAAACAGGTCGGACTAGTTAGGAGCAACGTCAAACATTGCTAAGCCAATCGACATTTTATGTATTTTACACGGGTTGTTTTGTTTTCTCGTGCACAGTGATCGTACGTGGGTTTAAGCCTTCATCCAAATCATTTCAACTACGTCGGATTCATCACAATCTGGAAGTTTGAAAACCGATGAAGGTTAGCTCTAAAATAGTAAGAGAACAAGAAGCAAGGTTTTGTCTTTCTAAGCAACATTATATATTTATATTCATAAATCCACTTTGGCTCCCGAGGTCATATGATTTTGTTAGATTAAACAAAATTTTAGAAATAGTAAGACATTTCAAGAAGTTGTGCATTTTTTTGGAGATGAACACGTACAAATATTCTACATAGGTGCCAAGTTTCTTGCATACCAATAGCACAATGCTGGAGACAGTAGTCCTACGTACATACGGTGATTAACCTCCGGTCAAAAAAAAAAAAAAGGTGTCGTGGAAAGTGTACTGCCCACCACAAAATACGTACACGACTTGCGTCAATTATTCCGGATCGAGGAGGGAGTGGTAGAAAATTGTTTTGTTGTGGCCAAAGTGTAGATAATTGATGCGTGCTCTACTCCCACGGCGATGGGCCCAACAATATCGTCTGGTCCTCGCTCAACCCGGACCTAGCGAAACGAGCAGACCAGACCACCAGATCGCGTCGGCCATCGCCGGGTAGAAACGGCTGTACGTTTTATCCAGGGAGTCCAAACCGCCGCTGGCTTCTTCCTCCGGACGCGCCGGCGACGTGCGGCCGCCCGTGGCCGTGCCGGCTCGTCCGTTCCGTCTTAATGCAAGCTCAAGCTTACTTTTAATCATTTTGGAAAGGGGGAGGTGTCAAGTTTGAGGTTGCGACTGAGTAGATGTTCGTTCGGCTGCGGATGGACCATGCATGCGTCGTCGGCACTGTTGCGTCTTGATTGGCGTTTAGTGAAGATGAGATGAGATGAAATGATGGGGAAGAATTGGAGTATGTGGCTGCTGCATTGCATTTGGTGGCGTGGGTCCAAGAAATGTGGGGGAAGGAGAATTGCTGGTCCCAAAGATCTGTGGGGTGGTCGCGCCTGGTGTTGGGATGCGGTCGCCTGGGGCAGGCAGCCGGACGCACATGCCCGCCCGCCTGCAACAACCACCACTGTCCACCGGTAGTAGTACTACGATAACCAAAACCCCACATCCCCAGTATCAGCTAGCTGCACAAGGTAAAAATGAGGAGTCACTCGATAACCATCTCCACTCGGGCGTCAAAAGCCTTCCGAATGAGGTGTAAAATATGGGCTGCGTCGCTTCCCAATCGCGGCGCCCATTTTTTTTCCGTAAACTAGAAATGTGATGGATTTCATTAAAATTTTAGAAAATTTTAAAAATTTGAATGAAAATTAACAAAATTTAAATCTAAACATAATCTCATGGCGGTGGTAGCGGTCGAAGGCGCTGTAGTCGTCGTCGTCCTCCTCCTCCTCCTTCTTGACGCTGCCGCCGCTGGTCCCTGCTCCGACGTCCTCCTCCTTGACGCGGCTAGGCCATGCGCCGTCGTCGACGGTGAGGTCGAAGTAGGGCACGCCCTTGGACTTGGCGGGCTCCCTGGCCGACCACGCGCAGGCAACAGGCAGGTCGAGCGGCGGCACGTCGTCGACGACGACCTCCGCGATGTCGTCGTCGTCCTTGCCCGCCTGCGCCTGGATGAGCTCGAGAAGGAGCGGCGACGTCTCCGGCTCCAGATTCGCCTTCATGACTCTGACTTGGGCGTGACCGAGCGGGAGGAGGAGGTGACCGAGTGCGAGGAGGAGGACACCGTTGACAGAGAGCGACCACCTCCCTGGCGCGCCCCAAACCTCTTTGGGCGGCTGCTTGGTCGCCCCGAGTGGACATGCTCTCACACAGAGATACAATCACGGTTATTTCTCACACAGAATTACATTTGACAAATTAAGCGCGCCTAGTATCATAACCGTGCCTTCTTTTCTTAACTGGGAGCAGTACTAATTTCAACAATCACCATTAGGCACAATAGGTGATACAGTACATCTTTACATTATCCACTATATAAAAGCTGCGCCGTTTCGCGGCCTGGGAGCGCCCCGCGTTACTGTAGCTCACTGTAGAATTCTACAGTGTTCTACAGTACCGCGGTGGGGCCCACATGTCAGCGTCCCAGCGGGCTGGTGGTTTTTGCAGAGAAGCACGCGGGGGGCCGAAAATTCCATGCCCTTCTCAGAAAATTCGGCTTCAGGGACCTCTTCGCAATTACGTGAAAATACGGGACCCTTTTTGTAAAAATGCCACAAATCCCCCCCTCCTCTCCTCTCTCGCGCACGCGGCCGCACGCCGCCGCCGCCGCCGCGCCTCGCCGCCGCTGCAGGCCTCCTCTCTCAGATCGCCGCACACCTCGGGCTCCGTCGTCGCCGCCTCCCCCTCCTGGCTGAGCGCCGCGTGCCGGGACGCCTCGCCGTCGCGGGAATCGGCGCCGCCGTCGCCGCAGCCCTCTGCCGCAACCGCACGCCGCAGCCGGCGCTCCGGCGACCCTAAAGCGGCGGCGCCGCCGAATTCGGACGCCACGCGACCAGGCGCGTCCTCCGCGCAGGCGCGCGCGTCCCAGAAGACGTCGGGGCGCCGCCGGCGAGCTCCGCACCGCCGCTGCGGCTCCAGACGCCGCTGAAGACGCAGCTGACGTCGGCATGGCGTCCAGCGGGCCTGGGCTGGCAGTCTGGGCCGCTTACTGGGCCGCGTGCTGGGCCGGCCTGGCTGCCTGTTGCGTCCCTTTTTTTTTTTCCCTTTTTTCCCTACTTTACAAAACCTCCTAAACTTTTAAAATGCAACTCCAAAAAAAATTCAAACCAATTTCTAGCAATTTGTGAAAACCAAATTAACCATTATAATTTCTTTGGGGCCTTTTCTAAACTACTGCAAGTCTTTCAAATTTGGAATAATACTCAAATTAGTCCAACTTAAAAAAAAAGATAACTTCATCATTTTCAATAAGTATTTTGAAGCAAAAAACAGGAAAAAAAAACACACACCTCCATAAATGAACATCCAAAAAATATTAGAAGTTATCGATATAACTATAAGAAGGCGAAAAAAAGGACAGCAAAAGAAAAATTTGAAATTTCCGAACTACTACGTATTTGGATAAATTCGAGGGAAACACACAAACATGTTAAAGAATTAAAATCGGCATTTCAGAATTTGAACCTTCTCAAAATTGCATCATTCTTTCAAACCTGAAAATTTTACAAACGCGAAACAAATTCAATTCATACTAATTCTCTAACTTCAACAATTCTGAGCTCGATTATATGAACTTTTAGAGAAAATGAAAATTCATTTTCTCCAACTATGCAATTACGAATTGATTTTAAATTGAATTTACTAGATAGCCATAAGCAATTCATACTAATTTTCTAACTTCAACAATTCTGAGCTAGATTATATGAACTTCTAGAGAAAATGAAAATTCATTTTCTCCAACTATGCAATTATGGACTGATTTTAAATTGATAGATTACATCAAATATTTAAAACGGAACACACACAATACACATCGCAGCAGCAAAAGAAAAGTTTGAAATTGCCGAACTACTACGTATTTGGATAACAAATTCAATTCATACTAATTCTCTAACTTCAACAATTCTGAGCTCGATTATATGAACTTTTAGAGAAAATGAAAATTCATTTTCTCCAACTATACAATTACGAATTGATTTTAAATTGAATTTACTAGATAGCCATAATCAATTCATACTGATTTTCTAACTTCAACAATTCTAAGCTAGATTATATGAACTTCTAGAGAAAATGAAAATTCATTTTCTCCAACTATGCAATTATGGACTGATTTTAAATTGATAGATTACATCAAATATTTAAAACGGAACACACACATAACACATCAATTCGAATAAGTTAATATTTACATACAATATAACTGCGCTCCCTCTGATTTTCCAATTCAACTTAATGAATGTTGAAACAGAACTTAGTTTCCCCTTATTCAACATAATGATTTGTAAACGTAAACTTCTTCTACCAAATTTCAAGTAAAGTGCTAATTATTTTGTTTGAAATTGGGATATTTCCAAGCTTTCAAATATCTACCACATCTGACCCATTTACAGCTGAAAACAAAAAATCGAATCTAAAAAAATTACTAATAAATCTAGACAGTTCTTACCCGCAAGAAAAATTAAAAATAGAACATGCTCGAAACAATTTGAGACGATTCATAGTAATTCTAGGACATTCGAACAATATTCAAAAACTACTCAATGCTATTTATCAGTGACTTCGAATATATTCATCGATATATCGAAATGACCACGAAATAAAATACTAACTATTTACGTCATACGATCAAATTTAAAATTTGGATACTTCAAACATTTAAATGCCTTCAGGGCCTGATTATTTTATAGATGTACAAAAAAAAAAACTGCATACCTTTACAACTTGAACAAATTACGAAATCTGAACACTTTTGAAAGTAAGCTTTATTTTAATTACAACTGTTTTCAATCCTAAAAATATTCTTGAATACGTCCATTTTCAAACTTGAATTACATCTCAATGTGGTTAATATTTGCAGATAAACATAATATACTTCCTATGAATATAGTGCTAACTAAGAAAAATATAGCAAAAATAAACTAAATTTGATCATTTCGATTTGGCGAACATATTTGGAAGCAATTACTCATTATATAAAAGCTGAGCCAAAACGTGGCCTGAGAGCGATCGAGGCACTGTTCACGTTACTGCTCATCTACAATGTCGAACAGCAACTCGATCCCAGCCGTCCGCCAACGATCGCGCATCTTTCCCGTCGTGGCCGTCACGGTATTGCGAAAACGTCCATATTATGAAAGCAAAACAAAAAAAAGAGGTTATATTCACAGAAATATTCACCAAGGACACAGCCTACCAACGCGCTTTATATATATATTTTTTTTTTGCTTTCCATTTGCTTTGCAGCAAAACAACATTCAAATAATGATCAAAAAGGACATTCACAAATATTACCAATATATCAACATGTCTACAAAATCTGAACATTTACTAAATGTGCAAACAATTCAAACATAAAATGCTCCCCCATTTGACCACTTCAACAAATTCGAAAGACTTCTCAACATATACATTTCCTGAATTTCAACGATTTCGCATTCTAAACAACTTCCGAAAGCGAACATTTTCAATTTTCAAAATTTCAACTGTCTTTCAAATCTAACCATATTACTACTGTTTCTTTCCGTTACTTACGAAGTTGCCCTCATATTCCATCAATTTTTTACATAAAATTTCTCTTAAAGGGCGCGGCGTGTCGCCGCGCCGAATTCAACTAGTAAACTTCATGCGAGTGCTATCGACTTCGCAGTCGAATCGAAGCAGCTGCCGTGAACTGGCCCAGTCAGCTGCAGCTATAGCTAGCCATAGCCGCTGCCTGCTGCGCCTCCTATCTGCAGCAGCATGCAGGGGCAGCTATACACTGACGGCGTGGGGTCCACCCTGGACGTGCCTCCCGGAGCGGAACGCGCGCAGGCTCTAGCACTAGCTTGTAGTCGCTGGGTTGGCAGGGTCGCTCGTCGAGCCCCACCCCCACACGCTGGATACGTAAAACCCGGGGGAGTACGCCCTCCGATGCGATGCAAGCCGCGCGCTGTGTCATCTACTACGGCGAGTTCTCACTCACTCCATCCCGGTTCTACCCTTCCGGGATTACGGCGCTTGCAGGGGCAGGACGGTCATTTCGGCCACCGTCGTGCTGCCGCAGATCTAGGCGCCCTCCCTAGTACTCCGTATTTCACGAGCTCAGAGAAGAGGGAAACCCGAACCCGCTCGCTTCGTGTGGATCCGACATTTCAAAGGAGAAATCGCAGCTCTCTCTCTCTGGGTCTCGGAGAGAGAAAACCAAACAAAACCAAGCCAGCTTAATTTAGTGGAGAGCTCTCTTCTCGGTGTCACTGGAGAGAGTGTGGCCGGCAGGCCGGGTCGTAGCCGCGGCAGCCTTGCAGCGGAGGCGGCGGAGGAGGAGCAGAGGGGAAACCAGGTGAGCTGGTGAGGTGAAAGTTTACAGCTGCTTTGAAACGAAGATGGCTCACCTCAGCCCGTCATTTCATTTCATCCCTGCTCCATGCATGTGTGTGCGTCTGATCTTTCGGTCTAAAGTGTGGTCTTGTACACGTTGTCGTCCTTGTATCCATTTCGCATTGCACGTTCCATTTCTTTAGCATTTTCGCCTGTGCATGCCCTCTCCTTGCTCTGGCTACCTCGAAGCTACTGGCTATAGCTAGCGTAGCTTCCCCTTGCTTTTGCTTTCTTCCCGTTGGAACTTCTCACACTCACTCGCACCTGCCTTTTTCTTGCTGAGCAGGAGCTCTCTCTCCTGCTGGGGGAAGGCGCATGGAGGAGAGGGTAAAAAGAGCCGAAGTTGAGGAGGAAGAGACGAGGCTAGCAGAAAGGAGGAGGCTTGGGCCCCGAGCTGAGCGGGGAGTGAGGGCCGGGTGGGAAGAGAGGAGGAGGAGGATCTCCTCTCACGTCAAAGGTGGGGGAAAGCGTAAAGGTGGAAGAGAAGGAGGGAGGGAGCTACAGAGGCAGGCCCAAAGCAGGGGAAAGTGGGAGAAAGCGAGCTGCAGGGAAGAAGAAAGGCAAGGCAAGCTAGCTTCACCTCACAGAGAGGGCAAGGGATAGATACTGAGCTCGTGCGTGTGTGCGAGTGAGTGATACAGCCGAGAGCATCCGGTTCTTGCTCCACCGCCACGGCCGCATTGCTCCTCTCCCTGTCCATTTCATTCCCCACCCCCTATATTTAGACGAGTGGGAGTGGGAGTGGAGCTGAAGAACAGGGGCGCCCTGCTCTCGGCAGCAGGCCATGGCATTGCAAGAGCAAGAAGAGGGGGATGAAGACGATGGCGACGAGGATGGGGTGATGGTGCGGGCATGGGGGAGCTGACCGAGTTCTCCCCCTTGTCCGTCCCGAGGCGCCGGCGGCGCTGTCTGCTCTGGAGTAGTAAGATATTGGCACAATAGGCTCAATCACTTTTCCCTTTCTTTTCTTTTTCCTTGATTTCCCCGGACGGCACTTGTTTGCTGTTTTTGCTCTTCTTTCCCCCTCCTTGGATCCATTGATTGCATACGCTTCCCGTGTAATTTATTTTTCGTTCTGCCACTTTTAATGTTACTATCGGTGGCGGGTTTCGTTTCCCTGATTCGGAATGGAAGGAAAAGAACTCTGGCAATCAAACACAAGAGGGGAAGCAGCGGAAATCTCGTCGTACATACTAGCATTACACGCGTGCCCTGCTGCCTGTCTAGTTTGATTGGTTCATTCAGATCGACCGTGGGCCGTGGCTGCCGGCCGGCCGGCCGCTGCTGTTCTCGGTTCTGCTCGCACAGTGACGACGAGCGAGCGGAATGCATGATGGGTGAAGCGAGGCGGGAGCTTGCACGCATTAACTTTGGCTGTCTGTTCCTGTTCGCCATGATGAGTTCTCCAGCGTCCGTCCAGCCGGCAACATTCCAGGAGGAAGAAGACGGTGCGAGGCTGGCGAGAGACGGTAGAAAAGACCAAGATGTGGCCGGCGGCGCCTTCCCTCCACGCGAGTCCGGCCGTTTGCACCGTTCCGCCTCGCACGCACGCTCGCAGAGAGGGCGTGGGTGGGCCGCGCTGCGAGCTTGCTTGTTGAGCTTCCCAATTCCCTGCTCGCACAGCCCACCTTGTCTTCTTCCCGGCGTCGTCTTCTCGGGTTGATCAACTTGTGTCACACCCTGCCATGGGAGTGTGCGTATGTGACTGTGCACCGTCAGGCTAGGTCTAGGACCTACTAGCTGTAGTTGCATTTATTACTTGCCTGCAGCAGTAGGCACTGCTGGGCTCGCCTGATCCGTGGGGGCCGGGCGGGGGGTCCCGTCGGCACAATGCCGATGACAGGAACGGTCATGTTTGAACAAACGATGATTTGTTACGATCCGGTGCTCACGAACGCAGCAGGTGGGTCGTGCCGAGGAAACAGATGGGCACTCTGATGTTGATTTTGGATTGGTACGAGCCGAATGCCCACTTGAGACATGGTTATTCATTCACAGCTGCCAACAACGTGTAAGATTCGATCGGTACTCCGTCCATGTGGTGTGCATTTATATGAATGAGTGTATGCGCGTGTATATGAACATATGTGTTAATTTTTTTTTTTTGGACCGGGTGATGTTTGTGTTAATATGGAAATGTTTGCATGCATGCCGCGGGCGGAGCAGAGATTTCTGGAGATGGCTGTTAGGTTACATTGGGTTGTGTAAACAAAAGAAGATGGATAATCACGTAAAAGAGAGTTAGTTCCAACCTCTTTCTCGAGAGATTGGCAGGCAACGGTTGGTCGTGTCGTACCGTACTACGTTCGCGGATTTGGGGGATTTTGGCGTCCTACTGTACGTGGTTAAAGTTGAAAGAGGTCACCTGACTGACTTAGCTGCGTGGCGTGGGGATGCAGAAGAGTACAAGCAGCAGTATCGTCGGCCTGCTCCATTTGCGCGCCCGTGCTCTGGAGAAGCGCCCGGTTTACTGCATGCTATGCTAGCTAGTCGTTGCCTCGTTTTGAATGGGTTCAGATTATTTAGATGTGACTGTCAGCTTCTGTGGCCAAGATTTTGCTGTCTCTGTCCCTTCGTTCGATACACTGCAGGAAAAGGTAGACTGAATGCAGAACGGGAGCAGCACACCGACGAGTTTAGTAGCCTCGGTTATGATCAACGGTCGTCCAAATCCCCATATGTAGAAATTTCATTTCGGTCTAACTTTCAACAGCTTTAAAGTTCACTCGAGGAATAGGCGGTCTCATCACGGTCAAAGAAGGTTGATACGCGGATTTATTTTAGAAATAATACCCCTCTATGTTTCGTATTTGTCAAAATACACCTGCTTAAGCACAATTGCTAAATACCCGCCGGAATGATGGGGACATGGCACATTCCACCAAGTGTGACGATGGAAGGTACTTTCGGCCAACTAAAATGGCGGCAAAAAACATTTCGCCACCTGAGTTGGCGGAAAGTGGATTCGGTGGATGCCTTTGCCATGTGCTTAGTTGGCACAAAGTCACCTTCCGTGAACTCAGGTGGCGAATAGTCTCTTCGGCGAGTTCAGATGGCAGAAAGACAAATTTCGTCTCGCCAGCTTCCCTTTAGGGTACTTTTGACAATCGTGTTCAATGGGGGATATTTTTACAATTGCGATGCACATATGGATATATTTGTAAAACAAATGCTACCATTTCCACACACAAACGCTCGAGATACACGAGACACGAGCGCACCCTCACCACCGCACCAGAAGCCTCGCCTTACTCTTCTCTTACTACCACTAGGCGAACTCCGCCGCGGTGGTGGCGGGCCCCATGCTCCGGGGCGGGCGACATTCCTCGTCCTTGGTGAATTGGCTGGGATGATCTTGGTGATACTCTTCAAGGGTTCTAAGCTCGGATGTGGTCGGGGTGAAGTTGGAGTTACCACATTGTAGGCGTGGTAGGTTGGTCGTCGTGTGCAACTTCAAAAGTGGTCGTCTTTGGTGGTGTGCGTTGATTTGGTGCCTTCGGCGGCTCTGTGTGTCGTGGGCAGGTGATGCTTTTGGCCTTGTGCTAGGTAGCGTTCCGTTGTTAGGGTAATACATTGGTGTAACACCCCCCCCCCCCCCCCTCTGGCTTTGGGCGAAGAAGAGAAAAAGGAAGGAGGCATAGCTATGGATACTCACCGAGGGAGCTCCTATCTCGAGCCATCCACGAGCAACGCGTCTAGGAAAGATGTGGGACCAAGAGGGATTTTTTTTTTTGCAATTCAAGAGGGATTGTTCGAGAGTTCACAGATCCGAGGACGACGAGGCTTTGAAGAGCCCTGGCGAGTTTGTGTGGACTACAATATTTGTGAAGGTGGAGGTTAGTGCCTTCTATTTTCTCAATGTCGCAAAGGGTGTTTTGAAATGACACAAATGTGTATTTTTTTTGTTGTGTATATACAAGTAAAATGTTACAAGGAATCAAATTTGACACAAAATACACATTAAAAAGATTGTTGCAAAGAATGTTGCATTCCCAAAAAACTGTAACACCGAATGTTGCATTGATCGTACGCTCAAGATTTTCCACAACATCAGGATCCTCCCCCAGAAATATAGGGCCTTTTTGGATTGTAGGAATTTAGTAAGATTTTTGTTAGATTACAATCCTTAAGATTTTTTCTTATGGATTGCCTTTGGATTGAAGAAATCCTACCACCTAAATTCCTATGAATGGGATTCCCATGCCTCAAGTTCCATAGGACCTAGGCACTTTTCCACCCCAATCTCTTTTTTAGACTGCAGTGAGCAAGACCGAGACACTTTTCCTATGACTTTCCTGCGTTTCATCCAAACGACTATTCCTACAGTTTTCCTGCATTTTACAGTCCTATGTTTTACACAGCTAAATCTGTGGGATTTGTATGTTTTTAAACGCTGACATCCAAAGAGCCCATAACTTCCACATGTATTTTCTTGAACGGCGTTTTTCCTGCAAGGTAATTTTTTTTACAGCACACCGCGTACGTGTGTTTGGTCCAGTACATACGTACGCACAGTAGATCGGCCGGAGGACGCGCGACGGGATGGGACCCGCGCAGAGCGCCGGCAAGGGCATCGCAGCCTCTGATGGTGCACGCGCTGCATGCTGGGTTATTTTACGTGCCCCGACGAGCAGAGCTACCTACTCGCGCTACAGTGTGCAGCACGTCTCGTGCCTGCCAGCCGTGTCTGTCTGTAGCTAGCCGAGTGGGTGACCACCGAAAACCCGCGTGCACGTCGTTTTCTCATTTTTGACTGCTGATTTGACTCATGTACGTACTACTCGCTCTGCTCTACGCGTTGCATGGTGCATGCACATGTTCGCTCATCTACAACTACAAGCTCGACGTACACCATGGCACCTAGTTACAACATGGCAATCCATGCAGGCGGCCACGAGGCTAACCACGGCGGCACACCGCTCGGCTCCACCCGACCGCTTGGCTCAACCCGGCTGGGCGCGCCCGTGAGGAAAACCAGTGCACCCTGCCGACGCGCGTGTAGCAGGAGATGGTCACGGAAGGAAAACGGAGACCGACAGACGGCGACGCTGATGAAAGTGTCGTGTCGTCGGCACGAGCGGATGGACAGATCATAGTAGATCCAATGACGGGCGACAGATGGAATGCCGATCATGTAGCTACAGAGAAGAAGAGAAGTGAGCGCAGCCATTTCCATCCAACAGTGTCAGTTCATATCAGTGTGGGTGATAATTACGGCAGGACCATTAGTCAGTGATGATGGCTGATTAAAGGAAAAGCGTGCCCTTCGTTATGGAGCAATAATGATGAGGCCGGGTTCATCGTGGCCTTGTCGCCCATGGTCACTTCCGCAGCTCTGGCCCACCCGGTGTTAAATTGCTTGCTAAGTACTCCCTCCGTACTCAAATAAGTGGATATCTAGAAATTTTAAGACAAATTATGGAGAGGAGTAGAAAATGCATTGGGAAAATGCAAGCCACCATCTCTCTCCTCTTTAATGCACCAACCTCCAATGAGCTAAGTGCATGTAGAAAAAATGTTTAATGTTATTGGGCTTGATTCTCGTGCGATGAGAGAGAAACATTATTATCTACTTTTAAGTGTATTGGGAAGGTAGAAGTACACTCTTTTGTGGAAAAATTTGAATGCTAAACGTCCACTTATTTGAGGACGGAGGGAGTACATTGCACGGCAAATCCTATATTCCGCGTACAAACGTCCGCGTACCCGTTAGTTGGCCGGGCCACAGCATGAGAGCAGGCGGTCGCACGAGGAAGACACACTAGGAAGACGCAGATGAAGAAGACGACGCGGGTTGACGCACACGCATCGTGCGCCATTTCCACTCACTGACGTCGGGGTCGACGCGGCTGGCCGCGTCGCCCTGGCGGAGGTGAGGCCAGGACCTCGCCGGAGGCGAAGCCGCAGCGGCTTCGCCGGCGGAGGCGAGGAAGAAACATAACGACGGGGGGGGGGGGGGGGGGTGCGGGTGCGAGAGCGGTGCGGAGCTCGCCGGCGACAGGAATTAGGGTTAGGGTACGGGAGCTCGGCGGCAACGGAGTTTGAGTTAGGGTTCGGGGGGGGGGGGGGGGTGGGGGGTGGGTTAGAGGGAGGCCGGCCGGGGGGCGGCGGACCGGCGGCGGTGGCGGCTGGAGCAGGGCGGGGCGTGGAGGCGGCGTGGTAGCGGCGCCAAGCGCGGGCGGCGGCTTGAGGTGGGTCGACGGCGGCCGGAGAAAGAAGAAGAAGAGGCGAGGAAGGAGAGGATGCGGTGGGCCGCGGCCCATGTCGAGGATGGCATCACGAGGCGGGTACGCGGAGCTTTGCTCCCTCCGCGTACCGCGCGATATAGGGGCACCCCACTGCACACACTATCTGACTAATGGAAATCTTGCAACCATGTGTGTACATATTAAGTACGATGCATTTGTACAAGCTTAAGTGTGTACATACCGCGTCATCTCAAGAGTAACTGAAATCTGGCAATCATGTGTATATACGTACACATTGTATTCGATCAAGTAACTGGAAATAGCTAATAAGACGGGAAAATCATCACTCACACGCTAGAACGGTCTTGTGCTCGAGTACGACCTTTATCAGGATATATGTATTGTTTGACCCTGCCCTAGAATATTCTGCAAGCATTTGGATATAAGAGATATTTGGATGCCGCTACATATAAGAATATTATAATATATTTGGTCACACGACTTTATCGATGAACATGTTCTATTAATTTTTCTAATATTTACGGAATTCGTTTTTTTGCTTACTCTCACTCACAAAAGCATCACAGAAAATGGCTCTTCGGTTGCGCAAATTGGTTACAAATGGTATAGCAAATGGAAAGTACCTTAATATCCGGTCAATAACATGTGTCTTGACAATAAACACTTAAATCAACTAGTTACAATTGTAATATATTACTCTGGCCACCTACTTATTTCTCAGTTATCATCCTTTCTACTTCCAAAATGTACACATCTACGAGTCTTAGCATGGACCTCAAAGATGTATTAATAAATATAACTGGTACATAATTTACAACATAATAAGTAAGTTATATAAAGTAAAATAGTTTAGTATAAATAAATAAACTTGAATGCTAACACACCCACTTACGACGCTCACAACGTAGATATGATACACAACCGTATGTAGTGCCGACGAGTTTAGCCGCCTAAGATTTGATCTACAGTCGTCCTAATCCCCGTATAGACAAATTCCATTTCCATCTATCTTTCAGGAAAACTTGAAAAAGGTGATGTGAAGATCCAGATGGTGACGCGGGAAGCAGATAGGTCGCAGTTGGGCGACTACCTCGGCGAGGATCATGACTTAGCATGTAGCGAATTTCCTGAAGTTTGAATTACTGTTACATTTCGGGCGCATGTGCATTTTTGAATTGCGTTCGAACGTTGTAGCTTTCTTTACTTTGCTGCTCTTTTGCTTTCTGGTTTGTAATAACTGGTTGTTTCTTTGTATGAAGTCGACGAGTAGGCCCGTTTGGTAAAATAATCTATCTTTCAATGTCTTTCAGGTTCGTTTCGAACCCGTTTAGCTCAGCGAATTGGCGGTCTCAAGCAGGGTCAAAGAAGGTTCATACGTTGATTTTTTTTACAAATATAACCTCCAAACGCATGCTAAAAATACCCTGCCAGAATGGTTGGGAACTAAAAAAAAAGTGACACGTGGCACTTGTCGTCAACTGAGATGACATAAATTACTTTCGGCAAATTGAATGGCGGGAAATGACATTACGACTCCTCAGTTGGTGGAAAGTGGCTTCAGTGGAAGCCTTTGCCACACTCACACGGGACCATTCAGGTGGCGGGAAGACAAGTGTTGTCTCGCTATGGTACTTTTGACAATTGCATTCAAAGGACGATAGTTTAACAATTGTGAAACGCTGATGGATGTATTTGTAAAAAAATTGCCCCCTTCCTCCGTGGCTCCCCTCGCGACACCTGAGAGTATTTTCCACAGTTGCAAACGAGTCTTAGATTTGATGTGTGGAACATATGTTAAATGTGTTGGTTTCTTCTGTTGCAAACAGTTACACGCAGTTTACATTTTGATGCGACCAATGAGAGATTTTACTGCATGCATTATCTTGTATCTACTCGCGCGAGCGCGTCTAATGTTTCAACCGCATGTTGCACTGATCTGACGGCTAGCGAGCCGGCTGTCTCCCACGGAAATATAACTCACCTGAATTTCCTTTGGAACGGTCAAGGTTTTTACAGTTTTTTTTGCAAGGTTGTTGCAGGCAGCCTCCGGCCCTAGTAATTTTTTGACATATGTACTGTACGTACGTACAGTAGATAGGCCGGGGGACGTGTGACGTGATGGGATGGGCGCAGAGAGCCGGCGCAAGGGCAGCACAGCCTCTGATGGTGCACGCGCTCCATGTTGTGTTATTTTACGTGCCACGACGAGGTTACCTACTCGTGCTAGAGTGTGTTTCCCAAAAAAAAACAAAACTCGTGCTACAGTGTGCCGCACGTCTCGTAGCGTAGCTGCGTGCGAGGTGACCACCGAAAACCCGCACGTCGTTTTCTCATTTTTGTCTGCTGATTTGACTCATGTACAACTCGCCCTGCTCTACGCGTTGCATGGTGCATGCACATGTTCGCTCGTCTACAAGCTCGCTCGACGTAGAGCACCACGTACAATGTACTGTCACCTACTACAACATGGCAATCCAGGCACCTGGCTGGTAAGAAATTCCACCGTAGCGAAGCACATCTCGTTCCATGGACACGAACACGTGAGCAAAAATCTGTGACTGAAAAACCATGTAAAACCTACGCCGGGATTATCGCATTCATTGTGCTGCTAGCCCAGACGCCACTGGTCCTTGTTCCTCGCTGCGCACCGGGGGCAGCGTTCTTCTTCCTCGTAACAGATGTGGAGGCCAGACAGAAGTAGAAAACGACATCGCACGCGCCACCGGTCACGGCGGTGGCCGCGAGGCTAACCACGGCGGCAGCGCCGCCAGCAAGCCGCTCGGCTCCAACCGGCTGGGCGCGCGTTGCCCTCAAGGAAATCCATGCCCTGGCCCTGCCGACGCGCGTGTAGCAGGACTCCGGATGGCACCCGCCGGGTACGGGGACGGGTTTGGCACCCCCATACCCGCCCCCGTCACCCGCCCCCATACCCGCCACCGGGTACAGAACGTTCCCATACCCGCCACCCGCCGGGTACCCGGCACCCGTCGGGTACCCGTCAAGCAATAGGTTTTTGCACAGAAAATTAATGACAGGTTTTTGCACAGCAATTACAGCAACAATCTCACAGAAATTACAGCAACAAAATGCCAGCAATATTATAAGGTATTTGCACAGCAATTACAGTAACAATTTCACACATTTAAAGCAAAATTTCACAGCAACAATACACAGTTTAACAACAATTCAGAGCACAAATTCATAGTTTTACAACAAGTTCACGAAATCACGCATTAACACAATAAATAGTCCAGAATTCCAAACAACTTAAACAAGTTCATGACAACAAGTACATGAATCAAACAACTTAAACAAGTTCATGACAACAAATTCATCAAAGACAAAGAAGCTCCAGCAAGTTCAACTTCCAACTCCACCAAAGCCTTGAAGCTCGAACTCCAGCCAGCAAGGACGTCTCATATGGAGGTCATGCATTAGTCCTAGGTACAATAAAATGTAAGTTATAAATTTGGAGGTGTGCAATCACAAAAGTATGGTACAAATAAACACTATCACATACTAACCTCATTCTCTTCTTGTGTGTCTTGAAGACAAGTCCAGAAGCTGCCTTCACCCATATGAGCATCTATAAGACACAAAAAATGGACATACAAGAAGATCAGATTGTGTAAAAAGAGACATAAGAGATCAATGATAGAAAATGCATCATTTACTCACCTTTGTACTTGATTCTAAGCCAATTCTGATAGCACATCAATACCTCAAGCATTTCGGAAGTGAGACGGCTCCTATGACCAGTCACTATTCTGCCACTCATACTAAATGCAGATTCCGAAGCAACCGTTGTGACTGGAATAGCAAATATGTCTTTTGCTACCTTCCTTAAAGTTGGGTACCTTGTGCCAGCCACTTTCCACCAATCCAACACATCAAATTTTTCTGTATATGGTACTAAGTCATCAGCCAAGTAATGCTCTATCTCTCCTTGAACTCTAGCTGCTGCAGGCCTTTGTTGTGCTACAATGTCATGGAAGAACGACATAATGGCAGGAGCTGGCATTGAAGACAAAGAATCTACAGCCGGCTGATATTCAGCTTCTTCCACTTCATACTCTTTGATCAATTTATGTAGATTAGCAACAACAACATCAACCTTGTCATTGCATTCATAAGAGGATGGCTCAATGCCATGCAGCATTGCATAACAAGCAACCAACATTTGCCTCTTATATCTAGGGTCAAGAAGTGTAGCCATGCCCATCAGCCCTTGGATATCAGTCCAATATTTATCAAACTTTTGTATCATATTTTCACACATTTCTTGGATAACCAAATCTTTAGAGGTTGTCCACTGCCTAATTTTCATCTTGATTTCACATATCTTCGGAAAGAACACATTGGCTGTGACATAATCTCTATCAGAGAACAATGTGGTTATCTCATAGAATAAACTCAGCCTAGGTACAATATCTGCCGCAAAGTCCCATTCATCCGAAGTAGGCAAGTTTACATATTGCTTGTCTACTACTTTGGCTCTTTCAAAGACAGCTCTATAAGGCAAAGCTATGTTGAGCATAAGGTAGACAGAATTTCACCTAGTCTTACAATCTAGTCTCATCTTATTTGTGATTTTTACTTTCTTATACCTAGCCATCTCCTCAAATTTCTCGACTCTCTTGGCTGAGGCAGTCCAATATCCAACACTTTCTCTAAGATTGTGTGTAGCAGATTTCATTGTATCTAAGCCATCTTTTACTATCAGGTTCAAAATATGAGCACAACAGCGCATGTGAAGCATTGTACCTTCTAACGGCAGCTTGGACTTCCCTATTTTGCCCACCAATAGCTCAAGTGCCCGGTCATTGGACGTGCAAT
The DNA here is from genome assembly GCA_947311845.1 of Poa pratensis. Lineage (NCBI taxonomy): Eukaryota > Viridiplantae > Streptophyta > Magnoliopsida > Poales > Poaceae > Poa > Poa pratensis. The sequence goes on from CAMZMU010000111.1 coordinate 23,790,886, forward strand.
TGTCAACCGTCACAGTCATGAGTTTCTCATCCAAATTCCATTCCATCAATGTGTTATGCAGCTCTTCAGCTATGGCATCTCCGGTATGTGGTGCTGGCACATATATGAACCTACAATAAACATACATGCACAACAATTTAGAAAAACAACAACTATTTATCACTAAAACAGCACCAGTTCATCACTAAAAACAGCACCTATTCCTCACTAAAAACAGCAACTATTTATCACTAAAACAGCAGCAGTTCATCACTAAAAACAGCACCTATTCCTCACTAAAAACAGCAGCCTTACAACAATAAAAACAGCAGATATGAACAATAAAACAGAGCTATACCCCATAAGAATGCTTCGCAGCTTCCATGATTCATCAACGAAATGACCTGTAACAGCCATGTAGCCCTTCTTTTGGCTATCAGCTGTCCACATATCAGTTGTGACATCTACCCTTGATTGCAGCATATTCATGTACTCAATTGCCTTAGCTTTTTCCTTGTCATATCTGCCCTTTATATCCTTCCTACAAAACAAAATAGATATGTTAGCTCATCATTCAAATTTCAACACAATGGCAGAAATATTTATTGACAGCAGTGCATGAACAAACACAAACCTGATAGTGTTCCTTGTATGCATATGAAAAAGTGGCTGCAGTGCACCAACAAACCTCCTAAAGCCAGCATGGTCGACAATACTCAAAGGGTAATCATGCAGCACTATCATGTTACCAAGCTCTTCTCTAGCAGTCTCTTGATCAAATGTATAGGTCTCTACATTCACCTTCCCATCAGCTTGGGCAGTCATCCTCAAAGAAGACTGACTCAATGATTTTCCTGTCTTGCTCTTCAACTTCAGTTGTCTTAGAGTACATACTTTCAGATGGTCACGCAGATGTGAAGTGCCACTGTTGGCTGATGCACTAAGCGCCTTGTGACAGTAGTTGCAGATGCCCTTCCATTCTCCACGCACACACTCCTTCTTCATCTCGAGCCACACACGAGAAGTTAGCTTTCTTGTAGCTGTTCCTGGAGCAGTCACCTCCACCACTTCATCATCAGAAATTTCATTCACCGATTCGCTTGCGGCTTGGCTACTGCAGCTTGTACCACTGCATAGAATAAATAACATACTCAGTTGAAATGAATTAGCAAAATAAAAGCAGCAGCTATTCTGCAATACAAATAAGAAACAACAAAAATAAAACAGCAGCTAAGCTATTCTCCAAGCAATCAGCAGCTAAGCTATTCTCCAAGCAATCAGTGGTGCACTGCAGCCACTTTTTCATCTATTATCCAATACAAAAACAGCAGCTAAGCTGCAATGAAATCAACTAAATGAATCATCTAAGCCTATTTTTTCTTGCTGCAATAAATGTAAAATACATCTCTGATTCATCTAAAGTAGATCTGTGCAACTAAATGGATCATCTAAATCAACAAGCTACAAGCCTAGCATCTAAAATCTACAAGCCTACCATCTAAAACCAACAAGTTGCAATTATGTTCAACTTACACCGTAGGCTTGGCCTTCTGCTGCTGCTTGCCGCCGGCTCCAGTCTTCTTCCCCTTCTTATGTACAGCGCCATCACCGTCGGAGGAGGAGGCAACGGGTGTAAGGCACCTCTTCCGGCCGTTCCCAGCCGCACAAACCGGTGGCCGTCCGCCGTGCGAGCTGCCTCCCTTCGAGCCCGATGGCGAGGGCTGGATGCCCAGTAAGAATCCTAGCCGCTCGCCGCTTCCCGCCGGCGGGATTTGCGCCGTGGCATCTCCAGACGGTGGAGGAGGCGTCGGTGTGGGGATGCGCTCATCCTGCTGCTGCTGCTCGAGCTCGACCGGGCCCTCGCTTGAGTATTCCTCGCTACCCTCCATATCCATGGATCCGACGGATCCACGGCTTCAGGGAGCGGCGGCCCAGGAGCAGCCGCGCAGAGCGCAGGCGGCGGCGGCGTCGGGGGAAGAAACGAGAGAGGGAAGGAAACAGAGAGCGGCGGCTGGGGTTGTGGGGATGGAGGAAAGAAAGGAGAGTGGCCGAGTGGGAGGGCGCTGGGCGCCTGGTTTCTTTCTCCTCTTTAGAATGACATGTGGGCCTGGGAACTTAGGGTTTGTGTGTATCACGGATGTATCACTGACAGGTGGGCTCCCCGGGTATGCGGGTTAACGGGGACGGGTTTGGCACCCCCATACCCGCCTCCGCTACACCCGCTGGGTATGGATTTTACCCGTTAAGCAGAACCGCGGGTATATTTTTCCACCATACCCTCCCCATTTAAGGCGGGTACCCGCCGGGTTAACGGGGGACGGGTACCCATTGCCATCCGGAAGCAGGAGATGGTCACGGAAGGAATACGGAGGCGTCGATGGAGACCGACCGACATCGACGGATGGACGGACGGCGAGGCCGATAAAAGCGTCCTGTCGTCGTCCAATGACGGGCGACAGATCGAAGGAAGGTGTGGTAGATGGACAGTGCCGATGCTGTAGTTCGCTACAGAGAAGTGAGCGCAGCCATTCCTTCGAACAGTTAGTTCGTTCGTGGGCGATGATCGTGGGGGTGATAATTACAGCAGGACCATGGGTTTGACACACATATGTGGGTACATAGCGCGTTATTCTAAAATGCATTTCTACACACATATGTGGGTACATAGCGCGTCATCTATAGAGTAACTGAAATCTTGCAACCATGGGTTTGACACACATAGATATTGGATTCGAACAAATAATTGGAAATAGGTAATAATAAGAGGGAAAAGCACCACTCACACGCTAGACAGAGCATTATTGCATGATTAATACAAGAACTCGTAAGTTTAACGGTCTTGTGCTAGAGTGCGTCCACCGTGAGGATTTGTATTGCTTGACCCATGCCCTAGAATACTCTACAGGCATTTGGATTTAATAGATATTTGGATGCAGGTACATATAAGAATGTTATAAATGCTATAGAAAATGTCCCCGGCAGAAAGAACCATAGAAAATAGTCTTTAGTGCAACACAAACTGGGTATAAATGCTATAGCAAATGAAAATTACCTTAATATCTACTCAATAACATATGTCTTAAATCAACTTGTAAAATAGTAATATGTTACTCAGTCTATCTACTTATTTTTCAATCCTTTCTACTTTCAAATTGTTCACATCGACTAGCCTTAGCATTGGCCTAAAAAATGTATTAGTAAGCAATGGACACATAATTTGTGACAAAATAAGTAAGTTATATAAAGTAATAGAGTTTATAGTAAGTGTGTACTTGGAAGGTGTCCCATGTGGGATGTAGATCGCATGAAGGCGGAGGAAATTTGAAAGACACTGCATTCAATACTAACATGATTGTATGTAAATATTTGAGTGATGAAACTGTGAAATTTATTGAATGAATTATTCTTCAAAATAAAATTGATTGAAACCATTATTGGTCGAAACGAACAGTCTCTGGGAAGTAAAAGGCCATGGACTACCATGTAGAGCCAACATGTTAGATCTCGCCCCCGTATGTAGGACTAATGTCAGCACATGATGTCAAGAAAATGCGAAGTGGCGTCGAAAAACGGTGCTAGCGTCTCCTCACCGTGACGGAAAAAATGACACGAAGTTGATAAATTAGAAACTGCGTCAGTGATGTCGGCAAAGCCAGGGCACAGTCTCACGGTCTATGAAACCAAAAAAACATCATGGATGATCGGGGCCCAGGCCCGGTCCAGATTGCCGTGAAGTTTTCACGAAATGTCACGGATATGTGTGACGTTTTCACGCAACCAAAACGTCACGGCTTCATACGCGCAACCAAAACGTCACGGTTTCATACACGAGGTCACACTATTTCTTTAAGTCATGGAATACACGACAGATGGCCATGCATGACATCATTGAAATGTCATGGACCTTCAGGTTTTTTGTATGGAAAAAGTCCGTAAAAAACCGTGAACTCGTAGATGGTGACCGAACTGAACCTCAAACTCCTAATCCCGGTCGATCGAACCTCAAACTATCCATTCCCAGTCCAAATCGAACCCTGGGTCCTATCCAAACGAGGATTGCTGACGTGTCGACGGACGGCCGGGAATCGTTCGGATGCGAGGCGCGCGCGGAATAGAAGAGGTCGGCCCAGTACGGCCCAGTTCGCTTTCTTCTTCGATCAGGCCGTGCCCCCTGCCTTCCATCCTCTGTCTCTCCCGCGACAGCACCAGGAGCAGCAATGGCGGCGACGGACGGTTGATCGACTGGACGGCGACCATCTGGACGACGCGGGGACGCGTTGTACGGCAAGGTAATCATCTCATTGCCCTACTCCACCAAGCCTACTAGTTAAGATGTGATTCCGGTAGTAGGGCTAGGGTTTATTTGTGGGTGCGATTTGGGGGTGGTTCGGCTTAGTAAAATTGATGATTTTTCTGAAATTTTGCCTTATATTTTGTTGGCAAATGGCACGGTTGGTTAATATCTTTCATATTGTTTGTTATTACAGATTAATCATGGATCCTAGTGAGATTTTGACTGTGCGGTTTCATTTGGGTGGCGAGTTCATCCGAATTGGTCCACAATTGGACTATGTTGGGGGAGACGAGGAATTTTCAGAGATAGAGAGAGATAAGTTGTCATTGCAGGAGATTAAAGCTTTCTGAAGGATCATATTCAAGTGAAGGAATCGATGAAGCTATATTTTCATATTCCTGGACAAGAACTCATAAATGGGCTAGTCTTTCTCGATGATGACATCAAGTGTGTGCAGATCGCAGAATACATAGCAGTTGGAGGAGTTGCTGATGTTTTTGTTGAGTATCATGGAGAGGAAGATATTGAGCATAGTAGCAGTGGAAGTGATTTTGAAGATGAGCTTGTTGCGTTGAGTGATGATGAACCTGCAGCTATAATTTCTGCTCCTGAACCTGCTGAAAATGACAATGATGTCATGATTACTGATGCAGCTGGTGTGATCACACAGGTTGTTAGCAGCCCTCTGAAACAGAGAAGGATCAGTGCAAGGCCAGTAGGTGTTGATCATGATGAAGTGCAAGTTACAGGAACAGAAACTCAAGAACCATGTTCTCAAGTTTTTAACCCAAGCAAAGGTGCATCTGGTTCTGGGACAAGCCATGTAACTGCTAGTGATGACATTGCAATTTCAGACTCTGATTCAGATAGTGGTACTGAATATGTCGCGTTTAGTGATGATAGTGGAGAGGATTCTGAAGTGATTGAGCTTAGGAGACATGCAAGGAAATTTAAAAAAAAGTGAGAGACTCGAAAAGCTGGATTGGAAGTGATTCTAGAGGTCTGTGCCTATTGATTTGATTGCAAATATGGAAGAACAATTGCGGGAGAAGAGCATGATTGGAATTATGATTCATCAGACGAAGATTACAGCTACGATGAAGATTCGGATGGGCATGTAGTTAAGAGGAAGAGCAGCTTTCCAAGATACAACACTGAGGGTGAAGTACCCCACTTTGCTCTCACCATGGTATTCAGAAGCAAGAATCAATTCTGCAAGGCTTTGAAGAAATATGGACTAGTTACGAAGAGGAGCATCGATTTTAAGAAATCAGAGAGTGATAGAGTGAGGGCTACATGTGGATGGCCTGGCTTCCCTTGGCTTATCTATGCAGCCAAAAGATCCACAACATCAAGATTTCAGGTCATAACATTTAATGATGAACACCATTGTGCTAACAACAGATGCAACAAACTAGTTACAGCAAAGGTGATTGCACAGAGATATGAGCATTTTATCTTGGCTAATCCAATGTGGAAAATTGCTAGTATGAAGGCAACTATACTGCAAGATATGTGTGCTGATGTTTCCCCTTCGAAGTGCAGCATGCAAAAAAATTTGTAATGGACAAACTAATGTGTGGGATGAATAATGAGTACACACGGGTGTTCGACTATCAACTTGAGTTGCTAAGGAGCAACCCTGGAAGCACCGTTGCTGTTTGCATGGATCCAACAAACATGGAGCATAGCATATTTCAAAGCTTTTATGTGTGCTTCAACGCAATGAAGCTAGGATTCAAGGCAGGTTGCAGAAAAGTCATAGGCCTAGATGGCTGCTTTTTCAAAGGAGCTGTGAAGGGTGAGCTATTGTGTGCAATTGGTAGAGATGCCAACAACCAGATGTATCCTATAGCTTGGGCTGTAGTTGAGCAAGAAACAAATGCAACTTGGAAGTGGTTTGTCGGGCTGCTCATTAAAGACTTGGACATAAATAACAATGGAGCTGGTTGGGTATTTATTTCTGATCAGCAGAAGGGTTTGATCAATGCAATGAAAGATTATTTACCTGCTGCAGAGCATCGGATGTGTGCTAGGCACATATATGCTAACTGGAGAAAGAAGCATAGACATCATGATTGGCAAAGAAATTTTGGGCAGTTGCCAAAGCATCGAACAGGCAGGATTTTAACTACTATAAAGCCAAGCTTGCACAGGAGACACCTGAAGGTGCAAAGGACATTATGAGAACAGAGCCTGTGCACTGGGCGAGGGCATTTTTCGAGTTGGTGCAAATTGTGAGTCAGTTGACAACAATCTTTGTGAGAGCTTCAACCATGCAATAGTCGATGCTAGATTTTATCCTATTATTTCTATGCAAGAGAAACTTAGGAAGAAAATGCTAGTGAGAATTCAAGAACAGAAGGAGAAGGGTTCGAAATTTACAGGAAAGATATGCCCTGCCATTTTTAAGAAGCTGAAGAAGAGCATTGCAAGGACACAGTACCTAGAGGTGCTCTGGAATGGAGAAGATGGATTTGAGGTGAAGCAATCAACGGGAGAGGCAGGCAGTACACTGTTAATTTAAATAACAGGACATGCTCATGTGGTTACTTCCAGCTCGCAGGGCTTCCTTGCCACCATGCAATTAGTGCCATCTACAAATGTAAAAAGCAAATTGATGATTATGTTGCTCCCTGCTACACTGTTGAAGTGTTCAACAAAATATACGAGCACTGCATGCAGTTTGAAGGAGAGGAGATGTGGCCAATATCACCAAATCCTAGGCCTCAACCTCCTGGATATGTGAGGATGCCAGGAAGGCCTAAAAAAAATGACAGGAAGAGAGAAGAGCATGAGCAACCTAAGGGGAAGAAGATGAGCAAGCACGGCACAATTATCAAGTGCTCACTGTGTGGTAGTTATGGACACAACAAATCAGGCTGCTCGAATAATCCAGAAAAGGGCAAGAAAAAGAATGCACATCTCAAGAAAATGAATCCACCTGAGGTATTTACATTGTTCTTTGTATTTTTCATTCAGACATTGTTCCTTGTTTGTAACTAATACTACTGATATTTTGTAATTGTAGTCATCCTCTGCATCTCAAAATCACGCTGCTCCAGCAGCTCGATCAAGTTCAGGTCCACAACCATCTCAACCTGCTCCAGCAGCTAGATCAAGTTCAGGTCCACAACCATCTCAACCTGCTCCAGGAGCCTCTCGTACCAATGCCAACAGATTTAAACCACCAAGGAAGAGAACTGCAACAGTTGAACCTGGACCATCTACTTCTACGATGAGAGGTACTGGAGCAAAAAGGGGAAGAAAGTCAGCATCTTCAGTGCCAAGCTACAAATATTTCACATGCAGTGGAAACTACTAGTTATTATCAGTAGCTAGTGTCCTTTTGACATGTTGCAATGATGTAATATTGCAAACATTTGTTCTGACCATGTCGCAATGATGTAATATGTACCAGATTTATGTTCCTTTTATTTTGGATGTACCAGGATTTATGTGGATTTGGTTGATCAGTACCAGATTTATGTTCCTCTGAATCTTTTTGCTTCCAAAATGCCAGATTATTATTTATGTCATGGTTCACTTGCTTCATTTGAATTTTCTGAATCTAAAAATGCCAGAATTATCATCAGGTCATGCTTAACTTCATATATGCGTTCAACTGCTGATTCAAAAATACCAGATTTATCTTGACAAGGACACACATTTCTGATGCTTCACTTGCTAACAAAAATGAGTACAAATGACACAACCAGATGGCTTCATTAGAGCAACACAAACTTCAGTACAATTCATTCCCATACATTGCTTACAACTGATCACTGCATTACTACTTTGTCACCACTACCTTGGTAGCGCTACATTGCTTGTAACCCATCACTGCATTACTACTTTGCCTACAACTAAACCAACCACAAATACAAGAAAAATAAACACCACATTCTTGTATTTGCCCTTCATAGCTTCTATCTCTGCATTCGTGTCTCTGAGTTAATCTTGCAGCGACAGTACCATGGCCTCCCTTGTTGCTTGATCTTCCACTCAACGAAGCCACATCCACCATGCTGTCAATTGCACAAACAGAATTCAATCAGAGAGGCAACATTGTGCCAAAATAAACCAATCAAGAAGCATCCGAGCTGAAACTCACCATCGCTTCAGCCCCGCCCCGCCCCGCTCCTGCCAGCTTCCGCCCCGCCCCTGCCGCCAGCTCCTGCCGGCGACCTCGCTTCTGCAACCGGCGACCTCGCTTCCGCCCTGCCCCTGCCGCCAGCTCGACGGAAGCCGGGAGCGGAAGAACCAGTAGCCGTCCGCCGCCGTCGACATCCTCCCGTCCGCCGCTGTCTTCAGGAACCTCCGCCGCCGTCGTTAGCTACCTCCGACGCAAGCAACCGCCGCCGCGCTCAAGCAGCCGCCGCCGCGCACAAATCGCCACTAATTTCGTTCCCCACCCGGCCCCCTCGACCCCGCACGATGCGGTAGAAAAAAAGGAGTCATGGCCCACCGGTCAGGACAATCCCGGTGGTCATTGCCACCTCAACGTTTTTAATCCTAAAACGAGTCTAAGGTTTGATTTGGACTGGGAATGGATAGTTTGAGGTTCGATCGACCGGGATTAGGAGTTTGAGGTTCAGTTCGGTCACCATCTACGAGTTCAGGGTTTTTTACGGACTTTTTCCTTTTTGTATTGATGAGGTGGCGAAACGATGGTGACAAGCTAGTGGCGGTAAACACGGGGACAAGGACAAAAGGGGCAGGAAGTGGGGAAGGTTTAGGGTCTGGTCGGCCAAATTTAATATCCGGTGCGGGGCCCTTCGGACGGAGCGCCAACTGATGTGCAATGAGTGGCGCCGCTTCATTTTTGCGTGGGTCCAGCTTTCAGTGGCGATGCTGTCCACGTGGCTCCAAATCCGCCCCACATACGGGCTGCATATAGGAGTTGCACAACCAGAAACTGTAAATGGAGGCCGAGCTCTAGGGAGCTCGATTTTTGAAAATAATAGTCAAAATTGGTACTTTGGAGTTTCAAAAAATCGAAAAAAAACTTAAATGTTGTTAGTGTCGGGATCTACAAGTTTGTAAATTACAACTAAAAATCCGGATATTCACAACGGGTAGTGGGAGCAGATGCACCCACTACCCAAAAAACAATTTTCCAAATGTCAAAAAATTTAAAATAAAATTTTGCCATGTAGTCCAACACATTTCAAGTCAGCACAAAAAGTTATATGAAGAAAAAACTTTTTTTTGCAACCTGTGCAAAAAAGACAAATTCGGACATACCGAAATGTATATATACGTGTCAGAATTTTGTCTTTTTTGTACAGGTTTCTAAAAAAGTTTTTTCACCATGCCAATTTTTGTGCTGACACATCACGCTGTAATGTGCATCCGGATTTTTTTCTGGAATCTTTTGACATTCTGAAAAAAAAATTACCTAATGGGTGCATCTAGACCCACTACCCAAATCGCCGCCTCCTAAAAAATCGCTGTATTTTGGGATACACCTGATGTCTACGCACGCTTCTATTCTTGTAGACAGTGTTGGGCCTCCAAGTGCAGAGGTTTGTAGAACAGCAGCAAGTTTCCCTCAAGTGAATCACCCAAGGTTTATCGAACTCAGGGAGATAGAGGTCAAAGATATCCCTCTCAAGCAACCCTGCAATTAAGATACAAGAAGTCTCTTGTGTCCCCAACACACCCAATACACTTGTCAGATGTATAGGTGCACTAGTTCGGCGAAGAGATATTAAAATGCAAGTGATATGGATGATTATAAGTAGTAATTGCAATCTGAAATAAAAATGGCAGCAAGCAAACATGTAGCAGAACTGGTTGTAAACGGTGTTTCAATGCTTAGAAACAAGGCCTAGGGATCATACTTTCACTAGTGGACACTCTCAACAATAATAACATAATTGAATACATAGATATTCCCTCTTCACTATGCTACTCTGAGCTATTCTCCTGTTGGATAGAAATACCAATCTACTGCGTAGGGCTATAACAGCACTCCCTAAAGTCTGAGTAAACAAACACCACAATATCATAGCACACCAAAACAATTGTGTAGGGCTACAAAAGCACACCTCAAGGTCGGTGATACACACCTAGAACACCCCAATGTCACTACGGGTATCCTAAATAGTACACAAACTCCACAAGTGAATAGTGCCATCCAACACAAGAATACTCATGAAATATCTCTCTAATATATTAATGGAGTCAAACACATCACCCACACTGTCACCTTGATAACGTGCTTTACATGACTCCACAGATCATAATGACAAATCACTTGAGTAGCATATTCATAATATAATGAAGAGTAACATCTATGGATTCAACTAGATTACAAAGCTCATGATCACATGAAGATCACACCATGGGAGAGAGAGATAAACCACATAGCTACCGGTAGAGCCCTCAGCCTCGAGGGAGAACTACTCCCTCATGTTCATGGTGATGAGGAGCTTGATGGAGAGGTGCAGCCCGGAGTGGAGGCAGCAGCCCGCGGCAGCCACGGCAGCGGCGGCGGCTGCCCTTGGAGGCGGCGGCGGCCCTTGGTGATGGAGATGGTGTTGGAGAGGTTCTCCTCCCTTAGACGGCTGCCTAGGAGGAGGAAAATTCGTGGTATGAGGCTCCTCTCACGACCTAGGGTTTTCTCCCTTATATAGACTCTCGGATTTCCGTCATCCCCTCTTGGGCTCCACGAAAACGGGCATATCTGGAGCATCCGGACTTGGATTGGGCCGAATTTTATGTCTAGATCGTGCGGCAGAAAATTCCCTGCAACTTTCGCGACTAGACTTTTTCCATTTGACGTCATCTTCAGGCCCGAACGTGGAGATCTTTGAAAATAGTTTTCAGACAGATTTCTGGAAAGTCCCAATTTGACTCCAACTTGGTTTCCTTTGCCCAATTTTGATAATTCCTACACATTAAAGTGTAAAACAAGAACATTGTGCACTTTGGAAACTATTAGTAGGTTAGTCCAATAAATGTCATAATATGATATAAAGTGCATATAAAACATGTGGCAATTGATATAAAACATGCATGGAACATCAAAAATTATGGATACGTTTGAGACGTATCAACACCCATCTGTCATTTTTGTCCAGCCCACAATGCAACGAATTTGGAGTTGAAATTTTACACACTTGTATATCATATCACTATGTACATCCGGGATTTTTCCCCGATTTTTTGAAACTTTCAAATGTCATTTTGATTGTTTCGAAAAGCGAGCTCCCTAAATATTAGGAGCCAGCTGTCCTCTCTCTTGCACAACCTAGATATATGGGCAAGTGAAGGTTCGGTTGGAGATGCTCTAACCTAACCCAAATTTGAAATTACTCGGACTGTCTGCTCGGACGTATGGGCAAGTGAAGGAACCCTCAACCCTGTAAATCCTTCGGGGTGAACACTTGTGGAATTCGGGCTAGCGCCTAGCCACTGGATCTCCGTCGATGGCCACCCCACCCGGCAGGCGGCACCGCGGCAACTTTCTTTTCCTCGGAACAGAATTGGAGGCCGGACAGAAACAGACGAGGACATCGGACGCGGCCACGGGGCTAATCCATGGCGTGTGGAAGCTTCAGCGCGCCGTCGAAGAAAACCATGTATCGCACTCGCACGCCAGAAATGGCCCGAATTTGCCGCTTGCTTCCGGCGTAGCCCTGCCGACGCGCGCGTACCAGGAGGTTCAGGTTTCCAGCGGGGCGGGCCAGCCCGCTACGCCGCTACGCCGCCCCGCATTTTAGGCCCACAAAGCGCCGCTGGGCCACCCGTGCAACTCCTAGCGGGCTGAAGCGGCACGCCGCGTAGTCGTATCGGCATACGGCGGCCTTGCTCGACCCGCGACCAACACACAGCGTACGCACTCAGCAGCCAGGACGGCGAAGATGGGGAAAGATCTCCCGACGGCGGCGCCGCTGGGGTCGACGGCGGCGGCAGCGCCGAGATCTCCACATCCGGCCCCCGCCCATGCCCCTGACGCTGGATCTCCGTCACTCGCCGTCGTCCCTCCGGCCCCCGCCCATGCCCGTGAACAATAGGTGTCAAACGATCCTCGCCAAAACAGTATGAGATTCCTCGTAAGTTCCCATGTATATTCTACCTATATTTTAAGTTTTCATGTCAACTGTGTGCATGTCTTAAATGGCAAATGCCTTAGCATGATTATTTGTTCTTTTTCAAATTTTGTAGGTCTGTCACATAGATCAAAAAGAAGGAAGCTTAAATCTGAAATTTGGAATGATTTTGATCCCATTTATGGTGATGGTAATAAACTGAAAGAAGCCCAATGTAAACACTGTAAGAGAGTTTTTGTGGCCACAAGAGAAGTCGGCACTAGTAGTTGCACGAGGCATTTGTTAGTGTGTGAAGAGAGAGCTAAGGTCAATGAGTTTCTTGACTCCGTGAAATCTGCCATGTCACAATCTGATCTGAACAAGTCAAAAAAATGGCACTATGACCCTGATAGGGCACATTTGGAAATGCTAAGGATGATAGTCTTGCATGAACTGCCTTTCAGAATAGTAGAATATGAAGGATTTAGGCAATTTGTGCGTAGTCTGAATCCAACATTTGAGTTCGTGTCTAGGTCAACAGTAAGACTTCATTGTGTCGACCTATTTAATGAACAAAAGGCCATGCTTCGAGAGCTTCTGTAGGAGTTGAACTCTCGGGTCTCTCTAACAGCCAACTTGTGGACATCAAATCAAGTTGTGATCTACATGTGCATCACTTGCCACTATGTTGATGAAAGATGGAGATTAAGGAAAAAAGTGATTTGGTTTTCCGAAGCAGATACACCGCACGATGGAGCAAATTTGTTTAATATCATGTTGGATTGCATGCAAGATTGGGGTTTGCAAAAGAAGATCTTTGCCATTGCCCTTGACAATGCTTCCAATAATAATTTGTGTGTGAGCTACATGAAGTCAAATCTGCTAGGGAAGAATCTGCTGCCTTGCAAAGGAGATCTTCTACATGTTCGATGTGCAGCCCATGTCATCAACCTCATAGCTCAAGAAGGGTTGATGATTAGTTGCATGGCAGTGGATAATATTCGTGAAAGTATCAAATATGTTAGAAGCTCGCCACCTCGGAAAAAGAAGTTTAAGGACATGATTGCCCAAGAAGGGATCTCTTGCACGACTAATCTGTCTCTAGATTCTCCTACGCGTTGGAACTCCACACACTTGATGATTAAAACAGCTCTAGAGTATAGGAGGGCATTCACCGCTTTAAAGTTGCAAGATACCTCTTACACATGTCTACCTTCAAGTGGTGAATGGGAAACCGCGGAAGCTGTTTGTGGCTTGCTAGAGGTTTTCCTCGATGCCACTAGGGTGGTCTCTGGTACATTGTACCCAACAGCCCACTTATACTTCCATGAACTTTGGAAGATCCATCTAACCTTGGGAAGAGAGGCTAAACATGCAGACGCTGTCATTAAATCAATGGTTGAAGTAATGCAGCAGAAATTCATGAAGTATTGGAAGCTATCGTTCTTGAACATTTGTCTTCCAATCATACTTGACCCAAGATATAAGTTTAAATTCTTGGAGTTTTGTTTGAAATCTGGACTTGAAAGTGAGGCAACAAAGTGTCTTAATAAAGTGAAGAAAACATTCAAGGATCTCTTTGTTGAATATTCTTCACATGATGGTGACTCAGAAATGGATAATGATCAAGGAACCAGCAATATTGTGACAGGTACTAGTAACCCATGGGATCAATGGGAGGTACAGGTCAAGGAACATAACCAAAAACAAGCAAAGCTGAGTGAACTTGACATTTACTTGAAAGAAGATCTCTGTCCACAAGGTGATGGCTTTGATATCCTAAATTGGTGGTCAGTAAATGAAAACAAGTATCCCATCATATCTTGCATAGCAAAGGATGTCTTGGCTGTACCTGCATCAACTGTGGCATCGGAGTCCGCCTTCTCCACCGGAGGAAGAGTCCTTAGTGATTATAGGAGCAGATTACTAGGTAGCACGGTTGAGGCTCTCATATGTTTGCAAGATTGGATGCGACCTCATGATAATTACCTCTCCCTTATTGGTATTTAGCATTCTATGGTCATTACTTATTTTCTGAAAAAACTTGCTGATATTAATTCTCTGTCATTGCAGGAACTACTCGTGTCAACACAATAACAACTGATGTTATTTATGGAACACGGGCCGACATTTATGGAAGAGATGATGATATTCTTGGCCCTTGATGAAAGGAAGAGAGAGTTGAAGCAGGTTAGTATTTACTTGGTCCTAAATCTGACAAGCAGGTTAGTCTCTGGGTGCTTCTCCTGGAGTACACTATTGGAAGTGTGTGCTGAACTTGAACTAGTATCTAGAGATTGCAGTACAGTTCTAATAGAAATTGGAAGCATGCTACTAGGATGCAGGTTTTACCTTCAGTATAAAACACATGTATTTACTCTGGATGTTTGTTTGTCACACTAGCTCATTCCAAAAGCTAGTTGAATAAGATCAACATTTTGTAGGCCTGAAACAAAAACTGGCAGGATTCTTTCTAAAGTTCATTCTCTGAAATTGCACAGTGTCCTTTCTGAAATTGGAATTCTCATCATACTGAACACGTCCCTTTTATTATTTTATAGGACGAGGCTTCTAAGATCAAGGCTGCTGGGAAAAATGAAGAAGTTTTGGTACGATGGGGATTTGCAATTTACTTCATCTCGTTTTGAGTGGAAATCTGGGAGATATTTCAAGCCTCAGTAAACTGTAATCTGTGTATGCATTCATGTCCCATATTTGTTCTGAGCATGCTTAAGTTGGCTGCTTTCTTTAGCTTGCTCATTAACATTTTGAAGGATGGTTCTTGTGTTATTGTGCATGTCTTTCTAGTTAATACTTGGTAGTATATATAGCTGGGGTTGGTTAATGCATCATTGCTGCATTTGACCGCATGGACATGATCCTGTTTATGACATGCTCTAGTTCATATGTTTGGTCACAGCATTTTCAGTGATATGCCCTTTTCAAATGTATACGAAGGACATCAAATATTCTACATGTTTTCAGTGATATGCCCTGTTTATGACGCAGCTCAGATAGCAAAAAGCAGTCTGTGCGTATAGATAAAACACTTGTCAGTGTCATAGTGAGTTGGTTCAGAATTGTACTATTGTGAGCAGATGTGTTTTGAATGCTAGCGTTGCCTGAGTTTGATCTATCGAGAAAAGCATGGCCACGTCCACAGATCTATCGAGAACCAAATTTAGTTAGCAGTTAGCAGTGTACGCAGTTGTCTTCTGCGCTTCAGCGAGGCCAAGCTGTGCACAGTGGGTGCTGGCGGGCCGACGCGGGCCACCGCTCTGCCCCGCGCTGCTTCGAGCGGAACGTGACGGCCAGCCAGCATACACCCGCCAGGATCGATCGTGCTGCCAGCGGAGGGTAGCGAGCACCCGCAACCCGCCCCGCTTGAAACCTGACAGGAGGTGTCACGGAAGGAAAACCGAGAGGCGTCGATGGAGGCCGACCGACCGACATCGACGGAAGCCGATCAAATTTGCGTGTCGTCGATATGAGCGGGTGGGCAGATTCAATGCCGGGCGACCGATGGAAGTTGTGGGAGATGGACCATAGCATCCTGTAGCTACAGAGAAGTGAATGCAGCCATTCGATCGAACAGTTCGTTCGTGGGCAATCCATGGGTGATTGTCTATTGCAGGACCGATTAAAGGAAAAGCGTGGCCTTAGTTATGGAGAAATGATGATGAGGGGGCTGGGTCGGGTTCATCATGGCATGGTCACTCCGGCGGCTCTGGCCCAGCCTGTGCTGAATTATTTACGAAGTATACACTGCACGCACTAAGACTTTGTTTACTTCAAGTGTTTCTAGGTAATGGGAAAAAAGGAGATGGGAGACGATTTGGTGAACACCCAATCCCCACAAATAATCACAAATCTCTTCCCCTACAATACACTAGCATCGACTAGAGTTTTTGTTTTAGGCAAAAATGTGGTGGTTGGTTGGGGATATATAGGGATTATCTCCTAAAATACACTAGAAGAAGTAAACATACTAATGGAAATTTTCCGATATCCGAGATAATCCCCTCCCATCCCCTAAAATACGCTAAAGGTAAACAAGGCCTAATAGACCCACAGTCATCGTGTGATGCCAAATCAAGCATATACCGAAATTTATGTCACGTGCTGAGGTACTCGCCATATGGCGAGAGAGAACCTGTCATGGAACGTCGAATTCATACATGGGGACTAGAATCTCCAGGCTGCACTTTCTGATTTATCCGTCGGATTCTTGTGTCAGGGCCAAAAAATATGTCCGGCACAATGAAGGTGTCATCAACAACGGACGAAGGCCGGAAGTCTCACATACGTGTAGGGCCTGTTAGTCGCATCGTTTTTGGGCCTCCCGTCTCCATGGCTCAGCTGGGCCTGACCCCGGAGAAACGCGGCCTGAGCCAACATCTGCAGCCCGTTTGGTTGCCTGCATATCGTTTTTCTTTTTTGCCTATTTTTTCGCATATTTGTGTTTGGTTGCCTGCGTTGCACAGTGCTTGCATCTACACGCAGGGTACTCTCACCTCCTAGTATACATGGTGAAGCTTACCTCCCGTGTTCCATGGAATGGCGGCGAAAAGCGCGACACGGCGAACGGCGGTGACAAGCGCGGCACGGAGAACATCGGTGACATGCGCAAGAGCTACTGCCATGACAGTGGTTCATGGCGGCGAACGACGGCGGCGACAAGCGTAAGTACTGCTGCCATGAAACTTCAGTCCATGGACGTGACTGAGGTTGAAGAACGCTAGTGCAGTCTAAACACCTACAAAATTCAGTACAAGATCTGCTCATATACAACCGTCAAAATAGAAAACTTACAACATGAAAGTTATGCGGAAAATTGAGGTCTAGCTACATGTCAATTGGTTTCTCAAACAGTGGACCGAGTGCGATGAATTTGAAAATTTTGTCCAAAAATGTTCAAAAGGGAACTTCGAAAATCAGAAACTACGGTCGACGAAACTCGAAACCGAGCACGGGAATGGAACCTACTCATCGATATGAACATATCTCGTGTTCAAAATATTTTGAATCGACGTATATTTACGTGTATTAGAGGGGATTATACGAACACGTACAAAGGAAGGAGGTGAGGAGGTGAGGAGAACGTACCTGGTGCCTCCCTGACACATCCCACATGGTCGGCTGCTCGTGCGAGGGAGAGGAAGGTGGAGCTCTCCTCAGCCTGGCCCGAATGAAATGGCCGAATCCTGCGTTCCTACTGGGCCTGGCTTTGGTGTGCTTTAAAGTTCGTGCGGGCCAAAAACTTGATGCGAGCTGGGCAAACAAATGGACCAATTTTGCACCGCTAGGGCTGTTTGAGTAGTCCGTGGGCTACCAAACACGCCCGCAAACTCGTGGGAAGAAAGATTTGTGTGCCCGCGTTCAGTTGGATATGCCGATTTTTATCCCCATCATGTAGCGAACGAGCACTCCGCGTCAAAAAAACCACCCGACATGGTGCATCCTCTCCACTAAGCTACACACTCCTTTTCCGCCACAGGATTCTCAAAGGGGCTGTTTGGTTACTCGCACCGATTTTGGGTGGCCCGTCTCCGTGGCCCAGCTCAGCCTGGCCTGAAAAAACGTGTCTTGAGCCATGTTGTGCATGTAGTTTGGTTGCCAACAATCTTCTAGCCTGCCCGTTTTGCTGCGTGCAACATTTAGTCCTCCTGGCGTTTAGTTGCCCACTAAATGCCCATGCAGTTTGGAGACAATACACTAAAAAACGTGGTGCAAATACGTATTTAGTTACAATGCAACATCTGCTCGTATATGATCCCCGAAACAGAAAACTTACCACACGAAAGTTGTGCGCAATGTTGAGATCTAGCTACACGTTAAAGGGTTTCTCAAACGGTCGACCGAGTGCGAAGAAATTGACAAAATTTGTCCAAAAATGTTCAAAAGGGAACTTCGAAAATCAGAAGCTACGGTCCACGAAACTTGAAACCGAGCACGGGAATGGAACCCCCTCGTCGACGCGCACATAGTTGATATTCAACATTTTTCGAATCGACTTATGAATATGTAGATCAGAGGCATATTTAGTGGAGGAGTTTAAGAGTAGGAGAAAGAAGGTGAGAGGAAGAACGCACGTACCTGTTGGGCCAGGTACTGTAGCGGCTCGAGGGTGGCTCTGGAGAAACGGCCGAATCGAGCATTCCTCCAGGGCCTGGCTGAGCGTGCTTTAAGGTTCATGCGCATGCGGGCTCGAGGAACGGGGCAGGTATCCAAACAGGCCGAAAAAGAGGGAAAAGACCACGTTCCGGGCCTCCGTGGGCAACCAAACACGCCAAAAAAGTATTTGTACACACATAAGTGGTACATAGCGCTGTCATCTCAAGAATAACTGAAATCTTTGAACCATGGGTATGACACACATAGATATTGTATTCCAGCAGGTAACTGGAGATAGGTAATAAGAGGGAAAATCACCACTCACACGCTGGACAGAGCATTCTTGCATGGTTAGTAAAAGAACTCCTAAGTTTAATGGTCTTGTGCTCGAGTGCCACCTATAACAGGATTTGTATTGTTTGGCCCATGTCCTAGAATATTCTACAAGCATGTGGATATAATAGATATTTGGATGCCGCTACATATAAAAATATATAAAGCTGTACGACTTAATTTATCGATGAACATGTTCTTCTAACTTTTTTAATATGTATGGAATTCTTTTTTCTTAGTGTCTCTCGCAAAAAGCACCATAGGAAATAGCTGTTCAGTTTAGCACAAACTGGGTTTAAATGGTATAGCAAATGAAAAGCACCTTAATATCTGAATAACATGTATCTTCGCAATAATCACTTAAATCAACTAGTCACAATGTTACTTTATTACTTAGTCTATCTACTTATATTTCAGTTATGATCATTTCTATTATTAAATTTTCACATTGACGAGACTTAGCAATGGCCTAAAAGATATATTATTAAGCACTTGGCACATAATTTGTGACAAAATAAGTATGTTATATAAAGTAACAGAGTTTAGTATAAATTGGTAAACCAGAATGCTAATAAACCCACCTTTGTACATAAAAAGTAAGTAATCAGTAAGAAAGTGTATTATTAGCCGCTGTCTATGTCATATGATCTCGTTACCTTTAGATATGTAGTCCGTTAGAATTGTTTGGCGAAAAGTTTTTTCCGGCGAGATTTTTTGCAGAGGGAAGTAGTTGCTTGTGGTTCCGGGGAGAATCGCCGGAGAAGACAACGAGGGATTTGGTAACAGAATTGGGGAATAAGTGGCCCGATGCTTTGAGATTCGTTTTTGCCACGTCAAACGGGGGACTTGGTCCAGCCATCAGGGATGTGCGACCCTGGCCGTATAGGATTTCCTTCCCCACATAGCGTCACCCAAAGTCATACGTCTTCTGTCAATACGAAGAGTACGCATCAGCTACACTTTTTGCATGGATTCACGGATATACATACGTCTACAGACTACAGCTGCAGCTAGCATGCCTCCGGCCATCCTCCCTCCTCCTAGTTTTCATAGACCGGCGACTGAAAGATAGTCAATGAGGAAGGCAGAGGAGGCTATTGGCGCGGGTGCCGACATAAGTGTGTATTTTGAAGTTCCCCCGGTGCGTCGTGGATCGTAGGAAGGTGGAAAATATTCGAAGAAGACTACATTCAATGCTAAGATGGTTGTATGTGAATATTGAGAGATGCAATTGCTGGTTACAGCTATGAATTTATTGAATGAATTATTCCCGAAAAGAAAATTGTGTAAAACCTTTAGAGGTCCAAACGAAATGTTCAATAGTTGGGAATTAAATGGCCCACAGAATGTCATGTAGTACCAATGTGTTAGATCTCGCCCTGCTATGTAGGACTGACGCCAACACACGACGTTAAGAAATAGCGAAGTGGCTTCCGTAAACGTTGTTAACGTCTCCTCACCGCGACTGGAAAAATGTCATGGAGTGCATAACGTCAGAAACGGTGTCAACACACTACACTAATGGGGCGGGAGCTCCTAGTGGACGCTCGTTACGTCGCTGCGCACGAGCAACGCCTACAGCGGGGCGATATGTGCCAAGCCCATTAGGAACATCATCTTGTTCCTTGCGTCATCTCCATCAACGGCTTGATCCCCCACCGCCGTCGCCGGCCAAGCCGCCTGCTGCTGCCACCCGCGGCCGGCCCCGCTCTCATGTCGCCTCGCCGCCCCGCCTTCCTCCATACGCCTCCCACCGCCGGTCCACCGCCTCCCTCGGCCTCCCTCTAACCTCCCTCCCCGCACCCCGAATCCTAAGCCCCCTCGCCAGCGAGCTTATTCGGCACCGACCCACCCCACCACCCCAAGTTAAGTTACTACCTCGCCTCCACCTACGCCGCCGCAGCGAGCCGCGTCGTCGCCGACTTCGATGAGGTCCGTTCCTCGCCTGGCCGGTGCTGTCGCGGCCAGCTGCGCCATCCCCGTCGGCGGCGAGGTCTTCCGCGTCGTTTCTGTCTCCGGCGAGATCGCGCCGGCCGTTGGCGCATCGTCTTGTTCGTCTCCGGCGAGGTCTGTCACTGGCAGTTGATTGTCTCATGGGCCGGCCCACGAAGCACTAGGAGAGGTGCGCAGTTCATCGAAGGGGTACGTGTTTCCGCGTCCAACCGACGCAACGGGCATCGGTTAGGTTTCACCCTAATGGCCACCATGTCACAGTCTGCCACGCGTCACAGTATATGAAACCAAAAATCATCAGGACGATCGGGGCTCAGGCCCGATCCAGATGGCCGAAAAAGGTCACATATATGTGTGACGTTTTCATGCAACCAAAACGTCATGGTTTCATCTTTGATGCGAGGTTCACACAAATCTTTACGTCATGAAATATATTACAGAGCCATCCATGACATTTTGCATGTGATTCGTGACATTATCGAAATGCCATGAACCTTGTAAGATTTTTGTATTGACATAAGGGGTAGGAAGTGGAGAAATGATAGGGTCTGGCCGGCCAATTTTAATAGCCGGGCGTGGCCCCTTGGGCGACGCGCGACATGTGCACCAGGAAAGAACGTTGATGAGTGGCGCCACTTTGTTTTTGTGTGAGTCCAGCCTGTGAGTGACGACACGTCCACGCGGCTTCAAATCCGTCCCACTTATCGGATTACTAACTATATTAAAGGAGTGCAAATCCTCGGCACCGCAGCGCTCCACTTACTGTGCTTCCTACAGTAGGCACTGTAGAAATAGAACAGTAACTGCAGCGGACGATCCCGGCCGTCGCCCGCCGATCGGACGGCCCTCAGCGCGCGTCCGTGACGCTCTTGCGGAAAAAACCTCGCAATTTCCGAAAAACAACCCGCAATCCAGATTTCAGTGCTGCTAGGGACCTGGTTGTGATTTCTTGAAAACACATGGACTTTTATGTAAAAGACCCACAGAATCCTTATCCTCACGCTCCACTCATCCTCTCTCTCTCACACAGCAGAGGCGGCGGTGGCCACGCTCCGGCCGCTCGCCGCCGGCCGGCCTTCCTCCGCCGCGCCACCACCCCGCCCCGACCTCAGCCCTCCTCCTCTCTTCCCGTCGCTCCTCCTCCTCGCCCCCCGCTCGACGCGCTCGAGCCACCTCGCCACCGCCGCCGCTGCCCAGCCTGCGGCCAGCGGAGGAGGGGAAGGAGCGGCGGCTGATAAGATCGAGGAGCAGCGGCGGCGGGCGAGGCTGCAGGAGGAGGTAGAGGGCGGCGGCCGCCTCATGGCGGGGTGACCTGCAGGAGCTCCGGCGAGGTCCACGTTCGCCCGGCTGGGGCCGGACAACCCATTGCTGCTGCGCAACTACGGCAAGTACCTGCACGAGGTGGAGCGCGACCTGGCGGGCGCCGAAGAGCACTACGGCCGCGCCCTGCTCGCCTGCCACGGCGACGCCGACCTGCTCAGAGGTGAGCCCACTCCCATGCATCCTCCACCCGTGCCTTTTCTTGTGGCACTAACCCTTTCGTGGTGCTTAGTGGCAGGCCGGCCGTGCTGTGGTGCCGCCAGATCGGGAGGAAGAGAAGGACGCAGAGAAGATAGGTTTGGGGTAGAATAGATGGAGTCGCTCGTGATGGACGCCGTGCACAGCAGTAGCGCATCCGGCTGCTCGCAACCTCACAGGGAGGAGTCGCTGGTGGCCTACTGCTTCACTTTTGCACTCTGGTACACATTCTCTCTTGCTAACCTACTCTCTGCTTCATGAACATCTGAAACCATTGCTTGATGATGAGCCCTTGCATCCTAGAATGTTTGCGTATCAGTTTACTGAATAATATTTTCTCTGTAGAAAATTGGAGCTAGTGCCAGAAGTATATAATACTGCTATTGAGATATGCAGCAAAATTCGAGACCAAATTTTACCTAGCAACTATGTGGACGAGGTCCTGCGTTATATTAAAGGTACAGTCTTGAATCTTGCTTGCATTGAATCCAGAAAATATCTTGATGTTCGCCGGTTTGGCCATAAGTGAGTTGGTTCATTGCTGCAGGTTATATTCTTGAGATAAAAGCTTGAGTCATTCCTGATTTTTTTTATATAAAAAGATGAACCATGCCACATTCTTGGTCACCAATGATTTATTATTCATCATTCCAGGTAACTTCAAATTTTAATGATATTTCCACATTTCTTGATTTCATCTTTATCAAGAGAATTTCCTCATCATACGCACTTGGTTTCCAAACTTTGATACCGACCAATCAAACATACCATTTTAGAAGACTAGGAATAACACATTTAAATTTGTAATCCAGCAACTATTGCTGGTGTGTATCTACCGTCATTTATTTATGTACCTCCTACCCATTATTTGTACACAGAATTCATACATTACTAGATAACTTGGAATATGTCCCATCTTCGACATATATTTTTAAATGATGAAAATCACTTGATTGCAGTTTTTTTATTTGTTGCAGTGCTCTTGCATTTAATTTTAGTGGGTTACCAAGTCATTGTTATTTTTTTTGTTTTTTATTCCAATGAAGTGCTTGCATTGTGTACTTTAGAAGTCGAAAATGGAGAACAATAAGAAGACTTTGATATAATTGTATAGTGGAAGGTTTCTTTATGATGTAAGCAACTTGATTATATGTTGAAGCTACATCAGAATTTGGTTAAGGGTTAGTGGTGAAAACTATAGCTTTAATTTTTACCCCAGCAATGCTTCAACTTAGACTGTATTTTTGTTCTCTCCTACCTGAGTTGAATTAGCTATCCAGCACAAAAGCTATTGACATGGAATCTCTAAACTATCTTTCTGTTGGTAAATTGTAGATTTGTGTTCGTTTTGTTCTAAATAGTACTGTGCATATCTCAAGTTGACCTTTTTTTAGAGACGTGGGATTATATACCTTCAACTTGCCTATTTTGTTCACTATTTCTGGATATTTGCTAATAAACTACCATTTGTGTTGCTGATTGTTTTGCAGGCTCATCAGTTTTGGTTCAGATAGAAGAGCTCAAGGCTTACCAACATTTTCAGAGGATTGAATTGCTTAATACGAAGGTATATAATCCCCAGTCCTGTTTCTAATCGTGCAGGTTACATTATAATGTTTTGTTATTACCCCTCTAAACTGTTTCTTTATTTTGAGTGGTCAGTTCATAAAAAAACTGTGCGTTCTATTTTCCAGCACGATCTACCTCAAGACCCCAACGGTTTCATACTTGAGGAGACGACACCTAGGCCGCAGCGGAGCCGAACGCTGGGTATCGCTGAGCTTCCCACTGTACAGGTTTGTGTTCATGGATAGGTGCAGCGGATGAGAGATATGCAGCCCAGAGCAACAAGGAGAATGTAGGCTCAGACATACACCAGTTTCACATGGTATGTTCTGAACTTGAGTTTATATTTGTGCTACAGTTTAGGCACTGGTGTGAATACATTTATTTTGCATAAGATTAATTGGGTTGTAGCCTTTAGGTTATTAATTGAGATTTTCTATTACTTCGTAGGTTGCTTTAATTCTGTCTAACCTCCTGGTTTATAGTGGCCCAACAGAGCATAGGACAGGGACGACCAGGAGCCTGGAGGTGGCGACCTACTTTCCTAGAATCCATGAGGAAGAACGAGCTCCCTATCTTTGTTACAGACCTAGGTATGTGCTCTATGTGGCAAATGATTTGTTTTTCTGTATAGCAATTTTTTTGCTTCACTTTGTAGTTTCTTGATGATTATTGGCTTCAAAATAACGTTAATCTTATTGTTTTACCAACAACATTTGGTCTTAATTTTTTTTAATAGTCGGACTGCTACTCTATGCAATTTTTTTGGACTAAATGTCCCTGAAATTAATAGTTTTATCAATCCTACAGTAGCAAGAGTTGAGGCATGAGTAGGAACTAGGAAGCATATCCCAACTATTTAGACATCTATTTGCCGATCGTTTATTTTGATTCTTCCTGCTGCTGCTTCTTCACCCTTCTTCACCTCGCTGCCTGCTAATTAGTGGTGATGGTCGTTTATTTTGATTCTTCCTGCTGCTGCTTCTTCACCTCGCTGCCTGCTAATTAGTGGTGATGGTCGCCTTCCTTTCTCTGTACTGTTCTTTGTTACTTGCTCTGGACATATATTCTTGCTTCTTACTGTTGTGGATAGAAATAGTTGCTTGCTATGGAAAGAGATTATTTGCTTCCATAGTTTCTGAACAGATTCTTTTTGTCTAGGCGTAGTGGTAGTAGATTGTGAGCAGATTCCTTCTGTTTAGGCATAGTGGTGGTAGAATTTCTATTTCTATAGGTTGTGAGGAGATTCTTGCTGTTTAGGCATGGTAGTGGTACCAGCTTATGGCTTGATGTCATTTAATTTTCTTACTTTTACTTTGCTTGCAAGAAGTGGTGTTACTGTAGTGCTGCTCTCTTTGTTCTGTACTTTCTGGGGTAGAATTAGTTATGGTTTCTTAGCTTCTGTGATGTAATGCAAAAGTCTAAGAATGGTCGGTATGGGTACAGATGGTTGCAGTGTGTGCTAATTTTTTCCACTTTTCTATGCTCTTGCTTCTTCACCTCACTGCCTTGCTAATTAGTGCTGATGGTCGCCTTCTTTTCTCTGCAGTGGTCGCTGTGACTTGCTCTCAGGTTGGATCCGGTGCTGCATTTTAACCGTCGGTTTCAGGTTTCAGGTTAGTGCAATAAGGGATTTTTCTCTTTTTCTTTCTGCTGCTGGCTTGCCTTAGCCCACTGCTGAGCTAATTAATTCTTCATATCTGTATGCTATTTCAAAAGAATTGAAATTGCTGGTCCTGTAAAGGCTGGTACTATTTCTTCTCCTACATTGCATTTACCATATGTTCATGTTTTTTGGGATCACTTATATATTATTTACATTTACATTTTCAATATTGTTTGCTGCAGTGTACGCTCTCGAGTTCAAAGAACGAGGTGTGCCACATGGTCAAAAATCGCACCAAGGGCGCGGCGTGCCGCCGCACCGAATTCAACTAGTGTATATAAGAGTTGCACAACCCAAATATATGGGTTAGTAAGGTCCGATTGAGTGAGTTATTATTGTCTGGACTCTGTTTGATCTATGAGGAAGTGGCGGTTTGGTTGGAGATACTCACTTTATCAGTCTGTTTGAGTTTTGACAAATGGAGGCTGACATACATGGAGCTCATTATATTTAAAAATTTGAAAATCATAGTTTGAAGTTCCAAAAGCTTATGAACAAATCTTCGATGTAGACAATGTTGTATATTATTCTACTAATGTGTAAAATCTCAGCCAGAAATGTCTTGTATTTTGGGTTGCACAACAAAGTCTGACAGTTGAAAGTAGGGACGAGACGGGACGGGGCCAAACCAAAGCCGGCAAGGGCAGCACCCGGGAGCCTCTGATCGTGCTTGCACGCGCTGCCGGCTGG
The DNA here is from genome assembly GCA_947311845.1 of Poa pratensis. NCBI lineage: Eukaryota > Viridiplantae > Streptophyta > Magnoliopsida > Poales > Poaceae > Poa > Poa pratensis. The sequence continues at coordinate 23,817,038 of CAMZMU010000111.1, forward strand.
GTTATTTTACGCGCCACGACGAAGCTACCTACTCCGACTACAGTAGCGTGCACGTCTCGTAGCGTAGCTGCCTGCGAGCCGTGTCTGTACTCTGTAGCTAGAGGAGCGAGCACCGAAAACCCGCATGCATGCACGTCGTCTTGTCATTTGACTGCTGATTTGACTCGCTCTGCTCTGCGCGTGCTCGCTCGCTCACCACCAAACCTGACGAACACACCACGTACAAATACAACAAGACTGGAAGGTCGTCCAGCAAAATCTGTGACTGAAAACCGTGTAAGAAATAGGGAGAGTTGTGGAAGTCGTGGTAGCCCAGGCGCCACTGCCACCGGTCCTCTCCTCCCTCGCTGGCCACCGGGCAGCCAGCGTTCTTCTTCCTCGGAACAGAGATTTGGATGGACAGATCATAGTAGGTTCAATGACGGGCGACAGATGGGAGGAAGGTGTGGGAGATGGACCATGCGGATCGACCCTGTAGCCACAGAGAAGTGAACGCAGCCATTCGATCCAACAGTTTAGTTCATTCATTCGTGGGCGATGGGTGGGGGTGATTATTGCAGCAGGACCATTAGTGGCCGCCCGATTAAAGCGAAAGCGTGCCCATCGTTATGGAGCTATGATGAGCAGGGGGCTGGGCCGAGTGGTTCATCATGGCCTCGCCGTGGTCACTCCGGCAGCGGCTATGGCCCTATGTTTTAGTATTTTTTTTTATCCATACACATGAACATAGTCTAAATACATTTGGGTCCAAAAATATTAAAAATCTTACATTTTGATATGGAGGGAGTACTATTTGGTTCTAGATGGGTCGGAACATTGCACGCACTAAAGTGACGGGTCAATTATCGGCGGCTTTGTTATAAATTCTTGGCGTTGTATGTACATCTGCAACAATATGCATGACTTGACGCATCTGCATGAAATTTTGCGCATACCACTTACATGAGCATGCATGACTTGACGTCTCTGCATGAAATTTTGCCCGTACCACTTACATGAGCATACATGACTTGACGGCTCCGCATGAAATTTTGCGCGTACCACTTACATCAGCATGCATGCCTTAACGCCTCACCATGCGAAGCCGAATCAAACCCGATCTACAGGCTGAGGGGGCGTCCCATACCCCTCCCCCCCCCCGCCCCCCCTCCCCCATGTCTCGGAAGTTCAGCGTTCCAAGAATAGGAGTCATCAACCTTGACAACGTAGTGCTGAAGACCATCGCCATCTTAGGATCCGGCCACTCCGCCATCCACACAGACTACGATTCCCGCCACCATCGAAAAACTAGGGCCACCATCGGATTAGGGCATCTGCTGCCACGACACGCCGCACATACGTGTCTTGTTTTTTGATCCCTTTGTGTGAGTTCAAGCAAGTACGTGCCAAGCACCGGGAGGTCGTCCTTGATAAGCTCGATCAAGCTTGATAAGCTTGATATACATATGCATCAATATGCATGACTTGACGCCTCCACATGAAATTTTGCGCATACCACTTACATGAGCATGCATGACTTGACGCCTCCGCATGAAATCTTGCGCGTACCACTTACATGAGCATGCATGACTTGACGCCTCCGCAGAAATTTTGCGTTTTGCACGTGCCACTTACATCAGCATGCATGCCTTGATGCCTCCACAGGACACCATGCGAAGCCGAATCAAACCCGATCTAGAGGCTGAGGGGGCGTCCCGTACCCCCCATGTCTCGGAAGTGAACAGACTTCACCCGATCGTCAGGCTCCACAGTCCACACCTGTCTGTCTCTGTTTTGTGATCCTTTGTGTGAGTTCAAGCAAGTACGTGCCAAGCACCAGGTGGTCGTCCTTGATAAGCTCGATCAATCGATGGGCATGCATGAGTGGTCCGCTGCTGAAAGACACTATGTCACGTCCTACAATTAGAGGCACTATGTAGAGGCACTTTTCAAAATCTGCCTCTATTTGGTACCATTTGAGGCATTATTTCAAATTGCCTCTAATGCTATACTTTTAGAGGCACTTTTAGATGCCTCTAAAAGTAGCATTTGAGGCAGAATTAAAAATTGCCTCTATTTGGTACCATTTGAGTCATTATTTTAAATTACCTCTAATGCTATACTTTTAGAGGCACTTTTAGATGCCTCTAAAACCTAACATTTGAGGCAGATTGAACAAGTGCCTCAAATAGAAACCATTAGAGTCATTCCTTCAAAATGCCTCTAATGCTATACTTTTAGAGACACTTTTAGATGCCTCTAAAAGCTAGCATTTGAGGCAATTTTGATTAGTGCCTCCGATGGTTTCAGATTATCAACACACAAATGAAACACAAATTCTAAACTATAAATGTTCACCACATCCTAGGAGGGTTCTCAGTCGAGTTACTGTACCTTAGGCAGCTTATCCTGGCCGTCCATCCCCACCGTCCAATCACTCCTGGCCGTTGGATCCTCGCCATTTCCGTTTTTCACTCGATGGCGGACACAGAGAGCCGATGACATGTGGGCCAGCAAGCGGGGCGGGCCCAGCTGCAGCACGCCCTCCGCGTCGCCCTTCTTTTTACTGTTGCGGTAGAGCGTCGCACGGCCCCCTCGCGAAAGGGCAAGCGACTTCTCCGTTGCTCGCGTCTCTCTCCCGTCCCCCAAATCGCCAGTCGCCTCGCGTCTCTCTCCCCCAACCCTAGCCTCAGCCGCGGCGGCCGCGAGCGGCAACGGACGGTGACGGCAGAGAGCGGCGGGGCGGCAGCGGACGGCGGCGGCAGCGAGCGTTGGCGCCGGCCCGCATCTCTCCCCTCCCCTCCTCGCAATGGTGGCTCCCGTGCGGATTTGTTGGATCGGGGAAGGGCGACGCCGGTTGCCGTGGGAGCTCCGACGGCGGCGGCCGGGGCAAAGGCAAGCAGGGCAGGAACGGGACGCTTGCTCGTCCTCGACCTCGCCGAGCCCTCCCGCTCCCGTGCGCTCGCCTCTACCTCGCGCCGGCCCTCCTCGTGCTGCGCCGGTCCGCTTCCAGAGAGGGCGCTGCAGGTGGTGGACGGGACCAGGGCGTTGTCCTCCTCGCGACCGTTGTCGATGCGGTTGACGAGCGCGGCGTCGTCGTCCTCATGGATGGTGCCGGGGTGAGCCTTCTCGCGATTATTTTTCAGTTCATCCCCTCCGCTTTTGATTCACCCTCCGCTTATGTTCTCTCTAGCAGCTTTCCTTCCTATCTTTGCCCCTAATTTAATTTCAGTTTTACAGCTATGGCCTGGAGCTGTGACAAACAGTGGGCTGGAATAGGAGAAGAAGGTCCTCACCCACACGGCTGCTGCCGAGGCGTCCGGTGCCGTGCACGCACCAGGTCCTCTGCTCTTCTTCTACTCCGCCTTAGACAACAGTAGATGAGGCTGGAGAACAACGGCGGACCTGCGCACCCCAGGCGCAGAGGAACATCAAGCAGCAAGTGGATACATTGAGGTAGAGCTCCTCTTTTCCTTCTTTGCTTTCTTCCGTTGTTCCTCAAATCGCATCTAGATTTGTTGAATTGCTGTGTGTTTTGCCTAATATCCCTTGTCTTCTTTGAGATAAATCTCAGTTCATGCTGCTCCGGCAAAGTCTCAACTCAGCTACACTTTCTACTTGCTCAGGTGTATATATGTACTACCATCGAGAACAAACTGCTGTTGCTTGGATTTATGTACCTCACTGCTTGGATTTAATGGTTACTGCCTTGCTACCTATCACGTGAACCAACTTAAAGATGGCAAGAGTTTGATGTCCCGCTACTAGATAGAAAGGTAAAGAATAATCTCTCCGAAACAGATATTTCTTCATTAATGTGTATTCGTGCTTCTTGTCACCAACATAGTTGCACAGTCCAGATTTGTTTGATCAATCTTCACTGCACTATTCTGCGATGACAAATAAATTCTTACATATACTGAGAATTGTAAGATGCCGCAACTTAATTAAATTGATATATGGTAAATTCTTTCAAGTAATTAGGAATTCGTGAATATCTATGTAAATTATTGCTGGAAGCGCCGTTTCATTTTCAGTGGTGTCCGTTTTAAGTTTTTTTTTTAGTGAAGTTCTCTTTATCTACATGACTTACTTGCTTCATTTTTTTTAACCCTTCACGGGACCAGATTAATCTTCATATTGCTAAAAGCTACGTGCACGAGATGATGTCACCGACGCCGCAATCCCCAAGTGAATACTTAGCTCCTTTCAGTTGTAAGTGTATTATTCTCCCTTTCATATTCATTTATGATTTACATCCAACATATAGGCTTTTGGCACTTAAACACCATCAGCTATAATATGAGGCATTTCTTTCAGCTATTTGGTTCTTGCAGGTTCGTGGAGAGCATCCCATGGATATGCTCATAGCTATTTTGTCTGTTATTTTCTGTTCAGAATCTGAATGTTAGACAGTTATTTTTGTTGATATCATCACAAAATGAACTTAAAGAAGCCACCTAGATCTCAAAGGAGATTTGTTTTTCAGTTGTTTAAAAGAGAATGTTGTGAGAACAGAGAACAAATAGCATGTAAAATACTGAAGCTTAATTTTTCAATTCATGACAATAGAAATACGTGGTAACCATCCTCATTTGTTTCAGGAATCTCTCTCTACAAGATTTATGTGTTGATCTGGTCAATGTACAGATAGGGCTTTGGAATAGATTTATTTAGCATGTAAATTCGCAAATTAAATATGAATTTACCAGATTTATATGTTTGATCTGGCCCATGCATAGATAGGGCTTTGAAATAATTTAAATTATTTGTTGTGAGGCTGATTTGAGCTTTGTGTCTTCCATCGTGAATGAGCAGATTGTTGCTCTTCCCCTGCTCGGCGGCGACAATTAGCTTTAACCTTTAAGGCGGAGGATCGAGAAAGGTCTAGTGTGAGCAGGCAGCAAACGACGAAATAGCCTGCGGGTAATTTCTCATGTTCTTTGCCCATGTTTTTTATCATATTGTTTTTCCTTTTTATTTCACTTGTCAGGATATATTTTATCATGTCTCTTTTATCAAAAATGAATTAAATTAATGAACGGGCTGTCACTACGCAGGAAGAAATTGTATGGATGAGCACACACAGAGTTATAACCTCAAGGGAGGAGGAAGGAGATGTTGATGGGCTTTGACGGTGGAGCGACACGACCATGGTCATCCATTTTGCTGCTTGTGGCATCGATGTTCATGGGCAACGATGAAACATTCTAGAGGTAATTTTTCTCATGATCTTTGCCCATTTTGTGGCATATTTCATTTCCTTTATGTTTTGTAGATCATTCATCCCTGTTAATTAGGGTTCTCCCAGTTTCTCATTACTGAAACTGTAGAACATATTGTCTGGGACCGGCATAGTTTATTTTCTCTTATTGTAGAAATTATTAGGTTGAATTGTTAATAGCTTTGGTTCAGTTGTAAGATTGAGCACCAAAACTGCACTATAAGCTGGTCCTGAAGCTATTCAAACCCAGCCTCTACCTCCTCTCTTACCCTTTTAGGAGCAGAGCAGGGAATTGGCGGCGGACGACACTGATGTTTATGTTCTGCAATACCAGCATACTATGATGAGTTCTTCCATACCGAGTTCGTAAAGCAGATGTTGATTAGTGAAAACAAAAATAGCTCGAGTGGGTCAATGTCCAAAATGGCAAAATTGAACAATTGATCCATCGGTGTTAGATGGAGTTAGTGTCATTAATGTGTCACTCCATTGCTTAAAAGAAGATGTTCTAGCTTATACATCTAGTTACGCTTTGCTATCATAGAATTTCTTTACAAACTGCTTGTATGTGGTATTCAGTAATCACAATTAGATGCACTGATACATCTGCATCACCCGCTGTTTGGTTCGAGGTTCATGGATTAGGCCAGTTTCTGAATGAAGATTGTTTCTGTTGATACAGACTACAGAGTCACAAGTTCCAGACAAGCAAAAAGAATAATTCAATGGAGCTACTAGCAAGATAAGTGCACAGGCTTCACTTACAAAGATCTGCTGATTCATTGTTGTTATAGTTACAAAATATAGAGGGAAAATACAATTGCAATTGTTATCATTGTAATTATGTTGACATTGGCGTCATTGATGCTGGTTTATTCATCATGCTTGTTAGATTGTGTCTCTGAAGGTTGCCGTGATATTTGACTTACTGTGATTTGAACCCGAATATAATGTGATATTTGACTGTAATATATATTTGTTTGAACCTTACTGTGATATCCAAAAGGTGTACATTTGAGGCATTATTGAGTGCCTAAAATGGTATAGCATTAGAGGCACAAATCAAAAGTGCCTCAAATGGTATAGCATTGGAGGCATTATTGAGTGCCTCAAATGCTATACCAATTGAGGCACAAATCAAAAGTGCCTCAAATGGTATACCAATTGAGGCACTCAATAATGCCTCAAAAGGTTAGCTTTTGAGGCACTAAATAATGCCTCTAAAGATTAGCTTTTGAGGCACTAAATAATGACTTTAAAGATTAGCATTTGAGGCATTATTGTAAAATGCCACAAAATACTTTTAGCTACACAAGTAAATCCAGCACTTTTTTTTTGTCTCAAAAAACATTTCGAGGCACTTTTGTGACTTTTGGAGGCATTATGGAGTGCCTCCGGATCTGGGACGTGATGTAGTGAGACACGCCTGCAACACTTCTTTTACAAATGCCAAGCCCCATAAATCGCCACCATCAGTTCATCTTTTGACAGGTTAGTGCACATGAATTCCCACCAGTCCGCCGGGGAGCTGAACCGTGAGTTCTTGGAATCGCTAAGTGCTGGGAACCCGTCCATTGAGGGCGAGAAGGTGCCAGATCTGAATCGAGTCGGAGCATGAGAGGATCAAGTGCTCTGCCGTTTTCGGCTCCTGGTCCTGAAGCGAGCAATGATCTCCATGGTCGATTCCACGAACCTAGAGCAAGTCATCTGTGAGGATGAATTTGCATTTCGGTTGCACTTTCTCTTTCCAAAGCTTGGCGTAGTCGACGACAGAGAAGGATATGTGGGGGTAAAATAAGGATGATTAAAGCTATTCACATTATTTCTATTTTTTTGCAGGCGCCAATTATTTCTATCTGATGTAGCAAATTATTGTGGTGTATATAGAAATTTGTTTTTCTAGTTGCATAATGTGAGTATATGCGAACACCGGAATTTATTTGTTAGGTGTATTTAGTACTCGCAAGTTATAAGTACAGAGTACTAATTAAGAGTACCACGTATAGTGCTTACTTACTGCTCTTTTCTTCCCAATTACAATGCAGTGTCAAAGGATCCAAAATTCCCGTGATCTACACCGCCTAGAATCCTAGATTTCATGTGGATGCAGGCGGCTATTCGATCTTTAGGTGGGGTGGGGAGAACGTATAATTAATCAGCCTATGTCGGGAGATGGAATCTTTAGCTAATTATGTTGGCTTTGTGAGAACCAAGCAGACAGCAACTTCAGAAACTTCCCATCGATTTACTACGGACTGAATAAATATATGGAGAGATTTTCTCAAGAAATTAATGCTTCTGGTTGCAAGATCGACGGAAGCGGTGCAAGTCAACAGTATACTGGCCACTGGGACTATATATAACTTCCGATCGGATCACCGACTCAATTCATAGCCCAAGGGGCGCGTACGTTCGGCTTGTATGATATCGCACCATGCACGGCCTAGCTCCACCACTATATATACCCACGCAACCCTCTCTGCTGAGCATCCATTTCATCTTACACTCCACCGAGCTCACTCACAATGGCTACTAGCACTAAGCTTGTAGCTCTTGCCTTTGTTGTCCTCGTGAGCATTGGGTTCACCAATGCTTCACGTATGCTCGCAAGCTCATCAAGTATCGGAGGGGGAGGGGGAGGTGGAGGTGGAGGTGGAGGTGGAGGTGGAGGCGGTGTTAGTGGATCGGGTGGGAGCGGATGGGGTTTTGGATCCGGAAAAGGGGGCGGCTTAGGGTATGGTGAAAGCGTCGGAGAGCCGAGTGACCAGTATAACTATGCTAAGGGAGCTGGTGAAGGAGCAGGAGTAGGTGCCGGTGGTGGTTCGAAGGGCGGATCCGGATCTGGTTCCGGGTCTGGCTTTGGTACCGGCACCGGTGCGAGTGGTTTGGCATCAGCCCCTAGCGGTCATGGTTATGCTAATGCTAATGGTAATCACTAGTACAGAACGACACATCGGAAACGGGCCAAAAACCCCTTCGGCAACGGAGAAAGGGTCCGTGTCCACGACCCTGTCACTGATGTGAAGGCTCTCATCGGCAGCGGACAAGAAAAACCGTCACCGATGAGGCTTGATTTTTACTACGGTTGCCATCTAGTCTCCGTTGCCGATGTATCTGGACATCAGAAACGGAAATTCTGTTTTGCTCGTTTGCATTGAGGTTTTTTCATAAGCCTACAGCAGCAATACAGTTGCCAATTGACATTCAAAATATCACAGCAGAAGCACAAAGTTGCTAGCAAAACCGTTCATAACTTATATAACAATTGTCACCATTACATAGCATCAAAAGATGAGTTACACATGCTTCGCTAATCCTATCATTCTCATGCCTCCCTAAACTGCAGCTAAGGCTTGCTCCCTAAACACACATCCACAAAATAGCCGGAGAAACTGAAAAAACAGAAACTACACCAAGCCAAATTGCCAAAATCTTCGTACTGAGGCTTGCTCTATCTTGGACGGTGTCGCCGAAATATAATAACGTCACAACATCGACGGTTCACGGATATGATCCCACTTTATAAGTAGCACATTTAAAGTTTGTTCGGATCATGTTGGTGTTTCTGGATAAAAATACATGGATTGATAGTTAGAGAAGAGCCAAAATATGATGCTACATGACATAGATATAATTTAATGTGAAAACAGTTCACACCTTTAAGCGCCTATATCCGTGTGCTTGCAGTCCGATCAAACGATTTGGAGGCATAACTTGAAGGTGATGTTTCCTTCAAGAGCCTCACCATTTTTTATACAGTGTCGCCGAAATACTATTACTTCATACACTAGCTACACAAAACAATAATGAGGATTAGCACATTGACAAAAAGTTGTGACTGGATCTATTCATCATCGGTAGTACTACAAAGAGTTGAAATTAATTCACCCTACTAGACTTTAAAATAGTGCAAGATACTAGACAAATTTTCTATATACTAGACAAGTTTTCTATGCTAGACTAGAAAACTAGACAGAAACAATAAAGTGCAAGATACTAGACAAGTTCTATATTAAACCAATTGATGAACTAGTTCATGAGCTGAGCGATTTAGACCTCGTATTTTCTTCTCCGTGGATGGCGCCTCCACATCGGCCACCTCCTCCACCGTGGACGCCACCTCCTCCACCGGGGACGTCGCCTCCAGATCGGCCACCTCCTCCACCGTGGACGGCGCCTCCAGATCGGCCACCTCCTCCTCCGTGGACGGCGCCTCCACATCGGCCACCTCCTCCACCGTGGACGCCACCTCCTCCACCGGGGACGTCGCCTCCAGATCGGCCACCTCCTCCTCCGTCGACGGCGGCCTCCAGATCGGCCTCCGTCGACGGCGGATCCGCCACAACTGCTGCTGCACCGCCCGATGAATGATCTGATCCAGCTCCGCGTGGCCCAGAGGACGCGGGGCATCACCGGAGGTGATCAGCCTGACGCGCTCCCGCACCTGCCGCATCACAGCCGCCTCCAGATCTGCCCTATCACGAACAGATGCAGCTAGATCGGTGCGGCCGCTAGAGCCGCGGCTGCGATGGCGAGATCTAGAAGCGCCGGCAGAGGAAGCCATGAGAGAGGAAGCCATGCGATGGCGAGATCTAGAAGCTACAATGTGCGGCGGCTAGGGTTGAAAGATGGACAGTGAGGGATTGAGAATGAGACTGATGGGGCTTGCTTCGCCAGTACATTTATAAGCACCCAATTGGCAACGGACATTTTATATAACCGTTTCCATTGTATACAAGTTCACAACTACTATGTCCTACTGATTTCCGTAGCTGCATACGAACATAATACATTCTACTGATTTTCAAAGTGCATACGAACCTAATACATTGTACTGATTTGCATAGCTGCATACGAACCTAATACATTCTACTGATTTTCATTGTTGCATACAAGTTCACACCTAACAGCAGCACACAAACACACAAAATCATTCTAGCAATGCTCACAAGAACATTTAACTGAGCTATTTCTGTTCCTTTATGCCGCTCCTTGCGCGCAGCAACAACATGGTCAGATTTAGTCGAAGTGTTTGTTGGGCTCCATGCCAAACCAGCTAGAGCTGCTGCAGTGTGCGGCTTCATCTCCATGTTCGCCTTCTTGACTATCAAGGCTACATTTTTCAGCTCTGCAGCTTCCACTTCGACGCCATTAGCAAGCAGCATCTCAACATAATCTTCAATCCAAAAAAAATAATCACAGCTCCCAGAATACTCTTCGCCCCTCCCCTGCCAAATGGTAATCGAATCCAGAGGCAAATCAGCATCACACATAGAATAGAATCAATCAAAACTGGTCGAAGCGTCGAACTAACCCTGTGATTTGGACACTTGAAGTAGATCCGGCCTGGGTTCAGATCCGAACGCGACACTCGACGAATCGCGTTCCGACAGTGATGCAAGACGTACTTGCTCGTTGGGAGACCCCAAGAGGAAGGTTTGATGTAGCCTAGCAGCAAGTTTTCCCTCAGTATGAAACCAAGGTTTATCGAACCAGTAGGAGTAACGATTCTTCAGAAGGTTGTTGGTGGCTCGCACGGCGCAACACGATCACCAACGTGGACCTGCACACAACACAATCAAAGTACTTTGCCCCAACGAAACAGTGAGGTTGTCAATCTCACCGGCTTGCTGAAAACAAAGGATTAAACGTCTCGTGTGGAAAATGAGTATTAAATTGCAGCGAATGAAAAAGGAACAGTTTGCAGTTTGTGGTTTAATCAGTGTAAAAGAATGGACCGGGGTCCACAGTTCACTAGTGGTGTCTCTCCATAAAGATAACTAACATGTTGGGTGAACAAATTACAGCTGGGCAATTGACAAATAGTGAGCGCATGACAATGCATATACATGACATGATGATTACTATGATATTTAATTGGGCATTACGACAAATACATAGACCGTTATCCAACAGCGTCTATGACTAATAATCCACCGCCGGGTTGTCATCCGAGTCCCCCGTTGGTATTAAGTTGCAAGCAACGGATAATCGCATTAAGTAAAGCGCGTAATGTAAACAAACACATATGCCCGTGGACATAGCATCGTTAGGTTATCCCTAGTGGCAACAGCACATCCACAACCTTAGAACTTTCTGTCACTGTCCCAGATTAAACGGAGGCATGAACCCACTATCTAGCATAAATACTCCTCTTGGAGTTACAAGCATCTACTTGGCCAAAGCATCTACTAGTAACGGAGCATGCAAGATCATAAATAACATAGATAGATTGATAATCAACTTGACATAATATTCAATATTCATCGGATCCCAGCAAACACAACATGTAGCATTACAATAATATGATCTTGATCATGTAGGGCAGCTCACAAGATCTAAACATGATGGCACAAATGGAGAGACAACCATCTAGCTACTGCTATGGACCCGTAGTCCAAGGATGAACTACTCACGCATCACTCCGGAGGCAGGCATGGCGATGTAGAAGCCTCCGGTGACGATTCCCCTCTCCGGCAGGGTGCCGGGAAGAGGTTCTGAACCCTCCCGAGCTAGGGTTGACGGCGGCGGCGTCTCTGGAACTTTTCGTGGATATTTGCTCAGGACTTAGGGTTTTCGCGTCGGGGGGAATAAGTAGGCGAAAGGGCGGCGGCTGGAGACCCGTGGGGCCCACACCACCCAGGGCGCGCAGGGGGGCCCGCGCCCTGGTGCGTGTGGGGCCCCGTGGCCCTCCTCTGCTGCTCTTCCTCCATCAGGTGTGTTCTGGAAAAATAGCACCCCCGTGAAGTTTCGTCCAATTCCGAGAATATTTCCAGACTAGCTTTTCTGGAATACAAAAACAGCAGAAAACAGGAACTGGCACTTCGGCATCTTGTTAATAGGTTAGTCCCAAAAAATGTATAAAAGTGATATAAAGTAGATGCAAAACATGTAGCAATTGGTATAAAACAAGCATGGAACATCAAAAATTATAGATACGTTTGAGACGTATCAGCATCCCCAAGCTTAGTTCCTACTCGTCCTCGAGTAGGTAAACGATAAAAACAAAATAATTTTTGAGGTGACATGCTACTATCATAATCTTGATCATATAATATTGCAAGGCACATGTAAATGAATGAAGTGATCCAAGTCAATGGTCTATAATTTGCTATCAAATAGATAATGAGTAAACAATGAATCACACAAGCTAAACGTTTTCATGAATAGTACTTTCGAGACAAGCATCAAACAGTTTTGCATAAGTGTTAACTCATAAAGCAATAGTTTCTAAAAAAGGTATTCAATCAACACAAAGGAAGAATTAAGTTTCAGCATTTGCTTCAACTTTCAACATATTTATCTCATGGATATTGTCAACACAAAGTAGTATAACAAGTCCAATACGTTGCATATAACGCATGTTGTAACAAAGTTGACACTAGTGTTTGCTTGTGGAAGACAGAAAGAATAGGAAAACTGACTCAACATAAAAGTAAAAGAAAGGCCCTTCGCAGAGGGAAGCAGGGATTAAATCATGTGCTAGAGCTTTTAGGTTTTTGAAAGCATATAGAGATTGCATAAAATATTTGATACTCCTCCCAACCTTGCTAACACAAGCCATGGCTAACCGAATCCTCGGGTGCCTTCCATCAATCACATACCATGGAGGAGTATCTATTTTTGAGAGGTGTTTGTTAATTGTCAACGAATGGTAGCGGGTGAGAACAGTATTCTACCTGTCAAACGGACTTTTAAGAGCGGCTCCCATGAAGGACGTTATTTCTACCAGCAAGGCAGATCATCCCTCTTTCTCTTTGGTTTACACACATTCAGGTATTTCACTGTTTGTCATTGCTTACTGATGAATCAGGGCAAAAGTGTGAAGAGAATTAATTGGTTAAAGTTGTAATTAATTGGGACTGGGCACCCCGTTGCCAGCTCTTTTTGCAAATTGGATAAGCGGATGTATATGCCACTAGTCCAGGTGTAAAAGTCCATTGACAAAGAATAAAGAATAACCACACTAATTCCTCATGAGCTAGTAAACATTGACACAAAAAGGGAATAATAACATTTTGAATAATTTAAAGGTAGCACATGAAAAATTTACTTGGAGTGGCAAGGAAATACCACATATAGGTAGTTATGGTGGACACAAATGGCATGGATTTTGGCTCAAGGATTTGGATGCACGAGAAGCATTCCCTCTCAGTACAGAGTTTAGGCTAGCAAGGTTTATGTAAGCAAACAAGAATATCAACCCGTACACCAAGTTTTATATGACAAACATATTGCAAACGTTATAAGACTTCATACCGTCTTCCTTGTTAACCAAACCCTGTTATTAGAAAATATCTAGACCTTAGAGATACCACCGATGCAAACCAAATTTTCAACAAGCTTTACGGTAGTTCTTCACTAATAGGCTTAACTCATGATGCACAATTTAATCATGATCTACTTGTTAACTCAAAACAATTGACAAGCATCAAGTTATCCATTTAGTGATCTACAAGATTAAGCAAGTTTTTCCTTATACCAATTACCACATGCAACATTTTCTGAACCAACCAAACACCAATCAATTTATTTAATCAACTCTCCAAACAAATATAAGTGAAGCAAGAGAGTACTTTCTACAAAAGAAAGCTAATAGCTCTGACAAGAGATACATGAAAACAAGAGCTAAAAGCTGAACAGCGCTAGATATGAATACTCAACAAATATAAGTGAAGAATAGGAGTATTCTCATGAAAAAGCGGAGCGTGTCTCTCTCCCAATCAAGAATGCTAGGGTCCAGTCAAGCTTTATTGAAAATAAAAGCAATACTGAAAATAAAAGCACACAGACGCTCCAAGAAAAGCACATATGATGTGAAAGAATTAAAATATAGTTTCACTAGAGATGACCTGATAATTTTGACGATGAAGAAGGGGATGCCTTGGGCATCCCCAAGCTTAGACGCTTGAGTCTTCTTGAAATATGCTGGGGAGATCCATGGGAGCCTCCCCAAGCTTAAGCTCTTCACTCTTCTTGATCCTATATCATCCTTCTCTCTTGACCCTTGAAAACTTCCGTCACACCAAACTCAAAGTAGATCTCATTAGAGGGTTAGTGCATAATCAAAAACTCACATGTTCTATAAAGACGCAATATGATTTGTTACTTTAAACATTAGCTACAGCCACTGATGTTATGTGAAGCTCTTCCACCCAAAAAAGAATTTCACTCAACACTAGTAAAAGAGAGAATGCAAAATAAAAAGGCATAATCTGTCTAAAACAGAACAGTCCGCAAAGACGAATTTTTTCGAGGCACTTACAGCACTCAAATTGAGAAACTTTTTGCCTTTTTGTTTTAATAGAGGAAAAAGTAGAACCTATCACATCCATAGCCGCCTCTAATTCGCCAATCCTAAGATCTTGATTGTCACGAGTAGTACTAGTTTCTAAAACAGCAATTCTTTCATTAATTGTTACTAGTGATTCATCGACCTTATTAGTACTATCAAGGAGATTGGGCAAATTTTTCTCTATAGATTCCAACTTCTTCATAACATCTTCCAAGGTAATCTCACTCTTAGTGTTCCTAATAGGTGGTATTCCTACTAGACTTTCAATAATATGACTAGCTTCCAACGCAGGAGTACCAAGGAAGTTACCTCCCGTCAAAGTGTCCAAGACATACCTATACCAGCTAGTTATGCCAACATAGAAATTCCTAAGCAGGATCATGGTAGAATATTTCTTAGTGCACCTATGATGAGCATCACTGATCCTATACCAAGCATCTTTCAAACTTTCTCCACTTTGTTGCTTAAAAGATCGAACTTCAACTTCAGGAACCGAAACATAATAAGCTGAACCAGACATGATAACTAACAGAAAGCAAGACTGGAAATAAACTAATTGCAAGTAACTAATTTTTTTGTGTTTTTGATAATTGAGAGCAAACAAGATAAAATAAAATAAACTAAGCAAGACAAAAACAAAGTAAAGATTGGAAGTGTGAAACTCCCCTTGCAGAAGAACAGTTACTCCCCGGCAACGGCGCCAGAAAAAGGCTTGATGCAAGACGTACTTGCTCGTTGGGAGACCCCAAGAGGAAGGTTTGATGTAGCCTAGCAGCAAGTTTTCCCTCAGTATGAAACCAAGGTTTATCGAACCAGTAGGAGTAACGATTCTTCAGAAAGTTGTTGGTGGCTCGCACGGCGCAACACGATCACCAACGTGGACCTGCACACAACACAATCAAAGTACTTTGCCCCAACGAAACAGTGAGGTTGTCAATCTCACCGGCTTGCTGAAAACAAAGGATTAAACGTCTCGTGTGGAAAATGAGTATTAAATTGCAGCGAATGAAAAAGGAACAGTTTGCAGTTTGTGGTTTAATCAGTGTAAAAGGAATTGGACCGGGGTCCACAGTTCACTAGCGGTGTCTCTCCATAAAGATATCTAACATGTTGGGTAAACAAATTACAGCTGGGCAATTGACAAATAGTGAGCGCATGACAATGCATATACATGGCATGATGATTACTATGATATTTAATTGGGCATTACGACAAGATACATAGACCGTTATCCAACAGCGTCTATGACTAATAATCCACCGCCGGGTTGTCATCCGAGTTCCCCGTTGGAATTAAGTTGCAAGCAACGGATAATCGCATTAAGTAAAGCGCGTAATGTAAACAAACACATATGCCCGTGGACATAGCATTGTTAGGTTGTCCCTAGTGGCAACAGCACATCCATAACCTTAGAACTTTCTGTCACTGTCCCAGATTTAACGGAGGCATGAACCCACTATCTAGCATAAATACTCCCTCTTGGAGTCACAAGCATCTACTTGGCCAAAGCATCTACTAGCAACGGAGAGCATGCAAGATCATAAATAACATAGGGCATAGATTGATAATCAACTTGACATAATATTCAATATTCATCAGATCCCAGCAAACACAACATGCAGCATTACAATAATATGATCTTGATCATGTAGGGCAGCTCACAAGATCTAAACACGATGGCACAAATAGGAGAGACAACCATCTAGCTACTGCTATGGACCCGTAGTCCAAGGATGAACTACTCACGCATCACCTCGGAGGCAGGCATGGCGATGTAGAAGCCTCCGGTGACGATTCCCCTCTCCGGCAGGGTGCCGGGAAGAGGTTCTGGACCCTCCCGAGCTAGGGTTGACGGCGGCGGCGTCTCTGGAACTTTTCGTGGATAATGGCTCGGGCACTTAGGGTTTTTGCATCGGGGGGAATAAGTAGGCGAAAGGGCGGCGGCTGGAGGCACCCGTGGGGCCCACACCACCCCAGGGCGCGCCAGGGGGGGGACCCACGCCCTGGGTGCGTGTGGGGCCCACGTGGCCCTCCTCTGCTGCTTCTTCACTCCATCTGGTGTGTTCTGATAAAATAGCATCCCCCGTGAAGTTTCGTCCAATTCCGAGAATATTTCCAGACTAGCTTTTCTGGAATACAAAAACAGCAGAAAACAGGAACTGGCGCTTCGGCATCTTGTTAATAGGTTAGTCCCGGAAAATGTATAAAAGTGACATAAAGTAGATGCAAAACATGTAACAATTGGTATAAAACAAGCATGGAACATCAAAAATTATGGATACGTTGGAGACGTATCAGACAGCGGCAGCAAACGCACTTCACAAGCGGCAGATCTGACCCGGCCCCGGCGGCGCAGGAGGAGGACGCATTCGATCTCCCCGACGAGCTCATGCTCATGGCCATGGAGGACACGAGTGCGGAGTAAAAACAAGCTGGAGCGGAGGAACAAGGGCGAATCGACAGTCTTTTATAATATCCAAGATAGTGCTAAAAAAGGAATTTTATATACGCAACCTCGCCAACGGTTGTATACAAATGTCCGATGCCATTGAAGAACATATCGCACACGGAGCCGAAAGAAACTCCGTTACCAATATATCGGCAACGGTTAATAATTCGCGACCGTTGCCTATGAAGGCGGGACGCGGGCCAGCTTGCCTGGCGGGGCGGGTTTTCTCACGCGGAAAGCGCGATTCTCCGTCGCCTAACTCGTGCCGTTTCCATAGAGGGGTATCGGATGTGTCGTTCTGTACTAGTGAATGGTGGGGGTGGTGGCAAAGGCGCTGGTGCCAACGGGTCTACTGGAAAAGGAGCCGGAGAGGGCAGCGGTAAGGGTTATGGTGAAAGTGGAATGACAACAAATTCAGCTCCCGCTCCTGGTGCAGGCGTTAGCTACTCTGATGCTGGCGGTAGTGGTAATGGTGGTGGCGGTGGCAACCACGGAAATGGAGGTGGTGAAGGCGCTGGTGCTGGAAAGGCTGGCAGTGACGATATTTCTGGAGGCAGTGCCAGTGGAGAGGGCAGCGGCAACGGTGGTGGCATAGTTAAAGGTGTTGCTCAAGGGCCGAGCATCGGAGCCGGGACTGGTTCTGGCTCTGGAACTGGACAAACTAGTAGTGTTGGCTCTTCTGGTTCAGGCTATGCCACCTTAGAGGGTGTCGGTGTCGGCGGCGGCATAGGCGGAAGCGACAATGGCGGGACTGGTAGTGGTGGAGGCACCGGATCTGGATCGGGTGCCGGTGGATATCATTAAATTTTCTTCTTCGAACAAGCTAGAACCTGCACCCAACATGCATATTTTAGTATCTTCATTTTACTATTCCACATCAGTTAAGTTTATTTTCATCTTTAGGTTTGTATTAGGCTTCTAATAAAAGGGTTTCATATGCATGATTCTAGTGGAATGCGTAGTTAACTGAGATGTAATCGTTATCTACGAGTATCTTATGTCATAATCCATTATTTGTTTCCTTGTCCGTGTGAGTGATGGTTATTTCGTTTTTTCAACAAATTTGACAAGCTAGATAATTGTTGACTTGGTTGTCTATTTGCCTTCTCTCCGTGAGGGACTACCCAGACTAGTGATGAAAGATTAGCTTGACTGGCTGCCTCAGATGGAGACCAACTACAGAGGAGGTAGCAGCTAGCAATGCACTGTTCGCAGTGTCTTCTTCGTTACGAACTTGTCAGTTAATTAGTATACTAGGTAAGTTTTTTTTTTTTGAAGCAAATATGGCATGTGTTCTGCCCATTCAATTAAAAGGAACAGAAGTTTGGGTTACAAGCTAGAGAGGGACTAGCAATAAAACAGAGAAAGACACGGTACAAGACAGAAAAACTAAGGTAGACTACTCGCCGCTGTTAGCATCAATGACCGGCTCGCCCAGATTGTTTTCTTCAGTCCTGGCATGAATAGATGATCCCAGCACCAATAGATGGTCGCGGATCATGTCCAGAAGCTGCGCTTCATTGAGTGAAGCATCCTGGAAAGTCCGTCGGCATCGCTCTTTCCAGATGTTCCAAACCCCGTAAATGGCCACCATTAGCTCATTTTTGGACAGAGAAGCAGTCATATGTTCCCACCACTCACTTGGCATTGTAAATTGCTGCGGAAGAATGGCGAGCTGCGGGCAGTTAGTCCACTGAGCGAGGAGGTGCCAAACTGATCTCGCATAGGGGCATGCAAGCACCATGTGAGCAGCGGTTTCCGGCTCCTGATCGCAAAGAGAGCAGTGTTCTCTATGCTCGATTCCCCTTATTTGCAGCTGATCATCAGTCAGAATTCGCTGTCTTAGCCACAACCATAAGAAAAATTTGCACTTAGGCTGCACCTTGGACCTCCACAACTTGTAGAAGTTTATTGACGTGAAAGAACCAGCAAACTGAACTGCATATGCCGAGGCCGAGCTGTACTCTGCTTTGGAGTTTTTCTTTTTTGAGAAGTCACCGGGGGGGATAAAATCCCCACCTGAATTT
This sequence comes from Poa pratensis, assembly GCA_947311845.1. Classification (NCBI taxonomy): domain Eukaryota; kingdom Viridiplantae; phylum Streptophyta; class Magnoliopsida; order Poales; family Poaceae; genus Poa; species Poa pratensis. Next base: position 23,836,012 of record CAMZMU010000111.1, read on the forward strand.
TATTTGAACAGCAGGTTACAAGGTCACGCACGGCGTGAGGAGAGAAACCGTACACCACAAGTCGGCGTGTTCCTTTTGATCGGTCTTTTGCACCGGTTAATCCAGAGAATCAAGTTTGAGACAATGTTGCCAATGGTTACAGAGGCATCTTGGTCGATGGCCCTAGAAACTTTGGCGTTCCAAAGCGTCCCAAATCTTCCAGCAGATGGCGAGGGCGATGGATGGCCAGACATCCCGAGGTAGGCCGTCCGGGAGGGGAGATGACCAGAGGTCAGTGAACTGTCCAAAGGAGGGGGCGATGGCCAGCCTGCCCCAGACAGCGCGAGCGGCGTAGCAGCTGAAGAAGAGGTGCTCACGGTCCTCGACAGGGAGGCTGCCTCACACTGCTTTGGAGCTTAAAGTCCATGCAATTTGGTCCTCATCTGTAAACAGATTGATCCCTTGCAATTTTATCCACAATGCCGTGAACTCACGAAGCTGAATTTCAGATGTGTACTAGGTAAGTTTGATGAGCCATAACCGAGAGAATTAGTATCAAGCAACGGAGGTTATAAATTGCTGATGGTTAGAGCCTGAAATAGACAAGCAGGTCGAGAGCCAAGCACAAACATAGCTCGAAATATTGTTCTCGACTTTTTTCAAAATAGTGACTCACACTATTTGGCGAACGGTCCTCTAATTAAGAAAATTGTGATTACAAACAACATCATTCTCTAGAGAGCTGTAGTGAGCAACAAAGAGCTACCACTACAAATCAGGACTAGAGTCCGTAGCTTCCGAATTGGATGCCGCCTGGACTCTGCGCCACACACCTCGGCTAAATGACAATTGTCTAATAGGCTCATCTTTAGAAAAAAAACACAACAAAAATCTTGAACTACCTTGCCGTTTCCTTTTACGGAGTTTATCCTTCTTTGAAATTGCGGGTGTGTACAAAAGGAAATTCTTCTGTCTCTGATAGGGATTTTGAGCTTTCAAAGTTGTCATGACATGGCGCAGAACGTCGAACACGTCCAGGATGTGCTTGCGTGAACTCGGCGGTCGCATGACAAGGACGCAGGCCGGAAGTCTCACCTGGACTGGAACGTAGCGGGAAGGAAGAGCCGTGACGCGTGTCCCCATGCAAACTCAGCTAGTTCTACAGATTTTTATCCTGGGCATCGAGCGGGTGGGCGAGCTCTGTGCGCCAACCAAACCACCACCAGACATGACGCCTCCTCCTCCCACCACCACACTGTCACGGCCCTCTCTTCTCCCGATCTCCTCCGGCGCAGCTCCGCGTCTCAGGAACTCGGCGGCGACTCCGGCAGCGGCAGCGCGTGGCGTCCGATGGCAGGGAGTTGGGATCGACGGCAGGAGTTCACGGCGGCAAGGGAGGTGCTGGGCGGCGGTGGTGGAGGGAGAGACCGGCGCGCAGGAGGACGGCGTGCTGTTCCCCAAGGAGGGAGGCGAGGCGGCGGCGGACGGGGCCGCCAAGTACGACTGGCAGGAGGAGTGGTACCCGCTGTACCTGACGAAGGAGGTGCCCGAGGACGCGGCGCTCCCGCTCACCGTGTACGACCGGCAGCTCGTGCTCTACCGCGACACCGACGGCGTGCTCCGGTGCCACGAGGACCGCTGCCCGCACAGGTGCCTGCCTGACATCGTCTCTCTTTTCCTGCCTGAAAATTCTTGACCACTTCCTGCTCTCCCTTCGGTCAGTGATGGTGTCTGTCTGTCACTGTGTTGGCACGGAAGTTTTCTAGCTTGACAAATGGACAGTCTTCATCTCGTTTCAGAATTAAATAAACCAATTCGCGCATCAAAATTTATAAATTCTTCTTCAGTCGAGCAGAATAAACCTTCATGATCAGTAATCAACATTGTATGTTAATTACATAGCTGCTCTGACTCGCGTGATCAAAACATGGTCGATCGTCAGGTTAGCCAAGCTGTCCGAAGGGCAGCTCGTCGACGGCAAGCTGGAGTGCCTCTACCATGGCTGGCAGTTTGACGGGGAGGGCAAGTGCGTCAAGATCCCTCAGGTCTCCGCCCACTTATCCTGCACTCTCTGTCCCATTGCTTCATGGAGCACGTTACGCATGAGGAAATCATGAATCGTGTGTGTTATGTGTGCAGCTACCTGACGGCGCCAAGATCCCGCGGAACGCGTGCGCGCGCAACTACGAGGTGCGCGACTCGCAGGGCGTGGTGTGGGTGTGGATGTCGCCGTCGCACCCGCCGGACGCCAAGAAGCTGCCGTTCTTCGAGCCGTACTCGCGGCCGGGGTTCACGGACCTCTCCACCGTCCACGAGCTCCCCTACGACCACTCCATCCTGCTGGAGAACCTCATGGACCCGGCGCACGTGCCCATCTCCCACGACCGCACCGACTGGACGGCCAAGCGCGAGGACGCGCAGCCGCTCGCCTTCGACGTCGCCGAGCGCACCGCCCGGGGCTTCGCCGGCCACTGGTGGCGCGCGCGCTCCCCGCACCTCCGCAACGCGCTCCGGTTCGAGGCGCCCTGCGTGCTCACCAACACGCTGGAGTACACGGACAAGGACGGCAAGGAGCAGTGCTTCTCGGCGCACTTCCTGTGCCGGCCGGCGGGGCAGGGGAAGTCGATGCTGCTGGTGCGGTTCGGGTCCACGGCGAGCTCGCCGCTCACCAAGGTGGTGCCCAGCTGGTACCTGCACCAGAACGCGTGCAAGGTGTTCGAGCAGGACATGGGGTTCCTGTCGTCGCAGAACGAGGTGCTGATGAAGGAGAAGGTGCCCACCAAGGAGCTGTACCTCAACCTCCGGTCGTCCGACACCTGGGTGGCGGAGTACCGGCGGTGGATGGACAGGGCCGGGCACGGCATGCCGTACTACTTCGGCCACAGCACGCTGAAGACGCCAGCGTCGCCGGCCGTCGTGGAGCAGGCGCCGGCGGGGGCCGTGGCCGGGATCTCCGCCTCGTTCCCGGCAAAGGGCGGGATCGGCACGCAGCACGCGCCCAACCCGACCAACAGGTACTTCCGGCACGTCGTGCACTGCAAGGGCTGCAGGGACACCGTCCACAAGTACACCGCCCTGAAGAACGCCTTCGTCGTCCTCGCCGCGGTGGCGGCAGCCGCGGCCGTCCTGGCTGCGACCAGGCAGTGGAAGGCCGTCCTGCTGGCGTCGGCCGCCGTGCTCGCTGCGGCGTCGTACGCGTGTGGCTCGGTTGTCTCTTTAATCACAACAAACTTCATTAGGACGCATAGAAGGCTGTGATAGGATAAAACTGGCCGTGGATTATATTTAGTCAGATATATTTGTTTCATTTTATTGCTTGTAAATTTGTATTTATCTATATGAGTAGCATTTTGCTAACGAGTAGCATTATAGCAACATCCAGTAAGGATTTCAACTGCTCAAGAAACCATGGTCTTGAAATACAAGACACTGAGTTTAAATGACTGAATCATGACACCCGTTTCTCAGAATGCAAGACATCAATCTAACATAAGTAAACCAGACTCATATATATACACAATCAAAGACTCTTTCTTGACAGTTCAAATACCGGCACAACGCCTGAGGTCACATATTATGCAGACCAGACTCTTGACAACGTCACACAAACACCGGCTAGCTCCTTGCCATGGGTTTGCTCACACAATATTACAGACCGAATACATATAGTCAGCTTAGCTATCGCAGCCGACACACTCGATAAGTGGGTGCTCCAAACAGATGATGCACCCTTAGCAGGTACCATGCCGATCTAGAATTCCCTGTCAGGGAACAGGAGGGGCGACGAGAGACCAGATGAACAGACCTGCGGTTGCCCACTGGGTCGCGATCCTGACCCAGACAGATGGCCACCCAACATCAACAAGCTTGCCACTCTCGCCAACTGAGGTTGACCAGCCAGTCAAGAGCATCGCCGAGTACATGCTTGCCAGGGAGAAAATGAGGTGGAAGAAAGAGTACGAGTATGAAACTGGCTTTGCCACCTCCTTGGTTTCCTCCTCATCAGCCTTGCTGAAGGGGAGCAATGGTTTGTCGGCACCTGAAGAAAATGTCAACGAGTTTAGCAACACACACAACTACATAATTAGTTCAGTAGCATGAGAAGGCGAATCTAACCGGCACGTGGTGAGTCTGGTGCTGAGAGCACAGTTGCAGAAGAGCCAGCACGGACAGCAGAATAGACCACAGAAAGGATGGTGGTACACAATCCCAACGTAAGGCTACCAGTTGACATAGCTTTGGAGTGATTGTGAAGCCCGTTGCACTCGTAGTCCCTTGGCTCACTGGAGAGTCCGCTGTAGCACAGATAGGTGCAGTAGAGGCCGATAACTGATGCAGGCAACAGGCTTCCATTGATCTGCCAAAATCATAAACCAAAATTCATCTTTAATAAGAAGCAGAAAACTAATCCAATGCACATGTAATACCATTAACAACTTGTGTCACAGCTATAAGCTAAGTTCTCAAGAAATCTGGATGGCAATTATCATAATGCACAGCCACATATCATGTTGAACTTTTCATGGTATAAACATAAAAACATTCTGTATCAACCATTCACTAAAAGGACCAAGTTATAATACAAAAAGAAAGCGGCAACAGAATACCTTTGGGTGCAGCGCAACAATAGCGAATACAAACACAAGAATCAATGTGGAGACAATGAAGAACATATTGAGTCCGCAGTCTTGTCCTGATGGAGTGAACCAGTGAAAGAGTAGGCCCGAGAAAGAGAACGAGGCAATATAACAAACAACCGAAACAACCAACAGAGCCATGTACCTGCAGTGATGAAGAAGAAGTACATAAGAACATATCTAGAGAGAAGCAAGTAGCACTCTAGAAACCAATGGAAGATCAGATAAAACAAGGGCAGATAAAAAGGTACGAACCAGAATTGTTCATCCTTAGCGACCCAGTTCTCATTCCATCCATGCACGAAGTCCAACAAAAGAACAACCTGAACTAGAAGGAACAGTCCAGATCCGAACTTGGATATCGATTCTGCAAAGATATATAACTAAAGTAAGCATCACCAACTTCGCAAAGATGACCATGCAGTGTCAATAAAGCAAAACAATATTAGTATATATAGTATGCAACACACTGACAGTTTAAATTGTCAAGAAACAGCAAAGAGTATCATCAGTCTGATGGTTAGGAAATCCTATTGCCTTGGTAAACACAACAGCTAGATTGAAATATAGCGAACCACTATCATCACTATACAAAACACAAAGAACATAATCTGGAAAAATGTACAGGTTTCACAACTCAGGTTTCATTTGCCAAACAAACAAGAAAACATACATATACTACAAACAAGTGATGATTATGATAGCTGGAGCAAATGTTAAACCAAATGTAATTGGCTCACATCAAGCAAAGTCAAGGACGTGGAGTGTTGGAGGCCGAAGGGTTTCATTGTGCACTGTGCATGCCTTGCAACACAAACCCCACAACCCACATGGTGACATGAACATAAATGCGGCAATACCAATTTTCATTTCACACTTTCCTAATTAAATAGAACATCTGGCCAACACTTGGAATAATAACCATAAACGTTTATTAACAATTATTTTACTTCCTCCAGGATACGCCACTCCAACCATGTGTGCCTCAGGATATGCCATGATTTCTGGGAAACCTAGTTTATGTCTTCGTAACTCGGAATAGTTGTACCTTACATTTGGTTTGCATATTAGTTAGAGCATCTCTAGCAGAGCCCGCAAAATGCGGACCCACAAAACAGTTTTGCGGGTCGGGGAACGCGCGTTTTTGGGCTCGAAACGAGTCGCGGCGGAACAGAAACCGTAAATCCGAACCTCAAAACAGAATATTCTCTACCATCTTCTTCTTCCTCCCAACACCACCGTACATTTTTCAATCTCCACTGCTAAATTAAGAAGACTGAGCAAGCTAGGTAATATGATAAAAGCCAGCGGATCTATCCTTTGAGGTATGTAGCTGCTACCGCGGATCGATTGATCGATCGTTTGAGTGGATCGAGCTAGCTGAGCTAGCCAGCCAGCTAGTTGATCGGATCGATCGATCCTTGTAGCTCGGCATCGCCGGCCGGCCGGGAGGAAGCCCACCGCGACACGGACGCTCCGTTCCTGGCACTGAGGAAGGCCGCACGAATCCCCCCGGCTGCGCAGCAGCTCCGCCGCCGGCGGACGCGACGGACGTCGGAAGCCCTTCCGTCCCTGGTAAGTACAAAGCCCTCGGCGTGTAGAAAGCCCGCAGGAAGTTCCCCGGCGTCCAGGACGGAAGCGGGTAGCTTGCCACGGCGGAGCCGGCGAGCGCGCAGCGACGGCGATGGGGAGCGCACCGCCGAATTCTCTTGTCATGTAGCGTTGACCGGTTTGCAGGTACCCTTATATTTTTGCCTCAAATCAGTAGATACAAGGGTCATGGGGTTGGATTTGCAGGGCCCCTCAAAACGTTTACGGGTTTGACCAGTTTTGCGGGCTCTGCTCGGGGCGTTTTTTGGCAACAAAAACTGTAAACTTCGGATTTTTGTGGGTTTGACCAGTTTTGCGGGCTCTGCTAGAGATGCTCTTACTACATTTTCAAATATCTTTTCAATCGAGTGATCTCCATCTGATATTAACGTTTGGTTCAGGAAACCCTTTCCATTAAATTTGAAGTGCACGTATCTCCTATGGTTTTGTTCAATTTTAGGTCTCTCCTTCGTTTAGGTGATTAGCAGCATCCTTCAATCAAGTGTCATCCTACCATCTCCACGCTCAAGTTCACCATGTGCAATAGACACCAGACAGGTCTACCCAAAGAGGTAGATGCAGCATGTGTGCAAAAGGGCTCACCGTAGAAGCTGACGACGCCGTTGGGCACGAAGAACATGAGGAAGACGATGACGACCCAGCAGAAGACCTTGGCCATCCACCCGCCGTGGTGGAGCTTGTCACGCGGGTCCTTCTGGTCCTTGATGCCGGCCATGATGGCGGCGAGGATGGTGAAGAAGAGGAAGTTGCCGAGGCTGACCCTGAGCACGGCGTCGGTCTCGAACCACTCGCGGTCCGGCGTCTTGCTGAAGTGGTTAATCCCTGCACGCACGCACGCACGCGCGATCAAACGGCACGGTCAAAATCGAGCGGAATCGATGGAATCGGGGCGAGGGGAACGAAGGGTTGGGGGGTTAGGTTTCGGGGCGCACGTACATGGGATGGACTGGAGGAGGGGCGCGGCGACCTCGCGGAGCACCCATGAGGCGAGGAGGGAGAGCGCGAAGAGGCCGCAGTAGGCGATCCGGGCGGAGCGGCGGCCGATGCTGCCGACGGCCGTGCGGCACGCCTCGCACGCGCACGCCGCGCAGCAGGACGCCAGGCACGACGCAGCCCACATGGTGGCTCCGGCGGCGAACGATCAGGTTGAATCGATCGGGAAGGGGAGGGAGCTCGCGCGACGCTTCTGGGTTCGATTTGGGGGATTTCTGGTGGGGAATTTGTGGGGAACGCGTGTTGGGGAGGGGACGGCGAGGTGAGGAAAGGAAAGGAGGAGGTGGATTCGGTTCCGAGTTGGTGCTGCTGCCGTGCCGGGCCGGGCCGGGCCGGTGAGGACGGACCGGATAAGGAGACCGGGTCAGATTAATTTATTTTTCTTGACCGAAACGACCTTAACTTTACCGAACACCCATATAAGACCTCGTTTTAGTGTAGTGGATCATAAATTTAGCTCAGCTTTCATATAAAGTGATGTGGAAATTACACGTAGTTGCAGATAAACTGATGTGGAAATTAAACGCTAAACTACGGTGACAAATAATTGCTAGTACTCGGCAGGCAAGCAACACCCTACAAAGATCCAAGTCAGAAAGTCAAGAACTGATATTACATTAGTAGTAAACTCCATTAGACAGAAGATTAGAGAAAGAATTCATCCATCAGATACGCATATCAATGTGTCCAGACCAACCGTGCCATATGTTTGCGAGTTCAGATAGTAACTAGTATTACACGATGGGTGCCAGTAGTCCAAATCATAGTCTCCTCTAACTAGGTATCACATCCTTTACCTTTCACTACAACAAAGCTCCTAAAAAGACAGGCAGCGATACATCATAGGCACTGTAAGAAGAGCTGCTTCTCTCAGAATTTCAACTGCACATGAAACCGTCATGAAACCGCACAGGAAATCGGCATCAGAATTTCAACCACTTCTTCTCCTTCTCCTTTCTCGCGACAGCGTTGCTCGCCGAAGTATGTGTGGCTTCCGCGTCGGCGAGCGCCTTCCTCGTCTGCTCCAGTTTCCTGGAGGCCGCCTCGTGCACCGCCTTGTCCTTGCGGTTACGCTGCACCATCTCCTCCAGCTTTCCGACCTGGCTCTTCAGCTCCTTCACCTCGTCGTCATACGCGAGCAGGGACCTCCTGTTATCTTCCTTCCTGGGGTGCCCTCCGTTGCCCTGGCCTGGCGACTCTTTCCTAGCTTTGCCGGCCGAGCCTTCCGCTGCGCCTTGGTTTACCAGCTGGCTGTTCATGAAGCTGAAGACGGACCTCTCCGCTTCCTCGGCTTTGGCAGCCCTGGCCAACTCCGCAAACTTCTTGTCACGCTTCCTTTTCCCACCCCGGCTGCGCTTTTTGTCACGGCCTGTACTTTTACCATCCTCGCCTGCGGTTGGAGCGAATGCATGGTCAAGCGATTGCTTAGGGGGCAACACCTTGACCGGGATCGGGTCAACCATGCCTTGGCCAGACACACCAAGCCCCATGCCCTCCCGGTACCCCATTTTCGCCATCATTTTGGAGGCAATACCCCTGGTGTGCTGCTCCCACTTTGCAAAGATCACGGTCTCTGATTGAACACCAGCTAAATTGTGGATTCCGAAAGGCCAACGCCCTGATGAATGGTTTCATCCTCTTGATCACCATCGTCACTAAACCCAGATTCTTCCTCACTTGAGTCTCGTTCATCGTCATCTTCGCCACTCGCATCAGCATACTCCGGGATAGAAAGAGAATCGCTGAAAGCCTTGCCCTGCTCCCATCGTCTTGAAAGATAACATGACCAAGCTTCAGGTCATCATCCCATGATTCAAGTTCAGCTCTCCTCCAAAGACCAGAATGATGCCCAGAAGCTGCAAGTATGTTTGATCCTGCCAAGGACTGCTGCCATCTAGTTGGAGTAAACTGCTTCAAGGATGCAGTAGGAATTACAATACCTGAGGATAAGTTCTGAATTAGACATGCATATCGCTTTACCTGAAGGAACATAACCAGTACACATATCTTGACCATACATTATAAAGAAAAGAGAAGCAAATGTGTGCATACTGACAGATTACTCACCAAAATGCAATATGAATCAATCAAAGGATGAATTGATTTTATGAAGCCTACACCACTACATGGACTGATTATTGCTTTATGCAAAAAAGCAAAAGGAACAAGAACAGAATAACAAAGCACATTTTTAAAGGGTTTAATCCTTCAAACGTGACACAAGCATTGACATACCATGGGACAATCGGCAGTTACTATCAAACCGACACCGTTGCTGTTGAAAGAACTTGCACATCTGCACTATGGGCAGATTTGTATTAGTTAGTCTGTCGATAATAGTGTCACTTGTTCTGGGTATTATTACAGTTATATTAAGCAGCAGAAAGTTATGGCACAGTAAATGTAGCTATAGGGTACCCACCTGTAACCTGCTCTAAGAGGGTGTTTTCTTCCTTTGTTATACATGTTTGGCTGGATGTCAGCAGGATGGAAGCAGACAGAGGTGCTATACGCTCAGGTTTTATATAAAAAAATGGAGCAGATGGCTCATGGTTTCATTGTGAAGACAAGAACTGAACGTATGCTCAGTTCACATGGTTCTTGTAAAAAAAGTACTGTTGCCTTAACCAACCACTAACTAAATAAATCTGCGGAAATTGGTGCTGAAGGTGGAATTTAAACAAATGAACAGCTTTGCAGCGTAACAAGGATTTGTGTTGATTGTGCATGTGCCCAATGGACAACTGAATTCGTTCTGCCTGACAACAGAAAGGACTTCTGTCGAGTTTAGAATTGAGATCACTTGTGAAGAAACCTACAATGCATATTTTGTAACAATCAGAAACTATTTCATATAGTTGCTCAGTTATGCACGGCCATTCAACAAAACATTCAAACATGTCCTAACGACTGGTGAGGTGACCAAGTGTTTTCCTACAGGCTGGTGTGCCATTTAGCACATTGCTACCAATACCAATCATATTAGCATGTAAGAGACTGGTGGTTACCAAGCAGCAAGACTGGTATAATTCGAAAGATAATCTGTGCAAGAATGATAGATCAAGTAGCATGACTCACCGACATGTTTTCTGATGTGGGTGTTAAAAATGAAACCCTTGCATCACTTGAGCCTTCAAGTCCTATAACACGTCCATTATACCAACGCCCATCATTGTGCCTGAATCTACACTTAGATCCGACTGAAAATTCCTGTGGCTCCAATGGTTCCGGCTCAACATCATCTGGATCTAATGGCTCAATAGCAGCTTCTGTCTCTTCTGATGCTGACCCCTGATTCGGAAAGATCTCATCTATCTGCTTTACTAGCCTAGAACGCTTCAAATGGAGAAGTGCCTCCTCTGCATCCTTAATCGCAGCAAGAAGTTCCTCATGCACCTGCGAAAGAACAGGACATAGTTTAACTCCTGTATTGACATATAGTAGGAGTGCAGATGCAAAACTAGGGAACACTATGATCTGAAATATCTCCAAAAGAATCCAGAAAATTCTAACTATCTTTGAGAAAAGACATGCATACTTAGTCTCCTACGCATCCCAGGAATGAAAATATGAGAACTAATCACCACTTCCACATGTATTGCTGTCATGCATTTAGCTATCGCCAGTCATCAATGAACAATGAACTTGGAGGAAATAAGCTAAGATGTAAAACTACACTAAACTCTTGCTATCACCACTCTCAAAGTCTCATACATAGGTGTTGCGATATACATCACTTAAAGTCTTGTGATTTCTCAAGTTAGGTGCTACCAGCCTACCAGTGAGACAAACATGGATTAGCTAATTCAACACCTGCAGCAATCTCCACAGACAATCAAACTGGAACAATGCCACACCTTAAAAAGGATCACAGTCCTCGTAATCAGACCAACATACCAAAACCCTCACCTCGCAAAACAGAACATCACTCGGTGTTGCAACTTGTAACTCGCTGCTAATAGCGCAGCACATACTGCCGAACGCCCTAACCCCAACATCAACTGTAACATCACGGGCAAGCATGCAATCCATCTCCATCCAAGCACTCCCCACGTCGTACTCTTACTAACAATCATTCATTCAGATTCTACTCGTACTTCAACAACTACTCGCTCCCTTATTCCCTCCGACGATGAATCAGGGATGTCCCCTAAAATCCCCATTCCTTGGGGGTTGGGTGACCAGGACCCAAGAAAAATTCCACGAATCTGGGACCGTGCTACGGATTCAGGAACTGGCGCTGAGGTGACACCTGGGCGTACATACCTCGAGGAGGTCCGCGTTGGACGCGTCGGCGGCGAGGGCCTCGTCGACGGCCTCGAGGGAGGACCGCTGCTCCTGCAGGTGCTGCTCCAGCTGCAGCTCGATCCCCGCCGCCTCGTCCTCCTCCCCCTCGCCCGCCATGGCTCACCGGTCCAGAGGTCGGTCGGGGAAGGGGCGCCGCTTCTGCCGACGGTTCGGTGGGTCAAGTGTCGCCTGGAACGGCTGCGCCGCTGCGCCGGGACGACGATGGCGTGTTGGTGGGCCGGAGACGCCGTGGAGAAAAGACCACGGGCTGCTTGGGTGGGCTTCCATGGGCTTGATGGCCTACGGGAGATCCATGTCCCTTCGGTCGGTTTACCTGTCTGTGTTTGAATAATTTTTTTTTCTAAACACAGTACAACGCAAGCGCTCATATACACGCGCACACACTCACCCCTATGAACGTACGCACGCACACCCTACCCCTATGAGCACCTCCGAGAGACCGAGTCGGCGGGTCTGAGTCTTGAGATTGACAAGTCACGGGCGCCTCGCTGTCGACGGGAACGTCGCCTCCCACTGAAGAATATTCCAGCTTAAATGAGAAACACCAGTGTCAAATCTGGGGTTTGAACTCTGGTGGGCTGGGGGTACAACCACCCTCCTAACCATCTTGCCACAGGCAAGTTCTCATGTTTGAATAAATTATTACTCCGTAGAACATTGCCAGATTTATCATTACATATTATGCAACAATATACTACCTCCGGTCCGGAAACACTGTCGTGGAGACTCTACTGTCGTAGTACAAAATATGTATAGAGGTAGCGACACTAATTCTAGATCGGAGGGAGTATCTAGTCGAGGTTGACGTGTAACATAGTTTGATGATCCTTTTTTTTAACCTGCTACTGGTTAATGTGTGAATCCTTGAGTAAAAACATGAGGTTGAATTTTGTTCAATGGTTTATCTATCCATTAATGGACGGCCTAAGATGAAAATTTGCATTCAAAATGTTCGGACCTCGCGATAAAGAAGATGCCGCCAATCCTAAAATCGTATCATGGACGGCAGAATTTTGTATCTTTCCCACCAGCATGTATTTTCTCTTTTCTGTAAAGTTGGCGATTAACCACTGAGTTCACAGCCAACAGTTGTGTAGTTTGTTCTCTTCGTAGTTAGGGAAACAATCTATAACACTGTTTACCATCACCATGCTTTATGTTTCCACCCATGTTGTGTTTTGTTCTCTTCATTGCACCTGCACTTACATAACATACCTACATCTTCTTTCGCTCAATCTCGATGGGGCCACACTTTGTATAAAATGAGAATCCTAACCTGGAATACGCGAGACCTTTAGAATGATATGTAAAACGAAACGGTCTACAACTCCATAGATGAAGCAAAAGCAGATATACTCTGCCTCCACAAAACAAATCTGGCAGAAATTTAACAGTTCAAAGCAAAACACTTTATGCCGGCTAAATATTTAGATCATGTTTACCAACCATCCGAGGGAGCCTCTGATGGTACTTTGATTGCTTGGAACAAGAAAGGCTACAAACTAGCTGTCAACGAGCAAAACAATTTTGCCATAACAGACACGGTAATGTCAATGTTGGATATTGTCACACTCTTCTTCAATCAAGCTATTTTAAGAGGATAGACAATACACAATAGGTGGTGAATTTTAATCTCCACCAGCTCTATAGCAGAGTTCCACAAACCTAAAATTCTTGCTCAAAGCACAACTACGTGCTGGCACTCAATCAAGTAGTAGCGTTGGCACGTCACTCGGCTTACTTCGGTGGCAATTTCTCCTTAGGCGCATGTCTCGGCAACACAAAACGAGGGTTTCGCTCATTATAGGACTTGGCCAAACATCACACGACACGAGCTGACGACCCATTCACGTGGAAAAAAATCGAAACGGCTATCAAGATGGCACCACCGAAAAAAGTCTCGGGCTAGATGAGTTCACAAATGAGTTATATAAGTTTGACATCCATGATCTCAAGGGTGAGCCATGACAACTTTTAACTGCAATGCACAGTAAGACAATCGAATTATCAAGAGTGAACCTGGCCAAAATTTCTTTACTAATCAAAATCGCCGACCTCTCTTTGTTTCTGCAACATTCAATCCCCCAAACTCATAGAAAAAGTGCTAGCAAACAGGTTGCAGCAAAAAGTTCATAGCTCCTTTGATATAATGCATTGAAACGCGATTAATGAAAGTCTGACATCAAGGGGTTTTCCCAAAAGATGGATTGGTGGGTTCAACATTTGCTCAACACGTCTCAACCGCAATTACTAATTAATGTTCTAACTATATTGGAGTTTTATATCATAAAAGATTCAGGCAGGGGGACCTTGTCACTATACCGACTTCACTTTTGTTCAATTCAAATAGTGTATCAATTAGAATATTATATCGCGCTTTTGTGCATTGGATGGCATGATTGACATTGTATCACAATTTTATGGAGAGCGTTCAAAAATTATCCTTAGTGTGTTTACTATTTAGAACTATTTACTTCCTTTCATCATAATGTGATTCAGTAAGCTTATGATATCTAGGTCAACATCCACCTTTACGGATAACAATTTCGAGTATGACTCTATTTCTTAACGCCTTACATTTGGGGTATTGAGGTTGCACACCATAGGTTGACTCGTGTTAAGCTCCCACCGCGCAAGGTGTTGAGCTTGTAGATAGTACTACTCCCTCCGATCCATATTAGTGGGTATAGCTTTGTCTAAATTCATATGTATCTAGTTAAGTATTTAGACTAGATACATGTGTATCTAGACAAAGTTGTGCCCACTAATATGGATCGGAGGGAGTATTTTAAATTCCATGAGATTTCATATTATGTGCGAGTGGGGGTTTACTGCCCAATAGGCACGTGTGGTTGGAGAGATCTCCCGGGGTTAAACTGTGATGTCTTGTGCTTATTAAGATCCTTGACGATATTTTTAAGAAAAGGCAAAAGTTTGTCTGAATCTATTAATAATTAAGAAAAAGTTTAGACTTTTAAGCTTTACATTTCAATAAAGATGAATCAAATAACAGTTTAGAGTTTTAAAGGCTTATTACATTTCAATAAAGAGGAATCAAATAACAGACATGTTTTGATATCTCGTTAAAAAATGCCCTTAAAGCCATGGGCGCGCCTCCACCCAAACGGTGGCCTAGTTCTTTGTTCGGTCAAAAATGATGAAAGCATGGTGAGAGAAGCTAGTGCGGTGGTGCCTTTCTTCATTGGTTTGTTGCCGGGTTTATGGTCATATTATGTGTCCACCAATCTTTTGCTTAACAAGGATATATAAGGACATTAGAGAGCTCGGGTCTGCTAGGATTATTATTTAAACATGGAGCGTGTACATGGAGAGCGATTTAGCAGAGTTCAGTTGCAGGCGAATCATACCGTGGGGTGCTCGCTGCTCTCTCTGAGACCCTTTATTAAATAAGTACCCGTTAGACAGACGTTTCCAGCGACGCGATGGCTCACTCTGGCGGCATGGAGACACTCGTCCTTCTCCTCCTCCTAGTCTCGTCGTACGCCAGCGCGGCCTTTGCCGATGCGGTGCTTGGCCGGAAGGCTGGCACCATTGCCGATCTGGCGGCGGCGGCGGCAACGCCAGGGAAGTACGCCGTGATCTTCGACGCCGGCAGCACGGGCACACGCGTCCACGTCTTCAGGTTCGACAAGAAGATGGAGCTCGTCAAGATCGGCGACGACATCGAGTTCCTTGCTACGGTACGCACGCACCACAATCACGCATTCAACTGTGTTAATCTCTTTATTTATTTGCTCGTGCGCACGTACGTAAGTGCAGGTAGAACCGGGACTGAGTTCATACGCCGGACGGCCCAAGGAGGCTGGGAACTCCATGCTACCTCTGCTTGAGAAGGCCAGCAGCATTGTGCCTCGGCAGCTCGTGAAAAAAACGCCCGTTAAACTAGGGGTATGTTCTTATAACAAACTACTCCGTAACTAATAACCCGAGACAAAAATCTTCGACATATTTACCAATCGAATGTGCAGGCCACGGCTGGACTCAGGCTTATCAGAGATGAGAAAGCAGAGCAAATCCTTCAAGCAGTAATCTTCATCTCTTTGCGATGCTGAGCTTAGAGATATTCTACTCATGTTTCCGTAGCTGGTTAGTAGGAGTAGGATTTAAATTTGATTAATTTGTTGAAGTGATTCGTAATACAGGTCAGGGATGTTGTCCACACCAAGAGAGATAATAGCATAGAACTACCACTTTACGCGCTAAATTTCGAAAAACTACCACTTTACGTTTCAATCGCACAGAACTACCACTGTTCGCTAATTTTGTTGCAATGTGCGCACATTATTGTCTAAACCGGAATTGACACTCGTGCTGACAGGTGGGACCCACCGGTCAGGTCTGAGTGGCAGCACGCGTGGACTCTTTGCTGGCGTGGCAGCACACGTGGCCGTGGGCCCACCTGTCATACTAATAAAAAATTAAATATCTCAAAAAATGAAAAATAAAATATCAATAAAAATAAAAATCTCAAAAAATAATTTCAAAAAATAAGAAAATAAATATACAACATATAAATATCAATAAAAAATATCTCAAAAATAAATAAGTCAAAGGCTGCAGTAGCCAGGCCAGTGCGAGCAGGTGGGGCGCGCCGGCGTGGGGTTCTTCTGGCCGTCCGCGTCGCCGTCCGCTGCCGCTCGGCGAGCAAGGAGGCGCCGGCGTGGGTGCGAGCAGGGGCCACGGCCTCCCAGCGGTGGTGCAGCCAGGGAGCAGGAGGGGGCGGGCCACCGGCACCAGCAGCTGAACGCCCTGCGTCGCCGCGCGCATCGTGGCCGCACCTCCACCAGCGCGCCGCCCCGGTATTTCAACACTCTGCCGTCAAAGAAGCTGCTCGCCGGGCTCGCCGTGGCCGTGCTACTCGCCGCGCTCGCCGTGTCCGTGCTGCTCGCCCCACTAGAGGCTGACCTGCTCGCCGCGCTGTAGATCGGACCGCTCGCCGCGCTCGCGAGGCCCGAAACCGCACTGCTTGCCGTGCTTGCGAGGCTGGAGGCCGCGCTGCTCGCCGCGCTCGCGAGGCCGGACGCCGCGCTGCTCACCGCGCTCGCGAGGCCGGAGGCCGGGCTGCTCGTCGTGGCCGAGCTGCTCGCCGCGCAGGGGCCGGGCTGCTCGCCAAGGCAGCGCTCGCGACGCGCTCGCGTCGGAGGCCGGCCGCGACGGGCTCGAGCTGGGGGAGGAGAGGAAAGACCAGCTGAAAGACCAAAGCGCGTGGGGCCACGGCTTCGGCGGCGTTGACAAGGAGATCAACCAGCTGAGGGCCAAGCTCCGGGAGGCGGCGCTCGCCGAGGAAAGAAGGTCGCGGATGCGTGGCGGGCCAGGGAGAAGGCGCTGCTCGCGCGGCCGAGGGCGACGCCAACGGCGCCCGGCAGGAGAACGCCGAGTTCGCCGAGCTGCACCGAGCGGTGGACGACGAGACCGGCGGCCTGCGGCGCGCGCTGGAGCGTGCCGTGGAGGAGGCCAACGCGCGGCTGGATCAGATGAGCGAAAGGGATGCGTTGACCTTGGTCTATACGTGGCCTCATCTCACCTTTTGATTTTTTTTATTTATTATTGGAAAAGAAAAGAAAAGAGAAATAGAAACAGAAAAAAATATGACTTTTTTGAGATATTTTTTTATTTTATTAGTATGACAGGTGGGCCCACGGCCATGTGTGCTGCCACCTCAGACCTGACCGGTGGGTCCCACCTGTCAGCACGAGTGTCAATTTCGGTTTAGACAACAATGTGTGCACATTGCAACAAAATTAGCGAAGAGTGGTAGTTCTGTGTGATTGAAACGTAAAGTGGTAGTTTTTCGAAATTTAGCGCGTAAAGTGGTAGTTCTATGCTATTATCTCACACCAAGAGCAAATTTCAGTACAATCCTAATTGGATCAATGTCCTCGAGGGATCTCAAGAAGGATCTTACTTATGGGTACTGTTTATTACTCACTCCGCTCCAATTTAATTGACTTGCTATTCACAATATGTGGATGTATCTATACATGTAACATGTCTAGATATATATATTTGGTGGATAGCAAGTCAATTAATTTGAAACGGGGTGAGTACTACATTGTCATAATCTAACCGCATACATACATACATACATACATACATACATACATACAACCTGTGAGCATAGATATTGCACACTTGTAGGTTGCTCTAAATTATCTGTTGGACAAACTGGGCGGGGACTACGCCAAGACGGTAGGTGTGATCGACCTTGGAGGCGGGTCTGTGCAAATGGCATATGCCATTTCTCCCGATGCTGCGGCCGCCGCTCCCAAAGTGCCTCACGGAAAGGATCCGTATGTTACTAAAGAGTATCTAAAAGGAAGAGATTACAATGTCTATGCTCACAGGTTGGACCCTACACTCCCTCTTTGTTTAAACTACCACTTCTTCAGTCCTATACAAGGCCACATAGTAGCTTGCTCTTGTCGAAAAAATAAACATGGTAGCTTCCCTAATTAACGTCTTTATGAATGGTTAATATTTGAACTAAACATGTTTATTGCAGGTACGTGTACAAGCTAGGGTAAGTTTTAATTTTCTTTCTTTATTTCAAGAACATGTAGAACAATTAAAGTTTTACTACATCACATATCATGATGTCTATTATAGCTAGGGCAAGAATGTGCATTGCATATAAAAAGAGCAAGTGGTATGTGCAGAATACATATATAGGGGCCAGCAAACGGAGGCGGCGTTTTGGGTAGTAGGTGCAGATGCACCTACTATATAAAACATTTTTAGTTTTGTTTCGAAATGTCAAAAAATTACAGAAATTTTTTGGATATAAATTAGAACATTTTGTGTTAGCACAAAAATTGTCGTGGAGAAAAAATATTTTTTGTGACCTGTGCAGAAAAGACAAAAAATGTCTCGTATGAAATCATTTTGGAGCGTTCGGATTTGTCTTTTTTACTCAGGTCACAAAAAAAAATTTCTTCACGTAACTTCTTGTGCTAACATTAAATGTCTTGAAATATATCCGAAATTTTCATTTTGAATTTTTTGACATTTTAAAATTGTTTTTTGGGCAGTGGGTGCATCTGCACCTACTACCCGTTATGGATTTCTGCCAGCAAACGTTCAATAGTTACTTCAATAGTTACTTCCCGAGATCCAAAATCAAACAAGTTGGTCCTCAGGCCCAAAAACTATGTTGTATTCAAGGTTTTGGTTCGTGATTTTTTTCCCGGGGGGCTTGGGATTTACGGTGACCGTGGTAACCGAGAAATTTTGGATGGTTACTGGATAAATTTAAAATCAAATTTTGAATTTAAATTTTCTCAGGAAGGGTTATTTCACTTTTAAACTCCAACTGGACACAACCTTGCTCGTGGTGTAGCGAAATACATTGTTCAGTCTGAAAGCACTAGAAGGATTACTTATACTAAAATTATTTTATAGAGGTAATAACTTTGGCCGGTATAAATACTTGCATTGGGTGTGTAAAGTAAAGTAACAACTTGAAAAATTGGATAACCTGCCCGAAAACTTGTGCCACGATAAAAAAAACTAGTCCAAATGATTCTGGTGCGAATACGTGGCAGCATATTTCTTACGAAAACACCCCTACATATTTGACCCTTAGTAATCTCTTACATGCGAGTCCCACCTGTCAGTGGAAGAAACAATGAAAATGATAACCGTTGGGTGGAGATTCGAACACAAAACTGTTACTGTCCAAAAACATTTTCCTGCTCACATACCGGTTTTGCACCACAACGCAAGTTATTTGGACTAGATGACCCGTTTTTCAAATGGTTGCATGACTTTGCACGCCCAGTCGCCCACATTGTACCATCGGTGATATTGCCTCTGTTTTATAATTGAGACTAGTTTATTTTTTATGAAAGCACACAAAAATTTATCCATCAACCGGTAAAATGGAAAAAGCTAGTGGGAAAAGTTAGATTACCACCAGCACGACGCCAAACACAATCGAAATTGTCCGAGTGGAGATTTCTGACTCCTGAAATCCAGTGATCCATTAATTTTAAATATTCAATCAAATAATATTTATATTTTAAAAATCCAAAAAGAATCCTACATGTTGTTAATGATGTATCCACAAACGTGCATAATCTCAATTTGAAAAACGTTATATTTTGAGCTACAAAAAATGAAAAATGTGTGGATCTAGATATACATACTTTAAAATCTCCAAAGTATACGAGATTTTGCTATTTTGTGTAGCCTATAATACGCATACTTTCCTATTGTGATTTTACATGATTGTGGGATGCATTATTGGCTACACCCAGAATTTTGCTTCAGACTTTTTTATAAATTTTTTAAATAAAGGATCACTAGAATTCTGGAGTAAAAGTGAATTTTCGTAAATTGTCTCCCTTATATATACAAGGGAAAATATCTAGTGATACTAGAGTTTAAATGATACCATGATACCACTCTTAAAAATTCAAACTTACATGTATCAAAAAATTCTGAAATAAATGGTGGGTGTTTACAAGATGTGTGTTTACATTCCTAAAATTTTCAGAACCAAATTCAACATACACACAGAGAAATAAAAAAGAAAAATTGCTATGTGAATAGTCTCATTTTGTGTTTTTGTCTTTTTTGACACTATTTATGTTGGATTTGTCAATTTTGTTTCTATGAGTATATTTTGAATTTGGTTCTGCAAATTCTAGGAACCGTAAACGCACAACTTTTAAACACACAATTTTTTTCTATCTTTTTGGAATTTCAAATTTTGAACTTTAGTAGTGATATCATGTTATCATATCATGTGTGGGGTCACTGGATATGCACTCAAAGTCCCTCACACCATGGCAAAAACGGGTTTGGATTATATAGCGGTGCTTCCACGTCCGTGCGAAGGCATGTGCAAATACTAAAGTTTAGAAATTGAGCACGAACACAGGCACACAGCCGGCCCATATCTCCAAACAGGTGTTTGTCAGCATGGTTTGACTTTTGTGTCTACGATCTCCCGGCAGGTGCTAGCTATGACTCTGTAGTACATTACGGGCAGAACTTATAGAAATGTTATCCTCCAAACGAGTAGCTAGCTATTAATAATTGTAGTCTGACCCATGCTCAAGTCATATTGTTGTCGTCGGTGGTAATTACCTCCAACCCAAAATGTTACTCGGATAGAAAAGCTAGATATATCCTCCAAATCTTAACTTTCTTAGTAAAATGCAGTTAAAAGGTACGTATATCAAGCTTGCATACAATTAGCTCTAGCATCCGGCACCAGTCTGCTTCTCCTGTTTAGGAACCAAATGTACTACTCGTACTTGTTTGCATTTAGTACGTTGAGCTACTAGCAGGAATTCTAGAATGTTCTTCCCATTTCAGCTAAGAACTTGTGATGTTTCCATTCCAGCTACTTGCACTATGGTACTCAGGCTTCTCGAGTAGAGATCTTCAAGGCAAAGAATGGAACATTCAGCTACTGCATGCTGGCGGGATTCAACGGTAATCAGCGCTAATTACGTACACATAGACACCGGCCTTGCTCTATTGGTTGAGTAATCAAGGACATCTCCATCTGATTACTATTTGGGGATCTTGAAGGTAAATACACGTTCAACGGAGAGCAATACGACGCCATAGCGCCACCACAGGGAGAAGCATACGACAAGTGCAGAGAGGACGTGATCAAGGCACTGAAACTGAGCGCACCCTGTGAGACGAACAACTGCACCTTCGACGGCGCGTGGGACGGCGGCGGCGGAGCCGGCCAGGCCCAACTCTACGTCGCCACCAACTTCTAGCTACTACATGGCATCTCAAGTAAGAAACGTAAAATGTGGATCGATCGAAGTAATGACCTCTTCTGACTGTCTGTTCTGGCCTCCGATCGACAGGTTGGCATCATCGACGGCGAGGCTACCAGCGGGAAGACCACGCCTGCGGCGTTCAAGGCCGTCGCCGAGATGATTTGTCCGATGAGCTTCGAGGAAGCAAAAGCGGCCTACCCAAGGGTCCGAGCCAGTAACGCGCCCTATATCTGCATGGACCTCATCTACCAGTACTCCTTGCTGGTGGATGGATTCGGTAAGCAGCTACTCCAGCTTGCTGACTAAATGTGATATGAGGCTAATTGGTAATTATAGGTAGACTTGGTGTACTAGCTGATATGATATCGTGCTGATGCAGGTTTGGAGCCAACCAAGGAGATAACAGTGGTAGAGAAGGTGAAGCACGGGGCATACTTCATGGAAGCCGCGTGGCCTCTGGGAGAAGCTATAGAGGCCGTCTCGCCCAAAAAGCGGCGCCAAAACCCTTGAGTTATATACCTAGCCTGTCAGAAGTAGAACAGGGTGCTAGAAGACATGGCTGTCAACATTGATGCCTAGCATCTTATCCTTTTCAATAAAACTAGTATATATGGTGGCACTTACAAATGCAAGGGTATCATCCTAATTGTGTCAAAAGTTTATAAGAAATTACTAAATAGTACTCCCTCCGATCTGTTTTTAGTATTGTGGCAAAATAACTAAGTATGTACAGTTCATTAGCTCACTGACACTTAATTGGGATCAGAGGAAGTAAGAAAGGTCCAAATAATGTGATTTTGAAGATCTATCTTTTGTCAGGTCTAACGATTATGAAAGCAAAGAAAAATAATAAGAACGTTAATGATTTATTATTATATTATTTATTTTCATTATTAGAATTTGTAAAAGCTTTTTTATTTTTTATGGAAATTTCAAGCCTTTTCTGCCATACAAATTATACACAATGAAACTTGAGAAGAACGTTAAGTAATTAGTTATATGAAAGTTTTGTATCTAATTCATGGTCAACTCTAATTAATAATATGACGTTTTTTATGCTTATTCATGTGCACCTATAAGTCAATTATTTTTATAATCTGCAGCATGGCATATCATTTACGTGACATGTCCTAAATGAAGTTATTTTGGGATAAAAATCTTTGGTACCTATGTTTTATGGCATGACTAGCAAATAGTTCGTGTTGCTATAGGTTGATCTCTTACCCTCGCAGCGCACCACTGCTTCTACCAACGCTTTGTCTCCATGTTCTTCACCTTCACACCAACGCACAGTTCCATACCTTGTTCATGCACTGACGGCACACTCTTCTCCCCTTCCTTCTGCTCTCAGGCGCTGACCTCTCCTCCCCTACCTCGATTTCCCCCGCGCCCCGTCTCCCCTTCCTCACCTTCCACCAGCACACGGTTCCATACTCGTTCTTCCGCGCCGTTGCCTCCCTCCTCTCCCCTTCCTGTTCTTGGGCGCCGGCCCCCAATCCACTAAATCAAATTCCCTCGTGCGTCATCTCCCCGTCCTCGACCTCACAAGACCGCACAGTTTGATACCTGTTCCTGCTCGTCGGCACCACCCTCCTTTCCCCTTCCTTCAACTCTCAGGCGCCTACCGCCCATCCCTACCACATATTCCCCCGTGCGCCGCCCAGCTCGCTGACCAGTCATAGGATTTTAATAAATTTCCCGTCCTTGGAGATGATGTCGGTGCATCTTAACCTGGAGGATTTATAGCTGGCTTTGGTTGCTCACTACCATATTCCGCTTAATATATTATTATATGAGAATATCATCACTATGTAGCTGATCTCAATATCCAATCTTCTGACGTCTCTCTCCACGGGATAAGAGAGAGAAGACATGGGTCGGGGAAGAAAACGTTTTGACTGACTAAAGTGATTTATCAGTGCTGGCATTTTTTATGTAATTACAGAAAATGTGAGGGAAATGTGACACTGGACACCACTAACTTCACCATACCAGTAAAAGCGACCGTCAAGATTAGTTTGACTAGAAGAAAGTCTATTTCTCATTCCCCAACTCCCAAGAAAGTTGACTTTTGCTCCTAGAACTTTTGTTTAGTATGAAATAAATCCTGAACTTGGAAAACTCAATCTTACATCTAACGAGAGAAAAAATGTTTGCAGGGACAACATATGAGACGCATGTAACACCCCGGCCCACCCCCGGGCCGGGGCTCTCACCTCTCCCCTGGCATCTCTCTAGGATCTTTAGACTAGCCCAACATGTCAACTCTAGTCTTTTCTACGCACTTTGTCCTCACTGATGCACACTCGGGAAAGACTTCCTGGTTGGTCACCCATCGTTAAATCGCTCCGGGCCAAGCACACTCAACCTAGGAGTTCTTTTCAGATGAGTTTCCGGAAAAGAAGTTGCAACTTGTTGATATGAGTATCCTATCAATCCTATTAAGGCCTAGGCCAGGATCTCACAACGCACAAGTTGGTACACCGAACGAACAGGAACCCATTCTGCATAAGTCCGCCCCATCGTGTCACCTTGTACCTCCCCACACCATCGCCTGTGTCGTCCCACTCATTTGTCGTCCTGATAGTCCCGTGTTGTCCTTGTCTTTCTCGCCGACCCTCAAGTTTATTCGAATCGTCCGTAGCACTGCTCACACACACCCTAGATTGTCCGCATCCCTACATATGTAACTGATGTCAAGCTCACGTTGTGGTCGTTCTTGTAGGTGGCATCCCGTTGGAGTCACACTCATTGGAGGAATTTCGTGGTTGATTCATGTCGCCATGCTCCTTCCTTCAAGTTAGAAGGCGCAACTCGCTGGTTAGCTTTGAGAGGGCGGCATGATGCGGCAGTCATGTCGTCGTTTTCTCTAGTCAAACGGGGGACGTGAACTTTTTCAAGAGCTCAATGTTCGCTTTGGACCGAACAAACGTTTTAGCATGAAAAGTGAACTTCTTTAGGGACGGATGAAAAGCGGAATTTCTTCGTTTTACTATTTGATGTAGATTTATGATAGGTTAAACGAGAGGAGGCGGAAGAGTTTGACATACATACATTGGTTGGTCTGATCGATACGATTTGCAGATCTTCAAATCACAAGAAACTTAACTTGTAGATATATTTAAACGAGAGGGGGGTGAAGAGTTTGATAGACATACATTGTTCGTTTTACTATCTGACGGTCAACTTGTAGACAGCTGAAATCATATCCTGACAGACTGATTTTATAGATATAATTAATGTATGTTGCCAAGGTATCCTATGGTCAAGTTATGGACATCTCAAGAAACATATCACGTGAGGTACTTGATATAGCACGTTTATAATAATATGTGGTAAACTTACTTGATATGTTGCAGAGATCAGTTCTTTAGACGGAAGGCTCGAAATGAGCCCGGTTTTGAATTAACGAAGCCAACAATCGGCCAAGAGTTACAACTTACAACATGAAGCTGCTGGAGAAACCAGCTACCACACCCAGACACACACGCACACCTCAGAACAACAGAGATCAGTTCTCGTAATGAATTTTCTATTTGCTTTGATTCACGTACAGTTCCTGAAGGCTGAAGTTGCTCTCCCTGCATGGAGACTCGGCACGAGCTAACGAAAATCAGCAGATTTAAACTAGTACCAGTAAGTTTTTCTAATTGCGATGTCAATAGAAAAACTTTCTTTCAGATACCGAGAAATGATTCCGACGGTCTACAAGTTGACCATGTCCCATGGGATACCTTGTTAGCCTACATTAATTATCATCGAAAGACGATCCAACATGTCAGGAGATATGATTCCGGCTATCTAGTACTACTACACAAGGTGACCGCGCATGTGCATGTGCATGCGCTAGCCTAGAGACTACAGTGTTCACGCACCAGTGCACACAAATCTCAGATGCAAGATAGCCAATGGGCGGCCGGCGTGCATGCGTGAATTAATTAAAGGACCCGGTAAGGAGACACGTAAGGTGAGCTGGTTTGAGAAGCTCACTGCTAGTATAAATTACCATCCTTTGTATCAGTTTAGACACATCATAGCATAAGAAAAGCAGCAAGTTTCGCTGCACCAAAACCACTTCTGTGAACATTGCTTGAGTTGAGTTGTGTCCACAGTGCTTAGCGTGAGTAGCTAGCTAGTTTAGAAGCTGACAATAACATGGACTACTCATCCGCAATCAGCACTTCATCCGCGTGGTTCGCCATGGCTCTTGTTTTCACCATTGCCGTAGTCACCAAGATGGCAGCAAGAAGCAGGCGAACAACCGCCATTGATCCACTGCACTCGAGGCCACCACCTCCACCTGTTGTAAGTACCATCGCTCTCCTGAGACTCCTACCTGGGATTTTCAGAGAGGGCCCAGAAGCAGCCATGCGGGGGCTGCACGCGAAGCTCGGCGGCGTGTTCACGGTGAGCTTCTTGTTTGGTCAGAAGGTGACCTTCTTGGTCGGGCAAGAGGAGGTATTGTCTCACTTTTTTAGGGCGCCGGCATCAGAGATCAGCCGCGGGAATCTATTCGAGTTCACCGTGCCCATGTTCGGCCGAGAGGTTGGCTATGGTGTCGACAGAGGTACCCGCGACGAGCAGCTCCGCATCTTTGTTGAAGCGCTCAAGCCTTCCAAGTTGAGGAGCCACGTTGATCCCATGCTTCGAGAAGTCAAGGTACGCAAGCACAAGCATAAATAGCTAATACGCCATTAATAATAAATGTGGTTTTTTCAGTCATCTAATCACTATTAATACTCTTATGTAATAAATGTCCTTTATCAAAAAATCTAATCACCATCCGTTTCGATGTAGGTCGTCCTTAATTTTCGCGGGTCAACAACTTTCAAGTTTGACTATGATTTATACTTATAAGATGTCTACAAGATTAGTAATGCTATAAAGATATATGAAATGAAAGCAGTTTGGAAACAAATGCAATGATAGAATTTATACATTCTAAATTCATATTATTTAGTAGATATTAGTGGTCAAAGTAGCCCGTGCAAAAAAAAAAGTGTCTTATATTTGTGGACGGAGAGACTGCTATGCATTACAATTTGATTGTGCCTATGTGCCGCAGGCATACTTCTCAAAATGGGGAGAAGAGGGCATAGTTGATCTGAAACATGAACTCGAAGAGGTGCTCATGCTGATATCAAGCCGGTGCCTACTTGGAAAAGAGGTTAGAGAGAAGATGTTCGACGAGTTCCGCACATTGTTTCGTGAAATCGAAAATGGTGTGAACTTTGTTAGCGTCTTCTTTCCATACGTCCCAATTCCAGCACACCGACGACGGGATAGAGCGCTCGTCAAGATCAATAAAACACTATCTGAGATTGTAAAATCACGTAGAAGATTTGGTGGAACCGAGGAGGATATGATGCAACGATTGATTGATTCCAAGTATAAAGATGGTCGGTCCATGACCGAAGGAGAGGTCACTGGTATGATCATGACCTTGCTCTTTGCAGGAAAACTCACTAGTGCTCACGCCAGTACATGGACCGGAGCATGCCTACTTAGCAGTAAAAAGTCCTTAGAAACTGCCATGGAGGAGCAAAAGAAGATCCTTAGCAAATACAATGACCAAATAGACTACAATACATTGTTAGAGATGGGTACCTTGCACAATTGCATCAAAGAGGCACTACGCATGCACCCATCAGCACCGATGTTGGTTCGCAAGGCACATAAACACTTCACAGTGTTTACGAAGCAAGGCAATGAGTATAACATCCCCCAAGGTCACACATTAGCAAGCCCTGTTGTACTCAACAATAGCATGCCTCACATTTATAAAGATCCCGGGGTATATGATCCAGATCGGTTTGGTCCTGACAGAGCGGAGGATAAAGTTGGTGGAAAGTTCTCTTTCACGTCTTTTGGTGGTGGTGGTGGAAATCATGGCTGCTTTGGCGAAGCCTATGCTTACATGCAAATTAAAATAATATGGAGCCATTTGTTAAGAAACTTTGATCTCAAACTGATGTCTACTTTCCCCAAGCCAGATTGGAGCAAGTTTGTGCTTTTACCCCAAGGGAAAGTGATTGTAAGCTATCGAAGGCGTCATCTTCTTAGGTAGTACTGTACCAAATTAATAATTAATATGTACTTGTTTGCATTTCGTGTGCATGTATGTGTGAGTGCTTCTAAATATTTGCTTCTTGTGTGCAATAGCTTGGTAGTGAATAATCGTGTGTATGTGTTTGTGTATAACGTCTTTATAAGGTCTATGCAAGTTGTATGGTGTGGTGGTTTTCAAAAAAAAAAATTCCTTAAAGCTGTGGTGAATTTGCATCTGGTATGGAGAAGAAAATTAGAATAGAAAGGGAGGAAACTTACATAGACATCATGCTGTCATGCTCGTGAGCTAGTTGTAGGAGCATGGGTGTTTATTTCAGGCACGC
Organism: Poa pratensis; assembly: GCA_947311845.1. Taxonomy (NCBI): domain Eukaryota; kingdom Viridiplantae; phylum Streptophyta; class Magnoliopsida; order Poales; family Poaceae; genus Poa; species Poa pratensis. The sequence continues at coordinate 23,863,699 of CAMZMU010000111.1, forward strand.
ATCTGAATGTTAAATGGGACATGTGTATCCATGTGAAGTGGAGCTATATGATCTCTCATACAGTATTAACAAGTGTGTGCAAAGGACTATGCAAATGTGCAGTGTGATGTGATGGTATCAATTCGTTGTAGGTGTAGATATTTAATACTCGGTCCGCCCGGAAAAGGATGTCGCAAAAGTAGATGTATTAGACATATTTTGTGCTAGATACATCCATTTTAGTGACATCATTTTCCGGACGGAGGGAGTAGAAGGGAACATGCGAATTGCCGAGCCGTTGTCATGAAAGTGTTGATGTCTGTATTAATTAGTTAGTGTATGTCTTTAATCTTGTTATTTTTTGTTTTCTTTAAGTAATTATGTTTTCTGCATTCTCGATCGATGTCTCAAAAATTCTCGTGATATTGAGTTGTTGCAGATGTCGGGTGTACTTAATATCTCATTGATATTAGTACATTACAATTCATAAAAAATATGTAAACTCTATAGCTAGATCATGTGGGTTATCGTGTCTCGAATTGCTCGGAATATTGAGCTTTTGCATACGGTAAGCAAATTCCACCCTTTACCTGACCTCTTTGCACTAGCCACTTACGTTCACCATAAAACACGTATCTTCTGTTCATGACTTGTTATACGATAAATGCTAAATGTAAACATCATTTGTGAGCTCCATTATGTAGTTATCTAGAGGAAAATATGGATTAATCACAGCGAGAGAAATGCCCGGTAAACAAACTTATTCTTGAAAGCTTACATGTGTGAATTTTCATACGGATTATCTTTCCATACAATCATCCTTGCTCTCCTATTCCACAATGATGATTTCCATCATCTTAGGCACACTATATACTTGGATGACTAGTTTTATATAGTTAGATGGGGACAAAAACAGGTAGTAACAGAGCAGCATACCGCATGGTTGTTTCAAAAACTTGCTCTAGTCACTATTTTTCAATAAACGGAGTCATTCACTATTTGAGTCATTCATTTATCCATGTCATCGCCACATCATCCACTGTTTGAGACATTCATTTATCCATGTTATTACATACTCCCTCCGTTCCTGAATGTAAGGCGTATAATTTTCTGCACGAATATTAAGGCATGGGTATTTGACATAAGGTGGACTCATTTGTTTCTGAAAAAAATCAAAAGAAAGGAGTCCCTAATACCCACCAATTGAAAACAATCCGTAAAACTCCCTCTATTCGAGATTGAAACTCATTTTTGGATGGGTAAAATTGTCCATAAATCGGAATTAACCCTATATTTTGGAATTTTCTCAAAAAACTATACGCCTTACATACAGGAACAGAGGGAGTATTTGTTAATAATATTCACTCATACATGAAAGCTATTAACATTATAAATTCTTTCAGCCATACAATTTTGCACATCATCAATTTTTATCGGTTAAATATATGAACATTCCCTATTCATTAAATTTAGATTTTGACTATTGTGGCTAATTAAATTCTCCGTACTCCTGAGATTTTTTTTTCCATTTCATGCATCAAATATCTTCTCTTTTATATTATAATATTTTTAAGGTTTCCGCTGCAGCACGTGGGGTATCTTTGTAGTTAATCATAACTCATAAGATAGTATGTCGATGATACAATTGATTGGAGCTTTCACCCGGTCTAAGCATAATTAAGAGATGCATACACTCGCACTATTCCAACAAGAAAAAATAAAAATCATGAAGATCATAGATCGCCTAAGCTGCCGGAGTACCATTCCATAGATCATGCAGACATCAATGTGGGATAAAAATATCCTTCGCCGTGTAGTCCACCGTGTAGTTGTGTTGTGGAATTAATCACCTTTAATTTTGGGCACATGATTATCATTCCCCTTCTAAAAATACTATGTTAATGGCATATGTATTTATCCTACTTGTAATCAGATTGCGCTGTACATTTGTGATGTCAGATCAGTATGCAAGGTTAAACTCTGAATGTTCATTACTCCCTCAGATCTGGTGTATAGAACCTGCGTGCATCCCTAGATCGTCAAATTTACCAAATTAATATAAGACATGTATCACAAAAAATATGCCATTCAAAATTTTAGATGTTGTAGTTTCTAATGGTACTTTTGTGTGTTATAGAAATCATATTATATTAGTCAAATTGCCATCTAGAGACACGCGCGTAGGACCCTATACATCGAACATGGAGTACTTCTTTAATATTTATGTAAAGTTACACTAATACAAAATTATGTTTTTCATATACTATTTGGACTCCACCAAAGAAACATGCGGATCATGGTTACAGACAGCTTGAATATAATTTGTGTGGCTATTGGTTTGTAGTAATGGGAAATTTTGACTCGGCAAAGAGACATATCTCCGGTCTAGATTAACATTTTGGCAAGTTCTACTATCCAATCTTCAAGAACATTTACAATGTGCTCGAGTTTCTACCGGATCTAATATTGAGCACCGCGAAGACCAAATTGGATCAAGATCACATTCCCTTGGAGCAAGAAATAGTATGTACATGCATACTCTTCCTCTTGGACCTAGACAACGAGAGCCACCCTTAATTTGGATCTTCTTTTAAGACCTCGGTGGGAAGACGATCACCAATGTTATCATCTACAAGATGGGGGGTCAAGGTGTGTAAGGGTGGAAATATCAATGATAGGACAATACTTTTTTTTGCGAATAGGGAAAATTTTCTTGCTCGAGAAATTCCCTTAGGATGATGTTCGAGTAGCAAATTTTGGTTGTTTCCAAACACCAGGCACTGGGTGATCACTTTCGGCAAATGTTTTGCATGTATATGACCTGGGGAAAAATATGGAGGAAGTGACAAAGTGTAGGCATGCAAAGGGGACTCGGGCATGCCATTTTGGTTGTCTAGTACATTTTCCATGACAAATAAGATTGTATTGTTAGTGACAAGGGTAGCGAAATAAACAGATCGTGTAAACTAAGTTTCTTGTTTATTTACTAAATCTACGCAAATTAATACGAATCCGAGGGAGTGGTTTTATTTTTTTCCTACACTCAAAGGTGGACACTATGCACTTCCCTTCCGGGATCTTAATCTTTGTATTACCCAACGTCACGGCGTCAATCACTTCGTGTGGAATTGTTTTCACATGATTTTCTTTTTACACTTCACGGAGACCTTCGCACCTCTGAAATTAAACCTTTGTTTTTCTATATCTTATTATCGGTACTTCCTGCTCTATATTTTGCGAAGAATAAGTCTCTAAACTTCCCATCTGCTTTTAAAATCATTTGACATCCTTTTTGTACTTAACGGCGACAATACCATTTCAATGTTTTTAGACTTCTCGATCATG